>CM057475.1:6428099-7028099 GCA_030035585.1 Dugong dugon | reverse complement strand
AAAGAAGCCCCAAATGAAAGCTACAGGCTATGTGATTGCATTTATGTGACAGTCTAGGAAAGGTAAAACTATAGGGACAGAAAACAGATCAGTGGTTACTAAGGTCTGGGGGGAGCCCTGCTGGCGCAGTGGTTAAAAACTTACCAGCTAACCAAAAGGTGGGCAGTTGGAATTCACCAGCTGCTCGTTGGAAACCCTGTGGGGCAGTTCTGCTCTGTCCTGTAGGGTCACTATGAGTTGGAATCGACTTGACAGCGACGGGTTTGGTTTGTTTTTTTTAAGATCTGGGGAAGGGAAATGACTGAAAAGGGGTACAAATTTTAAGTTACTGAAAATGTTGTATATCTTGATTGAATGCTGGTTGCATGATTGCATGCAATTGTCAGAACACATTGAACTGTACATTTAAAAATGGAGAAGTTTTTAATGTAAATTATACCTTAAAAAGGGTGCCCTGGTGGCACAGTGGTTAAGCACTCATCTGCTAATCGAAAGGTTGGCAGTTCAAACCCACCAGCCGCTTCACGGGAGAAAGATGTGGCAGTCTACTTCCGTAAAGATTTACAGCCTTGGAAACGCTAAGGGGCAGTTCTACTCTGTCCTACAGGGTCACTGTGAGTCTGAATTGACTCAACAGCAATGAGTTTGGTTTGGTTTATACCTAAACAGAAGAGAATTAGGGGCAGGTCTAAATAGTGACAAGAAACTTGTGACTTTTCCTCTGTCTGTCTCCTTGGCGAGGAGAAGATTCTTCCCTGATTTATCTTCGCCCTCTGGAAACCCAGAGATAGCAGCCATTCGTCCCACACTCCAGTGGTCTTGAGTACCTGGGCCAAGATGAACTTGATCTGCAGGCAACAGCAGCTGTCCCCCAAGATGTTCTCAGAAAGACTCATCTCAGGTCTAGAGAGTCTGGGCAGGCCTCACTACAGGCCTGACTACAGGTGCCTATGAGCTAGTTGAGGAAATAGGCTAATTAAATAACCCTCCAAATTACAGGGAAACTGAAACCAAGAAAAGTGCTACAAAGGAGGGACACATGGTGCCGTGAGAGATGGTTTAGGGACATATGTGGACTAAGGGAAATGGGTGGTGGTAAGAACAGTGGGGAGAGTTCTGCCATGGAGCAAAGGTCTTGGAATCTAGGTTGGATTGAATAAGGAAGTAAATGATTGATGTCAGTGAAATTAGTGGAGTAAGAGCCTCCAAAAACCCTCTCCTCCAGAAAAGCAGCAAGAACACTGGTAAAAATTGCCTAACTCAACTTTTTCAGAACTCTGAAAATTAACTAAAGGATTGCAGCAATCCAGGGAGTACTTACTGGAGAAAAATGACTGAATCATTGTAGGAACAGCAGGTTTTGTGGTATTTTAACTTACTATACTCCCATCTCCCCTCCAAGCTCCATAGTCACTTTGAAAATAAATAGTCCACAATCACAGTGAAATCCAACAGCCTAACAGTCACTGGAAGGAGCAGAATGGAGTTGGCTCCCCTTCAAAGCCCTACTCCCAGAGAACTGCCATTATTTCACCTGCCTGGTGGTTCCCCGGAATACCTCACTCACAAGGCTGTCTTTATTTGACCTGACTGAGAGCTAACCTAGTGCACACAACCTTTTCTCCAGCTACATTTGTTGAAAACGATCAGATGCAATTGTCTAACACGTGGCTGCCTGAGATGGTGGATAACAATTGGGGTAAACAGTAAGCTAACCAAAAAGTTTAAAAGCAGAAGCTGGAAATAAGATGTCCATAGGAGGCTTTGAAAAACTCCAACACATTCCTGGGAATCTAGAAGACCACATGCATGTGTAGGGTGTTCTCATGTCTGAGATCATGAGCATATTCAGGAGAGACCTAAGAAGACTCTAAGTTCTCACTTCTGATGACTATCCTTGAAGCTCTGAACAAGCAGGAAGTCCAGGATAAGGAAGAGTTTTAAACTGCCTGACTGAGTGTTGAAGGTATGCCCCAAAATATACACAGATACCCTTGGCAAAGAGTGGGAGACTTATTGATTCTAGACATTTAGGAAATCTTTGTCCAATCATTACTTGACCACTAAGCTAATTGAGTAGAGACTTAAATCGCCACGTTTAAGAAAGAAAACAGACTTTACAGAACTAATGTAGAGAAGTCACTAAACATGAAAGCAACAAACAGAAACAACAGACAACAACAACAGTAAACCTCGGGGAGAGGGGAGTATCTGTCTTCCAGAGTTGTCACATTCTATTATTTTAAATGCCCAGTATTCAGCAAAAAAATTATGAGGCATGCCAATCAACAAGGTATGGTTCACACTCAGGAAATAAAGCGATCAATAGATATCCCTGAGGAAGCCCTAATGTTGGACTTACAATGACTCCAAATCAGCTCTTTTAAAAATGGTCAAAGAACTGAAGGAAACTATGTCTAAAGAACTAAAAAGAGCATAAGAAATAGAATCATAAAATATAGAATATCAGTTAAGAGATTAAAACAAATAGAATTTCTAGATTAAAGGTATAAAAATTGAAATGAAAATTCAGTAAAGCACATTTGAGCAGGCAGAAGGAAGAATTAGTTGATGTGAAGATAGGTCAATTGAGATTATCCAGTTTGAGAAACAGAATGAAAAAAGAAGTGCAGAAAAAAATGAACACAGCCCCAAAGAACTGTGGGACACCATAAAGTATACCAATATATGAATAATGGGAGCCCTAGAAGGAGAAGAGAAAGAGAAAGGGGCAGAAAGCATATTTGAAAAAATAATGGCCTAGAACTTCCCAAATCAATGTAAAGTTTTAATCTACACATTAAAGAAGGATAAATGCACACCTAGGTACATCATAATCAAACTGTCGAAAGCCAAAGACAAATAGAGAATCCTGAAAGGAGCAAAAGAGAAGCAACTCATGTACAAGAGACTCTCAGTAAGATAAACCCGTTGCTGTCGAGTCAATTCTGACTCATAGCAACCCTATAGAACAGAGTCAAACTGCCCCACAGGGTTTCCAGGGCTGTAAATCTTTACAGAAACAGACTGCCACATCTTTCTCCTGCAGACTGGTGGGTTCAAACCAACGAGATTTTGGTTAGCAGCTTAGCACTTTAACCACTGTGCCACCATGGCTCTTCTTAATAAGATAAGCAGGTACTTTCTCATCAGAAACCATGGATCCTAGAAGGTATCGAGATGATACATTCAAAGTGCTGAAAGAAAAACACTGACAACCAAGAATTCTATTTCCACCAAAAACATCCTTCAAAAATGAAGGAGACATCAGACATTCCAAGATAAACAAAAACTGAAAGAATTCATCACTAGAAGACCTACCCTCCAAGAAATAATAGAGTCTTTGAGGCTGAAATGAAATGAAACGATGCCAGACTATAACTTGAATCCACATGAAGAAATAAAGTGAATGATGGTAAGGAAATGAAGACAGTCAGGGTAGATAGCAAAAATTTTGATTGTGGTGGAAGGAAGGTTATGGTTTTAGTTTTAAACTTTCAATGAGTATATTTAAGAGCCAATGGGAAAGACTCAATTGGAAAAAGAAGTTGAATATACATGAGAAGAAAAATAATTAATTCCTGAAAAAGCAGAAGGACTTGGAATCCGAAACACAGGTAAGGGGTTAGCTTTAGGTAAGAGGAGGGACAGCTTCTTGACTTCAACAGGAGAAAAGGAGCCCAGAAGGATGCAGATAAAGGTGGGTTTGTATGTATTGTAAGAAGATGTGGGAGTTCCTAATTGCTGGCTTCTATTTTTCTGTGAAGTAGAAGGTATGATCAGGTGCTGAAAGTGGACAGTGGGGGAGCATCGTAGTTGAGAAGAGTGTAGGAAATATAAAGTAGTCATTGTGAAGATATTAACCACGAGTTGACCAGAGAAATACATCTGATATTTCCAGCAGTGCTGGGTGTCCATTTGACATTGGTGACCGATGGTTATAGGATAAAATTCAGTGATAAAAAGAAATGAACTCAAACTATGAAAAGACACAAAGGAACCTTAAAGACATATTGCTAAGTTAAAGAAGCCACTCTGACAAAGCTACTTACTATATGATTCCAACTATATAACATTCTGGAAAAGGCAAAATTCCAGAGACAGTGAAAAGTTCAGTGGTCACCAGGGATTCAGGAGGAAGAGGGGAGGGGTAAATAGACAGACCACAGGGCATTTTAGGACAATGAGGCTATTCTCTGTGATCCTGTAATGGTGGACACATGATGTTATGCATTTGTCAAAACCCATAGGACTGTACAACACAAAGAGTAAACCCTAATGTAAACTATGTACTATAGTTAATAATAATATACGTAAATTAGTTTATCAATGGTAACAAATGTACCACATGAATTTAAAATATTAATAATAAGAGACAGTATGCAGATGGGAGAGGAGATACATAGGAACTCTGTATTTTCTGCACAATTTTCCTGTAAATCTACTCTTAAAAAGAGTCTATTTTTAAAATGAATGAAGGAATGAATAATTTATAGGATAATCATTGTCCCTCCTTGTGTGATACTCTCCATCTACCTGTTTCTGGGTAAGAAGGCAGAACATATTTGAGATTGTCCAGAGTGTTGTGAAAAGACAGAGGTACACGTGATTTGGAAGTATTGACCAGAGTGCTATTGAAATTATGGACTGCTAAATCTAAGCTGGATAAAGACTTAGCTGAGCACAAGAGAGTGCTGCTAGCTGACAGGGAAATAAAGGAGCCAGGGGACTGGAAGTTCTGATGAGGTGGAAGAACAGCCTTAGGAAGTAGTTAAACAAAAAGAGGGTATAGCTGTTGCCAACTGGGCTGTTTGAGTAAGTGGTTTTGAAGAGGGAGCCATTGTGGATCAAGGTGTGTCCATGGAATGCGTGACTTTAGGTAGAATGGAGGTGGAAGTAACTGGAGAAGTGGAGCTTGAGGAACTTAGAGGCCAGATGTTGAAATCACTGAGGATGGCAGATCTCAGAGAAGAAAAAAAGACATGGTCAGGAGTCACCATTTTCGATGAATGAGAGTAGCAGAAAAGTTGATGGATGACAGCAGTAAGGATGAGGATGGGGTAGAGTTAAATCTTGTGAACCTCAGAGGAGCAGATTTTTTTCCTCTTTTAACAAGAGGGAAGAGGAGCAATGGTCTGGAGGTGGCAACGAGGAGCAAGGAGGACACCAAATTTGCCTCCTGGTCCCAAGACATCTGGCTGTAATCCAGTAGTAGCCATCCCTTGAAGGGGGGCTGGTGCCTTGGGGGAATGCCAGGCTCCACAAAAGGAAAGGAGGTGGAAGGAATGCTCAAGAAGAGCTTGAGGATATGGGAAATGTGCTTTCTTATGCAGTGGTAGGAAAAGGTCCCAGTGGAAAGGTCAGCTCTCCTGGACTGTGATCCCCTTCCAGTTCTATGACTGCTTTGTTATAGTAGTCACCAACAAAATCTTCCATATAAACATCTCCAGGAGACTCTTAGGTGTGCTTCTGGCTAGATGGTAGACCCAGGAGAGCCACACTGTTCACCATGCCTCATATGACATTACCTAAGAGTGGCCTTCTTGGCCTTAAAGTTACTATAGCCATGTGCCTCAGAGAAGCTAACCTGGCACAGGTGGCCTGGCTTCACCAGGTGTAGGGCTGAATGTCCTCCAGAGATCAACAGGAGGAATCTGGGTAATCCCAAATGAAAGCCTCTGGGTTGTGGGAACCTGGGCCTGAACTTGGGCTCTGATCAGTAATCAGATCACATGTGTGGCTACTGTTAAGAAATATTGCCAGCCTGGGTGCCCTAATCAGAGCCAGTGCCATCCCGTCTGACCTGCATCTGCAGGATCGACTATGTTTGAACTCCTGTGCTAACTTCTGTTTCCTGTTAGATGTCACCTATAGTTAGAGGCAGACATCCCTGGCTTCCAGTGGGATCCTTGTTGCCAAGCAGGGGGAGGGTTAGGCCCCACATGGAGACTGTAAGCTTAGAGCAAGGCTCATGGCTGAATCTGGAAAGTCTCCTATCCTCCACCTGGGGACAGTGAGCCCAGTGTGGACCAATTGTACATGGGCTGACTGTATATAGAATGTTCCTCAAGGTTATCACACACTTGCCCTTCGCTTTCCTGGATGGACAGAGGTTTCTCAGTGAGGGACCTTCACGTTCCCTAGGATTCTGTTCTTTCCCTTCCAGGGACAATAGAGGAAGGGCCCCACACCCAATGTTAATAACTTCTAGATACTAGAGTGAAGCAAGGAGTCCATGGGCAGTGCAGATGCGTAAGGTGCTCTGCTGCTAACTGAAAGCTTGGAAGTATGAGTCCACCCAGAGGCACTTCAGAAGAAAGGCCTGGTGATCTGCTTCTGAAAAAACAGCCATTGAAAACCCTGTGGAGCACAGTTCTACTCTGACATACCTGGGGTCGCCGTGAGTCAGATTTACTCAGTGACAAGTGGTTTGAGTGAAGGGAGATCTTCTCAGGGAGGCTGGATGTTCCCTGGGGGCTCCTGAGACCTTGCAGTTGGGAGCTGGGAAGGTAGGTTAAAAAACACACCCAAGCCTGGCCCACAAGTAGGGTTAATTATACCTGCCAGCAAAAGCTTGTGTTAATGGAAACAGAAAACACATGTAAAACACCAAGCCATTGCTTGCTTCTTAACACTCACCGAGAGCCTGCTGAGCACCAAACATGTAAACCTCTCAGTCTTCACATAAGCCCATGGTCACTTCCCCATTTTACAGATGTGGAAACTGAGGAGCAGAGCTGTTAATCAACTAAGGCAATCATTCCAGCCTTGCTTCCCTAACCACTGCACTTGGTCTCACCTCCCATACGCTCTGGTCAGATTCAGCTGTCTCTTCTTCGTGTGTCAGATCTCATCAGAGACCCAGGGATTAGTTTTCAGCCTGCTCCCTCAGGTTAGATATCACTTCCAGACCAACACTATATAAACCAAAACCAAAAACCAAACTCATTGCCGTCAAGTCGATTCTAACTCTTAGTGACTCTATTGCCCCACAGGGTTTCCAAGGAGCGGCTGGTAGATTCGAACTGCCAACCTTCTGGTTAGCAGCCAAGCTCTTAACCTCTGCACCACTAGGGCTCCAACACTATAAAGATACTCTAAACTTCATGGTTGTTTTATCAAGTGGATGAACAAGGGTGGCTGGAACAGTCAGATGGGTTTTGCCATTAGCCGGAGGCAGGGCTTGGGGTGGCCCTCCATTGGCTCGCACATCAGCCTGCTGGAACCTGGTCCAATGAAGAGACCACCGCTTTTCTCTCCGGTACAGAGCAGCATCCTGAAGCACATGCCCCCTTGCTGTCTGTGCAGTGGGAGCCTGAGCCTGGGAGGGCCTGTGGTTTTCATGGGCTTTGGGTCTTGTTTCCAGGCTCTGGAAAGTGACTTTGTCAGCGCCAACCTTCACCAGTGGATAGACCTCATTTTTGGATACAAGCAGCAAGGCCCAGCTGCAGTGGAAGCTGTTAACACCTTCCACCCCTACTTCTATGGCGACAGGATGGACCTCAGCAGCATCAGAGACCCACTGATCAAAAGCACCATCCTGGGCTTTGTCAGCAACTTCGGACAAGTGCCCAAACAGGTACAGCATGTCACTTGTCTTGCTTTCTCAACAAGTGTATGCAGAGTGAACTTGCAGACAGGGTAGGAGCATTTTCTTCTGGGATGGGGCAAGAGAGAAGACTGGAGAGGGAAAATGGCCTCCAGTTATTTCCCTATGCCTGAAATGTTAGAGCTTTTACTTCAGTTGCCACTTGATGACTATGAAGATGATGACATTATTGATGGTAATGAAGGCTACATTCATCTGTCACCTATGTGATAGGCACTGTAAATGTTTTCTACATGGTATTTAATTCTTTACATGTGTATCTACTCTACAGGGTTGATGTGGAGATCCTGTGAGTTAAGACATATTAAGTACTTGAAAGTATCTGAAATATAATTAAAACCAGTTGCCGTCTTGTCGATTCTGACACATGGCAACCCTGTGTGTGTCAGAGTAGAACGGTGCTCCGCAGGGTTTTCAATGACTGATTTTTCAGAAGTAGATTGCCAGGGCTTTCTTTTGAGTCACCTGTGGGTAGACTGGAACCTTCAGCCTTTCAGTTAGCCACCAAGTGCGTTAACGATTTGCACCATCCAGGGACTCTGAAATATAACTAGCACTCAATCTGTGTTACTTATTATTAGTATGACTAATTCATTGAGTCTTCTCATCAGCTCTGAGTATAGGAATTATTCTGCCTTTTACACATCAGAAAATGGAGGCCCAGAGAGGCTCAATAATAACGTGCCCAGAATTACACCATTAGCAAGGAGAGAGGCAGAGCTCTAGCCCCATCTGACTGGCTCCAAAGCCAGCAGTGTATTGCTACAGATGCGAGACGTCTAAGTTCTGCCCCTAGGTCCCTGGTGAACTGTTCATTCCGCTGGCTCCACCTCCCATCAGGATTTGAGGTTGGGCATTCCTGCTGATGTCCTGATGAAAGGTGTGGCTCTTATTAAACTCACCCCATCCACCGTGTTGAACCCCAAACTTTGGTTTGCTTTGGTCTTGTTCCCGCACACAGCCATCTGGGTTCACAAGCGTGGCCCCACGGGCTGTAGTCCCCGTCTGGCAGTCCTGAGCCTTGCTGGGAGAAGGGTGCATAAGCTCAGCCCTACTCCTTCCAGAGCAGTCCCGGGTCATGCCGTTCCCCACAGGCACCCACCAGGTTTGATGGGAGCAGAGCACAGCTCCTTTGCTGCCTGGCCTCAAGTTGCACGCTCAGGCCTGCTTGGCTCATGGCACGGGGACTACGAGAGGGCATGGGGGAGACCTGGAGAAGGGACAGCGCAGACTAACGTGGGGTCACTCAGGGAAGGCTTTGTGGAAAGGAGAGTTCAGGAAAGGAGGTTGGGCAGCCTAATGGTTTCATTTCTTTAATCAAATATATATCTGTATCAGCAGACAAAGCAATAAAACAACTCGAGGTATTAGTCACCGCCACCCACCTGTGCCTGCTTTTGGTTTATTCACAGTCCTTGTCCACAAGCAAAAATCTTTTCACATCAGTGCAGTCCTGGAGCACACACAGGTGTCTATTCTGACTTTACTTAATGGTGTATCCCGTGAGTTTCTTCAAGGTGTTTCTGAGTAATCATCAGAATTGCAATTCCCAAAGTGACCCAGTATGAGGGCATGAGCACATGGCCGAAGGGCAGAGCGGCGTTCCATCAGGGACTGTGCCCGTGGCGAGCCTTTACAGGGGCCCAGCCTGCACGCACTCTAGTCAGACTACTCCGAGGAAGAGTGTTCTTTATTTAATGCTTGTTTAAAAACCATCACTGGCATTGTGTTGGTATTGATCACAGCCTAGCTTTACAAGCGAGCCCGGTGTTTGAGCAAGGGCTGAGTGATGAGCTAGGCTGCTATGAGCACAGAGGCTCAAGGTCCCAGACTTCCACGAGCCCCACCTCTGCCCCTGTGCTCAGCCAGGCCAGCTCTTCTCCCCATTGCCCTTCAGAGTGGCTGAGTGGGCAATTCTGTCTGGGATCTGGGAAATGTGCTGGTGGACGGAGAAGGCCACAGTGGAGGAGGAGGGAGCAGAGGGCTGGAGCTGGCAGCAGCCGTGCCCTCTGAGACAGCAGCAAGAACTAGCCAGGCAGCGTGGCCGCGTGCTTCACGGTGCCTTCCCCGGTTATGCAGAAAGCCTGGCATTAGGCACAACTGAGGCAGAGATCTGAGAAAATGCGACAAAGAAAGCCCACTAATGGATTCATCTGTCCTCCTTAGAATATTTGAATGGATGCTGTTAAAGAATTCTGTATTTATGTCCAGATGGATGAGCCTGCAGAGAGATTGTAAGGGAAGGGAAAAAAAAAATATGTGAAACAGCTCAAGTAAATGAGGAAAGTCACATGATCTAGGGAGGGGAGAGGGCCACTGTGACTCAGTAATGTGCGGGACAGTTCTCCAGGTCCCAGGGTCCACACTAGGTCTTCCTTTTCCCATCAGCTCCAGGGAGGGGAAGGAGCTGCCCCCCTCTGAGCCCCAGGCCCCTGTCTGTACTGAGTGTACGCTCCCCTCCATCAGGACAGACCCACCCAGTCAGCACTGAGAGTGACCGCGCAGCCGTGGTCTGCACTGGGAGGTTCCTCCCTGGGTGCTCATCCCTTAGTGACCTGTGTGCTGTGCATCTGTCCCCTTGCCCCCCAGCTCTTCACCAAACCCCACCCGACCAGGACTGCTGCAGGAAGGCTGTCACCTGGAAAGGATGTGAACACACCCACAGGCCTGCTGGGCCACCTCCAGCCATTTTTCTACAGCCTGCAGTCTCTGAGGCCCTCCCCGGTCATGGTCAAAGGTGAGTGCCTGGCCCTACTGGTTAGGTGCCCTGCCCACGGGGTCGTCCCTTGTGATTAGGCATCTCTGGAGGCTCGGGAGCACAGACCTGGGGAAAGGGCTGGGTTCTGACGTGGAATGGCTGTGTCTTCAGTCAGGCAGGAATCTGGGGACTCTTCTACTCTCGGAGGGGTTCTAGGGTCCACCTCTGTTAGACGAGTTCAACATGTCTGGCTCTCCTAAATACGCACGCGCACACACACACACACACCTTCTCACACCCAAAGATGAGAGGGAAGCCCCCAGATCTCCCGAGAGAGGGTCCAGCTCTGCTCCTTGGGTGGTACCTGTGGTCACTGTGGCTTCTAAGCACTCAGCCAGTCCTGAGCTCACATTTCCGAGCATGCGCTCTGGGGCAGATGGCCCAGTGAGCCCCAGCCCTACTCTGTCCAGGTTGTGTGTGAGCCTCCGGGCACCAGGACAGGGCAAAGTGAGGCCGTCCACACGTATGCCCAGTAGGGGGTAATGCTCTGTGAACACCCTGGTCATCGGGCTGTCTCTTGTGGACTACAAGTCCAGTGCTTTATAACTGCCGCAGAGCTTGGAGAGGTCTGTAATGGCCAGAGGTCACCCAAGGAGGGCCCCTCCGGCCATATGGGGACAGCTGCCCAGGTGAGAGCAGAGGTGCTGTCAGGGCTGGCTCTCAGGGTCGTGGGTGTGGAGTCTGGGGGCTGTGCCACCCTGGGAAGTTCCACTAAGGGAGGACGACATGTGGATCCTAAGGAGCAGAAGGTCACATTTGTTGGGGGGGGTTAGTTTGTCCTTTTCTTTCCTTGAATGTCTGTGCTGCATGGGGCTATGACTCCTGGCTCTGGCGACCGTGCACCCATCTACCCCTGGGCTGGTGTCTCCAGCCACAGGTAAGGCTTGGGACAGTCAGGTACGGCCCTGCCGTCTGAGCAGCAGTGGGGGAGACAGCAGCACAGGAGAGCTCCAGTGCCAGTCGGGAGAGCATCCCAGATGGTACAGGGTGAACCTTCCCGGGACTCAGATTCCTCATCTGTCACGTGGGAGAGCAGTGCCGCGTCCTCAGACTTGCTGTGACAGCACTGTGAGGTGGCGTCTAACCTGGCACAAAGCCAGATCACAGACAGAAACCTTTCTGGGCTGCTGTTGCCTGACCTGTGGGACACTGCTCTGAGCCTGGCTGCGCTTACTCTGCAGGAGAGGAAATGTCCCCTAGTCCTATTGTTGGAGTCTGAGCCCTGCCTCCTGACTGGGGTGGGGTCAGGAGGAGACGGGCTCGCCCGCATCATCCAGCGCATGTCTTGGAGGAAGGGAGCCACCCCGCTATGTGGTGCAGTAGGGTCGGGAGGAGACCAGCTCACCCGCATCACCTGGCGCAGGCCTGGGAGGAAGGGAGCCACCCCTCCTCACAAAAGCAGGGCAGCCTCCAGCTTTGGGGCCTCTCAGGACAGCCTCGGGTCTGGTGCCCCACACGCCTACTCTGTCTGTCAGTCCTCACAGCAGCCCTGCAAGAGGGTGTCATTATCTCCACAGACAGGGCACACCTACAAGGTGAAGGGACTTTCCTGGGATAACAGGGGCTGTCACCTGGGTCCTGGCCCAGGGGTGACTTTGAGAAAGAACAGGAATGCTGACCGGCCACAGGACACCCTTGTGGTTAGTGCAGGAGTGGCCGGCCTGGTCGAGGCCGTGAGGAGCGGGGTCCTGCGAGGGTGCCATCTGCTTTGGCATCATAGGAAGCACTGAGGGCCCACATGGCCACACGCTCAGTGTGTGCCCACATCAGAGGGGGAGGCAGCGGGCCTTGGGGGCCTCATGCACCCCGGGAGGAGAGGCCCCAGTAGGAGAGGCCCTGCTGAGCTCCCCAGCCACGGGAAGGGCTTGGTCAAGGTCCTGGCCAAGGCCCAGCTAGGGTGGGTGTGTCCTGGCACATGGGCTCCACCGTACTGACTGGGCGCAGATATGTACCTCCTCTCGCTAGGCTCCGAATCCCCCAAGGGGGCCATCGGCCAGATCGTCCCCACCGAGAAGACCATCTTGGCGGTGGAGAGGAACAAGGTGCTGCTGCCTGACCTCAGCAACAGGACCTTCAGCTGGGGCTTCGACGACTTCAGCTGCTGCCTGGGCACCTACAGCTCTGACAAGGTGAGGCGGCACCAGGGAGGGCGGCCCTCAGGACCCTCGGCGCCCTGCTGGGCGGAGGTGGTCACAGGGGCCACAGCTGCCCCACCCCTGCTGGCTCCATGCTGCCGTGCCCAGCCCTGGCCGTGTGTGTGCCTCTGACCCTGCAAAGGCCTTTGTCTCAGAGCCATGTCTCCAGGAGTCACACCTACAGGTCAGCAGTTCACCCTCTCACTTCCAAGGCAGGTCTCCTTGCTGGCTGGCTACTTGTCACATTGAGCCCACCCAGACCCTCCTCAGCCTGGGGGGCATCCTGGGGGCTTCTCCTGCCCAGTCATAGCTTACAGAACAGATGCCAAGCATCCCACAAGACCCCAGGAGCCAGCCATCTGAGTACTTGTCCCACCATCCTTTAGGCCCCCTGCTGTCTCTGCCTGCTTGATGTGGCCTCTCCTCACCTCTCCAGCCTCCCCTCACACCCCCTACCTCTCATCCCACCACAAGTCCTGGCCCCGAACGCCCTCGCGCCCCCCACACCCTCCCATCATCTTCAGGGGGCAGCTGTCAAGCCCAGACCCGGTGCTACCTCCTCCTGAGAGCTGTCTCCGACCTCCCAGGCCTGGGGTTGGTCACCAGGGCCTGACCCAGCGCAGGTCTCAGCAGATGGATCCTGAACAAGTGTCACTGCACACAGGGCAGGACAGCGGCCTCCACGCCTGCCTGGGTCACTCTGTCCCACCCCAGCCCTGTGCAGACCCTGGACCAGTGCTCAGCTGCCTCTCCCCCCAGGTCCTGATGAAGTTTGAGAACCTGGCCGCCTGGGGCCGCTGCCTGTGTGCCGTGTGCCCATCAGCCACGATGGTCATCACGTCGGGAGCCAGTGCCGTGGTGTGTGTGTGGGAGCTCCGCTCGGCCAGAGGCCAGGAGGGACTGCGCCTCAGGCAGGTACGGCCCGCCCTCAGGCGCAGGAGAGCAGCCAGGGGCTGGGGGCAGGCACAGTGACCCAGGGACAGGGCTGCCTTCGTTCTTCTCAATGGGGATTTGACAAGCACACAGAGCGGGTGCCTCCCCAAGGACACCCCTCAATGGGAGATTCCAGGTAGCATTCGGCTTTTTCCTTTCACACGTGGGGATGATGCACCATACAATATTTTTGAACATTTGCCATGAGCTGGACATTTTACCAAGCACTGTTAGGTGGGTTCTCTCATTATATCTTCTCAGCCTGCACTGTTAACCCCTTGCCGTCAAGACAGGACAGAGTAAAACTCCCCCATAGGGTGTCCAAGGCTGTAGTCTTTACTGAAGCAGACTGCCACATCTTTCTCCTGTGGAGCAGCTGGTGGGTTCAAACTGCTGACCTTCCAGTTAGCAGCCGAGTGGGCTCCTTTACCTTCTCAGCAGCTCTATAAAATAGGTACTGTTGTTATCCCTGCATTATAGGTGAGCAAGGCACAAGGGAGGTAAGTGACTTGTCCAAGATCATATAGCAGAAAATGAAAGACTGACTCAGAATGGAAGTGGCAGAGCACAAATGGCCATCCAGGAGGCAAGGAGCTCGCCCTCATCCTACCTTATAAGCCACCACTCATAATAGCCACAGTGATACCTACTGTTTGCTTAATGCCCAGAACGCGCCAGGATCTTACACCTCATGCCCAGCCACCACCCGGCTATCAGTGGAGGCTTATGTGTTGCCATGATACTGAACTGGCTTCAGCAGAGCTTCCAGACTAAGCTGGACTAGGAAGAAAGGCCTGGTGATCTACTTCTGAAAATCAGCCAGTGAAACCCCTATGGAGCATAATAGTCTGATCCACAACCTGTCAGTAGGACTGGCACAGCACTGGCAGAGTGTCAGTCTGTGGGGAGTGGGGTAGCTGTGAGCCAGGGGCCTGCGAGACAGCAGCTGACAGCAACAACAACAAAACAGCTGTTGTTCCCGCTTCCGGAGGAGAAAATGGGCTCAGAAAGGTTTCAGTGAGTTTAACCCTGTGCTGTCTCTCTGTGTACTCTTGAACTTGCCCTAGGATATCTTTAGGATGCTTCCAACTCTAAAATACAATTCATTTTTAGTTAGCCATGTAGCCCCCCAAATCAGAATAAACCCTACAAAAATCACCACTGATGAGATTGTTCTACATGGAAATGTTTCACTGGACTGACACTAGGTTCTCTGAATGATTTCCAAGTCTC
Organism: Dugong dugon; assembly: GCA_030035585.1. Classification (NCBI taxonomy): domain Eukaryota; kingdom Metazoa; phylum Chordata; class Mammalia; order Sirenia; family Dugongidae; genus Dugong; species Dugong dugon. The sequence continues at coordinate 7,013,431 of CM057475.1, read as the reverse complement.
TCTTTGTCTCCTCTGAGCTGGCCCGTGCACATGGGCACTCCCAAGTTAAATGAGGGAGGAGGTTTCCCATTGCCCCCTGGAGGTTTCCTTGCTGCTTTGGGCTTGCTTTATTTTATTTTTGGCCTAAATGGAGAGAGGAGTCCCTAGGTGGTACGAACAGTTAATGCACTCAGCTGCTAACTGAAAAGCTAGAAGTTTGAGTCCATCTAGACGTGCCTCAGAAGAAAGGCCTGGTGATCTACATCCAAAAATTTAGCCATTGAAAACCCTATTGAGCACAGTTATGCTCTAATACACATGGGGCCACTGTGAGCTGGTTAAAGTGGAGAGACTGCATGGCCTTCCTGCAAGGTTTCTCCTCTCTGAGGCAGGGCATTTAGACTCACTGTGCCGTGGCCTGGAGGAGCCCCCCACCGCTGCCCCATGCCTCGCTCAGAAGTGAAGACGCTGTGTAAAAGCTTCCATATTGATGCCGTAAAATATAATTTATCACTCTCTGCTGGGTCCAAATCAAGAGAAGAAGGTCTGGGGAATCCCACATGCTCTTAGCTCCAGACAAAATAAAACACTTTATCATCTACCCATGGAGCCTGACGTGGCCTTGACGACTCTCAGCAGGGGGGCCCTTCCTGAACTACAGTCAGAGAAGCCGTCATTAAATAGGCTTGAAAATCTTTGAAAAGTGTTTTATTTTTAAAGATACTACACGACTAAAGAAAAATTTCAAATTCACTTCAAAATAGAATAATTCCCTATACTGCATCCCCAAATATACATATTTATGCCATTCTAATCATTATGTACAAATTTTTCCTCTGCTGTTTTCACCTAGCCTGTCAAACTGTTTCCATTTGCCTGCAGTCTCTGTAATTTACATTTCAATTATTCTGTATTACTCCATTCCTCTAAAATTACATTTCAATTTTTCTGTTATGTCAATACACCACAGTCTAATAAACCGTTTCTTCTAAAACTAGACAATTAAGTTGTTTCCAAGTTTTAACTATTTTAAATAGTGCTGTGGAAAACATCTTATATAAATTGTTGTTTGCTTCTGATTAATTGTTTCCTTAAGATAAATTTCAAGAAGTAGAATTACTGAGTAGTGGCATAATGCTTTTCAGAATCATTCTGTAGCTTCCCAGTGCCACCAGCAATCCAGAGTACCAGTCTCCTCACAGTGAAACCAGCACTGGCAATTATTTTCAGAGATTTTATTTTATTTTATGTTTTGCTACTTTAGTTAGGTGTAAGATAAGATAATGAAGTTATCTTATTGACCTTGTAGAGAAGCATTATTCTGAAAAAAGAGCCAGTCAAGAACAGATTTAAAACTACTTCCTCAAAAACCCTGTGAATCGCAACAGAATATTGTCCAATATAGTGCTGGAAGATGAGCCTTCTAGGCTGGAAGGTACTCGGAATACACAGTGGCCACAGTGGGCTCCAGCATACCAGTGATCATGAAGATGGTGCGGGGCTGGGCCACGTTTCATCCTGTTGTATATGGAGTCACCAGGAGCCGGAGCCAACTCGAAGGCACTGACAACAATTTGTCTTGACTCCTAAGGCGCTGAGATAGTTTTCACAGTGTGGCACCCGACCAACCACATCACCTAGGAGCCTGTTAAACATGTGCCTCCTTGGGCCCTACCCAAGACCTTTGGGGTCAGAAGCTCAGGGAGTGGGGGGCCAGCAATGGGGTGGCAATGCTCAAGTTTGAGAACCCTCCCACATTAAGGGAGCCTCAGAAACACACCAGTCCCTGGAAGCTAAACCATGAAGAAGCCTGGGAGATCATGTCACAAGTAAAAAGATTCAACTTTTGAAGTAGATGAGCCCAGGTTCATAGCCAGCCTGGCCACATGGCAGTGGAGTGACAGGGCCTTAGGCCTGACCCTCAGAGTTTGGCTTCTGTGCGGTCTGGCCTGGCCCTGTATGGTTGTGTGTCCAGGTCTGGCTGAAGGATGTCTCCCTGTGGATGCATCCCAGAGGGGCTGGGGAAGCCTGCCAGACCCACTGGTACCCCAGGCCCACTGCTGCTAGTAACGGCACAGTCTCCATCACAACTACCCAAGGCTACCAGCTGAGCCCAGACTGAGGCCCTGTGTGCACACACACAACTTTTGACTCTGGAATCAGCCAGAGAGGTGACGGAGATGGCTTTTGGAAACACGATCCAGCTGGCTTCCTAGTGGTAAATCTCTGCCCCCAGGACAGACACGCCGCCCACTCATCTGGGCTAGGGAGACTGAGCGTCATTTTTCAAAACTGTCACTTTGCCCAGTCACAGCAGTAAAGAGTTCTACATGGACTCTGGCTTGTCCTCCTGGGTCCTGAAGTGTCATCAAGCAGATGGTGCTGGCGAGCTTCTGGGCATCACCCATGGAAGAAGATTTGGGATGTCTTCAGAAAATGGAAGCTGTCTAAGTGAACTGATGAAAGCAGAGGATTTGACAGGAGCTTTCTGATTCTCTTCCCAGAGTGAGCTTCCCAGAACTGACAAATCAGTTATGACCGCAGGAGACAGGGTGACTCCCGGGAGTGTAGGGAAGGGGACCTGGCACAGGGGCTGGGGATGCAGAGAGAGATGTTCTGAGTCAAAATGCCTACATGGGCTGTTCATTAGTGCAACTGAGTCTGCAGGAGTGAGGGGACCAGAGTGTGGGGTGCGCACTGCCTACCTACGGAAGGCGTTTTGTCTTCAGACTAGCTAGAAACCAGAATGTGCCAAAGTATCCAGGACCCCACCATCTTGAAAGGCAGAGGAAATCAATAAAGGGATGGTTGTTAGTTGCCATGGCAACCTTATGGCTAACAGAATGAAACACTGCCTGGTCCTGCACTATCTTCCTCATCATTGCTGTGCTCAGTCCATTGTTGCTGCCACTGTGTATTTTGAGTGCCTTCCAGCACCGTGTCCGACAGTACTCTGCTGTATCCATAAGGTCTTCATTGGCTGATTTTTGAAAGTAGATCACCAGCCTTTTCTTCCTAGTCTGCCTTAGTCTTAGTCTGGAAGCTCTGCTGAAACCCGTCCACCATGAGTGACCCTGCTGCTATTGGTAATATTAGTGGCAAAGCTTCCAGCATCATAACAGCATGCAAGCCACCACAGTGTGACAACTGACAGATGGGTGGTGGCAAGACAAGTGAGGGGAGTACAAAGCATAAGAAGGGTGCTGGTGTCCACTTGGCTATGGTAAAAAGAGCTACTGATCATCCCCAGCTGGGCCTCAGACCCTGGAAGTGGATGGAACTAACAGGCCAGACATGGACAACCACACACACACACACACACACACACACACACGTATGCACATGCACACAGGCTTTGGAATGACTGAGTGTCTCTAAATCTCCGTTTCTTCATCTGGGACCCGGCAGTAGAAGAAGGGCAGGGTCATCCCCCAGTAGCTGAATTGAGGGGCCTCTCTCGTAACTGGTATCTCCTGTCCCCAGGCCTTGTACGGGCACACGAAGGCTGTCACGTGCCTGGCGGCATCCATCACCTTCAGCCTCCTGGTGAGTGGTTCCCAGGACCGCACCTGCATCTTGTGGGACCTGGACCACCTCACCCACGTGGCCCGCCTGCCTGCCCACCGGGAGGGCATCTCCGCCATCGCCATCAGTGACGTCTCGGTGAGACCGTGCTTTCTCAGTGCTTGTGTCCTGGTGTCTGTAAGCCAGCACCATAGACAACTTCCTGAGGGAAAGCCCAGGGGCAGGGAGGCACTAAGCGCCCGGGATGCTGAGCAGGCCCCACATGTGTGGCACACCCCCTCTAGGGGCTGAGTGCAGCCATCAGCGCGGGCAGCACTGGGTCTAGCTCTTGTTTCTGCTGGGGCTGTGGGAGGAGCCTGTGCCAGGATGGCCACCAGGGAATAGGGACAGGAAGATCTGGCTTTGCTGAGGCTCTTCCTGGGCTTAGCTCGTTGACTGTAAATCAGTGTTGGCTTCGCAGGTACCTCTTACCACCATGGCAAGAAGGATCTCTGCTTGTCCATTCATGCTGGATATCAAAGATGGGACGTGTGTGTGTGTGTGAGAGAGAGAGAGAGAGAGAGAGAATGGGAAAGGCTTCTTGACTTGGAGACCCCCCCCACCCCCCACTCTGCCATGAGGTGAGGGGCAGATGATAGAGCATTTATGGACTTTGGAGATTCGTGGGTCTGATTTCCAGTTTCAACTGTACTACTTACTATCTGTAGGACCTGGGACATCTTACCTGTCCGGGCTATAAATGGGACTGTAATATCTACACCACAGGGTTTTTTGTTGAGATTAAAGAGATAATACATATAAAGGGCCTGGTGTATTTATGCACTCATGTCTCACCTCATTCTGCAAAAGATGTGAGATAGCATTGTCTGCAGAGAGTAGGTTCTCATCAATGATAGCTGTCACTGTCACACTTGCTGTTTTTCTCTGTGGAAATTCTCTCAAGCTGGATGCTCCATCTTGGGGCATGGGGTTACCTGAGGATGCTGCATCTGCTCATAGAAAACCCCAGGGACCCAGGGCATGGATAGAGTGGGTAGGAAGGGCCTCATAGGTGGAGAAGGCAAAAGATGCGTCCCAGGTAGGCTTGAATCCGGGGTGAATACTGGATGGATGGGTGGATGGATGGATAAGTAACTAGGTGGATGGGTAGATGGATTTATGGGTAGCTTAGTGCATTGGTAAGTGAATGAGTGGATTGGAGGATGGATGGATGGATGGTGGTGAATGGATAGATGGGTAGGTCTGTTGGGGAAGACACCAAGGCTTGATCTGGGAGAACATAAGGAATTGTGTCCTGAGACCTCAGAGAAGTCTGGCACCAGGACAGGTTCTCCCGGAGCCAATTGAGTTAAGTGACTGCTGGGCCCAGCGCTGGGTGCTGGGCACAGAGGTGGTCAGACATGGGCCCTGGCGTCAAGCTAAGTATACCAAACAATTCAGGAAGTACCATGATGGATGGCCTAGAGGTCTGGGGAAGCCCACAAAAGGGACACTGAGCTCCCTACCCATATCGGCATGGCCCCAGCTGGCTCCGTGGGTCTTTGGTGACAGTGGCCACTACTCCATTGGGAACGGCATAGACAAGGACTTGAGCAATGATTCTAGACAGGAGTTCTCAGGATACAGTGGGGATATGCTCCTCAGGAACATGCCCAAGTTTATGAGCTACTTGCAGCTATCTGAGCCTCTGCTCTGCCTTCCACTAGAGAAGCCTAAAGCTTCTTCATGCGGGCAAGGCTGGCTGGCCAGGTGCAGGCCCAGTGTCCAGAGCCAAGGGCAGTCTCCATTCTAGTCTTCTATGCCATTCAGTATCTGGCCAGGGAGAGTTTTGTGGAAGGAGCTCAAAGGGTGAGCCACTTAGTGTCTGCTGGGAAAAGCAGTGTCCAAAGACATGATCACAGTTTGAAAAAGAGTTTGCAGTTGGCTGAAAACACGGCTGACCTACAAGTCAGCTTGGAAGAAGTGAGTGCCTTGGAGAGTCCTGGGGTACTTGGGTTCAGAGGATGGCAGGTTGGGGTGTTTGGGTGTGCAAACTTGTGACTAAGTAGGTATCAGCGGGATAGGCAATGACTCCAGCTTGCACTGTGCAGGGCACCATTGTCTCCTGCGCTGCCGCCCACCTGTCTCTGTGGACTGTCAATGGACAGCCCCTGGCCAGCGTTGCTACAGCCTGGGGCCCCGAGGGAGCCATAACCTGCTGCTGCGTGATGGAGGGGACAGCAGGGGACACCAGCCATGGCATCATCACGGGGAGTCGCGACGGCATAGTCCGGGTAGGTGTGTCTTGGGCAGACCCGGGTCATGGTACTAGAAATGGGTTGATCTCCGTTCTTCTCCCTTCCTCCAGGGGTCCGAATCTGCAGGCACACATTTGAGGCCATTCCAGACCGGGTGCCTACAGCAAGTGAGGGCAAGGCAAGGGGTTTAAGCCAAGGCTGGGCCCTGTCCTCCAGACTCAGAGCACATGAGAAGTTGTGCAGAGAGGCACTGACAAGCAGGCCTACCAGGGGGCTGGGCATGGGAGGGGGGCCACGGCTGAGTGGGCTTCCCGGGGATGGTGGCAGGGAGGGCGGGGCGGCACTAGCTAGGGAAATACTAATGAACTAGCCACTGGTCTCGTCCTGCAGGTCAGGGCAGGAAAGATGCACTAACAGATGTAGGGATGGGGAGCTGAACTCCTCCAAGCTGCAATTTTGATCAGCCGAAGCCTTCACAAAGGGAAACTGAAGCCTAAGTAACACTTTGTCCTGAGAATAAATTAGCACCAGAAGTAAAACTGGGGCCAAGCCCCACCTCTCCCCTCAGGGTCTACTTGCTTCCCCAGCCCAAGGCATTGTTTCTTTTTGAACAGATTTGGAAGACTGAGGACGTGAAGATGTCTGCTTCACAGCACGCAGTGGCAGAGGAGCCCTCAGCTCAGTCTCCAAGCCCCGGAGGTACCTGCCCATTAGGGGTGCAGCCTGCCCTGGCCTGTCCCTCCCTTCCCCCTCTGCCAGCAGCCCCAGGCTGCTGTAGCTCCACCAGGCCTGTGGGGCCCAAAGAAGCTGAGCCGCTCTTGGGATTGCAGCCAGGTTTTCCGAGGGGAAGGGGGTGAGTCCTGGACTGGGAGCTGCTGATGGAATGTGAAGCAGGTGGAGAAGCCTTGTTGAGTCCCGGGCCTCCACATGCTCTGTGATGCTCCTTGGTGAGGGACAGGGGCCCTGGTGGTTCTTGGGAGCTCCTGAGCTTCAGGAGGGGGAGCTCTCTATCTGCCGGGATGACTCGCAAATGCCAAACTCCCTCTGTCGGCCTGGACAGCTGGGCTGCAGACAGGAACAAAGGAAGGACTCTGCTGTATGCCCAGAGAAGAGGAAGTGGCCCCACCCTGCCCCAGCCTGCCACCTAGACCCTGGCTTAACCACACAACTCCCTGTTGAGAGAGCCTGAGCATCATCTGCATCAGAGTCACTAGGATACTTACTAAAAATGTAGATCCTGGGTCCTGTTCCTCAACCCAACCCGCTGAAAAAGGATTTTGGCAGTGGGGGAGGGGATTATAGGTCTGCCAGGCTTCCCAGGTGGGTATTGGTGTGCACCAGAGTAAGAGATCCACATTCTGAAGAAGGCCCCCTTTCGGTTGTACCAGATGGGACTGAAGTGAGAAAATCTGTCCCACGAGAAAATCTGTCTCACCTTCTGCCAGCACAGCCACCGCCCCCACCACCACCATGACCAGCATTTAGGCACCACGGTGGCAGAGGGCTGACTAGGAGCAAGCTCCATGCAGAGCGTGTACATGAATTCCTTATTTCTCGCAGCAACCTTACAAGGTAGATGTTACATTACACCCGTATGACAGATGAGAAAACTGAGGCACAGAGGGGTTCAGTAACGTACCCAAAAGCACCCAACAATGTACCACTACTGTCACCAGAACAGCCACAGCCAGAACGATCTTCCCTGCAGATGATGCCGCTGCTACCATAATCACCACATCCACAGTAACCACCGCCAAAGCTGTCCCCTCCTCGGTTATTGCCACAGCTGTCATCAGGGTGCCCACCGTCACCCTTTCCTTCTCCAGTACAGCCAACCTTCCATCTAAGCTTCGTCATCACCGGAGATTGTCCCCTGCTCTTTGGCCCAGAGCTGAGACATGTTTCCTGGGTCCCATAATTAAAAGATATGTTAATATGGAATGAGGAGTCTCCTGCGATTGCAGCCCTCTGGTAGCCCCATTTGTTTTGCATTCTGGAACCTGTTATCGTGCACAGAAGAGAATTTCCTGGATTGCTGGAGGCTGCCTTCTGAAGAGAGAAACCATTTTCAGTCAGCAAATTTCTAAAATGCATCACACACTCCTTGACTCACTGAGCCCTTCACTCACGACTTCCCCCTCCATGTGAGCGGGCACTGGCGGCCTTTCCTCTGTGGCAGGGCCTGTGTTCTGCCTTGGGAACCCCTTCCTGCAAGAGATCACCATTCAGGGGCCCTCCTCAACAGCCTGGGCTGACCCAGAGCAATGACCCACAAGCGTCTACAACTGCATCCAGCCACAGTCCACTGGTCCTAATAGCTCTAGGATACTTTGGGACCAGGGCATTGGTGGTTCAGTGGTAGAATTTTTGCTTTCTGTGCGGGAGACCTGGGTTTGATTCCTGGCCAGTGTACCTCATGTACAGCCACTAACTCTCTGTCAGTGGAGGCTTGTGTGTTACTATAATGTTTCTATGATGAAGCTTGCTATGATGCTATGGAGCGTCCAGACTAAGGGACTAGGAAGAAAGGCCTGGTGATCTACTTTGAAAATCAGCCAATGAAAGCCCTATGATCACAGTGGTCTGATCTACAGCCAATCTTGTATACAGCACAGGACCAGGCAGTGTTTTGTTCTGTTATGCATGGCGTCTCCATAGGGAGCTGACTCAATGGCAGCCAACAACAACCACAACTTTGGGACCATAGGAATCAGTGCATCTCAGCAGGAAAGGGAAGAAGTATGGGGCTTGTGTATTCTCAGGAGCTCTAAGCACTTCTTGTGAGAGCCAGGGCCACACTCTCCCCTCTCCCCACCCACTTGGAGCAGAACTAGCACATGATCCATGTTCTATGATGAGCACTAGAGCACTCCATTTCAGTCTTGGGCTCACCTGCTAATTTCTGAAGCTCTCAAGGCCCATTAGGCTAAAGGCATTAGCTCAGCCCATGGCTGATAATGCGTGTCTGAGAGAGAATGCTGGCTGGGTGGGTGGGTTGATATGCAGATGTACAAAGGACACATCAAGGCCATCCCACTGGCTCTGGAAATGCCAGTGACTCAGTTTCTGTTCAAGATCAACAGTTGTGATGAGGCTGTGCTCGTTGGTAAGGGATCTAGTGAAATGAGAAGTGAGCTGGGAGTCAGGAAGAAGGCTCTGGACCCAGCTCTGTCACCAGCAACTTCTCTAGACCTCAATTTCCTCCTCTGCCAAAGGGAGGTACTTCTCATAATTCCTAACTTGCAGAGTGCTGATGTCAAAAAGCATAGACATAGACAAGAATCTGCTCAACAAAATGCAGGTCGTGGTGATAATTTTCTCAGACTCCTACGAGTTCCTTGTCTCTGAACACACTAGCTGATGACATTAGAAAATTTACAAGATGGTTCCAGACCCACAGGGCTCCTAGGTCCACATCCTTCCCCTCCTGATTGTCCTCATCTGAGGTCACCACTGCCTCATAGAATGAATTGCCGGGGTTCTGATTACAGTGCAAGGGAGGATTCTGATGAAGTGACATGAGGGCACAGACATAGTCATAAAAATTGGCCTGGGCCACAGTTTAGAGTTAACAAATCTATGGGCAGACAATCAAACCTAATCCACTGGAGTTCTTTAATAAGGAAGCATGTTCTCTAATATTGCCCAGAACAATTTTGTTGTACAGGAGCCAGTACTGGGCATGACACATGGCCTTTTCACCTGTGTCCTCTTGTATGTATATTGTTGCATCCCTCTAATGTCTTAAGGTGCAAGAAACTAGATCTTTGAAGATATTAAAGATACTGCATTTGTGGGCAGATACAATCTGATTTCTGCCTTTAATTCATTTGTCATTTGCAGCAAGGACCAACCCAGTTGAGCACAATTTATTTCAGGGATCACTCCATAGATTGGGACTCAATCTGATACATTACAAGTGCTTGAGAAAAGCTTGTTTGGAGTTGTGCACAAATTTGAAAATGCCTTGTTCTGCTTCAGGGCAGCCCCCCTTTGCACCCCTATTGCTTTTCCTGGCACACAGGCCTGTGTGCACACAGAGGTGGCCACCCCGGGGTAGCCGGGGCAGCAGGGTCTTTCCTGCCCTGATGACATTAGAGGGCCTGCAGGGCTGTGTCCCGCCGGCTGTCCCTCCATCCCACGCTTCACACGGAAGGAATCCCTGCCTGTCCCCAAATGCAGTCATTAAAATGAGTGAAGTAACAATCATCGAGTTATAGTCTTTGAAAAAATGTTCTCAGCATTTAATTACTGATTGTGGTGTGTGAGGGTTTAGATAAGTTGATAATGCCTACTTTATGCAATTTATTTTTACTAGGCAATTACAGGCAGCATTACGTCCCAGCAGCAAGGTATTGTGGGGTATCTTATTAAGCATAAAGCCAGTAAACACTGATGAACAATTCTGCTGAACTAGGCATGCAATTTAGAAAGCAATAATACACAAATCCAATTTGGTCCACAATGGATACCGCAGCACGTCAGCACATGTAACTATCACAGCCTGCAAATTAAATTGGGACGCCCTTTTTCCAACAGCACAGGCCGAGATTAAATATATTTCCCCCTCAATCTAACAACTTGCTGACCACAAATGTAAATATGTGCGTGTGTGTCTGCATTCCTCTGTACAGATGTGCACATGTGTGAAGCCACTCAGGGTTTTCTAAACATCCTCTTGGACTCTGCCCACAGGTCACAGGTGGGAGAAGAATCTGGCCCTGTGCCGAGAGCTGGATGTCAGTGTCGCTTTGACAGGAAAGCCCAGTAAGACCAGCCCTGCAGTGACGGCTTTGTCCGTGTCCAGGTAACCCCTGCCTGGTTCCTCCAGGCCTCCAGCAGAGGGCGCCATGGCCACCTCTAGGCAGGACCAGAGGCCCTGGGCTCAGGCCGCCTTGCCTGCGAGGCCGCCTCACTGCACACAACCAGGAGGGTCCCAGGCATGAAAGACAGGCGAGGTGGCCGTGCAGGGCTCTCTAGGAGTTCTTGCTCTTGCTCTCTCTTGGATATTAAGAATTCATAAAGTAATCCAAAAAGTAGAATAGAATATATTGTTTTGTAATTTTATTCTAAAGAGGACTTCTGTCCTGATTTCCAATACCCAGGTAACATTTGGTATAATAATTGTCCTACATTAACAGAAAATGCCTTTTGACATGAGGCAATTGGTGGTTCAGTGGTAAAACTCTCACCTTCTATGTGGAAGACCTTGTTCCATTCCAGACAAAGCACCTCATGCACAGCTACCCCCATCTGTCAGTGGAGGCTTGCACATTGCTCTGAGGCTGAGCAGGTTTCAGCAGAGCTTCCAGACTAGGATGGCCTTTCTCTGATCATGGGGATGTTGCAGGACCGGGCAACTTTTCAGTCCATTGGGCATGGGATTGCCATGAGTTGGGGGCCAGCTGGAAAGCCACTGACAACAGTATAGAATGACAAGTGTCAGATACTTCGCTGTGTATATGTTATTTAGTTATTTAGTTCCTCCCTGTATCCCAGGGAGGTGGTTGCTACTGCTAACCCCATCTACAACTAGGAAGTTTAGTCTCAAGAGGTTGTTGGCATTTAGCAGCCGTGTTCTTCCTTCCTCACTGTCCTGGAGGAAGCCATTCCAACTTCCCACGAGGGGGGAATCACACAGTGTTTCAGGTGCCAGGTTGAGGAGGGAGGGGCAGGGGAGGGCATGGGGACAGGGAGGGAGAGCCCAGTACTGCACTCTTTGCTGGAGAACTTGAAATCCATTCTGCCCTGAGGACTGGCTCACAGGACAGGGGACACCTGGTGAATTTGGAGAGAAAAAGGCCCTGGGGCCTGGGCCACTTGGAGCTCCCTCTCAGTCCTTTGGGAGCCATTCCTCACAGCTCACAAGTTCCCTAGGCTCTCACCCTCCCTGCCCCTGCTCCAAGGAGATGAGGCTGGGTGTGGGCTGTGGGTCCCACTGAGCCCCTGTGTTGCAGCTTCCCAAGTGACGGAGTCACAGGCTTACCCCAACACCTTATCTTTCCATTCTCTTCCCAAGAAACCAGACCAAACTCCTGGTTGGTGACGAGAAGGGGAGAATCTTCTGCTGGTCTGCAGACGGGTAGGAGGAAAGAGACCACACTGGACCCTCCTTTGGTGCGTTCTGAGGGCAGCAGCACCAGGTGCAGTGTGGCGGTGATGCTGGACCTGAGCTCGACGGCCAAGGGAGCCCCCAGGGCCTACCGTTCCCCCTCCGCGGTCCCAGGGCCTACCGTTCCCCCTCCGCGGCCCCAAGGACTCCACCTCTGCTTCCAGAAGGATGTGCCTCTGCAAGATGGATAAGAGCAGGTGTTCAGGGGTCTTTGGGCTGCTCGATGATAGAAGCTGAAGCCACGCTTCACGTGAAATTACTCCTTAGCCGCCTTATCAGAGGGCTTATTGCATTGAAAAAAAAAATTGGGTCGTTTACTGGAAACTGATGAGAAATAGGTATTGTCTTTATTTTATTAAAGTAACTCTTTTCCAAATGTGAGAAGGCTCTTGAGTTTAAAATCATCGCCATTTTCCACTTGGGTATTTGCATCTTCGTATTTAGAAAGACAGAAAAGCCTCAGGGAAGCACTGCCCACCTTCAGGGTGTTTCTCAGCCCCTGCCTCCTCTAGGGAACCAGCTTCTCCCTTTGTCTTGCTCACAGTGGACGGGGTCATGGGCGTGAGTGGCCATTTCTAAGGAGGCTGGGCTACGGGGTGCTGGCAAGAGTGAAGCCCATCGTGGAGTTGGGGAGTCAGTCTGCCAGCGATACACCTGCCTCAGTTTGCTTGCCCCACTCTGCCCCCTCCAGGCACACTTGCCTGCCCCCACCCCCTGCCCTCTCCTGGCCTACCTGCCTGCCCCCCCATCTGCCGCTTCCCAGCCCACCTGCCTACCCCCCTCTGCCCCCTCCCAGCCCACCTGCCTACCCCCCTCTGCCCCCTCCCAGCCCACCTACCTGCCCCCCATCTGCCCCCTCCTGGCCCACCTGCCTCAGTGTGCCTACCCCAGCATCTGTCCCCTCCTGGCCCACCTGCCTGCCCCCCCCCATCTGCCCCTTCCTGGCCCACCTGCCTGCCCTACTCTGCCCCCTCCCGGCCCACCTGCCTGCCCCCCCATCTGTCCCCTCCCAGCGTACCTGCCTCAGTGTGCCTGCCCCCCCATCTGTCCCCTCCCGGCGTACCTGCCTCTGTGCCTGCCCCCCCGCCCCCATCTGCCACCTCCTGGCCAACCTGCCTCAGTGTGCCTGCCTCCCCATCTGGCCGCTCCTGGCCCACTTGCCTACCCACCCATCTGCCCCCTCCTGGCCCACCTACCTCAGTGTGCCTGCCCACCCCCCCAATCTGCTCCCTCCTGGCCCACCTGCCTCAGTGTGCCTGCCTCCCCATCTGTCCCCTCCTGGCCCACTTGCCTGCCCACTCATCTGCCCCCTCCCAGCCCACCTGCTTCAGTGTGCCTGCCCCCCTCTGCCCCCTCCCAGCCTACCTGTCTGCCCCATCTCTGTACCCACAGCAGGTAGGGGGTCCCTGCAGGCTTTGGCTGGGCAGGCTCTTCCTAGTGCCCATCCTTACACAGAGGCCAAGGGCCACAGGTCCACAGGTTGACTTTAAGCTGTAGTGCTCTAGGGAAGTCTTGACACTGTGTGGCTTTTGTTTCCCATGTACATAATGCAGGGCTCATGGGGTAGTTGAGCCCCGCTGAGGAATTCCAGGTACCTCTTAATGCTTGGAACTGGTATTGAAGATATTGCTTTCAATCTAAGTGTCTCCTTCCCACCCCAAGCCTTCCAAAACTCCTCAAAAGGAAATTCACCTGCCTCTTTAGTAAAATCAAACTCAGGTGGCTGTCTGAGGGTCTGGGGTGGCTAAGCAGCCTAGCGCAGCTGTAACAAACAATAGCACAAGTGAATGGACTTAAAGAACAGAGAACAGTTCCGGAGGCTGAAAGTCTACATCAGGGTCGTGGCTCTGTTGATTCCCTCTGTGGAGCTGTCGTTCCCAGTTTCTGGTGTCTGCCGGCAGGCCTGGGCATTCCTTTACTTGTAGATGGGGCCTCATGTGACATCTGTCCCTCCTGTAAATGTGGCTCTGTATCTATTCTGCTCTTTTTATAAGACACCACTCAGAAGTAACTAGGTTGAGGACCCACCTATTCTGGTATGAAAACTTCTGTCTTAGTCATCTAGTGCCGCTCTAACAGAAATGCCACAAGTGGATGCTTTAACAAAGAGAGGTTTAGTCTCTCACAGTCTAGTAGGTTACAAGTCCAAATTCAGGGTGTCAGCTCCAGGGGGAAGGCTTTCTCTGTCAGCTCTGGAGGAAGGTCCTTGTCATAAATCTTCCTTTGTTCTGGGAACATCTCAGCGCAGGAACCTCAGGTCCAAAGGATACGCTCTGCTCCCGGCACTGCTTTCTTGGTGGTATGAGGTTCCCATGTGTCTCTGCTCGCTTCTCTCTTTTATATCTCAAAAGAGATTGTCTTAATATACTATCTAATCTTGTATACCTCATCAGCATAACTGCCGCTAATCCATTTTATTACATCATAGTGATAGAATTTACAACACACAGGGAAATCACATCAGATGATAAAATGGTAGACAATCATACAATACTAGGAATCATGACCCAGCTAAGTTGACAGATATTTTGGGGGGACACAATTCAATCCATGACAACCTCCATTTCTAAACAAGGTCATATTTACAGGTACAAGGGCTAGGACTTCAACATAACTGTTTTGGGGACACAATTTAATAAATATCAACTCACCTCCCCAAGATTTCTTTTCTACAAGCCAGCAGGGGTGTGAGTCCTTCCCATATTTCTCCAAGCCGTGCAGAGACCTGAGTGGGATGTCCCCACCCAGTTAGCTCAGAGCTGGGAAGAGCAAGAAAGTGGGCTCAGTGTCTCAGGACCCTGGGTCATCTGCCCTCCAGGGAGACAGTGAGTCAACTGAAAGATAAATATTTGGAAAATCTGGGTGGTTTTCAACTATAGCAAAACTAGTGCGTGATGGACAGCTAGGACAGACTGATGTCTCTGAGTGTTCTGAGGTCTTTGCCAAGGGGACAGTGGCAGGGGAAATGCATCACAGGTCCAGAGCAGCCCTCCTGGGTGGGAAGGTCACGTGCCCGACCCAGAGGCCAAGGGTCTCACCACCTGGCACTGTCTGGAGAAGGCATCAGCAGCCAGCCCATTTGCAATCCCCTAGTCAGTCTGTACTACAAGGGCAGAGCATGCATTAAAGACCAGAGAGCACCACTCACAGGAGGGCCAAGAAGCAGGGTCATAAATAACCAGGCTGGGCCTGCTGTCTTTCCAAACACGACTCACAGCATTTACGCAGGCTGGGGTGTCTGCTGGCCAGAGGCTCTTGGGTTCATTCACTCAACAAGCATTTCCTGGGGACTGCCTCTCGTTTCCCCCATATCAGAGGAAAATGGAAAGAGGGTGCTACCTTAGAGCGCATATGTGTGTGCAAACACATATAACTTGAGGGAAGAGGACTAGAGGCAGTAAAGAGACGCCCCATGCCCTAGGGAACGCATGGTGACACCCTGGCTGAAGGAGGGGGCCCTAGACTAAGACCTGGCAGGCAGATGTGCCTTGACCTTGTTGAGATGGAAAGAGGGCATTATAAGAAGCAGGGTGGTACTGGCAAAGGCACAGGGCAGGCTGGGCTGGGGAGGAAGAACAGGCCAAGCTCTCAGGCAGCTTGGAGGCCAGGAGGAGGAGCTGCCATTGCTATGGGCCTGTGGGGGTGGGGGCCAGGCGAGAGGAAGGGTGAGGGCTGTCGCCCAGTGCTCAGCTCACAGGCGGTGCCCGTGAGGGTTGTTAGGAATGAGAGATGGTGCTGGACATTCTGAGCTGTGGTCCTGGGAGTGGGAAGCAGGCTTGGTGACAGGTCCACAAAGTGGCCCCCCCTCACAGGTGGGGTGAGGCCGAGCAGTAGTGGAGGGGTGGAAGAGATCCGACCATGTGGGGTGTCATGTGGAGGCCCAGTCCATGGCTGGGAGGATGCCAGCACCCGTGGTGCAGTAGCTGAGTGCGCCCACGGAGCCGGGAGCCTTCAGCGGTCGGGGCCGTGGGCTGAGCAGGCCCCTGTGGAGGAGGCCAGGAGGAAGCAATCACTGCTAGGGCCACTCCCGAGTGCACATCAGTCAGAGAGATACAGCTGGCTGCCTGGTGCATCCTCCTTCCTCCTGGTGGCAATGAAGCAAGCGTCCAGTGCATCCCCAGACTTCCAGGAGCAGCTCTCCATTAGCTGAAGGAGGGGAGCTGCTCCACCCGCAGTGCAGAGGAGCAGAGACACTGTGAGGCCCTTGCAGACGAGGCCAGCTGAGGGCCCAAGGCTGAGAGCAGAGTATACAGGGTGGCCAGAGCTGAGAGAGGCTCTGCAAGGCAGGACAGGGACAGGAGAAGAAGGCCACATCTGTGACAGGAATCCCTGCTGGCCTCCTGGGTTGGGCTGCAGTGCCTGACAGTTGTCGGCCATGGAGGGGTAGCCAGAGTGAGAGCAGGGCTCAGTGCCAAAGCCCCCAACGCAGTGGACATGACAGAGGGGCCATAGGGAGATGCAGCGTGATCGCTCCCTGAGGTCCAAAGCCAAGGACCTCATGAACAAAAGGCCTGTCTGCAGGGCCAGGCCCAGGAGGACAAGGACACCTGGGCGCAGGAGCCGAGCCCAGCCATGGGGCCACAGCTTGATACTCTCAGACCAGGATCTGAGGACAGACATGTGCAGTGAGGTACAGGCAGCCTGGGTCAATCCCCGCTCAGCCTCAGCTTCTGTAACATTGGACCCTGGCTGGTGTCAACCTCAGGTCTTGTGAGACTGCAGTCATATCTGCTCATTCTATTTTGTGGAAGGAATGAAGCAGATGACAAAGTGCCTGTCCCAGGCATGACTCAGTCTTCCTACCCATCACTTACTATTCACTGACTCATTCCTTTTTCTTGCTGAGCCTGTCCCTGGGCCTGGGCCCTGGGGACAGAGAACTGCCCACCCCTGCCCCACCCTGCCCTGCCCCCACCCAGAGAAGTCACTGTTTGGTCTGGGGTAGATGTTTGTCAGGCTGGAGCCGAGGCTCCCACACTTTGGATTGCGCTGCTTCCAAAATATCTAGAACGTTAGTTGGAGCCTCCTGCCCCCACAGAATCTGCATGTTTAGCCATCTCTGGCTGAGGCTGATGGAGGGCTCTCTAGCTCCCACTCGGGGAGACTCTGGAGCACACAGCAGAAGGACCGGGTGAAGTCAGAGCCCTTTGCCCTTGGTCACCCACCCTGAGTCTCAGGACCAGGGGCTTGTGAGGGGCAACCCCAGCCCTGGGGTCAGGGCCCCATATTCCACTCACTTTCTCCAGCTCAGCTCCATGGCATCAGCCTGTGCATGGTGCTCTCCCAACTGAGCTTCTCCCCGTGACAGCTTCATAACCAGGACATGCGCCTCCTCCCTGCCTTCACCATTGTGGTGACCAAGGGCCTCACAGCCACCTCCATCAGCAAGGTCAAAGCCACTGCTCCCCTCCTGGGGAAGTCCCCTCTCTGTTCCCCCTCCCAGCCCACCCCACCCGAGAGGACAGGGAAGGGTGCCCAGCTGAGAGCAGATGCCCCTCTAATGGCAGTACTTGGCGAGGGACAGCAGGTCTCAGTGTGGATTTCAAAGAGGAAGACCAGCAGCCAGGGGTGCACTGACGTCAACCCAGGAAATGACTCCATTCACTGCAGCCTCAGCTAGGCCTCGCTGCCTGGGCTCCGTCACTGCAGGCTCAGCTAGGTCTCTCTGTCTAGGCTACATGGCATACTTAGACCAAAATTCTGACCCAACTGGGCATCTTGTATTGCTAGTCCCTGGACCTCTTAGGCATGTCAGACAGATGGCTGGTATGGAAGGAAGTGGAATTCAGCAGTGGAGATGGAGGAGGGCTGCCTGGGGCTCTTTGTGCTGCTGACCAGGTCTCCCGGGTTGCTCGGGCCCACCCACTCTTTGATAGAAGCTCTGTCCTCTGGAAGCCACTTGTGACAGAAGCTGCCTCCCTGACATTCAGCCCAGCAGCCAGGAATAAGTCCTGAGAACCCAGTTGGGCCCTGCAAGAACTTGGAGATTGGATTTCCTCACATTAAAATGCAACCGAGCAGGGCACATTTGGGGAGGAACAGACTTTGCATATGAAAATCCTGATGAAATGTATTCAGCATCAAATCACATCTCTCAACCAACATCAGGTTTGCTGCTTTAGTAAGTTCTTGGGTACATACCACACACTCAGATCGGGGTGTGAGCGTGTGTGTGTGTGAGTGTATGAGTGTGTGTTAGCGTGTGTGTTTGAGTGTGTGTGTGTGTGTGTGTGTGCATGTGCTCACTCATGCTTATGGTGCTTTGGCTTTTACTCTATGGGATGCTTCATAACCTCCTCAGTAAACAGGGGGGACTCCAAATTGTCTCCTTCCCTCAAGTCCCTGGAGGCTCAGAAAATACCGTTGTCCTGATCTGATCTCTCTGTTCTGCCCCCAAACTGGTGGAAACAATGATACTCCCTTTCCCGAACCCTTCACCGCCATTTGCCAGTAATGTGCTGTAACAGGTCTACAGCTCTACAGCAAAGCAGAGGTGAGTGGGGCCCCAAACATGGTACAGCCTACAGTCTGCAGCATGCTGTCTCTGCCAGCATCAGGCACTGACATGGCTGTGATGAGTTTACCTTCACATCCACTTGTTCATTCATTCACTCACTCACTTGTTCAATAGCATTCCACAAGGACCCACAAATAGCCTCTCCATGCCAGGCTGGGAGACCGACGGAGGTCTGCAATGGAAACTCTGAGAGTCTATGGCCATCAGGGACCACACAGGTCCTCTAACCCTGAAGAAACTGCAGCCCAGGGAAAGGGGCTTATCTGAGGCCATGATGTAGCAGGTCAGTGCAGAACCAGGTGAAGATTCCAGGCCAGAGTAGCCCCTCTGCTTTGCCACGGGGCCTCATGCTTCTCGGGGCTGGGCTGGGGGCAATGGACATCTAACAGCCTGAGCCCAGCCCCGGAAGCATTACTCTCCAATGCCCAGCTTTCCTCAAATGACGCTAAGAGCCGCTGCTCCTCCCCGCCTCACAATGAAACACAGGGAACTAGAATGGGCCTGGATGCTTTGCAAAGGATCAGAAAAATGGCCCAGAATCTTGGTTTCAGAGGAGACCAGCTTGGATACCTCCTATTACAAGGAGCTCACCACCGCATCTTCCCTGTGGCTGCAAGGTTCGCGCTCATGTAGAGCACAAGTCACACTTCAGTCCCTCCACTTACAGCCTCGGGCTCTGGAGACCCTCCTTGTCACAACACTTCTGTCACCTGAATGGTGTTCAGGATGCTTTATGCCCTGCACTGGCGGCCCTCTGGGGCTTCACACTCCCACAGCCTCAGTTGTTTTTTGAGATTGTTGTTGTCGTTTTGCAAAATTGGAGCAATACTTACTAACATCCCAGGTTGTTTTAAAGATTAAATGAGATAATGTATGTAAAGTTCCAAGCACAGAGCCAGTGCTCAGGAAATGCTATTATTATTACTATCGATACAGTCTCTCACATGGGGTCTGATAAGAGAATAATGACTCTTTTCTTACCTCCCCTCTCTGAGACATACCCCCAATTCAGGTGTAGCCCAAGTTCTTCTCATTCCCATACCCGCTTCGTGATTTTTCATCACTACCTGTATAATTATGTTCCATTTATATTCATTCACTTTTAAACTTCAACCTCATCCTAAGCCTTATAATATCTGTGAAATCACTGGCTTGATGTGCAGTCTATATTTCCCTAACTACTTGAAAATAAATTTTTAAAACACTGGAAAAAACATTGTCACCTATGCACCACCTAAAACTACCTGATGGGCTTCCCAAGGTCCCTGAAACCTGGGTGGTGCAAACCGTTAAAACACTTGGTTGTTTGAGTCCACCCAGAGGCACCTTGGAAGAAAGGTCTGGTGATCTACTTCTGAAAAACCAGCCAATGATAACCCTGCATGGAGCATAGCACTCCTGTGACACACAGGGTCGGCAGGAGTAGGAGTCGACTCGATGGCAGCTGGTCCCTACCGCAAGTGCTGGGGCAGGCCCTGTGTTTGCCCAGAAAGGAAGGTGAGCTTGAGCAGCAGCGCTGGCCCAGGAGAGGCCCTGGGGATGTCCACCCCACCTGGGTTAGCTCAGCAGAGGGGAAGAAGGGACTGACTACAATCCCCACCACAACCCAAGGAGTGCCCTCCACTGCACTCCCAAGAGGAGGCAGCAGAGGGGCTGTGTTTCAGATATGGAGGTGGACCTCTGGGTTTAAGGCCTGACTTCCTTTCATGAGCTGGGTAACTTTGGGGAAACGGGTTAATCTACCTGAACCTTGGTGTCTTCTTTTGTCAAATGGGAATCATAGTACTTACCTACTAGGGTTGCTGTGAGGATCTAAGGAGATTATTATACGTGGGAGGTGGGAAATATAGTACCTGAAACATGGGGAATTCTAAATCACATAATAATAAACCACATTCTTCTTCTTATTTTATTATTAACACTTGATCTCTGCTTGGCCACCATCAGGAATGGGACTCCATCCTACTAGTTGTTCAGCCCAAAAACCTCTAAGACCAAAATGCTTTTTCCTCACACACCACATCCAATCTCCCAGGACATCTTGTTGGCCCTAAAAACCAGTCATACTGAAATTAAAATGTCAATACAATTTAGGAGCACATCAAAAATATGAAATACACAGGAATAAATGGGATCAAAGACGTGCAAGAGGTGAAGACAACAATGAAACCTACAAAGCATTGCTGAGAGAAACACAAGACCTGCGTAAACGAGAGCCATAGTACAGCCAAGGAGCCAAAGACCCAATGTTGTTAAGACGGCTATTCTCCCAAAACTGATCGACAGATTCAACACAATCTCAGTCAAAATCACAGAAGTCTTTTTCATAGAAATTGATAACCTGTTTCTAAAACTCAGATGGAAATGCCCAGAACCTAGAACAACCTAGATAGCCAAAACAACTTTGAATGAAGAACAAAGTTGGAGGACTTACACTATTTTATTTCAAAACATATTAGAAAGCTACAGTAATCAAGAGAGTGTGCTACTGACATCAAGATACACAGGTAGAACAATAAACCCACCCCTTGCCATCGAGTCAATTCCGAGTCATAGTGACCCTATGGGACAGAGTAGAACTGTCCCCTAGGATTTCCAAGGCTGTAAATCTTTACAGAAGCAGACTGCCACATCTTTCTCTTATGGAGCAGCTGGTGGGTTCGAATCACCAACCTTTTGGTTAGCAGCCGAGTACTTAACCGATGTGCCACCAGGGCTCCTAGTGGAACAACAGGGCACAAAAAGACTCACATATGGTCAACTGATTTTTGACAAAGGTCTCAAAGCAATTCAGCGAAGAAAGAATTGTCCTTTCAACAAATGGTGCTGGAACAACCAGATAACCATATGCAAAGACAAAAAAGGAAAGATGATCTATACTTCCCATCATAAAGAAAAATTAATTTAAACTGTATCAGAGACCTAAATGTGAAATCTAAAATTATAAAACTTCTAGGAGAAAACATAGGAAAAATTCTTTGTGACCTGGAGTTATTGAAAGAACACTTAGGTACAACACCAAAAGAATGCTCTATTAAAAAAAGAATGATAAATTTGTTTGGTCAAATGTAAAATCTTCTGTTATTTGAAAGATACCTTAAACAAAATGAAAACACAGGTCATAGACTGAGAGAAAATATCTGAAAATCACATATCTTGCAACAGACTTTTATTCAGAGAATATAAAAAAAGTCTCTTAAAATTTAATAAGCGAGAACAACCCTATGAAAAAACATGGGCAAAAGATTTGAACAGACTTTTCACCAAAGAAGATATATGGATGGCAAAGAAACACAGGAAAACATGCTCAACATTGTTATCGCTGCGAAATGCAAATGATAACCAGATCGTACGCCACAACACTGTAAAAATGGCTACAATTAAAAAGACTGACCGGACCAAACATTAGCCATGAAGAAAGGAACTGGAACTCTCATATACTGCTGCTGGGAACATAAAATGGTGTCAACACCCTGGAGAACAGTTTGACAGTTTCTAGAAGTTAAACATACACCTGCTATATAAGATCCAGCCATCTCACTCCTAGATATTCACTCAGGATCAGGAATCCCGGTCCTGTTTTAATGCCGTTCTTGAGCTAAGGATGGTTTTAACATTTTTACATGTTTCGGGAGAAAAATCCAAAGAAGAAGGCTATTTTGTGACATGTGAACATTATATGAAAGTCAAACTTCAGTGTCCATAGATAAGGTTAGAACGGGACACAGCCGTGCTCGTTTGTGTGTATCTATGCAGTGTGTGTGGCTGCCTTAGTACTGCAATGGCGGAGCTGAGCAGCTGGGGCAGACTGTATTGCCTGCAGAGCCTAAAATACTTACAACTTGGTCCTTTACCGAAAAAGTTTACCAATCCCTGTCCAACAGAAAAGAAATTATATGTCCATATAAAGACTTATAGGTGAATGTCTATATTGGCTGTATTTATAATAGCCAAAAAAACTGAAACAATTCAGATGTCCTTCAACAGGTGAATTATAAACAAACCGTAATAAATCCATACAATGGAATACTACTCAGCAATAAGCAGGAATGGACTATTGATATGTGCAACAACATGGATGAACCTCAAAATAATTATGCTGAGTGAAAGAAGTCAGAAAAATAAGAAGAGTATGACTCCATTCTTAGAACAGTCTATAAAATTACTAGTCCACTGACAAGTAATTGCCATCTGTGGCCTAGGAGAGGAGAAGCCCAGCCCCCTCGGCTCTGGAGTGTTGACTTCTGTGGCTTTGGGACCAGAGCAGAAGTCTGGTGTTTGAGGGACTAAGTATATCCCACAGCCAAACATGACTTTACTTTGAATACCTTGGAGGGGTCTGGTAGAGCATCCAGTCTGCGACAGACCCATCATTTCCTATTGCTTTATTTTTGCAGACTGCTTCAGGCATTCACATTATTAGACAGCCTGAGACCCATTTAATTCACCACCATTGGACCAGCATCTTGGGAAAGGATTCAGGGCTTGGGAAGCATGCAGAAGCCTGCATCTTGCTGTGCCCAGCAGGGACAGGAGAGCCAGGCCTCCTTAGAATCAGTATGTGATTACAAGAATTTCTCAACAGTTCCCTGCAGCAATCCCCTCTGTCAGGCACTTTACATTCATTCGTAGTTATTCATTGAGCCCCTACTCTTCCAGGTGCAAGGATACAACAGAGAACGAGACGGGTTGCAAACTGCCCTCAGGAAGTTTAGTTAGAGGCAGACAGGCAACCATAGGATTCGAGCTGGGGTGAATTCAGTGAGAGGAAACATCAAGGGATACTTGAGGGAGGGCGGTGAGGGGCAGAGAGGTGACAGTGAGCTGAGAGCTGAAGGGCAAAAGCTTCCAGATGCACATCGCCTTGGTTAATCCTCGTGGTCTACAGTCAAGGAACTGAGGGTTAGAGAGGTAAGGGGACAAGTCCAAGTTGAAAGGGCCTGGATTCAGGTTGAGTCTACCAGTACCCAAAGTGTCACTTTAGGTCATTGAGGGAAAGCCCACCAGTGTGTCTTCTGGGGGCACACCTGCTTGGCTCCACTGTCCTTTCCTCAGCTCTGAAGTGGGGATGCTCCCTTCCT
Source organism: Dugong dugon (assembly GCA_030035585.1). Lineage (NCBI taxonomy): Eukaryota > Metazoa > Chordata > Mammalia > Sirenia > Dugongidae > Dugong > Dugong dugon. The sequence goes on along the minus strand of CM057475.1, from coordinate 6,989,980 downwards.
CCCTGGCCCTGCCTGCCTTCCAGGAGTCACGGCTCTCCCCTGGGCTCCCACGCAGCTCGTCTGCCCTCCTCTGGACGGTTGCCTCATGGAGATGGGGATCTGGCTGCTTCGGATCCAGGGAGCTAGTGTCAGGCACAGGGTGCTGATGCATTGCTGTGAAGTGGGCCAGGATCCCTCAGGAGGGCCCCTGGTCTAGGTGACGGGGCCTGTGCAAGGAAGCATATGGATCTGCCCCTCCTCTTCCCACAAGAACACCCAAGAAAGGCTGGCTCTTCATGGCACCTGGGTTGCAAGGAAGAGATTTCAGGGAGAGGAGGGCCTGCCTGGAAGTTCCCACCAGTCCACCTCTAGACCGTCCCTGGCTCCCCAGCACCCCCTGCTGTCTCTGTCCCATCACACTGGGTTGAAACTGTCTGTTACCCTGCCAACCCGAAGCGCCTGTGCTGCCTAGGGGCTGGTGCCATGCGGGGGCCCCCAAATAGGTGTAATGAATGAATGAATGAGTGAATGAATGAATGAGAGTGAGTGAATGAGAAAGTGAATGACTGAGTGAATGAATGATTGAGTGAATGAGTGAGAGTGAGTGAATGAGTGAGTGAGTGAGTGAACGGCAAACTGAAAGCAGACCCTGGAAGATCTATAAAGGTGTTTTGTCAGGGTCTTGCCAACAGCTTCAATAAAAACAACAAAGCAACCAAACAAACAAACAAAAAATCTTACTACACACAAAATAGAAAGGCAACAATCTGGAGACAATACTTGCAACATACAGCAAATAAGATTTATTATCTTAGCATATAAAGAGAAATTTTTTAAAATTTAACTCATGAAAAAACATTCCTGGTATATGGAGAAATGAACCCACTGCCTTTGAGTTGATTCTGACGCATAACAACCCTACAGGACAGAGTAGAACTGTCCCATAGGGCTTCTGAGGAGCGCCTGGTGGATTCGAACTGCTGACCTTTTGGTTAGCAGACGTAGCTCTTAATCAGTATGCCAGCAGGGTTTCCAGTGGAGCCCTAAAAATTGGCAGGATCACTGCAGCACAGTCAGCCAGGAACAGCAAGCCCCAGTGAAGATGTGGCTTGGAATAGGACAGCCTGAGGCTTGTCTCTGCCCATCGCCAGCTGAAGAACTCAAGGAAAGCTGTATAGCCTCTCTGAGCCTCAGTTTGCAAATCTGTAAGATGTCAATAATCATACCCACCACACAGGGGCTGCTAAAAAAATCAATTGCCATCTAGTTGACTCCAACTCATGGCGACCTCACATGCATCAGAGCAGAACTGTGTTCTATAGGTTTTTCAATGAATGATTTTTTGGGAGTAGATTGCTAGGCCTTTCTTCCAAGGCAACTCTGAAAAGAGATTTGAACCTCCAACCTTTTGGTTAGCAGCTGAGCATGTTAACGGTTTGCAACACCCAGGAGGCCACTGGGAGGATTAAAATGTATCACTGCAATGTATACAGTGTCCTCAGCCAAGTGCCTAACATGGTAGGTAAGTGGTGAAGCTGGCCTCTTGGGCCACGCTTTCCACAAGCCCCGTAACGTATCTAGTCTAGAGTCATGGGCTGCCCAGCCCAGCCCCCTCCATGGATATCCCAACTTAAAACTGATCTGTTCCTCTGGCTTTCCATCCATCCATTCATTCTATACTCAGCAAATATTCATCAAGTGATGACTGAGTCCAGTGGAATCCCCGGGTAGCTCAAACGGCTAAGTGCTTGACTACTAGCTGAAAGGTTAGCGGTTTGAACCACCCAGAGGTGCTTTGGAAGACAGGTCTGGAGATCTGCTTCTGAAAGGTCAGAGCCTTTAAAACCCTACAGAACAGTTCTACTCTGCACACACGGGGTCTCCATAGGTCGGAATCGACTCAACAACAAGTCCAGCATGTTGAAGCACTGGAGACATAATAGTGAATAATAAAAAGCCCAGCCTGTAAGCAGTCTGCACTCTACAAGGGGGACAAGCAATAAATACATACGTAAAATGCCTAGTCAGTAAGCTACCACTTTAACGAGGGGGAAAAAGGCAGGAAAGGGGAAAGAAAATATCAGGGAGGAGAATTTGTGATAGGGTGGTCAGCAAGATTGATGATAGATGGTAGATAGACAGGTAGGTAGGTAGGTAGACAGCTGCCATCAATTCCACTCCAACTCATGGTGACCTTATGTACGACAGGACAAAATGTTGCCCAGTCCTGCACCATTCTGATGATCACCAGCATGTTCGAGTCCGTCATTGCGGCTATTGTACCAGTGCATCTCACTGAGGGTGTCCCTCACCCTGGTGGGCCTTCTTCTTCGCCAAACATGATGTCCTCCTCTAGCAAATGATCCCTCCTGATGACATGGCCAAAGCAAGCGAGTCAAATGACCTTCTGTTGTGCTCCATAGCATTTTCATTGGCTAATTTTTGGGAGTAGATCACCAGGTCTTTCTTCCTAGTCTGTCTTAGTCTGGAAACTCCACTGTAACTTGTCTACCATGGGTGACCCTGCTGGCATTTGAAATCCTGGTGGTATGTGAAAAGCTCCCAGCATCACAGCGACACACAAGCCACCACATACCACAAACTGGCAGATGAGTGGTGGGGTCAGGAAAGGCCTAAAGTAAGAGACGTTGTGAGCCACGTGGGTGTCTGGGAGAAGGACACTGGAGGCACAGGGACAAGTAAATGCAAGCCCCTGAAGCAGTAGCATGCTTGCTCGGAGAAAGAGACAGCCAGGAGGCAGAGGAATCAGGAGCAGAGGGAGGGAAAGCAGCCGGAAGGAGGCCAGAGAGGAAATGGGAGGCAGGCAGGTCATATAGAGCTCGGATCCTAAGGCGGCCAGGAGCCTTTGGGCTGCGAACATGGGGAGAGGAGGACAGCCTCTAAAACTGTGACAGAAGGTACCAGGTGATCTTGGCCTCACACCTGGGAAGGTACCTCCTGGCTTTGCCCTATGAGGCAGTGTCTTCCCAGCTCATGCAGGCCCACATCCTGGCTGTTCCTTTGGGTCCCAGTGGCCCTTCACTGTCACACATGTGACAGCTGTCCCTTGAGTCAGGGGCACAGTGACATTGGCATTAACCAAGCTGGTAGACCCACTTCGAACCATCTCTCTCCTTGTTTTGCTGGAGACTGGGCCTCTGGCCGGGATTCACTCTTGATCCTTTCCAGAACAACAGCATCCTCCACCAGGGAGAAATCCCAGCTGCAGAGCTCAGGGCCGTGTGTGGGGATGGCTGTAAAAATAACACAGATTGTGAGCTTTGCCATTTCCTGTACAACACATAATTAGGTTAGATAAGAAACTAGCTGTGTCTAAGTGCTATAAATGTCTATATTAAGCTGTTTTGAAAGTGCCGAGCACTTTGACATTTGAGAGTTCAGAGTAATTGAGGTATTGAAATAAAATTGCTTCTGTTATTTAAAAGGTCATTATCGTCTTCAGCTAGATATATGAGGACTATTTTCCACTCTAGTGAGTCGTTCTCTCTGGCACAATTAGTATCGCCTGAGCAGAGGCCTGCAGGGGAGACTCCCAGCCCGCAGCCCCCGCCAGAGGCCCGGGGTGGACGTTAACACAGAGTACAAGGGATGCAAAGGGAAGCCACTGCCGCCAGAACTCCAGCCAGCCGTGGGGAGAGCCACTGCCGTCTGTCCAGCACCTACTAGGTATCTGCCCTGAGCAGATGCTTTACAGGTATTTGTATCCCGTCCTCACAGAAAGCCTTCAAGGAAGCCATTATTGTCAGCATGTTGCAAGTGGAGAAATTGTGGCTGGCCTTCTGAAGGGAAAGAGGAAGTGTGTGGCTGGTGGTCCAGATGGAGGCAAGACTGCCACCGTTTACCAAGCACTGGCTCACGTAAACCTCCTAGCCATTCCAAGGAAGGCAGTGGTGGTTCGGTGGTGGAATTCTTGTCTGTTATGGGGGAGTCCCAGGTTAGATTCCCAGCCAATGTACCTCATGCACAGCCACCACCCGGCTGTCAGTGGAGGCTTGCATGTTGCAATGATGCTGAACAAGTTTCAGCGGAGCTTCCAGACTAAGACTAGGAAGAAAGGCCTGGTGAGCTACTTCTGAAAATCAGCCAGTGAAAACCCTGTGGATCACAACAGTCCGAGGTGCAGCTAATCATGGGGATGGTGCAGGACCGGGCAGCATTGCATTCTGTCGTGCATGAGGTCACCGTGAGTTGGAGGCAACACCACAGCAGCAACCATCCCGAGAGCAATCCTATCCATTTCATAGATGAGAAGACTGAGATCACAGAGGTTAAGAACTTGGAAACTGCAAGCAGGTTCTTGTGAAACGCTTTAAAACTTGGGAATTCTGAGACCTTGACCCAGTACCTAAACCGCCTTGGCTCCACTCCCCATTGCTCAGGGCTCTGGCCTCTTTCTACCATGCCCTCCAGTCTGTTGAATGCTGGTGCTTTTAGTGCTCCTCTCTGAGAACAGAAACAGAGTGGCCTCAGCCGGACTACTCAGAATGGACTGCTTTGCACCTGTGGTTCCTGAGATGGAGACTCTGCTGGGAGAGGGTGTTGGCTTAGAGGAGAACCAGGTGCCACCACCCTGAGGCCTGGCAGGGTTGCTGAGCCAAATAAATATAAATAAAATAAATAAATTATTGAGTTACATAGAATGTTGTTAATTACAAATCAGATACCTAATTGAGTATCCAATTTAATATAAGATTATATTCTTGGTTATTGTAAATGTAATATATCACAATTTCCAAACGTCCCTCGAAGAAAACCTTGACTTCCAACAGCATCTTCATCTCAACCAGACGGGACCCACTGCTCCAGGGGGGATAAGTGGTGATGACAAGTAGGCCAATGCATATTTAGTGGCTGCTCACTCAGTGCTACATCTCTCCCCGACGCTGGGCATCAAGGAAGATCTTCTTAGGAAAGATGCCCCCTAGTGGGGACAGTGCTGCAGGCGGCTCCTGTGGGGAGCTCAGTGGTGCCATGCAGAGTTCTCCACTCCATGTTTGCCTTACTTGGGCTCATCCATACCTAGAAGTTCCATTTCTTTTCTTTTTTTTTTTTATTGTGGTAAAATATATATAACATAAGATTTGTCATTTTAACCACTTTTAAGTGTACAATTCAGCGGCATTAATTATATTCACCATGTTGTACAACCGTCCCTAGTATTTACTTCTAAAATTTTTCATCACTCAGTGCCCCTTAAGCGATAATTCCCTATTCCTCTCTCTCCCCAGTCCATGGTGGCCTCTAAGCTACTTTTTGTCCCTATTCATTTCTCTATTCCAGATATCCATACAAGTGAGATCACACACTGTTTGTCCTTTTGGGTCTGACTTACTTCACTCAACATAATATTTTCAGGGTTCAGCCATGTTGTGGCAGGCATCAGAACCATGTTCGTTTTTATGGTTGTTTAATATTCACTTGTATGTATGGACCACATTAAATGTTTTGTTTCTTTTTGCTGCAAGATGTCGGTTTGTAAGACATAGAGTCCCACTGGGTTACTCAGAGGAACGTTACGCAGAATCGGGCAGACAGGGATGGCGCCATATTGATTATGAAAGTCAGCTCGACAAGGACGAGGAACATGAGCCAGGCTGGGGGATGTAAGGATGTGGCGGGAGATGTTTCTGCTTCTGTTAAGTAGCTAAGGAGGGTTTCAGTGACCTGAGATTAGCCCTTCTTCAGAGAGGCTACTTTAAAATGTGTTGAATTTGGGGGAGAAACACAATACACCTTAAACAGCCTCTGTAACTGTGTGCAGCTTACAAATCTAAACTTCTCTTACTATCTTACTCTGGAGCCAGCTCAACAGCAGCTAACAACAGCAATGCTACTGTATTGCAGGGCAGGATTTGATCTGTGGAAATAAAACGGTGCCTTTTTTTAACCTACCCAAGCCTCTACACATTAGCTTAAAACTGTCTAGATATTGGTGTCTGGCATCGTCTTAGAAAGTTGAGGACTTTGTCCCCAGACCAAAGACTTCAGCTGAGCTGGCTTCTGGGGCCCGCTAGGGATTCTGAGTCTGTGGGGTTAGCCCGGAACTGGCTTCCTGGCCCAGCACTTACATAACCCACTGTGCCTCTCTGAAAAAATATACCAGCTCTTTCTTATCTCACGAAGGAGGGGGCCTCTGACAGCCCCTGAGGGGCAGAACCCTAGGATTCCCATCAAGGCCACCTCCAGGCCTGCCCACAGCCAGAGGGGGCTGCCAGCCACAGCAGCTGGGTCCCACACCCCGAGACAAGTGAGTTATTTCAGGCTGGTCTCTGATGGATACTGGCCGAGGGGCTGCCAACAGGATAAATATAGCGGTGCCTTTTGCTGAGTTGTGGAAGCTCTCAACAATGTGGTTTTGGGCAGAGGACTTGAATGCCTTTAGGGAAAAACAAAATGTATAGGGAAAAAAATCCCTTTCATGTGTGTTGTGTTTTTAGTTTTCAAAGCACCTTCACAGACCTTGCCCACTGCTAACTCCATTCATAAGTGCTAAGAAGCAAGTGTACCCAGGTCTGTGATGGGGACACCGCAGTGATGAAGCAAACAGGGCTTTCCCCCCGGTGGGGCTCACTATCCCCTGGAGAGAAACAGCTGTCATTTAGCCATCTTATTCACCAAGAAGTACAGACAGAACGCCCCTTAGAAGCGAGAATGGCGAGGCTTTGTCTCAAGTACTTTGGACATGTTATCAGGAGGAACCAGTTCCTGGAGAGGATCAGCGAAAAAGAGGAAGACCCTCAACAAGACAGATTAACGCAGTGGCTGCAACAGTGGGCTCAAGCATAACAACGATTACAGGCATGGCGCAGGACTAGGCAGTGTTTCATTCTGTTGTACATGGTGTCGCTATGAGTCAGGACTGACTTGACAGCACCTAACAACAACATGCATGAAGGGAGAACACTTGGGAGGAGAAAGGCAGGGAGCAAGGACGCAGACACCCAGAGCTTGGGGCCGAGAGGCAGGGTCAGGGAAGGTCCTGGGGAACAGGGAGAGGCAATGACCCTCAGCCACAGTGAGCTGAGCTTCCACACAGGGCACATACATGTGCACAGGTGCATTTATCCCTCACCCATGCCGGTGTCACTGCATCACAATTTATTTAACCATTGTCTTCTTAATTGTTCCTTTGGTTGTTCCACTGTGTTTGCTCTGCTTTGTTGTTTTGAACAGTGATACATGGACATTCTCCTATGTGTCTCTTACTGCACATATGCATGCATTTCTCTAGGTTACAAATCTAAGAGAGTAACTGCTGGGTATTCAAATGACCACCTTATAATTAAATACCAGAATGTCTTCTCAAGTGACTGTAGGAATTTACTCTGACCAGCAGTGTAAAAGAGATCCTCCCAATCCACAGTCTTTCCAACACCTAGTATTGTCACCCTTAATTTCTGTTGATCAAACGTCATGTAAAACAACATATTGCCATAGATCCAGCCCTAGATGCTCAGCCTCTCAACACGAGCACTCCCAGCCCTGGGCCTGTGGGGCTCACCCTGACGGGCAGCCCCCACCTCAGAGCCCTGCACATGCCTTGTCCTGCCCCTGTCAGTCCTCCCCACTCTTGCCATCTTGGTCTGCCGTCAAGTCTAGGATTTGTAGCTGTGAGCCCAGCCCTGCCTTTTCCCCTGAGGACAGAGTTGTTTGGCACACGAAGCCTCTCAGTGGTAACTCTTTGGATCCTGTTGGCCCTGGTCATTTTTCAAATGGGGAAATTGCAGGTCAGTGAGCCCAACTGTCTCCTCAAGGACACACAGAAATTAAAAGGCAAATCCAGGATTTGGACCCAGATCTTCTTGGTCTAAATCCAATGCTCACGTTACTGAATTACCAAGGAGAAAAGCCATGACTCCAGCAAAAAATAACAAATTGCACCTGAGGAAAAATACCACCAGACAGCTAACTCCACTTGAGAATCTAATACTGACCCTGGTACCCGAGCCAGAGGGAATGGCTTGGACCTACTTTCTTAGTTTATACCACTTACAGCACATAACACAAACTACCATTTCACTTGCAAATGAATGAAGCGACACGGAGAGAGGAAAAGGGAAAGAATGTATGTAACAAGAGAGAAGAGACATTGGACCAAACTTAGATTAGGAAGAGAATGTATGGGATTGTAAAGAAGACTTTCTGAGGCAGAAGCAATGGACCTGTGAAGGAGTGCTGTGGAGAGGCCCATGTGTAGGATTAGTGGAATTGAATGAACCCATTACCTGTTGCCATGGAACTGATTCCAACTCATGGCAACTCCCTGTGTTATACAGTAGAACTGCTCCATACGGTTTTCTTGGCTGCAATCTTTAGGAATGTAGATTGCCAGGTCTTTCTTCCACAGTGTCTCTGGGTAGGTTTGAACTGCCAACCTTTAGGTTAATAGTCAAGTGCAAACCATTTGCACCACCAGAGGACCTTTGGAATTGAGTGAGGTCCTCAAGTTCTCAGTGATGGCCACCAGATGGTGCTGTCAATCCCACATAGCATGGTTGTTCTCCAGAGTCAGCCAAAGAGGGGGGGATAAGGCTGGGAGAAGAATGGGAAGAAGCCCCCAGAGTGAGGTATAGGGGTAGTGGGAGGAAACACAGTGTCCCATCACATCATGCATATGAACTCAGGAAATCCCAAACCCTGGATTAATACGGACTCACTGACACCCCTTTCAGCCAGTCACATGTTTTTAATGTGCTCGTTCCTGGTCAAAGTTCTCTGCACCTTCTCAGGCCCTGCTGGCAAAAGAAGGAGTTTGTGAATTATTGATGGTCTCTATCTTTACTCAGATTATCTGGAATAAATCATGTGGACAGTTATTTGCATAAGTTCCAAATTTGTTACATGAATCCCCAACCTGTCAAAATAAAGAGAACAAATAAAAGCTAAAAATAACCAGACCACCAAGCTCGCTTCATTTGGGATTGGAGTGGAAAGAATTCCACAATTTTAGGACTTTAAGGCAGAGTTTTTCTGTGTGGTGTATCTTCTTGCTCTTTTGGCTACCCCTTGGACATACTAAATGATCCATTTCATTGCAGCTTTTCTCCTAACTTTCAAATGGCCTTTGTTTCCTAAAGAAAAAATAAGGTGATCTCCCATTTGAAATCCCATGGCTCATCTCACCTTCCAGGCAGCCTCTGTTTCCTACAGTCTCAGGTGGGGCAGACAAGGGCCCTGATGCTCCTGTTCTCCAGGACGTGTACCTTTCCATGAGGAGGTCTACATGCAGACGGACATTTCAGCCCAGAAACGCCCCTGCCCTGAGCCTCCAGGGAGATTCGTCCTCCTCCACAAAGGCTCTGTTCAGATGGACACTTCCTCCAAAAAAGGTTTTCTGACGAAAACTCTTCCGTCCTTCTGGTTTCCAGAGCATTTGGGGATTACTTCCTTTTCTGGATCTTATCCCAAAACACTATGGAAAGAGCACAGGATTGGTGCTGGGCAACCCTGAGTTGGAATCCAGTACTGCAATGGACTGTGTGGCCTTGGGAAAGTCACTTAGACTCTCTGAACCTCATTTCTCACAGCCACAAAGGAACAGTAATGTCACCTCCCTTTCAGGGTTGCTGTGAAGCCCCTAGCATTGTGCCCATCACATGGCAAGTGCTCTCTAAACAGTACCATCGTAAGTACCTCTCGCCCACTGACTGTGCTTCTTCATAAATACATCTACATCAAGGCCCAACATATAGTAGGTGCTCAGTGAAGATTGGTGGCACTTGATCTCAGAACCCACTATATGGCCACAGTAGTCAAAACAGCCTGGTACTGATACAATGACAGACACATAGACCAAGGGAACAGAATTGAGAACCCAGATATAAATCCATCCACTTACAGACGGCTGATCTTTGACAAAGGGCCAAAGTCCATTAAAGAAGAAAAGACAGTCTCTTTAACAAATGGTGCCAGCAAAACTGGATGTTCATTTGTAAGAACATGAAACAGGGCCCATACCTCACACCATACACAAAAACTAACTTAAAATGTATCAAAGACCTAAAGATAAAACCTGAAACTATAAAGATCATAGAAGAAAAAATAGGGACTATGCTAGGGGCTCTAACACATGGGATAAATAGAATGCCAAACATAACTAAAAATGCACAAACAACAGAAGATGAACCAGATAAACAAGACCTACTAAAAATTAAACACTTAAGCTTATCAAAAGGCTTATCCAAAAGAGTAAAAAGAGAACCTACAGACTGGGGGAAAAAAAAAAAAAAATTAGCTATCACATATCTGATAAGGGTCTAAAATCTAAAATTTATAGAAAACTTCAACACCTCAATAACAAAAAGACAAACAATCCAATTAAAAAATGAGCAAAGGATATGAACAGACACTTTACCAAAAAAGACATTTAGATGTTAACAAACACATGAAGAAATGCTCGCAATCATCAGCCATTAGAGAGATGCAATTCAAAACTACCATGAGATATCATCTTACCCCAACACTACTGGCACTAATCAAAAAAACGGAAAATAACAAATGCTGAAGAAGTTGTGGGGAGATTGGGAACTCTTATACACTGCTGGTGGGAATGTAAAATGGTACAACCACTGTGGAAAACAGTATGGTGTTTCCTTAAAATCTAGAAATAGAAATATCATACGATTCAGCAATGCCACTCTTAGGAATATATCCTAGAGAAATAACAGCTGTGACACAAATAGACATATGCACATTCATGTTCACTGCAGCACTATTCACAATAACAAAAATATGGAAACAACCTAAGTGCCTATCAACAGATGAATGGATTACCAAACTGTGGTTCATACACACAATGGAATACTATGCAACGATAAAGAATAATGACTAATTTGTGAAACATCTCACTATGTTGATGAATTTGGAGGACATTATGCTGAGTGAAATAAGCCAATCACAAAAGGACAAATATTGTATGAGACCACTATTATAAAGAAACAAGAAAAGGTTTACATACAGGAAAAAAAATCTTTGATGGTTACCAGTGATGAGGAGGGGGAGGGAAAATTACCAAACAGAAGACACTTGTTAATACTGGTGAAGGGAAAGGCAATACACAATATGGGGGCAGTTAGCAAAACATGATGAACACAAGGGAGGACACTGAGAGGAACACAAGAACAAAGGGCAACAATGGTAATTACTATAGCATAGACAATCCTGCAACAATAGTATTAACAAACACTAATTTACAAATGGACACATAAGTAGATAGGTATGCCAAGAGGCGTGAAAGGGTGTAAGGGAACAGATTCACCTACAGATACAGGTTTGGTGGTGGATATTTCTACATACATAACTATAGGTGCTGCTTGTATGTTAATAATACAGACAATAGACACACAGGTGCCACAGACTGGGCAACTTCTTAGATATAACGAAACACCTCATGGGACAAAGTTCCTAGGCTCAAACGCAAAGGACCATAGACTCAGGGGACATCTTGTCAATTGGCACAACATAGCTCATAAAGACAAAGTTCTGCATCCTACCTTGGCAAGTAGCGTCTGAGGTCTTAAAAGCTTGCAAATGGCCATCTAAGATACAATTATCGGTCTCTCACCATCTGGAATAAAGAAGAGTGAAGAAAACCAAAGACTCAAAGGATTAATTAGTCCAACGGACTAATGGAACACATGAACAACAGCCTACATGACCCTGAGACCAGAAGAACTAGATGGTGCCCAGCAACCACTACAAACTGCTCTGGCTGAGATCACAAAGAGGGTCCTGGACAGAGTGGGAGAAAAATTGTAGAACAAAAAATCAAATTCACAAAAAAGACCAGACTTACTGGTCTGACTGAGACTGGAGGAACCCCCAAGACTATGGTCCTAAGACACCCTTCTGACCTGGAACTGAAGCCATTCCCAGAGACCACCTTTCTGCCAAACCATAGACAGGCCCATAAAATAAAAAATAACAACTGACAGGAATGTGCTCCTTAGAATAACCAATTATGCAAAATCAAAAGGGCAACATTTGCCCAAAAGCAATGAGAAGGCAAGAAGGGGTAGGAAACCAGGACAAAAGGAAACAGGGAACCTAGAATGGAAATGGGGAGAGTGCTGACACATTGTAGGGAATGAAAGCAATGTCATGGAACACTTTATGTACAAACTATCAAATAGGGGAAACTAATTTGTTCTATAAACTTCTACCTAATGCACAATACAAAACTAAAAAAAAAAAAAAAAAGGTAAGTGGCACTGAAGGCTAACCTCCCAAATGTCCCTGGAGGGAGCTAAGCTTATCTCATTTGATGATCCCACCCACTGAGGGGCTGACCCAGATTATTTTAGCTGGAGGCTGCCACCTGCTACCTTCCTTTGAGCTGGCCATCCAGCCTCTCCTTGATGAGGCCAGGTGATTATTACCCTCAGGGATCAGGAGGCAAGGTGAGACCGTGGGCAAGAGGAAGGGCACATGGAAGTACAGAATGAAGACGAGGAAACCTGAGTTCTGATAGGGTGACTAGTAATGAGGTTTTGCCACCTACACTCTCTTTTGAATCATGGCTCGGTTTGTAAAATGGGGAGGGATGGAAGGGGAACTTGAGCAGGCAATGTCTAAGGTCCCTTTAGGTGACAGCTTTCAGTAAAGAGGTCAATTTCCTAGAACCCAAATCATTGTCTTCTTGTGACCAGAGAGCCCTGTGTAGCCAGCATGGGGTAAGGATGGCATGTGTCACTCTACAGTGACATACTACTCTAGGTTCATTTGTCTGGAGTAGGAGCAAGCCCAGTCTTCTCTTTGGTTGTCCCTCCATTGACACAGCGGGCTTACCTGCGGTGTCCCAGCGGTTAGTCCTGGTTGCACACCATGCCAGTGTAGACAGAATCCAGACTCACCTCCTGAGGGCTAGGAGACTCCCATTCCACAATTGCTGCCCCCATGCAAGCGGCTCCAGCACTTGCCAGCACTGTTCCGCTACAGCTGTTACAACTGAAGCCAGCAGCCATGTCCTGCGAAGCCCAGAAGTCATGGCAACTGCCTGGGCTTCCTGATCCTGAGCTCTTACTCTAAATACTGCTGAAGTCAGAGCTGTGCGTCTGCCCATGGAGATCCTGTCCATCCCCAGGGCCATGGTGCCAGATCACTGCAGGCTGACACCAGCCGCCACTACTGGTACAGGCCATGCCCACAGAGATCTGCCCCTTCCTGAAGCCATGGTGCCCGTCCGTGAGAGCTCCCAAAGAAGGAAGGAGGGACAAGAGATAAACCAGAGAGATGGGCAGGGGCCGGGTTCCAAAGGGTCTTGGATACTCTTCTGGGGAGGCAGTGCTGTCTCCTGAGAGCAGCTGGGAGCAGAGGATGGAGTAGACAGCAGGAAGACAGGTCGGGGCTAACTGTGTGGCCCATGGGAGAGATGGTCAGAGTGGATGGAAAGCAGAAGCAGAGTGAATGGAGGGAAGGGGCAGGTGCCGGCGATGTCAAGGAGATATGTTATCAGCAGGATTCCAGCTCTGCAATCTTCCACAAGCTACCTGAGCGCTCTGAACCTCTGCTTCTTCATCTTCAAAATGGGACAGAATCACATTGACCGACGTGTGATTCTGAATACAGAGAGAGGGCTCAGCACAGTGCTGGACATCTTTTATTTTTCAAAGAAAAGTCAGCAGTAATTTTGCTGCTGGGGCTCATGACCTACATTTCAAATGACACCCGATTTCCATCTTTAGTCACAGATGTGCCTTAGCCACCATTTTGAATGGGGGCGTTCTGAGGAGTCCCTAGATAGTGTAAATGGTGAATGCACTCAGCTGCTAACCAGAAAGTGGGTGGTTTGGCTCCACCCAGAGGTGCCTTGGAAGAAAGGCCTGGTGATTTACTTCTGAAAAAGCAGCCATTGAAAACCCTGTGGAGCACAGTTCTGCTCTAACTCTTGTGGGGTCACCACCTGTCAGAACCGACTTGACTGTAACTGGTTTTATGGTGTTCCTAAGAGGTCTATCTGTAACTGGTTTTACATGTCCCTAAGGGGTCCATCTGTAACTGGTTTTATGGTGTCCCTAACGGGTCCATCTGTAACTGGTTTTACAGTGTCCCTAAGGGGTCCATCTGTAACTGGTTTTACGGTGTCCCTAAGGGGTCTATCTGTAACTGGTTTTACGGTGTCCCTAAGGGGTCTATCTGTAACTGGTTTTACGGTGTCCCTAAGGGGTCTATCTCTTAGAAAATGGAAGAGAGCAGCAGACCCTCACACACAACCCACAATCCTACATGCAAATTCCTGGGTTCTGGTGGATTCCTGAAGGCCCACCCGCAGATCCAGGAGCCCCAGGTTACAGTCATACTGATAAACAGGAAGCACCCACACCCTGCCACTGCCACCAGCTAGAATGCTGTAATAAAGCAAAATGCAGCAGCATTTACAGCCCCCCCACAGACCGGCTAATAATGAGCTTCTCTCCTGTTTGCTGATGGAGGGCACCATCAATAAAGTTTAATGTAGAAGAACAAGGTGCGTTTAACCAAATCTGTAAACATCTCTAACTCTATTTAAAACTATAGGGTGCAATGCATTAACATTTAACAGTCAGACACGAAATGGGTGTGAAGCTAATCAAGCTGGGTTTATTAGACAGCAGGTGCCAAGCCAATCTTCTATCAATGACAACAGAAAGAACAAACACGACACAGCCACCCCTCACACCCACCCTAGTCATTAATCAAGAGTCTTCTCCAAACCACCATCCTATGAAAAGACACTGCTTGCTCTGGGAAAAAGGCCCCGAGCAGATCAGACACAGCTCAGCACCAAAGTCCTTTTGCCTTGGGCACTTGGGGATTTTGTTCCCCAGCAAAATAAACCATTTTTAAACACATGAAACGTACAATTAATTCACAGTGAGCAAAGGCTCTCCTTTGTCCTACTCAAGACCACTATGGAGTCAGCACTGCTGAGCCCTTCCTCCTTCAGGAACCGCCCTGATGTGCCTTTCCCCAGCTCCCTCCAGGCCCTGAGTGCTTCCTCTCCTCTGGTGCCCTATAGGGCTCCTCACCTGCCCCCTGGACCCGCCAGCATGGGTGCACAGTTCTACTCTGACACACATGGGAACACCATGAATTGGAGTCGACTCAATGGCAACTGGATCTTTACTCAAAGTGTGGCCCTGTGAGCTTGCTGTTGTTAGGTGATGTCAAGTCAATTTAGATGCACAGTGACCCCATGTGACAGAGTAGAACTGCCCCATAAGGTTTTCTTGGCTGTGATCTTTATGGAAGCAGATTGCCAGGTCTTTCTCCTCTGGAGCCACTGGTTGGGTTTAAACTGCCAACCTTTGAATCAGCAACCGAGAGCTTAATTGTTTGTGCCACCAGTGCTCCTTCAGGAGCTTGTTGGAAATGCAGTATCTCAGACCTCACCCCAGACCTACCACGCCAGGATTACAGATTAATATGACCCCACGTGATTCATGCACATGTAATGGTTAAGGTGCACTCGTGTATGTCCTTATCCATCTGGGAATCTCGCAGTAACTCGAGCTCAACATGTCCATCCCTGAGTGCAGACCCTTCCCCCAAACCAAGAAATCCATCTTTGTCTTCCATCTCTGTGAACAACCTATGTCTCACATATGAGAGGCGAGTATCAACGCCCCATACCAGTCATAAGGCTGCCTTGCCTTATACTGGACTCCAAATGACACAGGGCTGGGTCACCCTCTGACCCTAGCCCCCTGAGTCAGGGGTACTGGAAAGACAACAAGCTCAATGCGGAGGATAGCCTGAACTTCAGGACCAAACCAGGAAGACTGGCTCCATCAAACAGGCTGTGACAGGGCTCATGGGTGTCCCTACCCTGTGCCCTTCCCCCCATTGCCGCCAGCTCCTCTCAGTACTGCTCCAATGCTGCTGATGTCCCTACCCAAACCCAAGGGTTTCCCTCCTTTGGGAGAGCATCAGTCCTGAAGGTTTGAGGGTGTCTCTTCATTGAGAAGAGCATCTTTGAAGCCTGGAGAGGGTGTGCTAAGTTAGAAGGACAGTGCAGCAGGAGCTTATGGCTGCAAGTCCAGTGGTTACATGATGTGAGCAGGGTCCTTGGGTAATGGTGTCTGGTATCATTTTGTGTGTGTGTGTGTGTGTGTGTGTGTGTGCGTGCGTGTGACTCCCTATGCTGCGGAGCAACTCTGATGCATACTGTATTAGTTTCCTGCAGCTGCTGTAACAAAGCATCACAAACTGGGTGGTTGAAAATAACAGAAATCCATTCTCTCAGCTCTGGAGGCTAGAAGTCCAAAATCAAGGTGTTGGTAGGGCTGTGCTTCCTCCGAAGGCTCTAGGGGAGAATTTTTCCTCGCCCCTCCCAGCTTCTGGTAGCCCTAGATGTTCCTTGCCTTGTGGGGCCATAACCTCGATCTCTGTCTTTGTCTTCACATGGCTGTCTTCCCTCTGCACCTGTGTCTCTTCTCCCCTTCTGATAAAGACAAAAGTCATACTGGATTAAGGCCCCACCCTACTCCAGCATGACCTCATCTTAATACATCTGCAAAGACTCTACTTCCAAATAAGGTCACATTCCAAGGTTCCAGTAAGAACATGAATTTTGGGTGATGCTATCCAAACCAGTACACTGTATTCGTCAGAATTCTTTGTTACCATTGAACTAACTCGAGCAAAACCAGGACTTATATAGGAGGATAATGGGGTAGTTTATTGAATCAAAGCAAGATCTGAAGGGAAGAGAAGAGTCTGAGAGATTTTATGGGCTGGGAGCTGGAATTCTGTGCTTCCAGGACATTCTCTTCTCTGCTTCTTTCTCAGTGTCTCATTCATTCTTGAATTGTCTCATTCTCATCCACTTGGAAGGAGATGTGGCTGGAGGAAGAGCTGATATATAGCATCCCAGCATAGCTGCCTGAGGGAAAGATGGTTTCTTTCTTCCAAAGATTCTGATTAGCCCAGACCAGGCTATATGCACATGGATATATAGGGCATGGATCTCATATGTGGTCCAGTGAGATATGGTCATGCATATCGGGGCGAGGGCTGGATGATGGGCAAGGCCATGATTAGTCCCTAAAAGCATCAACTGGCTTAATGCTTAGAGGTGAATCTTTGAGCCTATTAACATGCGTGCCGACCAACCCAGTTGACTATGCACTAAAAAAATAGGAGTGCCCAAGTCCTTTTCACTCCAGCAAGTGTCAGAGGGGGTGGGCCTGGCTTGTTCTCATTTGCCACGTGAGCTAACAGAGCCATAATAGTTTAGTGACGTTGAGATCCTAAAGGACACCAGAATTCTCCTCCAACAGCAGGTGCTTTGGTTCAGGGCTTGGGGCTCTGACTGGGCAAAGACAACCCCTTGCTTCCTGTGACAGTCCCATGCCATGTGTGGACTAGGCCAAATGTGCCACCCACTTGGGGGTATCTGCACCATGCTGCAAGAAGCCACTACTTCCTGAGCAGTGTGCTCCTGTTTTAACGTCACTTAAATATACCTGCAGTTGTCCATTTTGAAAACTACTCGTGTAGTTGCTCCCACAGATGCCTTATAGTAGAAACAAATGGAAGAATTACCCTCCTTTCTATGTGACTGGCACGTTGTTCAAACACTCAGCTGACACATTTCTCCTTACTTACCTTGAGAAATGCCAGTGCTTGGCTAGCGGTGTACTTGATAGAGAATGAGTAGTCCTACTTCTTAACCTTATGGCAATAATGTCAAGATTGATCACCCCCAAGAAGCACCAGGTATAAACCATTCATTGCCTCTGCTTCTGAGCACAGCTTGGATGGTTTGGTTTTGGAGACAATTTTGAGACAAGGTCTCCTTAAATGCTGCCAGTAGCTCCCACTACTCCCTTGGAAAGCATTTTTAGCAGAAGGTAATAGTCTTTTAGGAGCCCTGGTGGCTCAATGGTTAAAGTGCTGGGCACGTGGTTTGAATCCACCAGCCCCTCTGCAGGAGAAAGATGTGGCAGTCTGCTTCCGTAAAGTTTACAGCCTTGGAAAACCTAGGGGGCAGTTCTACTCTGTCTTACAGGGTCGCTATGACTCAGGATTGACTCGATGACAGTGGGTTTGGTTTTTTTTTTTAAATGGTCTTTCGGCCTCTTTTTATATACAAGACTGCAAGGCTCGTACTCACGCAGCTTAATGTGGATCTGTGCAGCCATTGCCAGCTGAAGTGAATCTATAACGATGACCTTGTTACATGGATGGCTACTAGCTCTTAGAAGTATTTGCTCTTCTTAGTGAGGTGCACTGATTTCCAAATGTGATGACCCCAAGCTCTAACTAGATTTGAGGTGGGGAGAGTGGGGGGAGGTACCGAAGTTCCATTTGGTTCTGTAGAGGCCTGGGGGCCGAGGAAGACACTGCCTCCTGCCCCATTCCTCTCTGCCCACCAACTTCTCTATACATGCCCTCCCTCCCGGTCCCCACCTAGCACCCCTAGGCCCCACCAACCCATAATGCTCTTCTCTGCAAGTTAGGGAAAACACACCCCTTCCTTCCTCAAAACACTAAAAAACTATCTGTTGAAAAATTGCCATGATAAATAAAATTTAAAAAGGACCTGTGATGATTATGATGTGAATGGTGTGTCAACCATCCATCCTGCCCTCCCAAACAGATGCTCTGGGAGGTTCTAGCCAGCTCTTCCAAGTGGTCTTTCTTTCTCAAAAGCCACATGGTTTACTCACTGTCTCTGAGGTATGGCAGCCAGGGAGGGAAGGAAATGCACAGGCAGACCAAGGAGGCTGGCCTTCCTTTCTGCAAAGGTAGGCCATTTTTGTTTCCGGAAAAATCATTGTTGTCAGCTGCCTTGAGCTGGCTCCAATTCATAGCAACCTTAGGTATCACAGAATGAAACCTTGTCTGGTCCTGCACGATCCGCACAAATCTTTGGTATGTTTGAATCTATTGATGTAGCCGCTATGTCAATCCATCTCACTGAGTGTTCCTCTTTTCTTTGTTGATCCTCTTCTTTACCAAACATGATGTCATTCTCCAGTGATCGGTCCCTCCTGATGATATGTCCAAAGTAAGTGATCCTCACTTCTAAGGAGCATTCTGGTTGTACTTCCACCAACACTGATTGGTTCATTCCTCTCAAAGACCAGGGTATACGTAATATTCTTCACCAACACAATCTGAATGCTCCCAATTTGGATCCTTTCCAACACGTCATGCAAGGAGCTTGTATGCCATCATGGGTCTTTGGGAAAGTTACTGTAAAGCTGAGTTAGTGGACAAATACTTACTTTTTAAAGCTATTACAATGAAAGACTTAAATAATACTTCTTCAGTTTGAGAAAGCAGGCTGGCTTTAGCATGAACGTCAACACAGTGCATCTGTGTAGCAGTTTATACATTCCAGAATGCTGCAATGTTCATTTTCCCATTTTGTGTTCAGTCACTTTTACACAAACATGGAGTCTTGAGCTATTAGGAGACAAGAAACTCTACGGAGGTCACACAGCTACATAGAGGGGCACAACTCAAACCTAAGGTTGTGTTTAAAATACATTTACCATATATATGTTGTCCATTAGCTAGCCCAACGAGTTCTGTAGCATGCAGTAAATCCCACCAGAGAAAACTCACATCAGGAAATGTCCGTAACAGTGCCGTTTCCAGGACGACGCTCTTCCAGACGCATCTGCCTTGAGTGAGTCCCAGTTCCCTGTGTTTCCTGCAAGGGCACACAGCAACTTCCGCGTGGAGTAATTGTATTCCAGGAATCCCTAACCCCAGCCTCACGACTCGTTAGAATTCACACACAAAGTTGAGACAGGCAAGGCACTTTACAATAGGAGAGTCTTCAGGAGATCGCTTTCCAGTTTGGCTTGTATGCCCACTCTCCTACCCTGAGGGAACCAGGCAAAATACTTTGCTCTCAAATAAGCGGGGTTCAATCAGAGCTGATGGACTTCGAAGTGCTCTGAAGAGGCCACTGGCTCCAGTGTGCCATGTGGTGGGAAACTCTGGTGTGTCTCTGGAAAAAGGTGAGTACAAACTTCTTACACCAGTATAAGGAGCTGGGTAGCACAAGCAGTTTGTGATCTGCTGCTAACCTAAAGGTGGGCAGTTCGAACTCACCCAGCAGTTCCATGGAAGAAAGGCCTGGTGATCTGCTTCTGTAAAGACTGCAGCCAAGAAAACCCTATGGAGCAGTTCTGCTTTGTAACACATGGGGTCGTCATGAGTCAGAATCAACTTGACGGCAACAGCTACACCAGTATAAGTCTACCCTGCCAAAGGGATGGAAGGCCTTAGAAACAGAATTCTACTTGTGCTATGACCACGGATGGGGAAGCAGGCATTGGGGGATTCAGAGACCTCAGACCTCCCCCAAAGCATCATCAGGATCGGTGCATCTATTTAAAGCAAGAGATACCGTCTCCAGTGACTGCCTGCAGTCAGCTTTGCTTTGGTTCTGGTGCATGAGCAATGCAATCCCATCCTTTGAAAAATAATTACTACTTATCTACCATCTTACACTTTGGCCTACAACCCCATTTCCTCTAGCTACATACTATGTGCTTAATATGGGAAAAGAAGATTAAAATTAAGTAATATTTTTTTAAAAAAACTCAGAGGAGAAAGAACAGGTGATAGAGTTTGGCTCAACAGAAAATTTCCATGGTGGTCTCGGAACCAGAGTTCTCACCCCTCGGGGGTCAGGCCCAGAAAAACCTTGTTCTGGGAGATTCAGCCAAGGTCCATGGTCCTAATTCTTCGCTGGAGCCCAGCCCCGTACCTCTTCTACTGCATCTGGAACGCAGCTGGAAAGGGCGCCCGCCACAGAGAGGGCACTTGTGAAAATACAAAAATAAGGACTTTGCTTCCAAGGTTTCATAAATAACTGGGGTGGCAGGTATATTAAATAGGACCATTGAAGAAGACGTGGCGTTACAACTTGTTCTCCTCAAAGAGGATCTGGGCATAGACCGTGCTGGTGGGAACGCCTTGGGCTGTCTGGTGGGGTTTAATTAGCTCCAGCTCCGCATAAGTCAAGCTTTCCTCAGCAATCTTTGGCTACAAGACAAAACACAACAAAATTATAGTGACCACAGGGAGTTCTACAGCTTTCATTCATTTATCAAGCATGCGTTTTCCCAGCATGCTGAGGACTCAAAGGGGAACAAACACACAAAAATTCTAAAGGATATATAAAACCTAAATAACATAATTAATAAAATAGATCCCATTGTCTTATACAGAACACTGTGCTCTGCAAAGAAAAACTAACTTATTTTCAAACTGACACGGAACAGTCACAAAAAAATGATTAAACATTAGGTCACAAAGAAAACTTTAATTCTGAAAAGAAAAAATAACATAAATAGTCTCCGGTCAAAAGGAAAAATAAAGATAGAGACAGAAACAAACAAAAAATTTTAGAAATAAATAACAAAACCTAGAAAAACTAAAAGTGCTACCATCTAGAATATTTTTTAAAGAACTGATTTAACTTGTATTAAGCCAAAATTGCAGACTATCTTAAAAATAACCATAAAGAAAATATTACTTACCAGAACCAAATAATATGGTTAAAGCAGTGCTCAGAGAAAAATTCATTAGTCTTAAGTATACCTACCCCTGACTTATCAACTACCTCATTATCCAAAATTTTGCATTTATGACAATAGTAAAAAATCTACTGCCTACTATTCTGCACATTAATGACGTATGCCTGGCAGTAACAATTGCTGAAATGTGAGGCGAGAGTAATGCTGGCTGTGATGGCTAAGGTTATATGTCAACCTGATTGGGCCATGATTCTCATGGTTTGACAGTTATGTAATGATGTAATTTGGCAGTTATGTAATGATGTAATTTAGCAGTTATGTAATGATGTAGTCATCCTCCACTTTGTGAACTGATGTGGTCATCCTCCACTTTTGCATAATGCCAATTCTCGCATAATGACCTGGTCTTTGGAACCTAACCATGTCAATAAGTGAGGTGTGGGTGCATTTATACTGAACACTCCTGGAAGTGCAAGGTTAAGCATTCAGCAGCTAACTGAAAGATTAGAGGCTTGAACCTACCTAGTGGCTCCACAGGAGAAAGACCTGGTGATGTGCTCCCATAAAGATTACAGCACAGAAAACCCTATAGGGAAGTTCTACTCTGTCACATGGGGTTGCTAAGAGTTGGAGTCAACTCAACAGCACCTAATAACAACAACAAGTACTTATATTAAACATATAAATTAAATGAATTAAGCATTCAAGATGTTAGAAAAAGAAGAACAGAACACATAAAAGAAAAATAGAAGAAACCAAGAGAAATAAAATCAGACTGCATAAATCAGAAAATAGTAGAATTTATTTTAAAAAAATCCAAAAGCTGGTACCCAGAAAGCACCAATAAAATAAACTGATAAAACAAGAAAAAGAATAAATGAATAATACTAGAAATGAGAAAAAGGATAAATAAAATGAGGAAAACTTTTAAAAATCTAAAAAGACTACTTTGCTCAGCTTGTTGCAAAAAATTTTGAAATACAGGATAAAATAGATAATAGTCTAAAAAAATATTAATTATAAACATTAACTCCAGAAAATATAATGTACTAATTACCACATATACACAAAAGAAAAAAAACATTGTCAAAGAGTTCTCTCTCAAAAGCACCAGGCCCAGGAAGTTTTATAGAATTTCTAAAAGAAATCCCGTTAAGGAACAGATAATTCCAATTCAATTAAACTGCTCTAGAGCATTAAAAAAAGAAAAGAAAAAAATTTTACTTATTTTACAACAATCTCATTTGTTAATATAAATTATAAACCAAATTCCCTCAGAAAGGATGCAGAAGCACACTAATAGATAGATAAGCATGTTCAAGTTTCACTTATTCCAGAAATGCAACGATGGTTCAATATTAGAAAAAACTATTAATATAATTAATAATAGTAATAGATCAAAAGAGAAAAATCATATAATTATCTCTATAAATGCTGGAAAAGCATATAACAAAATCTTTAAGAATTTGTTGAAAATTTTTTAAATAGAGTATGTTTTTAAAGATGATTAAGGAACATTCTTGAAATGAATAATTGATGAAATTAAAACACTGTGGTACGGGCAGGTGAATAGACATAAATATCACTGGACCGATGTTAATGTCCAGAAATTGACCCAAATATTATTGTTTAATAAATGGTGTTGGGATACTTGAGTAGCCACGTGGGGGGAAATAAAATGAAATCACATTCCTATATCATTCTTTACACCCAGGTAAATTCTAGAAGAATTGATCTTAAATGACAGACATAAATCCATACAAGTACTGGAAGAACACATGAAAACATTTTTTGAAGATGATCTCAGAGCGTGGGAGGTGTTTTAAAGTATGACACACAATTCAAGAGTAACAGAATAAAAGCCGTGTACATTTTCATGCTATATGCGATGAAATAATCAAAAATAAAGTCAACAGACAATTGAAAAAATGGGGAAAATATTTGCAACTCATAACAAAAGGACAATTTCTCTTAACAACCCAATGAAGATAATGACCAACAGCCCATCAAAACACTAAGCAAAGGACAAGACAGCAGAAGACAGTTGACAGAAGAGGAAACACAAATGACTCTTAAACATGTGAAATGAGAGCCGACCTCTCTAATAAGAAGAGAACTGCAGTTTAAAGTCACACTTCCACAACAATTTTTGCCTTCAACTTGCCAAATATTAAAAAAAGAGGTTGCTAAAACAAACAGGTCCTCTCGGATGTTCTTGGTGGAAGTGTTTATTGATCTAAGCAAAAAGCTGGAAGCGCTGCGGTGGACATCATTAAAGATGGGTGTGGTTATAAAATGGAGCAGACAGTGCAGACTTTCACACGTATGACTGCGCTGTAAGTGTCCCGTATGTTTTACTATCACGTGTATAAATACGTGTGCACGTGCATGTTTCATATTCGGAGACACCTTGGAAGGGACAGGAGAAACCAAGAACTGTTAACCACAGTTCCTGCTGGGGGAAGCAGGCTGCATGGCTGGGGTAGGACTGAGAGGAGGACTTACCCTTTATTGTATACATTTTTGGGGCACCTTTTGAATTTTGTAGCAGGCACATGTATATAAATAATACATAATTAGAAAAATAAAAATCCGTCATTAGTTTATAGTCATAAAGACACATGACTTTCAGGTAAGCAGACTGGCTCTTTATAAACTGGAATTTTAGATTTAGGATCTTTTTGATTTTTGGTTTCGACTTTGGTTTTGTTGTTGTTTTCTTTTGATTTTGCTTTTTATGCGCCCTGGTGGTGCAGTGGTGAAGAACTTGGCTGCTAACCATAAGGGTGGCAGTTTGAATCCAACAGCCACTCCTTGGAAACCCTCTGGGACAGTTCTACTCCGTCGTATAGGGTCACTATGAGTCGGAACAGAGTCGACAGCAACGGGTTTATACTTTATCTCCCAAGAATTCAGGGCAAATAAATCTTTTACCCACCACCTGTCTGTCAGTTTGTCATACCGCAGAGGCTTCCAAGTTGTTATGATGCTGGAAGCTATGCCAGGGTTATTTCAAACACCAGCAGGGTCACCCATGGTGGACAGGTTTCAGTGGAGCTTCCAGACTAAGACAGGCTAGGAAGAAAGCCTGGCGATTTACTTCCAAAAATCAGCCAATGGAAAACCCTATGGATCACATTGTCTGCTGCAGTGCTGGAAGATGATTCCCCAAGATTGGAAGTCACTCAGGATACAGAGTGGCTGCAACAACAGACTCGAGCACCCCAATGATCGTGAAGTTGGTGCGGGACCAGGCAGCATTCTGTTCTGTTGTACATGGCGTTGCCATCAGTCACAGCCAATCAGCCAGCAACTAACAACAACAAACCATTTACATTCAATTACAGTTTCTTAAAAAGAATACCAACAGCAAAAAGTATGTTTTATCTGAGAGGGACCAGAGGAGGGGCAGGGAGCAGGAGACAAAGAGAGGATATAAAGCACCCCTAAGAGCCAGGCCCTACTGCTCAGCAGAGATGCCAAGCGAACTTCACAAACCATCCAACCACCGTTAAATGTCCAAATTAAGGAAATTCCTAAGGATGAGAGCCTTCTGCTTGTCTTTTGACACCAGAAGTCTTTACATTGCTTCTCAGACCCCCACATCTTACCAGCCAACAAAACCCTGTTTACATTCTGCTTTTCAGTTTAATTACATTTCACATTATAATGATTCCATTTAGAAATGCCATGTGTCCTCAGATAAGCACGCAAAACCCAACTCATGTAAATTTTAGAACCAAGATTTATGAAATCATATTGTCCAGGTGTTTTATTACATTACCTTGAAACTGCATTGTTTTCTAGTAGATTATCTGTTTATTCTTAAGTTATTCCATTAGGTTTGGATATGAAAAATAACACTAGGTTTCCCAATACAGGTCACCAGGCTGGCTTGGCTGATGTGTTGTTTTCATACATTTTTATGATGTTCCTATAGTAAACATAATTTAATAAGGCCAAAGCACACTAAATAAATAATTGCATCTAGAAAAGCAATAAAAACAAATAAAATTAGTACTTTCATAAGTGGAAAAGGTACTTCAATTACTGCTACAAGCAACAACCCACCATCAAATGTGTAGAATCATTTCCCTTATGCATATTTCTGGAATATAGTAATTTGATTGAAGATATGAGGTGGCACACGGGAGGCTCAAGGCTGTGAAGTGTATACAGTTTCCAACAGAAAATGCATAATATTAGTGCTTGGCATCTCTAAAGAGCTGATTGTTTTTCTAGTGCACACACTTGGCTACAGCCATCAACCATGTGTTCAATTACCTTTCCCTAGCTTGTTTAACTGGAAATAATTTCTAACGGCCAACGAAAGGGGCCAGATTTATAGCCCTCAGCAGTTCTCACCAAGCTACCTTTCTTTGCACTGAGGTTTTAGTGGGAGCCTTAGGTGCATCCGAGAAGCAGCTTAAAAAATACACATACATACATATATACGCATATCAGCAAGGCTAGGCAAGACTACAGGACTAATATTAAAACCAGGAGCCAGGAAGAGAAAGTAATGGGTTAAAGCAGATGATTGCAAGGGGGCAAAGCCAGGTTGAGGGGCCCGCTGCAGGGCCCCACCTGTGTTTCAGGTGCCATGATTCCACTGCAATCTGGATGGTACAACCCAACCCAGACTTCAGCTGAGGAATCACTCCTGGCAGCTATGGCAACTCCAAACTGGCTCTCTGAAGATGAAGTGGGGAGCACGTCTGTTAGCTCTGGCCCCTCCAGCCACTGCACTCAGCATGACCCACTTCAAGCCCCAATCCTTCTCTTGGAGGTACAAGAAATGCAGAAGTATTAGCACTCGAAGGACAGACGTAAAAATTCTTAAACTGGCTGTTCACACTCAGCAGACAACTTGAGATCCCACTGAAAACACAAAAGAAACCACCCAGGGCAGCATTTCCAGGCCTCAGACCTGACACTTTCCTATTTAGACGCTGCTATACTCGCTGAAAAGCAGGAAGGGGAACAGACAGGAGATTGGCCAACTGTGGAAGTCCTGGCAGCGCCCCTTGGAGAACATCCTAGAACTTTCTGAATACGTGAGAAGCAACTCCTCCATTTCCTCTTCTAAAGAACTATTTGTTTTCACTTTATTTTCCTTGTCAGCCAGCCTGCAGAGATTTCTGGTCAGTTTCTCATTCTGTTTGTGTTCAGAAGGCAGTGTTGGTGGTTCAGTGGTAGAATTCTCACCTTCCATGAGGGAGACCTGGGTTTGATTCCCGGCCAGGGTATCTCCTGCACAGCCACTACCCGTCTGCCAGCGGAGACTTACGTGCTGCAACAATTATGAACAGGCTTCAGTGGACAGTCCAGACTAAACAGACTAAAAAGAAAGGCCTGGCGATATATTTCCAAAAATCAGCCAATGAGAATCCTGTAGATCACAAGGGTCCTATCCCGCAGCACATGGGTTTGCCGTGAGCTAACAATAACAGGCCTGCAGCTGGCCAGTCCTCCCTCTACTGTGAGCTGCACCCTGGGAGGGGGCATGCAGAAGCCACGCCCCCTCCTCTTCGTGGATGAGGACACGGAAGTCCTGAGGGAGAGAGGCCAGCTCTGTTGAGTCAGGTTGTTGGCCCCCAGCCTGGCGCCCCCTCCAAGCTCCGCACCCTTTTGGAAACCACGTCTTTTATTGCCACTCCCCCACTGACGGCCCAGGAGAGGGAAACTGAACCAGAAGCAGCTCCTCCTCAGGAAGAGTCCAGGGTGAGGTCTGGCACAAGTCCCACATCAAAGGGCTCACGG
This sequence comes from Dugong dugon, assembly GCA_030035585.1. NCBI lineage: Eukaryota > Metazoa > Chordata > Mammalia > Sirenia > Dugongidae > Dugong > Dugong dugon. Next base: position 6,962,735 of record CM057475.1, on the reverse strand, counting down.
GCTGGGGAAGTGACAATCAACATCCGTGTACCCACCCCTTCTGGGCAGGGTATCTTGTTCCTTCCCAATGAAAAATAAATGCACTAGATTTTGAGACATCAAGGCAACAAGAATGAAAACAGAGGCCAGCACACTCAGGGTAGCGGAGAGGAGCTGGTCTTTGTGGTCCCCTAAACCACCGGACCAGCTCAGGGTCTCCAGATTCAGGTGGCTGGGGGTTGACACCCAGCCCCTGCTCAGCCCAAATGTTCTCTTGGGTGCAGGGCTACGGGGGCTTTACTGTAACGTGTATATTTAGAAAGGGCACCTTTTTGTAACCTACACAAAGGAGCCATGAGGGCTGGTAGTGGCCCGGCCTATGCCCAGGTATCTTGTTGCATAAGACAAATAAATGCTCATCTGTTTCAAGATAAGGTGAAACACGTTAACTAAACCAAGGGTTCGTGAATTCAGACTTCTAGTCACAGGTGGGATGCCTTTCAGCAATCACAGTCCCCTGGAGGCTGTGGCCTTTATGCTGGAGAACTCCAGGGTCCTGCCCACCAGGGAAGAAAGATGGGATGGGCAGAGGAGATGGGTGTCAACACGGGCCAGAAGGGTATATTCCTTCACAGCACAGAACCCTCTGACAGCCTCTGGAGGATCTTTCTGACCCATCGTTTGGAATATCTAAGAGATTACCGATCAGTAAATGTTGCAGGTTGAAAAACCCCAAGAGTAGACATCCCACCACTGCTGAAAACACCATGGGTAAAGCCACGGATGCAAAACGTCTTGCAGCTCCACCCTCAGTCTCCCTTCCAAGCTCCCCTCCAAATGGACATGGGGAATCAGGGGTGGAAAGAAGAAGTGTGCTGTCACGGTATGGGGAAAGCAATTGGGGTCACATAACAATGTATGTACAAATTTTTGTATGGGAGACTAACTTGAAATGTAAACTTCATCTAAACTACAACAATAAACAAAATAAAATTAAAAAAAGCTCCCTTCCAGACGCTGCCCAGGCAGGTGAGGGGAGTTCAGGCTTCTGTTCCCACCACATGGAATTCCCTCCCTCTCATACACAGGCGGACCCCTTGTTCAGAGCCCAGGGCCCTCCAACACAACCCGCGACCACGCCCTCCTCCACACCGTGCGGCACCTCAAAAATTCTCCTGTTCTTGCATTCGGATCGACTGTCATTCTGTGTCTCACACCATCATCCCAGAACTGCACACTGGCCAAAGAAAGACAGGATTTAAATTTAAAACCTTCTAAGCACTCTCTTGAGTTATGTTCTCAAATATGTGCAATGCCCCCCACGGCAATGTGCATATGCAAGCACACACAAAGAAGATTTTAAAAAACTTTTTAAAATGACATGTGGTAAAGCTGACTTTTTAGGTATACAGTTCTATGAATTTTAATTCGTGTATAGATTTGTGTAACTAACGTGACGATCAGGATACAGAACAGCTCCATCAAACTCCCTCATGCCACGCCTCTATAGTCCCATCTTCCCTCCCACCCCAACTGCTGGCAAACACTGATCTGTGTCACGTCACTACGGTTTCATCTTTTAGACAATGTCATATAAATGGGATTATACAGTATGGAATCTTTTGGAATTGTCTTTTCTCAATCAGCGTGATTCCCTGTAGATTCATTCAAGTTGTTGCGATTGCTCCTTTTTATTGCTGAGTAGGAGCCCTGGTGGCACAGTGGTTAAGAGCTCAGCTGCTAACCAAAAGGTCAGCAGTTCGAATCCACCAGCCACTCCTTGGAAACTCTATGGGGCCCTTCTACTCTGTCCTAGAGGGTCACTATGAGTCAGAATCACCTCGATGGTAACGGGTTTGTTTTTTTTAGTATTCCATGGCATGGATGTACCACAGTTTGTTCATCTATCATCTGCTGAAGGACATTTGGGCTGTTTGAAGTTTTTGGCAACTATGAAAAAGTTGCTATAAACATTTGTGTACAGGATTTTTGATGACGTTTTCATTCCTCTAGAGTAAATACCTAGGAGTGAGTTTACTGGGTCAAAGGGAAACTGTATATTTAACTTTATAAGAAACTCTTACATGGTTTTGTTCAGAGTGTCTGTACCATTTTGCCCTCAACCAGCAAAGTATGAGAGTTCCAGTTGCTCCACATCCTTTTCAGCACTTTGTTTTGTCAGTATTTTTTACTTCAGCCATTCAACTAGGCATTGCTGGTATTGTAATTCCCTTTTGACTGTCCTTCAGGAACTTGTAATCCTAGACTTGAACTCAGTGTTCACTCACAGCTGCTAGGCCATATTAATCTCTCACACAGCACAACCTTCCCTCAGAAGACCTGGAAAATGATGACCGGAGGCTAGTTTTCTAATGCAGTGGTGAAGCCTGTTGGATCTGGATATAACAAAATGAACGTGCAAGCTTAGAGCTTGAAATACCATGTCGTGTTTCTGTTCTGTGAATGGTGAGGCACTGACAGCAGACAACAGCCTCCCGACCGGACCACCAACTTCTAATTTCAGCCCTTTACCACCCATTTGAGTGTGATGATTATGGAAAGTATGTGCATGGGGAAGGAGTTTCTTGGTATGGCTAGTACCGGAAAGTCAGCTCCAGAGTTTTCACAAGTTGTACATCTCTTTGGAACACACAACACTGCAGGCTCCTAACAGGTAGTTTCTGCATGTTTCACTCTGTGGGCGTGTTCCTAGGTTTCAAGCCAAGAGTCCACATTCCTATGATAGAGAGATTTAACGTTCCCTTATGCAGACTCCTGCTGAACACTTCTTCATAAAGGCCACAGTTGGATGTGCAAGTGGAATTTAAGTTGCAGGAATAAAAGAAAAACGTAATTGCAGCCCCTGCAAGTTCTCCAGTGTCAGAAGATCAAATGGGTAATACCATTATTACAGCAACAGATCAATAGGTAGGACATGGGGATGTTTATGTTAACGTCACCTTGGAGTTAAAAAATGTGATTGCATTTCTATAGAGTTGCACTCTCAGGAATCTATTTACCCAAGAGAGAATTACATATTATCGGGGGCAGACTTCCTCTTCCCCCTTTAAGATAAGTGCTCATTTTTTATTCAACAGAGAAGTACCTGGTAAAAAGACTCTAACAACATCCATTGTACAGAACTAAAGAAGTTGAGGCTGTGCATTAAGCAAGTTCTACTTGATAGAGGGTCCTCAGTGAGTCTCCGTAGCTGCAAACTCAGGAAAGAAAACTATGCCATTATCCCTATCAGGCCAACTACAATCAACGTGCTCCTGTGGCTAGAAGCTTGGCTTAATTTTGAGTTCTGTGGGTCTGCCAACTGTCTGCCAACTGGCATACTTATTTATATTTAAACATTTTATGAAAAGGGAATGTAGAAGTCTTCGATGTGCATGTTATATAAAAATAAAAAATAAAAACAAGCAAAATAAAACCTTTCCAACACAGAGATAGTAAATGAAGGCATAAGAGAAATAATCCATCCAGATGTGACTTTGGAGGTAGCACAGCATGGTGGTTAAGAATCAGTCCTTCTGAGTCCAGAAGCCCACTGACTGAGCACTGCCTGGCAGAGTAAACATCCAATAAATGTTATAGCTGATTTTTACTGCTTCATGTCATCTTCACACCAGTCCTATGGGATAATAAGCCCGGTTACTATGCCCACTTCACAGATGAGGAGACAGGAATGTAAGGAAAAGGAAAGGAACATAAATGGAAATGTAAGGACACTGCATATAAATTTGCATATGCATAGAAAAAGGCCTGTCACTTGCTCAAGGTTACGTGGCCATTTGCAGGTAGAGCAGAGATCCAGATCATGCAGCCACCTGCCTGGGGACCACCCTGTGCCCTGCAGGCGGGCAGCGCCCAGCACCAACAAGCGTCAGCCACCAGGGCTCTGACGTGAACCCTTTGTGTACCAGTGAGCTGGGCAGCAGACAACATTGCCTCCCCAGAAGCAGACGGGAGGGCATCACTGGCAAAATTCAATAGTGGTTTCAGAACGGCCCACGCCATGAGGCCGGCAACATAAGCACCAACCGAAGGGGAAGACAAAGAGAAGGGAGCTGGCTCTGACCTCACCATGGGGTCTGGTTTGGTGGGGGCGGTGGCACAGAACCCAGGGGCACTGCAAGGGCAGAAACAATGGAAACATCACTGAGCGGAGGGGCGATGAAGGATCAATCCCGCTGGGATGCCTCAGCTGACCCCGCTCCTCTCTCCATAGTCTCACCTCCCTAAGACTCTTAGCCTCCAACACTGGAGCAGGTGGCACCTCTGTCAGCATGGGATGGAGGTCACACAGGTGCAGCCTCTGTTTTGACCAGGCTACCTGTCCTGATTGGAGGTGCCCACTGGACAGGTAGAAATACGAGACTAGGTACCAGGGCGGGTAGAACTGGAGCTGTGCAGGAGAATTTTCTGAGTAACCATTAGGGCCACATATCAATGCCACCCACCCCATCAACTTGGGGCTGAGTCCACTGGTCCACTGGGACCTCTGGTTCTAGCAGCTTAACTCCTACAGATTGACACAGCATTCAGAGGGGAGAGCTGGGATTCAGTTGCACTCCCCAAATCCAGGAGGCAGCGGTGACTGCTGACTTACATGCATGTCTACATTTGAGCCAGGGTCTTCAGACCGGGCCCCAGGCGGTTGCACATGGGAGCCTAGGCACCCTCTAAGGCACAACATCCCCACCTCCTCTGCTGCTTCAGCCATCTATAAGCCTTGGGATTTTATCTTCCTGGATCCTTACCTCACTGACTCTGAGTGGTTACCCAGTGACAATGGCCAATAACCCAGTGTTAGTTCTCTAGGGCTCTAGAAGAACTAGAAAGGTGGAAACAAGATCTGAAACTCAGGAGAGAAGCCTTGGATGCAATTTCAAAGTCCCATCCAGGTTTGTTGGCACCTATGGGTTAGATGAAGTCACTCAAATCAAGAGCCGAGCAAATTCATGTCGTGCTCTTGAGTCCAGAAGATACAAAGAGTGTTCAGCACAATGCATTCCCAGAGTAAATCTGACGTGACAGAAAGTCACATGCCCAGGCTAATTGCTCTGGGAACAGACAACCGCGACCGGTTGTAGATTCGGCTAACGCCATGCACCCAGAGGCCTGGGGTGAAATATCATCGGTTAAAAGCGCCCAGCTGCTTAGGGCACCACAGTCGTCAGACAAATGGCTGTCTCTCGAGTTCACCATCTTATGTTTTGGAAGCTAAAATGTGATTACAGATAATGCTGTTAGGTAGGATCCTGATACATGAAACTTTTCATAGTCCTACAGCGACTGCTCCCATGATCTAATACAGTAATTCATTTTCTCTTCCCTGTGGACTGCAGATGTACATATTCCCAGCTGCTTTCCAAAAGTACTTTTCCTGGCAGTATTATTCAAGAGGATGTTTATGCTTAGAAAAAGAAGACAGTGTTTGATTTTCTACTCCCACATAGGGCTCCAGTCTGAGAATTCTGAGAATTTACTGTAATTTTTAATATTTTCCTAAATTCATTTGATTGTGGTCAGTTTATTGGTGCTTAAGAGCATGGACTCAAAGGTAGAAAGAGAGCCACTTACTAGCTGTGTGACCTTGACAATGTTACTTAACCTCTCTGGGCCTTGTTTCCTCATCTGTAAAGTGGAATAATAATAGCATGTATATTACTGGGTTATTCTGAGGATTAAATGCATTAATACATGCCACGTACTTAAAAAAGTACCTATAGGTATATAGTAAATACTAAACAAAGGTTCTATTATTGTTGATATTATTAAAACCCAAAACCAAGCCAAACCCATTGCTGTCATTATAGACCTTCCTATAGATTTCACAGGCCTCAGAGATGCAAGGAGGAGACACTCTCCCCCATGGAACTCTCTTCTCTCCTTCAGCTTCTCTAGGGAACAAACGCTGAGGGCTTCCCTGAGAACACGCTACTGGGAAGTAGGACACCTGGACTTCACTGCTAGGGGTTTTACAAAATCTGTGTACAGATTTTAATTCAATAGCCGAAGATAGATAGATAGATAGATTAGATAGACAGATTAGATAGATAGATAGATAATAGAGATAGATGACAGATAATAAAGAGATAGAGAGAAGTAACGCTCTGCATTGGGGAGGATGTGGGGAAATGGCCACACTTATGTTCTGTTGGTGAAAGAATAAAATGGAAAAACCGTTTTGGAAAATTTAGATATACTTTCAACATAATAATCCTAGTTCTAAAAATCTCTCCTGCAGAAATATCAGTAAACAAAGTTATATATGAAAGGATCTTTGCATCTATATGGAATAAAAAACTAGAGCGATCTAAATGTCCATCAGTTGGTGACTGATTAAAGAAATAATGATCATGTAACCCTTCACAGTCATTAAAAGAACAGGCTCACCAACAGATGAATGGATAAACTACGGTACATACACACAACGGAGTGTTATGCAACGATAAAGAACAATGGGGCATCTGCGAAGCATCTCATAACATGGATGAATCCGGAGGGCATTATGCTGAGTGAAATAAGTCAATCACAAAAGGACAAATATTGTATGAGACCACTACAGTAAAAAATCATGAAAAGGTTTACACACAAAAAGAAACCATCTTTGATGGTTACGAGGGAGCGTAGGGGTGGAGGGGAACTACTAAATAGATAATAGGTAAGTGGAAACTTTGGTGAAGGGTAAGACAGTACACAATACTGGGGAAACCAGCACAACTTGTACAAGGAAAGGTCATGGAAGCTACATAGACACATCCAAACTCCCTGAGGGACTGATCTGCTGGGTTGGAGGGCTGTGGGAACCATGGTCTCGGGGAACATCTAGCTCAATTGGCATAACACAGTTTAGAAAGACAATGTACTACATTCTGTCTTGGTGAGTAGCGTCTGGGGTCTTAAAAGCCTGTGAGCAGCCATCTAAGATACTCCACTGGTCTCACCCCTTTGGGAGCAAGGGAGAATGAAGAAAACAAGAAACAAGGGAAAGATTAGTCCAAAGGACTAAAGGACCACAACTATTACAGCCTCCACCAGACTGAGTCCAGTACAACTAGATGATACTTGGCTACCATCACTGACTGCTCTGACAGGGATCACAACAGAGGGTTCCAGACAGAGCTGGAGAAAAATGTAGAACAAAATTTTAACTCACAAAAAAAGATCAGGCTTACTGGCCTGACAGAGACTGAAGAAACCCCAAGAGTATGGCCCTCAGACACCCTTTTAGCTCAGTAATGAAGTCACTCCCGAGGTTCACCCTTCAGCCAAAGATTAGACAGGATCATAAAACAAAATGAGACTAATGGAGCACAACAGTCCAGGACAAGGACTAGAAGGTAGGAGGGGACAGGAAAGCTGGTAATAAGGAAGTGAAGGTCGAGAAGGAAGCGTGTTGACATGTTGTGGGGTTGTTAAGCAATGTCATAAAACACTATGTGTACTATTTAATGGGAAACTACTTTTTCTGTAAACTTTCATCTAAAGTACTATAAAAAAATTTTTTAAAAAAAGAACAGGGCAGATCTCAATGTACTGACATAGAAAGATGTACCCGATATATTGTTAGTGAAACATTCAGTGTGTAAACATCCTGCATAAAACTGTCCCCATTTTTAGGGACCTCAGGTACAGAGAAATGGATTAACCATAATCCCTGGTCACACTAAAAATAGCATGGTGGCAGTGTCTGACCTCCTCTGACTTCACATGGGGGAAGGAGAATCAAGATCAACAGCCCAAGGTTGACTCCTATGAGGTGGAGATCAGACGCTTCCTCTCTCTGCCATCTTCACAGATTCCGACACCAACCACCTTCCCACGGAACTCTCTCTGCTGGGTTCAATAACTCATTTCAGTGGCCACACAGAACTCACAGACAATACTCACAATTATGGGGTTTGTTAGAGAAGTAACAGGTTACAATTCAGGTTCAGGAACACTCAGGACACAGTTCTTCCATTAGGACAGTCTCTTTACAGCCGTGCCCAGAGGCACACAGCTCTCTGGTCCCTCAGCCTCTGCCTTGCCAGGCAAGTGTTACAGACCTATTTTAGCTCTGCCAATAAGTGGTCATCACATGTGCTTTTTCTTTGCAATTCATAAACTTAGCTTTAGGAAGCTGTAATAATAAATTAGACAGAATCAGGCTAGGAAAACCATATCCTGAAACACACTGTTAGTTTGTTATGATCTCAGAATTTTACATAGAAACTTTCTTCCTGATATTTTGGATATCTAGCCTGATGTTAGATATGTGGACTATTTTCTTTCCCCAAATGGCACTCAGTTTCTAGAATTCTCTGCGATTGAAAAAGTCTTTTAATAACAACTCTAAAGTACTCTATGCTCAAAATGGAGATTTTAAATGAAATAGGCTTTAAAAAAAATCAAATGTGAGCACAAATGATATTGTTTCATGAGATTACAAAAATAAAATAGAGTGAAAAGTTAAAAAAAAAAAAAATCCCCAGCAGAACTACAATCACAGCAACAAAGCTTCGGATAAAGGCAGCAAATGAGCCAGGCTGAGCTGGAAAGTTAGTGCCAGCTCCTTGGGCACCCACTGTGCACAGAGGGCAACAGGGCCTTCCAGAACCTCACTACCCCCAGTGTCTGTGTTCTCAGAGCAGCCCCTAAAGACCCCTGGGGCAAGGCGGGCCCATGCCCCCAGGTGTAGTCACCTCTGGGGCTGGGGCTGGGGCTGGGGCTGGGCATGGTGGAACTCAGGCCTGACTTTAAGCCTGGACCATTCTCCAGCCCAGCTCACTTGTCTGCCATGTGTCCACTTCTGTTGGGTGACACCAACCTTCTGTCTCCCCAGCACCTAACACACTGCCTGTGGCCGCTGCATAAATGCTCAAGGAATGAGTAAGTGAAAAGACAGAAAAGCGATGGGGATGGACCGATGATGCATGGGAGCAGAGTGACCCACATACAGTGCTCAGTTACAGAGTCACCTTCCTCCTCCAAACACAGAACCACACCCCGCTTCTAGCAGAAAGTGAGGCAGACCCCTCTGCAACACTTCTAGAGAACTCCCATCATCTCCCAAAGGGGGTCCTAAGGCATGCTTGGGGGCAGTGGTGGTTCAGTGGTAGGACTCTCACCTTCCATGTGGAAGACCCAGGCTCTGCCCTGACCAATGCACCCCATGTGCAGCCACCACTCATCTGTCAGTGGAGACTTGTGTGTTGCAATGATGCTGAGCACATTTCAGCAGAGCTTCCAGACTAACACGGACTAGAAAGGCCTCATGATCTACTTTGGAATATCATCCAATGAAAACCCTATAGATCACAACAGTCTAACCTGCAGCTGATCATGGAGATGGTGCAAGACCAGGCAGCATTTCGTTCCGTTGTGCACGGGGTCACCCGAAGTTGGAACCGATTCAACGGCAGCTAACAACAGCAAAGAAATACTTAATGCGGTAGCCAGTCTTAATTACAAGACTTCCCGAAAGTAACCACTTCACCTGACCCATCTTTAACAGAAACCACCGATGCCTCAATCATCTCTGTTGGCTCTGAAGCAGCTGAGAAACAGCAAGAGAGACCCTAACAGCTCTTTGTGAATACAGCAAGACAGCAGAGGGACTGGGGACCCACTGCGTGACCTCTGTGGGAAATGGGCGGACTTTTTTCAGGTCAACACACTTCTGCCTTTGGGGAGGGCAGATCTTGCCTCCCCAATGACACACAGCCTGAGGACAGTGCGGCCGCCTGCTCTCTGGACTGGAGGAAGAACCAGAAACCAAACAACTTGTGTCTTTCCTCGTCTCGCCCCTTCCGAAGCCTCGGCATCGATTCTTCCCTCCAGTCTGCACACATAACTCCCCGTGACAATAATGGGCTGTGCATGTGCGCCAAGGGGAGCATAGAGTTTTCATCTCTCTAAAAATGGTACGAGCATGGTACAAGCACATTTTTTGTTTTTTTCCCAAGGCTTTTACTTGGGGGCAATATATTGTACACACGGTTGTTTTTTTGTGTGTGTGTTTTTTCCTTTTTAATTTTAAATCGAGATTATGAACATATTTTATGCAGGTTAATATATCCTTTTCACGTAAAATTTAACTGAAACCAGTTCTGGCACATTAACAACAACAAGAGAAATTCTCCGGCTTATTATAAACATCCTTCAAGAAACCTGAAATGCACGTCCTCTGGAAATAATTTTGTTGGGATTTGGGTTATTATTAAAACCTCTCAGAATCTATCACTAGTGTCTAATGTGTTTCAAAGCCCTTTTGTGCTACTGATCAGAGTAAAACTCTTTTCAGCCCTGGCAGTGTGGTGCATTCTCCACAGGGAAAACAGAGCTGGGGGAAGTTGCTTCCACAACACCAGACAAAAGCAGCTCAGCAGGAGGTACCTCAGTCCTGGGCTCCAATTCAGTGCCTGAGCACAGACATGGGCAGGCAGGTTCATAAGGCAGGTGCCTCTGAACTACGATGAGATAAACTGCTTCCTTTCTGTCTGTTTTGAGTGCCCTTATCTTCGGGCTTCCATACAAGAAGGTAGGTTTACTGTGGACTTCATTGACACTTGAAAGGATCCCCCATCTCAGAATTCTCTACCTGTGAGGTGTACTAGGAGATCATGAGGCAGAACTACACCCTCTGAGATGGGGATGAGGTTTTTAGGAATGAAGGAGAGTCACAATACCTTCGAGAAGCAGATTCCCGTGTTTAATGTTTGTTGATAAATAAGAAAACCACCATTCTCTCTGTTGGGCTGAATGCTCTTACTAATATTTAAGCAGCAGCATGTCAGCAGAGTGGGTGGCCATGACTCTGTCCTTACAACATCAACCCAGGTTTCAGCGGAGCTTCCAGACTAAGACAGACTAGGAACAAAGACCTAGAAGCCTACTTTTGAAAATTAGCCAGTGAAACCCTTATGGATCACAACAGAACACTGTCCAACTCACTCACTTTGGGCACGTCATCAAGAAGGATCGATTGCAAGCGGAGGGCATCATGTTTGATAGAGGGCCAACAAGGGTGAGGGAAACCCTTGTTGAGATGGGTTGACACGATGGACTGGAACATGTTGGCAGTTATAAGGATGATGCAGGACCAGGTAACATTTTGTTCTGTTGTACAAAATGTTGCCATGAATTGGAGTCAACTCAACAGCTGCTAACAACAACCAACAAATTCAGTCGGTCCAGGGTGGGGCCTGAGACTCTCATTTCTAACAAGCTCCCAGGTGATGTCCACGCTGCTGGGCCATGGATCACACCTGGAGTAGTGAGAACTTAGAGCTCCAGTCAGAAACCCCTGCATTTGTTTATTCACACGACAAACTCTGGCTGAGCCGGCACTCTGCATTACTCCAGGTTCCCTACTGAGGACACAGTGATAAATAAAACTGGTCCTGGATGACTTTAAAACCAGTTCCCATTGTCTGTATTATTTAAATTTTCTAAGATGTATGCCTTTTATAGTATTAAAAATGTAGAAGTTATTTTGTAAATGTTTCTGGTGGAAGATAGTCAAGTCAAGCAGGTAAACATGACCTCAACGCAGAGAGGAAAGTGCTGAAATACAGGTAAGGCCAGGGGCCCTGGGAGCCCAGGAGAGGCACCAGATGAGACAGCTGTGTGGGATGTGAAGTTACCTTACTGAAAAAGCAATTTGGCCTTTTGGTCCTGGCTCATAGCCCCACCCAGTAATCCTTACTGGGATTGGCTAGGGGCCCTGTCTGGTAACTGACCTTTACCTGGATTGACTGGGAAGCACCACCTACTCTGCCCTTTACCCGGTTTAGCTGAGGAGCAGCACCCAGGAACTGATCTTTACCCATATTGGCTGGGGGAGCCCCACCCAGTAGTTGACCTTTACATGGATTGGCTGGGGGGCCCTGCTCAGTAGCTGACCTTTACACAGATTGGCTAGGGGGCCGCCTCGTGTCTGATAACTCTAGAACATAGAGACTAAGAAGCTTCTTGGTCTATGAGAGTGCATCCTTTGGACACCGTGTCCCTGCGCTGTGACCTGCCCAGGCCTAGTAAACCTGCGATGGAGTTAGAGGCAGCTGACGGTACCCAGACAGTGGCAGCAGAATGTAAAGACAACCCTGGCCGAGAGCTGGGAGGAGCAACCAATAGCCAAGCCCATCAAGTGACGTTCACCGAGTTTCCTGATGGTTGAGGATGAATGTTAGTTTTCAGAAAGGGTAAGAGGTCTCCTCGTAGACATTGTGGCCCCATGCTGGGACTCCTCCCAAACCTAGTTCTTTGCGTATCTTTGTTTCTGTTTATATCCTTCTCTATTATTAAAGTCGTTATTGCAGTTACATGGTTTTCATAAGTTCTCTGTGACCCGTCCAATGAATTATCACGCCCAATAGATTAAAAGTGCTGTGGGGGGAACGGCTGGTGTCAGACATGGTGGAGAAGTTGAAGAATGGAGTTTTTTTTTTATCTCTGCCTCATAGGAACCAGGTCCATGCTGATCGTCAGGATTGTCCTTTCAGTTGGTGTCCAAGAAAGTTCTATTCCACTGGCCCAGGGGTGATGATCCTATAACAAGCTGTGGCAGAGATGTAGGAGAAAAGGGATACCCCTGAGGAATACTGGGAAGTAAGAAACCAGTGAGAAGTTCTGGGTGGCACACAAATGGTTAAGCGCATGAGTACTAAACCCACCCAGTGGAGCCTCAGAAGAAAGGCCTGGTGATCTGCTTCCAAAAGGTCACAGACCTGAAAACCTTATGGAGTATAGTTCTACTCTGCAGCAAATGGGGTCGCCATGAGTCTGACTCAGTGGCAACTGGCTGGCAAATGGCCAGTGGACTTGGGATGAGGGAGAAGAATGCACACCGGATGGAACTGCCAGTCCCTGAGACAGGAATAGCCCAGGTGAGGTAGGTTTCGGGGAGGGCAATGAGTTCAGTGTGTATCGTGGTGAATGTGAGGCGCCTTGACATCTCCAGGGGTAGGGTCTCATCAATGGTTAGCCGGCCTGGAACTGGCTTAACCCCAGGTTTGAGAATCACCGGGCTGTACAGGTAGTTATTGTACCTGTGAGTGTTGACTCTCTCAGGGTATGTGTTCAGGGAGGGGAGAATCCCAGAGAAAGCCAGCACAGAAAGGAGATAAAAGAAGAGAAGGGAGCCTAAGTCTGGAGAAGAACAAGAGCCAGGAGGAAAAGCCATCAGCTGGTGTGATGGCAGGTAACAGAGAAAGGAGGCGTGATCAGCAGCATAGCACCACAGAGGGGCAGACACCTCAGGTTAATGAAACGTGCCTGTGAGAGCTGGCAGCGTAAGCATTGCTGATGTAAAGGGACATGGCTGTGATGTCTGGGCAAACCTAGATCTGTGGAGAAGGAGAGGCTGGAGAAGCAGGGGGTCTTGAAAAGAAGGTGATGGTGAGCTAAATCTTGGAGCCAGTGCTGGTAAGAAGACCCCCCCCTCCCCGCCATGGGGTATGAGAGGAATGGAGAGCGTGTGGGAGAGAGGAGTTACGAGGCTCAAAAAGGTCTTGGGAGACACAGTGCAGGCCTGGATGCCACTCACAGGAAGTACTTCATCTTGGAGGCAAGGGGGAACCATTACAGTATGTTAAGCAGGGAAATGACATGGTTGGAATTGTGTTTTAGAAAAATCCCTAGGCAGCAATGCGAGGATAGATTGGGAGAGAGACAGGATATGAGACCCACTGGGGAGCTTGTGGTAATTAAGCCCATGACGTTCCTGCTTTTTCAATGTCTTCAGTCGCCTGCTCACAGGAGACTATTTTCTCCTTGGAGAGCTGGGGTGGCCTGACCCTTCCAACTGTCCCAGTGACTTAATTCCAGAAGGTGAGGAATTCAGGTGGCTTGCTGAAGGACCCTTTGTGAGGAGGGCCCTGACCGAGCTCAGGCATGGCGGAGTGTACAGAAGTGACTGCCCTAAGGGCTGCACCCGCTTCTCATTCAGCTCACTCTGACGACCCTCCTGCCAGCTCTGGAGACAGTCATGATCTTCTCTCCATTCTTCTTTAAACACTGAGGTTCTGCTTCCACATCATAGCAGCTGTTCTCCCCTTCCACTCAGTCTGTAAATCAATAACTGACCTAATGCAATAAAAACGAATCAAACGTGCTCAGGCTTTCTTGGGTTCCTCAGAAACAAGGAAGCAATGACAGCTTTTTCTGGAAGTGTGTACACTAGCTCAGAGGTCCCAGAAGCTCTGCTGCAGGGCAGGGAAGCCGGGGGAGGAGACTGGGCTCCTTGGAAGGCTTCAGAGGGTCTGTGAGCCAGCACCCACTCCTCACCCCCAATTGAAAGGAAAGCTGTGTAGGCCATCTGCTGCAGGAGACATCTTCAGTGTTTGTGGAAGCCCTGCCTCCCCACCAAAGATTAAGACCCACTGATTTATCGAAATAATGATGAACTGTAAACATTTAAGGAAACCCTGGTGGCGTAGTGGTTAAGAGCTATGGCTGCTAGCCAAAAGGTCAGCAGTTCGAATCCAACAAGCACTCCTTGGAAACCCTATGGGGCAGTTCTGCTCTGTCCTACAGGGTCGCTATAAGTCAGAATCATCTCGACGGCAATGGGTTCAGTTTTTGGTTTCAGTAAACCTTTGATGTTAGCGGACAAACTGGTAGCTTTGCTAGACAGCCAGAAAGAGCTTGTGGGGTCAGTGTGGCCTCGTTACCTGATCAGCGCAACTTTGAACGCAGGTTGTTGCGCTGGGTTGTTTTGTTAAAAATGGGGGGTGGGAGTTTGGATACTTTGATTATAAAATGTACAAAAGGCTTTTTGTGTTCATTAGTTTGTTTTTTCTTCCTGTGTCCTCTTTCTTTTTTAACTTTCCTACCATTGTTAATCTCTGGCACATATGTTGTTAGCTGCCGCTGAGTCAACCCCAGACTCATGGGGACCCCATGCACAAGGAACAAAATGCTGCCCAGTCCTGTGCCATCCCCATGATTAGTTGCAGATCAGATCGATGTGATCCATGGGTTTTCACTGAGTGGTTATCAGAAGTAGAGCTCCAAGCCTTTCCTCCTAGTCCATCTTAGTCTGGAAGCTCCACTGAAACCTGTTCAGCATCAGGGCAACACGCAAGCCTCCGCTGACAGATGGGTGGTGGCTGAGCATGAGCTGCACTGACCAGAGATAGAACCTGGGTCTCCTGCCCAGAAGGTGAGAATTCTATCACTGAACCACCAAGGCCTTGTACACATACTTTTCACTAAATGCTGTGTTATCTTGGAAACATAAGGAAAGCTTTTCCTTTGTTAATGCCTTGGGTGTGATAACACGAAGATGCATGCCTGTCACTTTGGCTGAGGACCCTGGGGTTGCACCCAGGAGTTGGTGTGTGCACTGGAGATGCGTAAAAGGGAGTGTGAGCCTCAGAGCACCCAGCAGGGAGGCTGGTGCACGGATGGGGGGGCGGGGGGGCTCAGTCAGGCACGTTCTTTCCATCAGCTCCTTCCTGTCCTCTCGGCCTTCCCCAATCAATGCGTTAGTGGAGGGAGGCAGGTCGGTTTGGCAGGGTAGGCATGTCTTGGCATCATTCTGCAAAGGGGGTAGCCTGTGACCACCTCAGGAAGCCCCATGCTACAGAGATTGTGACAAAATGGAACAAGTACAGAATTAACATGTAAACCAGGCTCCAAAGAAAAGATGCTTCCAAGTTACTTTCTAAACTATCCACCAAGGTCTGGGAGTCAACAAGTAGCTATCGACTTTAGTTTCAGCTACCATCAAGACTTATTGATCTGGGAGATAAATATCGAACAAATTGAAACCGAGGTCAGTGCTGGCCTCTTGGGAGAATAACTCTTGATATTCTCCAAAACCTGCAGATGCTAGGCCTGAATATTTTTGACTCTAAACTGCTAGTCAGAACAGAGGCCCAGTTGAGGTCAGCTCTTTTCTTCACTGTGCACTGTTACAGGTATATACTGGCTTCTAGATGGACTGTGTCTGGAAATTTGGTATAAAAAAGTTTGTTTCTCCACATCTTAAGGAGCAATTGGTGTTGAAAGAAATGTTATTGGGACTAGTTCTGCATACACACACAAAAGAATCTTTTTAAAATACGTATGTTGTTGTCAGCTGTCATCAAGTCAACTCTGACTCATGGCAACCTATGTATACCGTTGCCCAGTCCTGTGTCAGCCTCACAATTGCCAGCATATTTTCATTGGCTAATTTTCAGAAGTAAATTACCAGTCCTTTCTTCCTAGTCTTAGTCTGGAAGCTCCCCTGAAACTTGCCTACTATCAGTGACCCTGCTGTATTTCAAATACCGGTGGCATAGCTTCCAGCATGATAGCAACACAGAAGCTCCCACAGTACGACAAACTGACAGATGGGTGGTGGTGAAATGCATGTAACTGCCCTGATTCACTTTCTGTGAAAATGGAGCACTTCCTATGCAGAGTCTCCATCCAGAGAAGCATGCCAGATCAAACAGATGCACAAACAAAAGAATCAACAGCAACTTGCTACTGGGACCAGAGTAATTTTTGCAATGTCTGTTGAATCTAGTCTGTTTAGAAGTGGCCAAGAATTGCTTAAGACAGCATTTTGTAGATAATAGACAAGCACCTGATTGTTGTTTAATGGATAAATGAGAGGTGGGGCTCACGAGGCTGTGGGCTAAAGAAAGTTGTTGATTGGAGATTGTGTTAAGTGCCTGTTTAAAGTCTTTGCCCATTTTTTATTGTGTTGTCTTTTTATTTCTTATTGATTTGGAGGTGCTCTTTATATATGATAGATATGAACACTTTGTCAAATATATGTATAACAGATATATCCTCCCCATCTGTGACTTGCCTTTTCATTCTCTTATTAGTATCTTTTATTGAACAGAAGTTCTGAATTTTAATGTAATTAGTTTTTCAGTCTCCTCCTTTAGGGTTGGTGCTTTATGGGTCTTGTTTAAAAAGTCTTTGTCTACCACAAAGTTATGAAGATATGCTATCTTCAAGAAGCTTTATTGTTTTGCCTTTTATACTTAAAGCTGTGATCCATCCCTAATAATTTCTTCTTTGTGGTATGAAGCAGAGGTCATGGATCATTTTTCTCATGTGGACATCGAATTGACCCATCACCATATACCAAAAAGAAAACCCCTTCTTCAAAGCACTGCAAGGTCACTGTTGGCATAAATCAAGTGACTGTATGTATGCTGATCTCTTTGGGGTTCTCTATTCTGTTCTTTTGGTCTGTTTAGTCTTGCACCAACACTGTATTGTATTAATTGTTGCTGCTGCTGTTTGTTACTGTAGAGTCAGCTCCAACTCATGGAGACCTTAGTAACAGAAGGAAATGTTGCCTGGTCCTGCACCATCTTCATGAGCATTGGTGTGCTCGAGTCCGTGTCATGGCCACTTGTATTCGGAGTGTCTTCCAACCTAGGAGCTCATCTTCAGCACTAAATCAGAAAATACCCTGTTGTTATCCTGTAAAAATGTCACGGTGGTGAAGTTGTCTGAACTTCTCTAACTTTGCAAGGAGGAAGGAGAATAAAGATCAACAGCCCAAGGCTGACTCCTATTGGAAGAGGCTGCATAGGCCCGGCTCACTATTATTTACTCCCCATTGCTAACCACCATTGTCTCCTGATGTTTCCCTCCCATTCCAGTCTCTACAAAAGGTTTAAGATTAACCGATGTTCCTCCCCAGAGGGTGGAAAACAAGTGATAATGATCTAAGAATGAAAAAACAAACAAAGCACACATCTTGTGACAAGAAAAAGCAGGATGTCGCCAGATAATCCCCAAAGATGTCACCAGATAACCTCTAAGAATACCAGTAGAAGGTTAACTCATCTAAGACATCATCACTTCAAGGGGAAACTACCACAAAAGATCCATAATCCTGTCCCTATAAAAGACTTCAGCTGATCTCCAGCGGGGGAGACAGGTTTTTTGGAGGAATCCATTCCCCTCCGTCTCCTATATAGCGATATATAATAAACATCTTGCTGCTCACCTCACCCCTGTCTCAAAATTGGCTATTGCGGCAGGCGGCTCTAATCCACATTATTGCAGTAACCCTATGAGCTGGAGGTTAGACAAGCCTCCTCTCTCTGCCATCTTTACCAATTCTGACACCAACCATCCCTCCCACAACACTCTCTACTTCTCTGCTGGGTTTGATAATTCATTGCAATGGCCACACAGAACTCACAGACCACACTCATAGTTATGGGGCTTATAAGGAAGTAACGGGTTAAAATTCAGGTTCAGGAACACACAGGATTCAGTTCTTCCATAAGGACAGCCTCTTCCCAACTGTGCTCGCAGGCATGCCTCTCTTTGGCCCTCAGCCTCTGCCCTACTCAGGAAAGTGTTAAACAAAGCTCTTTCACCTCTGCTGATAAGTACCAAGAGGCACTGTACTCCGCCAGTAAGCCTCAGCCTGAAGGTGCTCAGCTCTGCCTCCATGGGTCGCAAACCTAGCTCCACCAAGTGCCCAGAGGCACCCTACTCCGCCAGCACTCAGCTTTCCAGCTCCGTGGGCCAGGAAGCCCACTGTGCTGTCTCCTGCCAGTCTCTCCTGTCGCCGTTTCTCTGCCACGGCTTCTCATTGTCTTTGCGTTACATCTCTCTCTCTCTTTCCCTCCCTCCTTCCCGCCCTCTCCTAGTTCCAGAAGCTTCTAAGCGCAGGAATCCCAGGTCCGTAGGACATACTCCGCTGTTGGCCCTTCTTCCTTGGTGGTGGTGAGATCCTCCCTTCTGCCCTGGAATTGGCTCTCTTTTAAGCCTAGCAGGTTGGCAGAACTGACCAATCCCCTTGGTGGGCCACAATTACCTTATCTGCACAAATGATTGGGTGGGAGTTACAAGACCATGGCGAGAAAGGCCACACAAAAGCAATCCATTGCACCGCAGATCCACAAGGTTTTCACTGGCTAACTTTTAGAAGTAGATTGCCAGGCCTTTCTTCCTAGTGCGCATCAGTCTGGAAGCTCCACTGAAACTTGTCCACCATAAGTGACCCTGCTGGTATTGGAAATACCAGTGGCACAGCTAACGGCATCACAGCAATGCGCAAACCACCACATTATGATAAACTGAACAATATAAGCAACAAATCACAATATAATTTGATTATAACTCAAAGAATTAATTAATTATCCATAATTAATTAAATATCTATACATACACACTGATATAAAGAAATTAGTGAATTTATAAGTGGGGAAAAGCAGCAGTTCTTCCTTAGAAAAAAATTCTAAATAATAAATGCAGAATGAGTGAGGAAAACAGAAAATCACCATTAGCACACCGCTGTATACTTACTGCAGGCAAGCTTCACTGGTGAATGCTAGAATTAGTGGGCAAAAATTTAAGGAGAAACAGGATATTTGCATAGCCTTAAAGTATCCTCCTAAAATTGCTGTGGTGGTTTTAATATTTGTCCACAGACTCTTTGCTGCTCCTCCCTTCAGGAGGTAGAGCTTAATTCTCCTCTCCTTGAGTGTGTGTCTGGGCTTAGTGATTGTTCTAACAAAGTGTAGAAAAGGGAACAGAGTAACTGCAGTGAAGAAACCTGGCGGATGCTTTAACCACGAGACCAAGATTATCGTGCCCGTTAATGAGACACAGTGACATGGTGTGCCTCCATGTGATGCAATGAGAAGGGAACAGCTCCTCCGTGTGGTTCTTCCCCCAAATCCACACCCTCACTCTACTCTTGTGCCGAAAAAATCGCAGAGAAACCCAGATTAAGGGACGTTCTACAAAATACCTGAGCACTACCTTTTTTTTTTTTTTTTTGCTAATGGATAATTTTATTTCTTTCTGCCAATGTTTTGTAATCATAGTCCTTAATACCCCTGATGGGTTGATCTACCACTATCCTGGTAGATAAGTACTTTCGGTCTGAATGTGTGAGAAAGGGTTCCTCTTTCCCAGCCAATCAGTTACAGATTTCATGGTCAGAGGCATCAAAACCAGTCTACTCTCTTGGTCAGACTTTCCTCACTGTATTTGTAAGTTTCGATTGTAGATAAAACAGGCCACAAAGTAGTAGGAGAAATACATTGCATTAGCTAGTTCTCAGTAGATTCTGCTACAATAACAAACAACCTCAGGATCTCAGCAGTTCACAAAAATAAAGGCTATTCTCACTTCTGTAACATGACAATGGAGGCCAATCTCAGCTCTACTATGTGTCGTTTTCATTTAGGATCCAGACTGAAAGAGCGGACCTTGTCTGAAGCAGTGATTGCAGAACAAGACAATAACCCTCAAAGCTGCTGCTCCAAAATGGCATGGGTCCCTTCTCACATTGCATTGGCCAAAGCAAGTTTCAAGGCCAAGGATGATATTAACAGGGTCAGAAGTATCTCCTCCAGCTAGGATAAGTCAGAGTAGTTGGCCTAAAGCAATGGGTCTGGAAGGGAGGAACAGTGAATACAATGAAGAGTACTACTTTTCAAGAGTGTCAAGGTCATGAAAAAAAGGGAAATGTCACAGACTGGAGGACAGTAAGGAGGCATGACGACTAGATGCAAAGTGGACCCTGGAAGAGAAAAGGACGTGAGTGGAAACTCTGGTGAAATCAGAATGAAGTCTGGAGAGTCAGCAGTAGTAATGCACCATGTGAATGTCTTAGTTTTGACAAATGCGCCATGGTTATGTAAGATGTCAGCATAGGGAAACCGGGTAAAGGCAAATGGGAACTCTGAACTATCTTTACAACTCTTCTGTAAATCTAAAATTATTTACAAATAAAAATGCCAAAAAATATTTTCTGGAAGGTTTCTCTGCAGTCTCTTCAGAGTGCTTATCAGGGCAATTTATATATATATTATACATTTCTAAGCTTTTTTTTCTCTCTCTCTTTTTAAAAGTAGCATTTATAATTAATAATTCCATTTAGATTTAAAAAAAAAAGCCACTATGGGAATTGAGTATGGAGAAAAGCTGACTCAAAAGTTGACTTCAGATGAGAAGATGAGAGAAAGCCTTTGCTCTAGGATAAAAGAACCAAGAACTTTCATCATATTTTGAGTTGATAAAGGCACTCTTGGGGGCAATAGTAATAAAGAATATGGTTACTCACCAGCATCACTTTCCTCTGGGGTTTCAGCAGCTTTGGTTTATGGAAGGTGGTGACTATTGGAGCTGTGGAAACAGGTCAAGTCTTTACCTTGGGTGTCTCACCCGGGACTGTCAACCACCATGCACCATGGGCAGGTAGACTCTGGAGGCTCGCAGGCCCCTATCTGTCCCCATGGAAGAACTCGTGTCTGACCCCATCTATCAGCAGCCCCTCAAGAGGGCAGTCCTCCCTAGTCCTGATGTGTCTTCATCTCCTCTCAACAAGGTCAGCAGACCCGCTCTGCAAAAGCACCGCTGGATACAGAGAGGTCAGGGCTGGGGAAGGGCTGAGGCCAGGCCTTCCCTGAGAGGTTCCCTCCTGGTTGCACACTAACACCATCAATAGCACTGACCTTTGATCCTCACAGGAGCCCTGTAAGGTCATCAGGGAGGGTCTCAGTGTGCGCATTTAACAGAGGAGGAAACCGAGGCTCTTCCCACAAGGTCATATATCCAGTACTTGGATGAACTGTAACTTGACCTTCAAAGTCAGGCAACCTCACTTCAAAGCAGGCGCCACCATTTAAGTCTCTAGGTCTCATTTTCACTTTTTGTAAGATAACGGAGTCCTGGTGGCACAGTGCTTAAGAGCTCAGCTGCTAACCAAAAGGTCAGCAGTTCGAATTCACCAACCACTCCTTGGAAACCCTATGGGGCAGTTCTACTCTGTCCTATAGGGTCGCTTAAAATCTACTCTGCATCGAATGAGACCATAGAGCAGCATAACGCTGGCCCAGAGTGTGTTCTCTGCCCCCTTCCTTCTCCAGATCTGCACTTCCCATGCCTTCCAGCCCCTTCCTTCCCACAGCAGCCTCAGCCTTTACCACCACGGGGCTCCAAAGGTTCCTAGAGGGCTTTCCGTGAAGCCACAATTCAGGGATGGCATTTATTGTGTCTCGTTATTGAATTGTTCATCTGGGAAATTCCTGAAATCCCAACTATATTTCAAACTGTTTGAGGTATGAACTGCTTCTAAATTGGTCACTGTTATTTTAGGAACCATCTATGGACAAGCCTTAGTTCTCTTGAGCAGTGCCCTCCTGCAGAAACACCCATCTTCCTCACTTAGATTTCTCTAAATGGTCACTGGAGTCACAGACTAACCCTCATTTTCTCCACACAACAAATCCAAAGTAAACCACATACCAGGTTTGCATCTTTACAAAACCAGACAGCCTTCTTTCACGGGAATAGACCAAGATGTTGCTGACACCCCTGCCCTCACCCTGCCACAGATACAGCATTTTAATAGCTCAAAGGGAATACCACCTGGATTCAATCTATGGCTGTTGCTCCTTCCTACTGCTGAAGCCTTGCTGGGCCAATGGTTAACACCTCCGGCTCCACCCAGGGACAGGGCTGAAGGGCTGAGATGGTTGAGCACCATATATTCAGAATCTAGCAGGGGTCTCAGACTATATAATCACCAGGTGCCATGTCCTCCACCGATTGCCCCCATCCTGATCCCAGATCAAGACCCAGACACCCAGGATCAATTACGGTGGCCTCCACCGTAATTGCTGGCCAGCTGCCTACCTTTCGCCGGGACTGCAGGAGGAACATCAGCCTTCTCCTTCCGTCTCTTGCCCTTTTTGGGCTGCAGTGGGGCCAAGCTGGTCACACTGGTGACAGTCTCCCCGGAGCTACAGAAGAAAAAGGTCCTGGTGAAGCCATATACATTGCTCCAAAGGGAAAAGGCAAAAAAAGCAATAGTCAGTAGGTGCTCCCTGGGTATCTGTATAAGGTAGGATCATCTTACACCGGGACCGGACCTTTGGAGGTCTGGTACTGACTCTGGACCAAGATAACTAGTTGTCTTGGTGGTTCATAATCCAAAGACAAAGAGCCTCCTATGCAGCCTGGGGAGCTGCACCTGGAAGTCTCTCAGGCCTGACAAAATCATTTTGATTCTCCTGGAATCCAGATTTGAGTTCATGGAATTGGGGTGACCCACCCAGGCCATCTGCCCTGAGGTGTCCTTTTGAACCTTCAGGGAACTGCTTCCCTGGAGTCACCTTCAGGTCAAATGATAGCTTAGTGAGCAGTTTAGAGGAGAGTTTTGCCTTAGGCATTGGGCTCCTTTGGAAAATTTGAATGTGCAGCCATCTTTGAGAAACAGAACTCCAGGGTCTGACTATAGGCTGTTTTAGGATGTATGGTATGTCCTTGGTGACTTTCTGTAACCAGCCCTGTGCTTTGACTTTCACTGTCCCCTCTTCCAATAGGATAGCCTTCCCAACATGTTTTGGTGACACTGCCCAATTCGAATCATATCTACCCACAATAAATGTACTCTGTTACACCACTTTTTGGTGTTTCTCTAAGCAATTTAGGTTTTTGACAAGCCCTCCATGACTGCCCGGCTTCCTTCTGCTGCACAGTAATTATTAAGGCTGAGCCTTCAGTGATCTGACTCTGTGTAATCCATGCAGTAGCAGACTCTTTAGATGTGTGATCCATGATAACCCAAAGTGATGGGGGTGATAAGCCTTATATTACAGGCAGGAAAACCAAGGCTTAGAGATGCTGTCTTGCTCTAGGTGACAGTTAGTAAACATCAAACAGGAAAGCTGAAAATGCAGACTCTACTGATGTGAGACCTGCCCTTGGCACTACCTGGGCAGGGAGGGGGGGGAGGTGGGAGTGGGGTCAGGGGGGCGTCCATAACCTTTCTTGAATGGTCATCAGTCTTACTCAGAATCCCTTGTCCTCAGGCACTGGCTCCAGGCGTGTAGGTACAATTACCCAGAGGGGTTATCTCCCTAATACAGAAAGGAGTTCTAGAAATCCACAAGAATAAGATAAACCACCCAATACTAAAGTGAATGATGTAAACACAGAGATTTTACCCAGAAGGAAAGTCGTCTGCATATGAAAATGAGGTAGAGACCCCACAGTGCTGTGTTCTTTACCTGGCTTCCTCCCCTGCAGTGTTGTACTGAAAAATCCTTTCCTTTGCTGGGCTCCCCTCGCACCCCAGCTTTCATCTGAATCCTGCTTTTGCTTGGAGGTTATATGTAAATCCCACTGCGCCTGCATAGTATGAGTAAGAATGTTGCCAGCATAACTTATATGAACTCCCTATTTGTAAACCCCTTTAAAAGTAACCTGCCTGTGAAAAATGGCTCTCTAGGCAGAAGCATCACACCGTCCCTCCATAGCAAAGATCCAAAAAACTAAGCCGAACAGACAAAACAACAATCCTGAACCCTAAAACATCAAATGAAGAGATAAAGAACTCAGCCAAGCACCAAATGGAGTGAGAAAACTGACAGAGAATGGAGAGCAAGGAGAGATTCATGTGGAGGTCCCCTATCAGCTAATGCAGCACAGATCCGCCATCTTGGACTCCTATTGGAGACCAGCAAACGGGGTACAAGAAAGCAGCTTCACGAGCTTCCAGCAGGAGACAAAACAACTGGTAATTTGTGATATACGTTTTCCCACCCTCCACCCTTCTTCACCCCCACTTGGCCTCCTCTGCTTCCCAGGGCCACAATCTCTTGTCCGGGAAGCACCAGCTGCTTGGATTCCACCCACCCGAATGGGCCAGCTCTCTGAGTGCCATTTGTTGACTGCTGGTGTTGCTGTTTTCCACTTCTTTTGATTTCTTCCTTACCTCTCACCACCTCACCCTCCTTTCACTCAAATACCTGGCTCCGTGTGCCATCTTTGCTTCTTCCTGAGGGGCTGCGGAGCTCCGGTAATTTGTGATATACACTTTCCCACCCCCTACCCTTCTTCACCCACACTCGGCCTCCTCTGCTTCCCGCGGACACAGTCTCTTATCCAGGAAGCACCAGCTGCTTGGATTCCACCAGCCCACACTAGCTGGCTCTCTGGGTGCCATTTGTTGGCTGCTGGTGTTGCTTTTTTTCCACTTCTTTTGATTTCTTCCATACCTCTCACCACCTCCCCATCCTTTTGCTCAACTACCTGGCTCCGTGCACCATCTTTGCTTCTTCCTGAGGGGCTGTGGAGCTCCTTTTGAGTGTGGAACTGCTTCCCAGTCTGGGTTGCCTCGCTGGTGGGAATCTGGGGCTTTTGTTTGTTTGTTTGTTTTCGTTTCCTTTTCTTGAGTTGGGAGCCCATTTTGGCCAGGCGGTGTTGTGTGGCTTGGAACCTACCCCCTCGGCTTGCGCAGATGTGAAGAGGGATCCTTGAGGGCATTTCTTTTTTCGTTGGTTTTATTTTTTTCCGTTTTTTGGGGGGCTTTTCTTGTTCTTTTATTTTTTACATTTGTTTTGTTTTCTTTTCCCTCTTTTTCCCTTTTTATCTTTCTTCATTGCTCAGTTTCTCGTCTCTCTATATCATCCTTCTCTTTCTGTTTCCTGAATACCTAGTCTTGTATACCTCTGCGCCTTCTGGCCAGGCTGTACTGCAACACCTGAGAACAACTTCCCCAGACCTCATAGCCACACCGGTGGGATCCCTGAGAACTTTGCTGTTCTCTTCCCTTTCTGATTTTTATTTATTCATTCTTTTCATTTCTTTTCTTTTCTTTCCACCTCTTCCCCTTTTTGTTTTTCTCCATTTCATAGTCTCTCATCCCTCCACTCCAATGGCAAGCTCCCCTAGCATTCTTTTTTGTTTGTTTGTATGTTTTTGGCTCCTGTTCCTCTCTCCTCTCTCCCATATCCATCTTAGCTCCACACATAACAATCTCCCCGCTACATCCTGCCTACCTGGACTGTGCGCTTAATATCACAACACCAAGCAGCACAGGCACAGCCTACTGGAACTTGCTCTGCACTGATTGTTGACCCACCCTGGTGGCTGTAGTAAGTGCCACAAACAACCCATCCCAGTAACTCTTCTTCAGCTAGACCTGCCCTGCCGTACCATATCTGAGTGACTGACCCTGCCAATAGGAGAAGGGGGTGAAAAGTATTGTGCCCACAGATGAGGAAACAACAAAGAACACACAGCCTGCATGCTCAGACATAGCCAAATTAAAAAAGAAAAGGGGACAAAACAAACAAATCTACAATCAATAAACAAGAAAAATAACTACTGAATGCCCTGAAGCCAGCAGACAATATCAAAACATTTACAAAAACAGGACAGGATGGGACCAGTAGGCGTCCAAAATAAAACAACAGATAATTTTCCAGTGGAAGAAAAGGCACTAGAAATACCTGATAGGGAATTCAAATCTCTAATACTCAGAATTCTCCAAGAGCTGAAGCAAAAAGCAGACAAAAATAAGGAAAAAATAGAAAAATTCATGGAAAACACAGACAAAAAAATTGGAAGAATCAGGAAAATAATGCAGGAACAAAATGTCAAAATAAATTCACAACTAGAAATTATATAAAAACAACAATTAGAAATCAAAAAGATAAACAGTAAGATTTCAGAAATGGATGGTGTCATAGAAGGGCTGAGAAGCAGATTTGAAACGGTGGAAGACAGGATCAGTGGAATTGAAGACAAACACTTTGATACAACTCTGTTTGAGGAAAACTCAGAAAAAAAAAAAAAAACAAAGAATAATGAAGAGACCCTGAGAGTTATGTGGGATACAATCAAAAGCAAAAAGTTGCGAGTGATTGGAGTTCCAGAACAGGGAGAGAAATCAGAAAAAACAGAGAGGATCATTGAAGACCTGCTGACAGAAAACTTCCCCAATATCATGAAAGCTGAAAAGCTAGCTATCCAAGAAGCTCGACGAACCTCATATACGACAGACCCCAAAAGAAAATCACCAAGGCATATCATAATCACACTCACCAAAACCAAGACAAAGAATCCTGAGAGCAGCTCATGAAAAACAAGAAGTCACATATAGAGGAGAAACAATAAGACTAAGCTCAGATTATTCAGCAGAAACCACGCAGGCAAGAAGACAATGGCATAACATATATAAAACCTTGAAAGAAAAAAATTGCCAGCCAAGAATAATATATCCTACAAAACTTTCATTCAAATATGATGGTGAAATTAGGTAATTTCCAGATAAACAGAAATTAAGGGATTATGTAAAAACCAAACCAAACTTACAAGAATTATTAAAAGGAGTTCTTTGATCTGAGAACAAACAACTTCAGCTCACAGGCAGAATCTAGGACACAGGATCATACCAGACAGATACCAATCTACGAAATGAACTCTCAAGGACTATCCAAAACCAAAAGAAATACAACATGGAATCAGAGCAGTTAATCAGTAAATGACAACAACATTAAAACAATAAAAGAGGGAATAAATGGCATAGGTATAGAACCTTCTAATGGAGAGGAAGGCAAGGTGATACCAAGTAATAATAGACCGCTTCAAACTTAGAAAGATAAGGGTAAAATTCATGGTAACCACAAAGAAAGTTAACGAACATACTCATAAAAATAAAGACAAAAAACATAAAGTCTCAGCAAAAGCAAAAACTACAAAAACAAAACAAATGAAAAAAAAGTCCACAAACAAACGTAACTCAGCACAGGAGAGTAACAAGAACAAAGGAAAGGTCAGCACCACCAAAAAAAAAAAAAAAAAAACAACACCTCAAAATGACAGCCACAAACTCACATCTATCAATAATTACACTGAATGTAAATGGACTCAATGTACCCATAAAGAGACGGAGAGTGACAGAATGGATAAGAAAACAGGATCCATCAATATGCTGTCTACAAGAGACACACCTTAGAAACAAAGATGTGAATTTATTAAAAGTCACAGGTTGGAAAAAAATATATCAAGCAAACAACCACAAAAGAGCAGGAGTGGCAATACTAATCTCAGATAAAATAGACTTTAAAACAAAATCCACCATAAAAGACAAAGAAGAACACTATATCATAATTAAGGGGATGATCCATCATGAAGACATAACCATAATAAACATCTACGCACCCAATGACAGGGCTCCAAAATACATAAAATGAACTCTAACAACACTGAAAAGAGAAATTCACAGTTCCACAATAATAGTAGGAGACTTCAACACACCACTCTCAGTAAAGGACAGAACAACTAAGAAGAAACTAAGCAAAGATACAGAAGACCTATATGGCACAATCAGCCAACTTGACCTCACAGACATATATAGAACACTCAATCCAACCGCTGCAAAGTACACATTCTTTTCCAATGCACATGGAACATTCTCCAGAACAGACCACATCTTAGGCCACAGAGCAATCCTCAACAAGATCCAAAATGTTCAGATAATTCCAAGTATCTTCTCTGACCACAGTGCCATCAAGGTAGAAATTAACAACAGAAAGAGCAAGGAAAAAAAATCAACTACATGGAAACTGAATAATATCCTGCTTACACATTACCAGGTAATAGAAGAAACCAGAGATGGAATCAAAAAATTCCTAGAATCAAATGAGAATGAAAACACATCATACCAAAACCTTTGGGACACAGCAAAGGCAGTCCTCAGAGGACAATTTATAGCAATAGATGCACATATCAAAAAAGAAGAAAGGGACAAAATCAAAACATTAACTACAGAACTCAAACAAATAGAAAGAGAACAGCAAAAAGAGCCCACAGCCACTGGAAGAAAGGAAAGTTAAAGATCAGAGCAGAAATAAATGAAATAGAGAACAGAGAAACAATAGAAAGAATCAAAAAAACCAAAAGTTGGTTCTTTGAAAGAATCAACAATATCGACAAACCCCTGGCCAGACTGACAAAAGAAAAACAGGAGAGAATGCAAATAACCCAAATAAAAAATGAAATGGGGGAAATTACAACAGACCCAACTGAAATAAAAAGGATTATAACAGAATATTATGAAAAAGTATACACCAACAAATTTGAAAACCTAGAGGAAATGGATAAATTTCTAGAAGCACACTACCTACCCAAACTACAACAAAGTGATGTTGAAATTCTGAACAGACCCATAACAAGAGAAGAGATTGAAAGGTAATAAAAAAACTCCCAACCAAAAAAATCCCTGGCCCATTTGGCTTCACTGGAGAATTCTACAAAACATTTACAGAAGAGCTTGTACCAGTACTACTCAAGCTATTTCAGAGCATAGAAAAGGAAGCAACACTTCCAAATTCATTCTATGAAGCCAGCATAACGCTGATACCAAAACCAGGAAAAGACATCACAAAAAAAGAAAATTACAGACCAATATCTCTCATGAATATAAATACAAAGATTCTGAACAAAATTCTAGCCAATGGAATTCAGCATCATATCAAAAAAATAATACACCACGACCAACTAGGATTCATACCAGGTATGCAAGGATGGTTCAACATTAGAAAATCAATCAACGTAATCCACCACATAAATAAAGAAAAGAATCACATGATCATCTCAATTGACGAACAAAAGTCATTTGACAAAGTCCAACACCCATTTCTGATAAAAACTCTCAATAAAATAGGTATAGAAGGGAAATTTCTCAACATAATAAAGGGCATCTATGCAAAACCAATGGCCAACATCATTCTTTATTTTTGTTATTTTTGTTATTTTATTGTACTTCAGGTGAAGGCTTACAGAACAAATAGTTTCTCATGAAACAGTAGTACACATGTTGTTTTACGACATTGGTTAACAACCCCACAACATATGAACCCTCTAACTTTTCAACCCCCTTTTTTTGGTGAAACTACACACAGCCAAAGATACACTGTTTCAAAAATTTCTACATGCATAGTTCAGTGACATTGACTACGCTCTTCCAATTGTGCTGTTATTCTCACTTAAGATGAAGGCTTACAGAACAAAATAGTTTCTCATTTAACAGTTACTACAAATGTTGCCCTATGACAATGGTTAACAATCTCACAACACATCAACAATATCCTTACTCAACCTTGGGTTCCCTATCACCAGCTTCCTTGTCCCCTTCTGCCTTTTGGCCCTTGTCACTGGACTCCTGTACCTCGTTAGTCTCATTTGGTTTTACGGGGCTATCCACTCCCAGGCTGAACAGTGAACCTCGGAGGTAGCTTCACCGCTGAGCTAAAAGGCTATCTGGGGGCCATACTCTCGGGGTTTCTCCAGTCTCCTTTAGGCCAGTAAATCTGGTTGTTTTTTTTGTGAGTTAGAATTATGCTCTACATCCTTCTCCAGCTCTGTCCAGAACCCTCTGTTGTGATCCTGGTCAGAGCAGTCAGTGGCGGTAGGCGGGCACCATCTAGCTGTACTGGACTCCCTTCGGACTAATCTTTTCCTTGTACCCTGTTCTCTTCATTCTCCCTTGCTCCCGAAGGGATGAGACCAATGGAGTATCTTAGATGGCCGCTCACCCAACATCATTTTTAATGGAAAGAGGCTGAAAACATTCCCCTTGAAAACAGGAACAAGACAAGGATGCCCTTTATCACCACTCCTATTTAACATTGTGCTGGATGTTCTAGTTAGAGCAATAAGGCAAGAAAAAGAAATAAAGGGCATCCAAATTGGTAATGAAGAAGTTAAACTCTCCCTGTTTGCAGATGATATGATACTATACATAGAAAACTCTGAAGACTCCACGAGAAATCTACTGGAAATAAAAGAAAGATTCAGCAGAGTAGCAGGATACAAGATAAACATTCAAAAATCAGTTGGATTCCTATACACCAATAAGGAGAACAATGAAAAGGAAATCAGAAAAACAATACCATTTTCAATAGCCCCTAAAAAGATAAAATACTTAGGAATAAATCTGACCAGAGATATAAAAGCCCTATACAAAGAAAAGTACAAAACACTACTGCAAGAAACCCAAAGGGATCTACATAAATGGAAATACATACCATGCTCACGGACAGGCAGACTCAACATTGTGAAAATGACAATTCTACTGAAAGCAATTTACAAATACAACGCAATCCCAATCCAAATACCAATAACATTCTTCAAAGATTTGGAAAAACTAATCATTAACTTTATATGGAAAGGGAAGAAGCCCCAAATAGGTAAAGCACTACTAAAGAAGAAGACTAAAGTTAGAGGACTCACACTACCTGACTTCAGAACCTACTATACACCTACAGTAATCCAAACAGCCTGGTACTGGTACAATGACAGATATGATGATCAATGGAACAGAATTGAGAACCCAGATGTACATCCATCCACCTACGGTCACCTGATCTTTGACAAGGGCCCAAAGTCCATCAAATGGGGAAAAGACAGTCTTTTTAACAAATTGTGCTGGCAAAACTGGATATCCATTTGCAAAAAAATGAAACAGGACCCATACCTCACACCGTATATAAAAACTACTTCAAAATGGATCAAAGACCTGAATATAAAGCCTAAAACTATAAAGTTCATAGAAGAAAAAGTAGGACCAACACTTTAGGCCTTAATACATGGCATTAACAAGATACAAATCATAACCATTAATGCACAAACCCCAACAGATAAGCTAGATAACTGGGATCTTCTAAAAATCAAATACCTATGCTCTTTGATAGAATTTACCAAAAGAGTAAAAAGAGAACCTACAGACTGGGAAAAAATTTTTGGGCAGTACAAGTCAGACAAAGGTCTAATCTCCATAATCTACAAGAAAATCCAACACCTCTACAACAAAAAGACAAATAATCGTATTAAAAAATGGGCAAAGGAAATGAACAGACACTTCACCAAAGAAGACATTCAACTGGCCAACAGACACATGAGGAAATGTTCGTGATCACTAGCCATTAGAGAAATGCAAATTAAAACCACAATGAGATACCATCTCACCCCCGGCATTACTGACACTAATCAAAAACACTGGAAATAACAAATGTTGGAGGGGCTGCGGGGAGATCGGAACTCTTATGCACTGCTGGTGGGAATGCAAAATGATACAACCATTTTGGAAAATGATATGGCGCTTCCTCAGAAAGCTAGAAATAGACATAACATTCGATCCAGCAATCCCACTCTTAGGAATATATCCTAGAGAGGTAAGAGTCGTCACTCGAATAGACATATGCACACCTACGTTCACGGCAGCATTGTTCACAATAGCAAAATGATGGAAACAACCTAAATGCCCATCAGCAGATGAATGGATAAACAAACTATGGTACATACACACAATGGAGTACTACGCAACGAGAAAGAACAATGATGAATCTGTGAAGCATCTCATAACATGGATGAAACTGGAGGACATTATGCTGAGCGAAATAAGTCAATCACAAAAGGACAAACATAGTATGAGACCTCTATTGTAAAAACCCATGAAAAAGTTCACACATAAAATGTTACAATCTTTGTTGGTTACCAAGGATGGGAGGGTTGGGGGGGAAATACTAAATAGGCAATAGATAAGTGGTATCTTGGGCGAAGGGTGAGACAGTACACGATATTGGAGAAACTAGCACAACCTATACAAGGAAAGGTCATGGAAGCCCCACAGACACATCCAAACTCCCTGAGGGACTGAATTGCTGGGTAGAGGGCTGTAGGGACCATGGTCTCTGGGAACATCTAGCTCATTTGGCATAACACAGTTTAGAAAGACAATGTTCTACATTCTATCTTGGTGAGTAGCGTCTGGGGTCTTAAAAGCCTGTGAGCAGCCATCTAAGATACTCCACTGGTCTCACCCCTTCGGGAGCAAGGGAGAATGAAGAGAACAGGATACAAGAAAAAGATTAGTCTGAAGGACTAATGGACCACAGCTACCAAGGCCTCCACCGGACTGAGTCCAGTACAGCTGGATGGTGCCCGGCTACCGCCACTGACTGCTCTGACCAGGATCACAACAGAGGGTTTTGGACAGAGCTGGAGAAGGATGTAGAACAAAATTCTAACTCACAAAAAAAGACCAGATTTACTGGCCTAAAGAAGACTGGAGAAACCCCGAGAGTATGGCCCCCAGACACCCTTTTAACTCAGTGGTGAAGTCACTTCCGAGGTTCACCATTCAGCTGGGGAGTGGACAGCCGCGTAAAATCAAATGGGTCTAATGAGGCACAGCGGTCCAGGGACAAGATCCAGAAGGCAGAAGGGGACAGGAAAGCTGGTGATAGGGAACCCAAGGTTGAGTAAGGATAGTGTTGATGTGTTGTGAGGTTGTTGACCATTATCATAGGGTAACATGTGTACTAACTGTTAAATGAGAAACTATTTTGTTCTGTAAGCCTTCATCTAACGTGAGAATAGCAGCACAACTGGAAGAGAATAGTCGATGTCACTGAACTTTGCATGTAGAAATTTTTGAAATGGTGTATCTTTGGCTATGTATATTTTCACCAAAAAAAAAAATGGTTGAGAAGGGAGAGGGTTGACATGTTGTGGGGTTGTTAACCAATGTCATAAAACAATATGTGTATTACTGTTTCATGAAAAACTGTTTGTTCTGTAAGCCTTCACCTCAATTAAAAAAAAAAAAAAAGTAACCTGCCTGCCTGCCCTTGGCAAGTAGTCTCCACAGCAGCAGCTGACTATTTCTTTGTACAACAAAATAAATATACGCTTCTTGTTCTCCCACCTCGCTCTCTCATTTATTGCCCAATACGAGTCATGACAAGTAACAGCCTGGGGTTTCCACCTGGTAACAAAAACATTCTGAAGCATCCCCATGAAAGAGGGACCCATGTTAAAACTTCTTGCGATTCCTTTTTCACGTATCAGAATAGCAAAAGTCCAATTCTATGCAAAGCACGCATTTGGCAAGGGTGTAGAGAATCAGGCACTCTTAGTATGGCTGGTAGGGGAGTAAACCCTGCTTAATAGAGAATAATTTGCCAATAACTATCAATTTTACAGAGTCATACAGCTTTTGACCTGACAATTTCACTTCTGAGAATTTATTCTGTGGAAATCCTTGCACATGTATGAAATGTTGTATGTATAAGATTAGTCATCACAGAGCTGTTTGTAATAGAATAGAAACAACTGAAATATCCATAAATAAATTACAATCATTATAATTAAATAAATTATGGTGGATCTGCACAATGGGATCCTCTATGACTGTACAAAGGAATGAAGAAGCTATGTATGTACCGATAAGATACACCGGTAAATGAAAAAGCTAGATGTTGACAATGTATAAAATGGGCTTCTTTTTGTATAAAAACAGAAAAAATAAAAAATATATATCAGTACTTGCCTGCATGCGCATAAAGAAACTAAACAAGGGAGACAGGACAAATTAAACACAAATAAATATATACATATAGTTAATAAAAGACAGTAGCTGATTCTAATATAGTCATAGACATTTAAAAATAAATGAAGATTGAATCATACATACGTTGTGGGTATGGAATCAAATTTACAATAAAAATTAGATATTTTACTTTTATTTCAAGAGGACTACTTATCCTGGAACTTAAAAATTCCCGACCCAGAATTAATCTGCCAGGATTTTTTTTCCCTCTCTTTCCCCAAGTTGGAAACTCTGGTTGCATACTGGTTAAGAGTTCAGCTGCTAACCACAAGTCAGTGGTTTAAATCCACCTGGTGCTCCTTGGAAACCCTATGGAGCAGTTCTACTCTGTCCTATAGGGTCGCTATAAGTCTGAATCCACAGGCCAGCAATGGGTTTGGTTTTGGTTGGTTACCCAAAGTTGCTAATTGACTTTTTCTTCCTTGTTCTAAGAGCAGACAATAAGGAAACTATTAACTTGTGATTTAATGAAAAAGACTGGGGCTTCCCTCATTTAAATTTCTAGAGGTCTCAGGAGTAAAGGTGGGTGGAGAGCCAAATCTTCCTGGAAGTCACCCTTTTAATGTTAATGCAGTATCCATTAAGTATGTACTTCATCACCATGGAAACCGGTATTTTTTAAACAAGGGTTACTTAAGTCTCTGTGAATTCTCCATTCTCTGGAAGCAAGCTTCTTTTGCATGAGGGGAACATTCCTCCAACTTGCAAATTGCTTATTAAATCATAGAATATCAAATATTGAGTTATTATTTTCAATTACTACATGATTATATTTTTTAACATGGGACAAATTCCAAGAATACAGTTGCCACTGAGATTTCCCCAAAGATGGCTTACTTTTGGGGAATAAAAATTCTAAGGGGCCATAGCTTTAGAGTACAGGGTCAATTGGTGTAAATTCACAAATAGCCAAAAGGCATGTGAATTTACAAAACTCTGAACTCTGACCATTAGGGACAAAGGAGAGATTAGAAACTCAGAACTGTGTAAGTATACAATAGCAGTACAGTTTGTCCTGAGCTTTTTAAACTGCTTTAATGTTTACATTTTCCCATTATAAAATAATGCATGCTCATGTTTTAAAACAAAAGGGACAGAGATGAAACCTATATACCACCTCCATAGATATTTACAGTCTTTTGCTCTTCCTTGAGTTTTATAGATTTTTTATCATACTGTGTATATAACTTTTTCACTTTCTTTTTTAATCTATCATTTTTCGTGTAGCTACATCCTCATACTATTCCCAGTTTACTTATACATTCCTGACGCTTGAGCATCTAATTTGTTTTCCACTTTTGATATATGAATAACACTGTTATAAATATATTAGTGCATAATGGTTTTCCATTCTTAGACTGTTTGCCTTTAAGTTAGATTCTTAGATCTGGAATTACTAGGTCAAATAAAGAGACTATTTTTAATGCTTTTTAATATCTACTGTCAATTTGATTTCCAACAAGGTAGATCTACTTTGTAGCCACACTATCAACAAACAGGGGTACTTATTCTGCAACCAGGACACCTGGTGGCACAGTAGTTAAAGCACTCTGCTGCTAACTAAAAGGTCGGTGGTTCGAACCTAACAACTGCTCCTTGAGAGAAAGATGTGGCAGTCTGCTTCTGTAAAGATTACAGCCTTGGAAACCCTAGGGGGCAGTTCTATTCTGTCATGTAGGATCGCTATGAGTTGGAATCAACTCAGTGGCAAAGGTTTGGTTTTTTATTTTGTATTCTGCAACTGGGAAATGCAAATGGTTAACACTCTCAGTAGCTAAGGGAAGGGTGAGAAGTTTGAGTCCACCCAGAGGCCACTTGAAAGAAAGGCTTGATGTTCTACTTCCAAAAAATCAGCCATTGAAAACCCTACGGTGCAGTTTTACTCTGACACACATGGGGTTGCCATGAGTTGGCATCAACTTAGTGGCAACTGGTTGGTTATTGGCTGGTATTTGGCTACCCTCTTTAACACCAAGTTTATCAATTAAAAAAAACTCAATGAATAAAAATGGCTTTTTTTTTTTTTTTTTTTTTTGCTGGCTGGGGACCATGGTCTTGGGGAACATCTAGCTCAACTGGCATAATATAATTTATAAAGAAAATGTTCTACATCCTACTCTGGTCAGTAGCATCTGGAGTCTTAAAAGCCTGTGAGCGGCCATCTAAGATACTCCACTGGTCCCACCCTGTTTGGAGCAAGGGAGAATGAAGAAAACCAAAGACACAAGGAAAAGATTAGTCCAAAGGACTAATGAACCACCACTACCACAGCCTCCACCAGACTGAGTCCAGTACAACTAGATGGTGCCTGGCTACCACCACTGACTGCTCTGACAGGGATCACGTAGAGGGTCCCAGATAGAGCTGGAGAAAAACACAGACCAAAATTCTAACTCACAAAAAAAGACCAGATTTACTGGCCTGACAGAGACTGAAGAAACCCCAAGAGTATGGTCCCACACCCTTTTAGCTCAGTAATGAAATCACTCTTGAGGTTCACCCTTCATCCAAAGATTAGACAGGTCCATAAAACAAAATAAGACTAACGGGTCACACCAGCCCCGGGCAAGGACGAGAAGGCAGGAGGAGACAGGAAAGCTGGTAACGGGGAGCCCAAGGTCGAGAAGGGGAGAGTGTTGACATGTTGTGGGGTTGGCAACCAATGTCACAAAACAATATGTGTACTAACTGTTTAATGAGAAGCTAGTTTCTTCTGTAAATCTTTGTCTAAAGTACAATAAAAAAAATTAAAAAATGGCATCCTTTTTTTACTTGTATTTCTGTGATTGCTAGTGAGAATGAACATTTTCCATGTGTTTCCTCATTTAGGAACGATGTGTGGATATCTTCAGCTATTATTTGAGTGTTGAATTTTTCTAATAGTTTTGAATGAACCTTTAACATCAATCTGATACATTTATTGCAAATATTTTCCCTGAGTTCCTCTGAATTTTGTATTTTTGTTAAAGGCAGGGTAGTTTTT
This sequence comes from Dugong dugon, assembly GCA_030035585.1. NCBI lineage: Eukaryota > Metazoa > Chordata > Mammalia > Sirenia > Dugongidae > Dugong > Dugong dugon. The sequence goes on along the minus strand of CM057475.1, from coordinate 6,925,608 downwards.
CTGGTTTGTTTTTTCCTAAAAATCTGTTGATATTTTCCTTTCTTCTTGTCTTAGCTGGGTTCTCTGGAGGAGAAAAACTAGTAAAGAATATATATATAGAGAGAGAGAGAAAGAGAAAGAGAGAGATTTATATCAAGGAAATGGCTCATGAGGTTGTAGGGGCTGGAAAGTCCCAAATCTGTGGGTCAGGCTGGAGGCTTCTCCTGACTCAGGTAGCTGCAGGGGTTGGTGAACCCAAGATCAACAGGTCAGACAGCAGGCCTCTGGCTCACAGGCTGCGGAGACCGATGAATCCCAAGACCGGCAAGCAAGACAGCAAGTAAGCTTCTAGCTCAAGTCCCAAGAACCAGAGGTCAGATGAACAGGAGCCAACTGCAGGATCCAGAGAGTCCACCTATATTGCCAGAAAGTCCACCTAAATTGGATGCAGGTCACACCCCCAAGGGAAACTCCCTTCCAACTGATTGGCTAGTCACAGCAGATCCCATCATGGAGGTGATCACATTACAACAGATCTCATCATGGAGGTGATTATATCCTCACATAACTGCGGAACTACATCACAACTGCCAAACCACTGAGAATCAGGGCCAAGCTGACATACAGCCTTAATGATCACACTTCTATAGTGTCTGAGCTCAGAAAATCCTCCACCACTGCACCTCACAGAATCAAATAATACTTCTACTTCTTCTCTCTTCTTGGGTTTAATTTTTTAGCTCTTTAATATAAAATAAAAGTTTTTGAAACATTTTAGTACAATCTTAGAACCCAGTCTTAGGTTGAGTTCTCTAGAGAAGCAAAACCAGTAAAGTGTATAAATGTACACAGAGAGAGATTTATATCAAGGAAATGACTCACACAGTTGTAGAGGCTGGAACGTCCCAAGTCTGTGGGTCGGGATAGAGGCTTCTCCTCATTCAGGTAGCCACAGGGGCTGGTGAACCCAAGATTGGCAGGTTGGACAGCAGGGCTGTTGCTCACAGGCTGTGAAGGTCGATGAATTCCAAGATGGGCAGGCAAGACCACAAGTAGGTTGCAAGCCCAAGTCCCAAGAACTGGAGGTCAGATGAACAGAAGCCAACTGCAGGATCCAGAATAAGCAAAAGCCCCTGAGCCTTGCCAGAACGTCTGCCCACACTCGATGCAGGCCACACACCCAGGTAAACTCCCCTTCAACTGATTGGCCACTCACAGCAGATCCCATCGTGGGGGTGATCACATATCAAATCTCAACAGGGAAGTGATCACAACATTATATGACTGCCAAAACACTGAGAATCATGGCCCAGCCATGTTGACACACACTCTTAACCATCACACTTATGTCATCATGCTCAGGAAGCTGTCATCACTGTTTTCTTTCAAAACAATAAAACTGAACTAAACTACATTTAATTCTAATTCTTGCTTCAAAAATGTGACAATTTGTCACCACAGCGACATCTGATAAGGAATTTTTCTCTTGGGCTGGTAAAGAGTATGGAATAAGAAAGTCCACCTTATGATTCACTCACAAGAAATGTCATTCTGCATCTTAACACAGGGATGTCTTTTGTCTCGGTACAATGGAGCAAGTGTGGCTGGAGCCAGCAAAACCAAGAATGGTGGAAAAACAGGCTCAGGAACTCCCTTTAAGTCAGAGTGCTGTGTAACTGGAGAAGAACTGCTATTTGTGGGCAGCTCATCTCTGACCATGGCTGTCTCCCTGGCTCCGAGCAAGGGCAGAACAGGATGCAGCACGCGTGGCCCTCTGTTGTGAGACATCCGCGGGTCTGGCCTGGCCACCTTCCAATAAGGCATGTCCTCATCGCACAGAGGCTCTGCACTGTTGCTCCAGGCACACTGTGGCCTGGTTCAATGAATGAGTACTGGACAAAAGACAGGAGCCTGAACTAAATATGGTTCTACTCAGACTAGATGGGTAACCCTGGGCAAGTAACTCACTTGGCTCCTCTGCACCTCCATCCTCCAATCTGTAAAACGGGGAGACTTACTCTTGCTATTGATCTCACAAGGGTATTACGAGGGTCAGATGAGATAGTGTGGCCTAAATTAGAATGGGAATGAAATGGTTACATATAACTGACCCTAAGCCCCTGAGGGTGCAGGGCAGGGTGTTCATGGGGCTACCAAGGAAGGATGATGCTGCCACTTGGGTATTTCATGGGACATACCATGTTTTGGCCCTGAGGGGAGGGGTGAAAGTTTCAACTTAAAGCTTGATCAGAAAATCTTTCTGCCAAAGACAGTACAGCACACTCCCCCATTGCCACAGATGCTGTAGGTGCTGAGCAGATGCCAACAGTCAGAGAAGGCAGGCTGGGAAGACAGAGGCTGCAGCACTAAGCCCGCCCCAGACACCAGGGAAAGCAGGCAACCTACACTTGCAGGCACTGCACAAATCATGAGCAACCACATTTTGTAGCAGCTAAAGTTAAAAATAATAACAGCTGTGTTTGTCTCTATCCTGTGCAAAGTACTGTGATAAATGTTTGGTATCCATGATCTCCAACCCTCCCGGCGTCCTCTCTGACCCTCCCAGCGTCCTCTCTGACCCTCCCAGATGAGAAACCCAAGCCTTGGAGAGGTCCAGGCCTTTCCCAAAGATCACCACCTGGGCAGCAGACAAGGGACTTGAATCCAGGTTGGCCTACCTCTTTGACCCTGAATAAGGAGTCTAGGCCCAGCCTAGACAACAGAGAACAAAAAAATTGGGACGGGAAGAAGATCAACTGAACTAGATCCACAACAGCTACTAAAGGCTTAAGCCAGCTCCATAAAGCGAGTGCAGGAAGTTGTATTAGCTTTCCACTGTTATTTCGGGTTTGTACTAAATCCAGGGTGGTGAATTTTCAGGACTGCCATGGCTGCTAAAACCCTCACCCTGGTGGGAGGAGGAAGGGCCCATCTAGATGCTGGGGTCTTGGGGGCAGGAGCTGTGGCTGGTGCCCAAGACCAAGGACCATCCTGCTCCAAGAGTGGGCAGAGGAGGTGAAGAGCATGTGCCTGGAAATTGTCTGGTTTTCATGCAGCAGCCCGAGATGGAATGGGCATGGGTGGACCAGTCACTTAAAAGTTCTGTGCCTCTATACTAGATCTAGAGGCATCAGTGGTTCTGTGGTAGAATTTTTGCCTTCCATGTGGGAGACCTGGGTTCAATTCCCAGCCAATGCACCTCATGTATAGGTATCACCTGTCTGAGAGTGGAGGCTTGCATGTTGCTATGATGCTGAACAGGTTTCAGCAGAGCTTCCAGACTAAGACAGACTAGGAGGAAAGGTCTGGTGACCCACTTCCTAAAATCAGCCAGTGAAAACCCTATGGATCACAACCAATTATGGGAACGGTGCATGACTGGACAGTGTTTTGTACTGTTGTGTATCGGGTTGCCGCGAGTTGGGGCCAACTTGATGGCAGTTAACAACAACATACTAGAGCTAAGAGTGTTTGGGAACAGAAGAAAACAACAGCATAAATTGAGCTGATTCCACCATAATTGTAACTAAGAGTCACATGTCCAATCACACTCTACTTTGAGAACTATATGTGAAGCCAAAATGCACTCCTATGAGCCTCAGTGGCCTTGGCATTCAGATCCTCACCCCTTCCTCTACTATCTCCTAACCATCACAGTCTCTCTCTGAGAGAGACTCAGAGGTGCAGCTGTCATGCCAAGTGGTTTCATATGTCCAACCTTATCCTGAAGACACAAGATCCAGAGTCATCTGTGGGCCTTGACATATGAACAATAAGTCAGAATGCTACCTTGCGGTCTGCCAAACTTGTCCTGGTTGAGTGAATAGGGTGTCCTCATCCCTGGCACAGAGCTCTGCCGTGTGCTCCAAAGGCTCTTTGTGGTCCCAAACGGGGCTACTAAGGAAGCCAGGACTGTTTGTAAGACAGGAGCTCCTGATGCAGAACGCCCTTAGAGGGGTCCGGGGAGGTGTGTCAGTTCTGGCTCTGCTGACAGCCTCCCAGTCCACTTCCTGGAGCCATCAGTCCCCAACTCTCTTCCCACACCCTTTCTTTGGAAGTTGTTGCTTCAGTTGATCCATTTTACCTTCAAAAATGTCAATGAGACTTCTGGCAACATGGTGCTCTAGGCGGAAGCACCACGCTGTCCATCCACAGCAAAGATCCAGATCCGAAAAACTAAGCCAAACAGAGAAAACAGCAATCCTGAAATCCTAAACTTCAAATGAAGAGATAAAGAACTCAGCCAAGCACCAAATGGAATAAGAAACTGACAGACAACAGAGAGTGAGGAGACATACATGGAGAGGTCCCCTATCAGCAAATGCAGCACGGATCCACCATCTTGGACTCCTATCAGACATCAGTAAATAGGGGGTACAAGAAAGCAGCTTCATGGAGCTTCCAGCAGGAGACAGAACAAGCGGTAAACAGCGATATACACTTTCGCACCTCCCACTCTTCTTCACTCCCACTTGGCCTCCTCTACTTCCCATGGCCATAGTCTCTTGGCTGGGAAGCACCAGCTGCTTGGATTCCACTCACACGCACTGGGCCGACTCCATGAGTGCCATTTGTTGGCTGCTGGTGTTGCTTTTTTCCGCTTCTTTTGATTTCTTCCTTACCTCAAACCACGTCCTCCTCCTTTTGCTCAAATACCTGGCTCTGTGTGCCATCTTTGCTTCTTCCTGAGGGGCTGTGGAGCTCCGTTCAAGTATGGAACTGCTTCCCGGTCCATGATGCCATGCTGGTGGGATCCCGGGGCCTTTGTTTGTTTGTTTTCAACTATTTGTTTATTTTCTTTTTCTTTTCTCAAGTTGGGGGCCCGTTCTGGCCCGGCGGTGCTGTGTCGCTGGGGACCTACCCCCTGAGCTTGTACAGAGTGCAGAGGGATCCCTGAGGGCGTTTCTTTTTTGTGGGTTTTTTTTTCCTTCTGTTTTTTTTGGGGGGGGTTCTTTTTTTTTTTTTTTTTTACATTTGTTTTATTTTCTTTTCCCTCTTTTTCCCTTTTTGTCTTTCTTCATTACTCAGTTTCTCATCTCTCTATACCTTCCTACTCCTCCTGTCCCCTGGATACCTGGCACTGAATACCTCTACACCTCCTAGTCAGGCTGTACTGCAACACCTGGGAACAACTTACCCAGACCTCACAGCCACACCTGTGGGATCCCCGGAAGCTTTGCTGTTCTTTTTTCTTTCTAATTTTTATTTATTCATTCTTTTTTTTCTTCTTCTTCCCCTTTTTGTTTTTCTCCATTTCATAGTCTTTCATCTCTCCACTCCAATGGCAAGCTCCCCTAGCACTCTTTTTTGTTTGTATGTTTTTGGCTCTCTCCTCTCTCCCATACCCATCTTAGCTCCACACATCACAATCTCCCCCCTCCATCCTGCCTACCTGCACCATGGGCTTAACATCACACCAGCAAGCAGCACAGGCACGGCCTACCGGAACCTGCCCTGCACTGATTACCGACCCACCCTGATGGCTGTAAGAGCCACAAACAACAACCCATCCTAGCAACTCCTCTTCAGCTAGACCTGCCCTGCTGTACCATACCTGACAGACTGACCCTGCCAATTGGAGAAGGAGGCAAAAAGTATCGTGCCCACAGACGAGCAAACAACAAAGAACACACAGCCTGCCTGCTCAGACATAGCCAAGTTAAAAAAAAAAAAAAAAAAGGATGAAACACACAAATCTACAATCAAAAAATGAGAAAAATAACTACTGAATGCCCCAAAGACAGCAGACAATATCAAAATATTTACAAAAACAGGACAGGATGGTTCCAGTAGGCATCCAAAATAAAACACCAGATGACTTTCCAGTAGAAGAAAAGGCACTACAATTACCTGATAGGGAATTCAAACCTCTAATACTCAGAATTATCCAAGAGCTGAAGCAAAAAGCAGACAAAAATGAGGAAAAAATAGACAAATTCATGGAAAATACAGACAAAACAATGGAATAATTCAGGAAAATAATGCAGGAACAAAATGCCAAAATAAATCCACAACTAGAAATTATACAAAAACAACAATTAGAAATCCAAAAGATAAACAACAAGATTTCAGAAATGGACAGTGGCATAGAAGGGCTGAGGAGCAGATCTGAAAGGGTGGAAGATAGGATCAGTGGAATTGAAGACAAACACTTGGATACAACTCTGTTTGAGGAAAAAATCAGAAAAAAGAACAAAGAAAAATGAATAGACCTTGAGAATTATGTGGGATACAATCAAAAGCAAAAATCTTCAAGTGATCAGAGTTCCAGAACAGGGGGAGAAAACAGAAGACATAGACAGGATTGTTGAAGAATTGCTGACAGAAAACTTCCCCAATATCATGAAAGATAAAAAGCTGACCTTCCAAGAAGCTCAACAAACCCCATATAGGATAGACTCCAAAAGAAAATCACCAAGGCATATCGTAATCACACTCACAAAAAACAAAGACAAAGAATCCTGAGAGCAGCTCAAGAAAAACAAAAAGTCACATACAGAGGAGAAACAATAAGACTAACCTCAGATTATTCAGCAGAAACCATGCAGGCAAGACAATGGGATGACATATATAAAACCTTGAAAGAAAAAAAAATTGTCAGCCAAGAATAATATACCCTGCAAAACTCTTATTCAAATATGATGGTGAAATTAGGTCATTTCCAGATAAACAGAAATTAGGGGAATATGTAAAAACCAAACCAAACTTATGAGACTTATTAAAGGAAGTTCTTCGATCTGAGAACAAACAATATCTGACCACAGGCTGAATATAGGACACAGGATTGTACTAGCCAGATACCAACCTAGGAAATGAACTCTTAAGGACTATGCAAAACCAAAAGAATTACAAAAGGGAACCAGAGAGGTTAATCTGTAAATGACAACAGCATCAGAACAATAAAAGAGGGAATAAACGGTGTAGGTATTAAATCTTCTAATGGAGAGGAAGTCAAGCGATACCAAGTAATAACAGACTGGTTCAAACCTAGGAAGATAAGGGTAAATTTCAAGGTAACCATAAAGAAAGTTAACAAATGTACTCATTAAAATAAAGAAGAAAAACATAAAGTCTCAGTAAAAACAAAACCTACAAAAACAAAAGAAATGAAAAAAATTCCACAAACAAAAGGAACTCAGCACAGGAGAATAAGAGGAACATAACTGGAGGACATTATGCTGAGTGAAATAAGTCAATCACAAAAGGACAAATATTGTATGAGACCTCCACTGTATAACTCATGTAAAAGTTTACACACAAAAAGAAACAATCTTTGTTGGTTATGAGGGATGGGAGGAGTGGGGGGGGGGGACTAAATAGATAAGTGGTAACTTTGGTGAAGGGTAAGACAGTACACATTACTGGGGAAGCCAGCACAACTTGTACAAGGAAAGGTCATGGAAGCTCCATAGACGCTTCCAAACTCCCTGAGGGACTGAATTGCTAGGCAGAGGGCTGTGGGGACCATGGTCTCAGGGAACATCTAGCTCAATTGGCATAACACAATTTATAAAGACAATGTTCTACATTCTACCTTGGTGAGTAGAGTCTGGGGTCTTAGAAGCCTGTGAGCAGACATCTAAGATACTCCACTGGTCTCACCCCTTCGGGAGCAAGGGAGAATGACGAGAACAAGATACAAGGAAAAGATTACTTCAAAGGACTAACGGACCATAGCTACCAGGGCCTCCACCAGACTGAGTCCAGTGCAGCTAGATTGTGCCTGGCTACCACCACTGACTGCTCTGATAGGGATCACAATAGAGGGTCCTGGACAGAGCTGGAAAAGGATGTAGAACAGAATTCTAACTCACAAAAAAATACCAGATTTATTGGCCTGAAAGAGACTGAAGAAACCCCGAGAGTATAGCCCCTGGACACCCTTTTAGCTCAGTGGTGAAGCCCCTCCCGAAGTTCACCATTCAGCCGGGGATTGGACAGCCTCATAAAACAAAACGGGACTAATGAGGCACAGCAGTCCAGGGACAAGGACTAGAAGGCAGGAGGGGACAGGAAAGCTGGTGATAGGGAACCCAAGGTTGAGAAGGGACAGTGTTGACATGTCATGGGGTTGTTAACCATTGTCATAGGGCAATATGTGTACTGTTTAATGAGAAACTATTTGTTCTGCAAAACTTCATCTAAGGTACAAAAAAAAAAAAATAGAAAGAATTATCTATGTGAGATCAAACTGACAACAGCAACTCAAAAGGTTTGATGGGAAGCCTAGGGGACAGTGAGTTGAAGATAATGATGATGGAATAATTTGGAAAAGGATAGTGAGAATAGCAGCACAACTGGAAGAATGCAATCGATGTCACTGAATTGTACATGTAGAAACTTTCAAAATGGTGCAATTTTGGCTACGTATATTTTCACCAAAGAAAAGTTCCTCAAGATCGAGAAGGGAGAGTGTTGACATACTGTGAGGTTATTAATCAATGTCATAAAACAATATGTGTACTGACTGTTTAATGAGAAAGTATTTGTTCTGTAAACCTTCACCTAAAGTACAATAAAAAAATTAAAAAAAAAAAAGTCAATGAGCTTTCTTTCCTCCTGCCTACCTAGCTCAGTTCTGGCAAAGAGAATGCCTGACAGGTCCCAAGAGGGACACATCCATTCTTGGAAGAAGTCTTGAGGCCACCTTTCCACAAAGCATTCACATAGTACACTTGCCACCCTATACACCTGTACCCAGCAGCATTACGTCTGCAATACTGAAGGCAGAAGATGGGTCAGAACAGCTTTGGGGCAAGCGGATGACTCCTTTAAACATACAAAAATAGTTATTAGCAACTAGAAGTGGCCCCTGCCAAGGTCGGCTGCCGTTGATAAAGGCCAAGGGCACACACAAATAGGGCAAATTTCCTGATGTCTTCTTCCAGGCTTTTGAACTTGCTCCACGGGCTTCCCCGGCCACGTGACAAGAGCTGCTAAAAAGTTCATAACTTCTCTTTCAAGAGGGATGAATGGTGTCACCCACTCACAGTGACAGTTATTTGAAGAATAACTCTTTTCCATTAAGTACATTAGAGCACGTCAAGCACCGTAATTAAGTGTCCATGTCATTACTTTACTGCTACTATTATAATCATTACCATAGGCTCTGCTCTCTGATTCCTTGGCTCCAGGAGCCGGGCACAGGCAGGGTTCTTGGAAGCCTGCCCAGAGCAGTGCCCAGGGAAAGACCCTCCAGACCCTTGGTCACCGGGTAGGATTTCCTGCTGATTCTGTCACATGACCTTTCTGCATGCGTCTTCTGAAGAGCATCATCAGAAACGCTGCTCCTCTGTGAGGTGTCTGCCTGGCATCTCCCTGTCCACAGCACCCCATGACCTTTTATGACTGGTTTACGTCACCCAGGAGGTGCTGCTGGGGCTTCCTGGCAACCAGGGAGATCCTCCAACTGCCACCTTCGGCAAGTGGGTCCTTTGCAGTTCCTGCCAGGCTAATGTTTCTGTGAGTTTAACATCTCTGAACACTGCTGAGGCTGGTGAGAAGGGAAGGTGCCCACTGGCATTTCGTGACGCCAGGCAGCATCCGGTCTTGGTTACAGTAACAGTGGCCAGGGAGAGAATGCTGGGTTTACCTCCCAGTGTCCGCCCTCCACACCCAGGGCTGAAGCCAGGAGTCGGGTGGGAAGGACCCTCCCGGGTGGCGCAATCTCACCCCAAGCCATAGTCCTTGATTCTGGCTGGTCCAACAACAGTGAGATGCAAGAGTTCTGTTCACAGGTTAGGAAGAGAGAAGGCAACTCCTTCATGTCGGCCAAGGGGTGAACCCCAGGTGAGTGCACACCTGCCAGCACCTGTTTCTTCCCAGGGGAGCCCTCCTGGAGGCCATCCTACTGAGAGGAGTGATGGAACAGAAGTTGCCCCCCTGATGACATGAGGCTTGTTAGATGAGCCAGCAAAGCCCTTACTGGGCGGGACACCTGAGCGAGGTCTTCCGTCACCTGGAATCGGAAGGTTGGTAACTGATACGGGGTGCTAAGTGTTGACAGCTTTATTAATGTTCTCAGTCTAGGGAGACTAATTCGTATCTTGCAAGGCTTTTATGAGGATTAGAAAAAAATTCCATAAAGTGCTCATGGGGACACCATGAGCAATTATTAGGAATTAGTGCATGGTATTATGACTTCACTGAATCCTCTCGGCGACCCTGAACGGTACAGAGAACAGAATAGTTTATACCCATCTCTTGGAGGATAAAACACTCTCAGACAAGTTGAGTGATTTGCCCAAGGTCACAGAGTTGGTGGGTGGGGCTGCCTGAAGGAGCACTCGATGCTCTTTCCAGTGAACTGGGAGGCACAGTCAGGCCTGCCCTGGTGGGGGTGGGGGGTCCGCCCCTACAGGCTTTGGGGGTGGGCACGGCTGCTGGCTGCTCAGAGATGATGTCAAGGATGCAGAAGGTTGGTGGGGCACATGCCATGTCCCTGCCCTCGCCACCCAGCTTGCGGGGTGAACGTGGGTGGAGAGGGGCCGTACAGCATATACGTGCTTTAATCAAACACCACAAAATGGTTGGCCCCAGCACACGTCTGTTTAGTTTTCGGTCTGCTTTGAGACAGAAGGCCCTCCTCAGAATATAACTCTCAGGAGGCTAGGTGTCCCAGGGGAGCCCCTATGAGCTGATGATGCCAAATCCAGTCACAGTAAAGACCACCCAACACACTGGGCCCTGGACACTAGGGCCCTGGCAGCCGATGCTTCTCTCAGAGGCCACCGACCACCCCAGAGTCGGGCCGTGAGATGGAGCTGCAGCCACCCCAACACTGGCAGCTCTCCTCTTTCCACTTCTTCTGTCACCCTGATTGCTCCTCAGGATGGCTTCCTTCCTCCCTTGTGTCCGTGCCAGCATTCCAAACACCATCATATCCCAGTGTCCTGGTATGTGCGGGACCCTGCCATTCCCCGACTCACCAGTGAGGCAACCTCAGCACATCACCCCGACTCTGGGTGTCAGTTCCTCATCTGTAAGGGGGTGATGACAGCACCCACCCTGGGGTGGCTGTGGGGACTGAAGGTGACCCGTGTCCATGCTTGGTACCCAGAATGTGGCGTGTAATAAAGGCCACCGGCTGCTGCACGACATGACTGGTAGCATCCCATGGCATCTGGCCCAGCCACCCCCCGCAGCCTCCCCTCTGCCCTGATTCTCCCAGGATTCTCCCCCACTGTACCAGGTTTTGCTTCCACATGCTCTGCTGCACCGTGCCCCCACCATGCCCTCCTCTTACTCCACCTTCAAGTAAGAGGAAAACTCTCACCCGACCTTCAAGATTTGGTCCAAACAGCACCTCCAGAAAGCTTTCCCTAATACCCACAGATCCAAGAGACAGGGCTGGGAGCTCCTCTGGGTACCCTGGCAATTCTGTGGGCGCTCCCAGTGTGGCTGCTGGCACTTTTACTCCAGTGTCTCCCATGGGTCCCTGGGTAGTGTAAGCGGTTAAGTGTCCGCTATTAAATGTTGGCAATTAGAACCCACTGAGGCGCCTCGGAAGAAACTCCTGGCTATCTGCTTCCAAAACTTCACAGCCACTGAAAACCCTGTGGTGGGCAGCTCTGCTCTGAACACATGAGGTGACCACAAGTCGGAACTGACAGCAAGTGGTGTGTGTGTGTGTGTGTGTGTGTGTGTGTGTGTCCCATTAGACAAGGGCCTCCTGAGGGTATGGGTGGTGTGTCATTTCATCTTTGTGCTATGGGTCTTACAAACTATCCAATATAGATTAAGCACTCAATACGTATTTTCTAAAAAAACCCATTGCCAACGAGTTGATTCCGACTCAAAGCGACCCTCTATGAAAGAGTAGAATGCTCCATAGTGTTTCCAAGGCTGTAAATCTTTATAGGAGACTATTACATCTTTCTTCCGCAGAGCAGATGGTTCACACTGCTGACCTTTCTGTTGGCAGCCAACCGCTTTAACCTCTGAACCAGCAGGGGTCAACAAGTACTTACTGAATGATAACAGAAAACATTTGCATGGAACTCACTATTTACCAGGTACTGTTTAAGGAACTTTACATAGACTGACTCATATAATCGGCCCAAAGACATTATGAGCTAGATCAGAGAAGTTAAGGAACTAGCCAAGGGCACACAGCAGGCCAGTGAGAATCAGGGTTTCAATCAAGGCAACCTGGTCCCAGAGCTGTAACCATGCCAGTACATTGCCTTTGACTGAAGGAATAAATGCTTTGTAGTTCTGCTGCTACCCAATATTATAAAAATAGAGCACGTAGTTACATGTCTGAAAAAAAACAGAAACGAAAAACTACTGTTGGTGATTCTGACTCACAGTGACTCTATAGGACAGAGTAGAACTGCCCCCTAGAGTTTCCAAGGAGCAGCTAGTGGATTCAGACTGCTGACCTTTTGGTTAGCAGCCAAGCCCTTAACCACTGCACCACCTGGGTTCCAGTTACATGTCTAAGTTGGGAGCAAATCCTTAGATCTTCTTTGAAATCAGATCTCTGCCTTTCCTCTAAGACCTTGAACAAACCACTGATTAATCAAATCCTATACTTCGATTGTCAAGGTATATTTAAAAATCTGATGGTTTATAAAAGCCTGAAAATGTTTTAAACTGAGCTCATAAAGCACGGTAAAACTGTGGCTGTAACTTGTCCAACAGGTAAACAGTCTGCGCCCCTGGGACTCCTTCATCCTCGATAACGTGGGGGCTCCAGAAAGCACTCAGAAAGCTTGGACAACTGCAGCTGTAGCTTCTGCTGGCATTGGTAGTTGAATATCCACTTCAATCTCTCCCATTTGCAAGGTACTTTATGATCTCAAACTCGTCAGAAGAGGTCAACCAAAAGCTCAGGAAGTGCCTGGCTGCAGGCACTGGGCACAGACCACAGTCCAGGCCAAGTCAGGAGTTGTGACAGGAAGTGGCGGGTTCTCTAGCCAGGCACCATGGCAGGGAGTCAGGCTTGTGGTTCTACTGTGGAAGATGAATGCAAAGTTGGCAGGGGACACTGCCAGGTGAGTGAGGACCAGGTCTGGCCCAGAAAGCACCTGGGGTGCAGGTGGAATAAAGGCAGGCTTCCTGGAGCAGATCTGTGGTCTGGCCCAACAGGAGACAAGTCCACAAGGAGAGGTGTGACTCAGGTCCCAAACTGGCCTCACAGACGGTGCCCAGTGTGGAGGGTGGTGAAGGAGACGCAGCCACTGGAGCAGGACGCTGCAGTCACCCCTCACCTCCAGTACCCCAAGGTCAGGAAGACCAACTCTTATGCCCCCTAGACTGTGGAGATGTCCCTGCTGCACTTCTAGCCTCTGTCAGCACCGGCTGAGAATGGGGCCATTCTAGAGGGAGGCCTGGGAGGGAAAAGGAGATGGACCCAGCCTCCAGGAGCTGCTTGCTAGGGATGAGAGGCCAGACACAAGCATCAGAGGAAGCCTGCCCTGTGGTCATCAAATCCTGAGAAACACCAGCAGGCTGCCCTCCACTGCTGCCTGCCCCCAGCCACAGTCTGCAATGCCACCATCACCCCGGTCCTTGGGGCCTTATGGGGACACATGCTTTAAAAAAAAAAAAGCTTTATTGAGGCATAATTTACAAGCCATTAAATTCACCAATTGTAAGTGTTCAGTTAAATAATTTTTTGTATATTTATAAAGTTGTGTGGCTATCACCACAATACATTCCTATTTTCCTGAGAAAGTTCCCTCGGGCCCATTTACACTTAATTCCCACTCCCTCAAGGAGATGGACTGACACCGGGGCTACAACAATGGGCTCAAGCATAACAACAATTATGGGGATGGCACAGGACTGGGCAGTGTTTCATTCTGTTGAACACAGGGTTGTGATGTTTTTGTCATGTTTTGTTATCAGGGTAATACTGGTCTCATAAAATGAGCTAGGAAGTATTCCCTCTTCCTCAATTTATGAAAGAGCTTTTTTAAGTATTGATATTATTTTTCTTCAAACATTTGATACACTTGACGGACGAAACCATCTGGGTCCAAGCTTTTCTTTGTGTGAAAAATTTTTAGTTAACAATTCAATATCTTGACTTGTTACAGATTTATTAAGATTATCTTTTTTTTTTTTATAATTACTCTTGGTAATATGTTCCTAGGAATTTTCCCGTATCATCTGTCTTAGGCTGGGTTCTCTATAGAAGCAGAATGAGTAAACTGTATAAATATCCATATAAAGAGATTTATACCAAGGAAATGGCTCAGGAGGTTGTAGAGGCTGGAACGTTCCAAATCCACAGGTCAGGTGGGAGGCTTCTCTTGATTGGTGAAGCCAAGATCGGCAGGTCAGACAGCAGGGCTCTTGCTCAAGGCTGCAAAGATCGACGGATCCCAAGATTGGCAGACAAGACAGCAGGTAAGAACCAGAGGTCAGACGAAACAGGAGCCAGCTGCGGAATCCAGCGCAAGCAAAAGCACACGAACTTTGCTAGAGAGTCCACTTATATTTGATGCAGGCCATACCCACAAGGAAACTCTCTTTCGACTGATTGGCTACTCACTGCAGATCCCATCAAGGAGGTGATCACATCATATCAGATCCCATCATGAAAGTGATCACAACATCATACGACTGCCAAACTACATCATAACTGCCATACCGCTGAGAGTCATGGCCCAGGCAAGTTGACACACAAACTTAATGATCACATTATCTATGTTGTCTAATTTGTTGGAGTAAAGTTGTTCGTAATTTTCCTTCTAATCTTTTTAATTTCTGTAGGGTCAGTAAAGATGTCCCCATTTTGATTCCTGATTTTGGTAATAACTTAATGATCACGTTATCTATGTTGTCTAATTTGTTGGAGTAAAGTTGTTCATAATTTTCCTTCTAATCTTTTTAATTTCTGTAGGGTCAGTAAAGATGTCCCCATTTTGATTCCTGATTTTGGTAATAGCTTTTTTTTTTTTTTTTTAATTTTTTTTCTCTCTTCTTTTTTTTTCATGAATTGTCTAGCTAATGGTTTGTCAATTCTGTTGACCTTTTCCAAGAACCAGTGTTTGCTTTTATTAAATTTTCTTTATGTTTTATGGTCACTGATTTCTGTTCTCATCCTTATTAAATCTTTTCTTCAGCTTACTTTGGGTTTCACTTCCTCTCCTTTTCCAATTTTTTTTTTTTTTAAGGGAAAGCTTAGTTTATTGATTTGAGGGCTTTTTTCTTCTCTAATATAGGCATTCAACCCTTTCAGGACTAGCAGTATATATAGCTACCACTTACATTTTGTATCTCTGGGGTTCATTGGGAATCTGCTCTCCCACTGACAGTACATGCTGCCAGCAGGCGGGGCCCCATATAAAAGTTTGAAACGGAAAACACAGGCATGTGCTGCAGATTAGTTTTTACAGGGTATTGTATGGGGTGATGCTGAATCACTGGATTTTTGGTAGGAAAAACATGACTTTTGAAAAATTTTATTTGGTACACATATGTACCTCTGGATTCCCGGGGAGAATTTGTGTTTGCAAGGGGTATACATATGTACATCTGAACTCCAAGAGCACAAGTGATGGAATGAGGCATAAATCAAAAATCATATTACCTACCAAAAATTCACACACACTCAATGATTCAGCATGCCCTCCATTACTGAAAACACATAGTATCAACAAAAAATTAAAAGGAAAAAATTAATTGGGTCACAAATTAAAGCCATAAATTGCCCTCTAAACATTGTTTGAGCTGCATCCCATAAATTGTGATGTGTTGACTTTTCATTTTCATTCAGTTCAAAATATTTTCTAATTTTCCTTGTGATTTCATCTTTGATCCTTGGATTATTTAGAAGTGTATTTCATTTCCAAATATTTGGAGATTTGCAAGATTTCTTTCTGTTGTTGACTCCTATTTAATTCTGTTGTGGTCAGAAAATAAACTTTGTATGACTTCAAACCTTCTAAGTTTATTCATATCAGGTTTATGGCCTAGCATACGGTCTAACCTGGAGACTGTTTCATGTAACTTGAAAAGAATGCATATTATGCAGTCAGTGGGTGAGTACCGTTATATGTCAGTTAGGGTGGGGATCTTCTGTACCTCTGCTGATTTTCTGCCTAGGTGTTCTATCAATTATTGAGAGTGGGCCTGAAATCTCCAGCTTTTATTCTAGAATTGTCTATTTCTTCTTTCAGTTTTCTCAGTTTTTGCTTCATGTATGTTAAGGTTCCATTGTTAGGCCCGTATACATTTATAATTGTTACATCTTCCTGATCTGTTGACCCTTTTATCATCATGAAATGTTCTTCGTTTCTAGTAATATTTCTTGTCATAAATTCTACTTTGTCTGTTATTAATTTAGCCACTCCCCCCTCTTATTGTCACTGTTTGCATGTTATATCTTTTTCCATTCTTTTACTTTCAACCTTCTTTTCAACATTTATTTGGATCCACAATCAATGCCCATGAAAGCGGCAGTCAGGAAATCGAATGAAGTATTGCGTTGGGCAAATCTGCTGCAAAAGACCTCTTTAAAGTGTTAAAGGAAAAGATAATCGCTTTGAGGACTAAGGTGCGCCCGACCCAAGCCATTGTATTTTCAATAGCCTCATATGCATGCGAAAGCTGGACAAAGAATAAGTAAGACCAAAGAATTGATGCCTTTGAATTATGGTGTTGGCAAAGAACACTGAATATACCATGGACTGTCAGAAGAAAGAACAAATGTGTCTTGGAAGCACAGCCATAATGCTCCTTAGAAGTGAGGATGGTGAGACTTTGTCTCACATACTTTGGACGTGTTATAGGGAGGGGCCGGTCCCTGGAGAAGGACATCATGCTTGGTGAAATAGACAGTCAGCGAGAAAGACAAAGACCCTTAACGAACTGGATCGACACAATGGCTGTAACACTGGGTTCAAACATAGCAACAATTGTGAGGATGGCACGGGACAGGCGGTGTTTCCTTATGTTGTGCATGGGGTCGCTATGAGTTGGAACCAACTCGATGGCACCTAACAACAACTTTCAACCAATTTGTGTCTTTGAATCTAAGCTGTATCTCTTGTAGACAGCATGTAATTGGATCTTGTCTTTTGTTTATTTGTTTGTTTGTTTTTTAATCCAACCTGACGATCTCTGTCTTTGGTTGGGCTGTTTAGATCATTCACATTGAGCATAATTATTGATATGGCTAGGTTTACATCTGGCATTTCGCTATTTGTTTTCTATATGTCTCCTGGTTTTTTGTTGTTATTGTTTGTTTTATTTTTGTTGTTGTCATTCCTCCTGTCCCCCCTTGATTGCCTTCTTTTGCGTGAAACAAACATTTTTATTCCTCTGTTAATACTTTAACTATATTTTATTAGAATTTTTTTAGTGGATGCCTAAGAATTACAGTATGCATCCTAACTTATTACAATGTCTTTCAAATTAATACTAACTAAATTCTGGTAAAATATAGAAACTTTTCTCCAATATAACTCCATTCCTCTCCCAACCTTTGTGCTATTATTTTCACATGTATTTTATCTACAAACGTTATAAACCCAACAATAAAAAAAAAAAAGTCATAGAATCAATTCCGACTCATAGCAACCCTATAAGGATAGAGTAGAACTGTCCTACAGGGTTCCCAAGGCTGTAAATCCTTACAGAAGCACATCTTTCTCCCATGGAACAGCTGGTGGGTCCAAACTGCCAACCTCTTGGTTAGCAGCTGAGTGCTTTAACCACTGCACCACCAGGGCTCCTGAAACCCAACAATACAAGAATAATTACTGCTTTAAAATTTTATGTCTTTGAAAGATGTTTAGAGAGAAAACGAGGAAAACTATAACTACAGAATGGTATACTTTTATTATTAACTCACATATTATTTCTATTGCTTGTTGTTTCTCCTGTTGATTTACCACATGAAGTCATTTCCTTTCAGCCCTGTGGTGAAATGAGTTCCTTTCTGTGGCCTTTTGCCTTGGCTCTCTGGAAAAACAGGTTGGAAGACTCCTAAGCCCTGAGCAGTTACTTTGTCCTAGTTCTTTGAAGAAGCAAATGGGGAAGGTGGGAGAGGCTCCCAGGTTGTTTTCTACCCCAGAGGGTTTGTTACTTTTGCCCAGGAGATATCCCAGGTTGATTAACACTTCCTGGGCAAGCTGTAAACAACTTGATGGTTTGATACTTTTGCCTGGTAATTTAACAAGACCTGAGCTAACTGACATCTAATGGGTAATTAAGGATTGGTTGAACTCCAGTCTGGCGAGGAAGATCCTGTCTTGTAACTGATGAGGATTGGGATATATAAATGCTGAACTGCAGACATTTTTAGAGGCCCACTGGTTCAGAGAGAGATGCTGGCTAAGAGCTGGGTTGGCAGAGAAGCAAAGTTACATAGCAGCCGAGTGGTCCCAAAGCTGCTACGCTGGCTAAGAGCTGGGCCAGTTAGCGGCAGAAAGGCTGATGATGAAGAGGTCTGACAGCAAAGCACAGCTAAAAGAGACAAGCTGCTATGCTGACTGTGAGCTGGGCCAGTTAGTGGCAGAGCGCAGCTAAGAAACCTGAGCAAGAAACCTGGCTGTGAGCTGGGCCAGTTAGCAGCACAGAGGCCAATGGCAGAGCATCGACAGTGGAGAGGCCTGATGACAGAAAGCTGCTAGGAGAGCAGCAGCTGAGAGAGCTGTTACACTGGCTATGAGCTGGGCCAGTCAGCACTGGAAAGGCTGATAACAGCGTGATGGCTGAGCACCCAACTGCAGAGAGCCCTGATGGCAGAGAGCCACTGCTAGAAATGTAGCAACTGAGAGAGCTGAGTGGGCTGCTGTACTGGCTATGATCTGAGCCAGCTAGTGGCAGAGGCCAATGATGGGAAGCCCAACAGTGAAGAGCTTGATGGCAAAGAGGCCTTCACAGCAGAGAAAGTACCACCCAGTAGAGCAGCTGAGTCAGGGCATCTGCCTGGCGGAGAAGGCAGCCTCCCAGCAAAGAAACCACGCCCACAGACCACTGAAGTCTGTGTGCTTCTTGATGCTGATCCCAAGTTGTTCCTGTTACTTCCAGGTTAATCTTGATCCTAAATTGTAGCCTATTACTTCCCTAACAAACCACTAACTGTGAGTATGGTCGGTGACTTTTGTGTGGTCACTGCAATGAATTGTTGAACCCTGCAGGTAGAGAGTGCTGTGGGGGAGCGGCTGGTGTCAGAAATTATGAAGAAGTAGGAAGGTGGAGATACACCTGACCTCCCCTTCATAGGAACCAGCTTTGTGCTGATTCTGTTCCTTATCCCTTGTGAATTTAGACAAGTCCTTTGCTATGCTACACAGCCTGAAGGAATTCCTTTATTACTTCTTGTAGGCAGGTCTGCTAGCAATTAATAATGTCAGTCTTTTTTTTTTTTCTGGGAATGTCTTTGTTTTGCCTTCATTTTGTTCAGAATAATTTTGCTGAATACAGAATTCTTGGTTGACAGGCTTTTGTTCTGTTTGTTTTTTTTTTACTTTGAAATTGTTAACAAAAGCAAACTGAATCCAACAGTGCATAAAAACAATTATACACCATTATCAAGTGGTATTTATTCCAGTTATGCAAGACTAACATTCAAACCTAAAGAAAAATTGTATGATCTTATCAATTGACAGAAAAAAAAAATTGACAAAATCCAATACCCATTTTTGATTTAAAAAAAAAACAGAAAAACAAAAAACTTTCAGAAAGTTAGGAAGAGAGGGGATTTAACTCAAATTGATAAAGGACATCTACAAAAAAACCTACAGCTAACATCACAGTCTTATCAAGAGATTTTGGGAATTTTTCGGCCATCATTTCTTCCAGGAATTTTGTTGTTGTTGGTCATTTCTTTCTAGACTATTTTCTCTCTGTTGTTCCAACTGAGTGAATTCTATTGATCTGTCTTCAAGTTCACTGAACTCTATCCTCTGTCATTTCCATTCTACTATTGAGCCCATCCAATGAGTTTTTTTGTGACTGTACTTTTCTGTTCTGTAATTCCCATTTGGTTCTTTTTTTTATAACATGTATCTGTTGGCTGAGATTTTCTGTTTTGTCATTTGTTTCAAGAGAATTTGTAATTGATTGTTGAAGCATTCTTATGATGACTGCTTTAAAATCCTTGTCAGGTAATTCCTTCATTTGATTCATCTTGGTGTTGGCCTCAGTTAATTCCTTTTTCATTCAAGCTATGATTTTTTTGGTTCTTAGTATGAGGGGTAATTTTTTATTGTATCCTGGAAATTTTTTCCATCATGTTAAGAGACTGAGCCCTATTTAAACCTTTTATTTTGTAGGTAGTCACCCTGTTTAGGTGTAGCATGCAAGTCTTGGCCTACTTTCATGAGCTATAGTTCCAATGACCTTTTAATTTTCAGTCTTTACAGTATTATTTTTGGTTTATGTGGTGTCACTGGGGCTCCCACCAGCCCCTTCTGCTGCTGTCTGAGGTGGTGGAAGAGGTTTCCCCAGTCTGGGTAGCTGGGAATCTCTCAGTGGGAGAAGGGAGTCTCAGGCCTGTGGAAACAGTCAGGTTTGTGGGCTGGGTCTCTTGTTATGTCTGAGTGCCTCTTTCCAGTCCCACCCACCGGCCTGGTGTTTCTGGGCAGGGAAGGGGAGTCTCAGGCTGGTGAGGAAGGAGCCCTTTGCTTGACTGCTTGTTGTTGTTGGCAGGGTTGCCAGTCAGTCCCCCCTGCAGGGGGTGTCCAGCTCACCTGAGGTTGTCAGCACAACTCAGGAAGGAATGACCCTACCTGCTTGTTTTCTGTTGCTAGTCTGGGGTCAGGAAATGCTGGGTCTAGGTCATCTTCTTCTGTTTGGATAGGGGAGTAAGACTCCCTGCAGCTGTATTCTTGCCCCAGTCATGGGGTCGCAAACCAGTTTACCTCCTTCCTACCACCGCTCAGAGTCCTCCTTTGGCTGTCTCTTGAGTTATTTCCAGAGGTGACAGTCATGCTTAGTGGGGAGGAGTAGGGAGAAAGGGATCTACACCATCCTATCTGGACTGAAGTCCAAAGTCTTCTTTTAAAAATCTGTGCATTTGTAATATCTCCTATAACTATTAATGTTACTTGTGAGGTGTATCCCACCAGCTAAAAGGCTAGTATCCCAGTACATATTATATTACTAATGGCCACATTCTCCAAGAATGGGACACAGGGCAAGCAAGCCTTGGTGAAAAGGGATTAGGCATGTTTGTGGTCAGTAAGGTATCCAAGTGGCTCAGTCCAGCTGCCAGCACCATCATAAACCTACAGACTGAAGAGAGCAGCCCTTCAGGTACACGTGCTAAGTCTCTCAGCACACACGTTGGGCCAGCATGAGCCACGTGTTCTCTGAGCCCTCTGGATGTGATAGCCAGTTAGGAATTAGGAAACATATGAACTCGTGCATAACACACATTTTTAGACTAATTTGTGGTTGGTTGTGTAAAAATGTTGTGTACTAATGAGATAAACATATGAATTTAACCAATTTCTTGGTAATACCAAAAGAAAGTAAAATAGAAGAGTCTCATTAAAGAAAAATAAATAAATAAAACATTCCTACCTGTTCTGTGGGCATTTCACCAAATAATGTCTCACTGTGAAAAGAAAAAGAAAAAAGAAAAGATGGTAAATAAATGCTCCTTCAGATAAATGGTGCTTCCCGAGTTACCAGGAAATGCAGAGGCTGAGACGTCACCGGGGGCAGGTACAAGCTGACTACAGGGGCTTTTTTACTTCTCTGTGGGTAAGTACAGGAGAGCCACAGCTGACACACAGTGACCTGATGTTTAGACCCCTAGATCTAGTCAGGCACAAAGCCATAACCCCAGGCTTCCCTGTTACACAATCCAGAACAGTTATTTTGGTGCAGGAGTCCTGGAGTAACACTGTTAGCCAACTTCTGAGCTCTGCATTGGTCATGATAAGATCTGCTTGCAGCAAGCTGGGCCAACCTGTCCCACTTAGAAGCTCCTTACTGTAAAATGGGGTTCATTCTCTGATTAATGCCCTTCCAGAAGTAAGAAGAGGCCCTTGGGAAAACAGCTTTAGAGCAAGACATCCTTCCAAAGTGGGTCTGCTTTAGGAAAACCGACTGATTCTAGCCTCAGAGGAAAAATAAGAATACCCAGGCACTTATCCCAAGTGTCCGATCTGAGGGCTTGCAGTTGGGTTCAACTCAGAAGGAAAGCTGGAGTCGTGGGGGTTCTGCAGCAGACGGCTGTGTCAGTGGCCCCTAGTGACTCCTACTTCCCCGTACCTGGCCACACCCTTACTCAGTCCTCTCCCACACTGACTCTGGGTGTGGATGCACGACTTGCTTTGGTCAATGGGACATTAGCCAACGTGTTACAAGCAGAGGCTTCAAGGTATTTGAGCTCTTGGGTTTGTCCTCTCCCTTATTGCTAGGGTTCATCTGTTACACGTGCAGAGCCTGGCGATGTGAGACCACAGGCAGCAGACACAAGCCCTCCCAGCTGAGGGCCCCTGACCGATCTCCAGCCCATCTGCTAGCGACTGCAGCTGCATGTGTGGCTCCAGCTGCCCCAGCCTAAATCGCTGACACGTGGAAGTGTGAGTAAATAAAACAGCTGTTATTTTACACTACTACATTTGGGATAATCAGTCACGAAGAGATAGGTGACCAGTGCAGGTTCCGTGTAAGAATGATAGCGTCTCAGGATTAGGGGGCACCACAGGTTTATCGGGTCAAACTCCCTGCTGATACCCAAACACTTTCTGCAGTTCCATTTACTGAGCACCTACTGTATACTAGGCAATGTGTAAATGCAACAACAATACTAATGTCCATACCACGGGGAAAAAAAAAAAAAAAACAGTTGCCAGAGAATCAAATTCCAACTCATGGCGACCCCATGTGTGTCAGAGTAAAACTGTGCTCCATACAGTTTTCAATGCTAATTTTTCTTAGGCTGATCACGAGGCCTTTCTTACGAAGTGCCTCTGGGTGGACTTGAGCCACTAACCTTTCAGGTTATTAGCTGAGTACATTAACTATCTGCACCAGCCAGGGGCTCCTAACCAGTTGCTGTTGAGTCCATTCTGACTCATGGAAAGCCCTTGTGTCAGAGAATTGTACTCTATAGGGTTTTTTGTTGTTCAGCAACACAACACTTGCCATATGGCTTTCAATGGCTGATTTTTCAGAAGTAGTTTGCCAGACCTTTCTTCTGAGGTACCTCTTGACGGACTCGAACCCCCAACCTTTCAGTGTATTAAACGTTTGCACCACCCAGGAGCTCCCTAACAACCATAGTTAACATTTATTAAAGATTTCATTTATGCCTGGCACTAAACCCCACTGCCACTGAATCAATTCTGACTCATAGCAATCTTGTAGGGCAAAGTAGAACTGCCCCATAGGGTTTCCAAGGCTGTGAATCTTTACGGGAGCAGACTGCCACATCTTTCTCCCGCAGAGCTGCTGTGTGAACTGCCAACCTTTTGGTTAGCAGCCAGGCACTTAACTACTGTGCCACTAGGGCTCCTGTTATACAAATCAGTGGTCTTCAAACTAGGGTCTGCATCTCCCTGGTCACTGTCAGGAAGGACAGTTTTAAGGTAATCAGTTTCCAGATCCGCATCTTCCACATGTATTTTTCTCTAAAACTGACCCTCTGGGAACGTGCCAGGTCTGGCTGCACTCCTTCCCTCCACCCCTTTCTCTTCACTCTTCCCCACTGGATAAAATCAAGGTACTTCTCGCACCATCCAGAATGGTTCTATGGAGACCTGTCCAGGGTGTAAAAACCTTAGGGCAACAAAGAAATGATCTGAGATTTCAGTGCCGGTGTTGAGAAAGGGAATGACTAGTGATGGGCAACTAAGGCTTTGCAGTGGGGGAGCTTTCCAGTATTTTGCTCTCAAATAATGACCTAATCCAGTTGTCACCTGGTAGAGTATCAGAAATCATTTTTGATGACAGATCATTATGTGGCTTTTGACATACAACACAGGAGCAAAGTACTGAGTGTGATAACAGAACTTCATTCCTTCTTGCTTGTTTATACAGAACAAGGTTCTTCAGAATCAACATCCATGAAAATATAGGAACACAACTGAAGCTGAATTCTACCACTAAGTATACTTACCCAAGCACATGTGAATTAAAAATAAAAACCCATCTCAATAAAAATGCATTTCTGATAAAATTTTATCTCATATGATTATTAATTATTTACCTAAATTTATATTTATGTGGTTTTGATTAAGTTTACAGTGATTGTCCACATCTTACTAATTGTGCAATATTGACAACTCAACCCAGAAGAACTATTTTAACACGTAGAGACTTACGTGGAAACAAAAAACTCTTAAATTTATACTCATATTATTTCACAAAGAACTATAATAGAGTGATCAATAAAGGACTTTCAAAACAAAAAAAAATTGTATTAAAGTGGGATAAAATTCTGTTGGGGAAGTAGACTGAAGATAAAATAAAAGTTCAAAGAGACAATATAAACTTTCTAACAGTTAAAGCTTTTCATGGAGTCTTTTCAATAAATGGAAAAACCAAACCAAGCCCATTGCCGCCTAGTCGATTCTGACTCATAATGACTCTTTAGGACAGAGAAGAACTGCCCCATAGGGTTTCCAAGGAGCAGCTGGTGGATTCAGACGGCAGACATTTTGGTTAGCAGCCAAACGCTTAAAAAAAATAAATGGAGGTGGCTATTAAATCCATGGTATTTTGATGTAAAAGAGAGAGGTAGGCATTTTATTTTAAGATGTGAATTTTGGTGATGCTCTGGAAATTACATCATTTGCAACAATTTACATTTATGATTAAAAAGTTTAGATGTCAGCAAATCAACGTGCATGAGTGTGTAGCTTTGAAATTATTTTAGGGGCTATACAAGCAAACGTATGAAGATCACAACTTTGTACTCTAATGTCAACTTCATAATAAGCTTGTCGTCTTCCCATTTTACAGCGAAGGGCTCCGAGGCGCAGAGAGGCTAACAAGCTGGCCCATGGTTATGTGGAGGAGAGCGGTAGAGCTGGGTAGCCTAACTCCAGAGCCCAACTACTCTACATTCTCAGATACACCAGGAAGGCAGGTGTTACGGCTCCTACATATGGAGAAACTGAGGCTCATCCAGCTGGGACCAGAGAATCCCTAAGCTGACCTGTTTCAGGAAGTCATGTCCAGGGGCAGGTGGCCAGCAGCCTAGAGATCAGGAAGAGGGGACAGGAGGGCAACTGGGGGGTTCTCATAACAGCAGGCATTGGTTGGGGGGTGACTAAGAAGGGGCTGGAGCCTGGTGAGAGCAGGCAGTGCAGGGCACAGAGAGATGGGGTCTCAGCC
Organism: Dugong dugon; assembly: GCA_030035585.1. NCBI lineage: Eukaryota > Metazoa > Chordata > Mammalia > Sirenia > Dugongidae > Dugong > Dugong dugon. Next base: position 6,900,372 of record CM057475.1, on the reverse strand, counting down.
CGTGTGACTGCAATGCTCAGGGTACCACTGCTGAAGAGGGGCCACCCACAGGACCCAACATGATTCTGGACACCAAAGGGGAGACTTAACGGCATCTGAGAAATAGACTGTGCCCAGAATCAACTTCAAATACACAAATATACATAGGCTAATCAGTGCTGATGACATGAATACGTTACCCTGTCTTAGTCTGGATACCTGAGCAGCTGACCTTAAGCCAAGGATTCCTATGCTAAGAGTTTCTGTGGGCTGAGCTCCTGGGAGGCCTCAAGGGGAGCGGGGCAGTGAGATAGCAAAGAGAAGGAAGCCAATCAAGACTGCGTCATCTGCCATCAAGCCAGGAACCCCTGGGGCCATGGCGTGGCATCCAGCATGCCTGGCCCAGAAGCTCCCAATTCCACACAAAGCAAGTGTCCTGCACAGAGATGAAGGTCTGGACTCGTTTCTTTTAAATGGTGACCTTATGATGTTTGGGACTTTGAAGACTCTAGAAGGAGGGACTGTTTTTTCACCTCTCCTGATGAGAAGATAATTGTGCACACCAGGCCCTTGGGTTACCCTTTCTCTGCCCCAGCCTCCACCACTGAGGCCATGCCGCTCACATACCACCCCATGTCCCAACCTCCCAGGGGACATGTCTTCCTCACCAGGCCCTGTCCCTGTTCCCACTCTTCATCCCAGTGAGCTGAACCCCCCAACCCCTCCATATAGACCCTGTAGCAGTATTGGGACTCTTATGGTGTGGCAAATCTCCCCCGTTCACTCCCTGTTCCCACGCAGCGTCCCCTAACCACCAGGCCTTGCAGAGACTCTGAGGCAGGACACCTGGACACTTTCGCTCTGCTTCCAGAACCTTCCGCACTCACAGTGAATGCTTATTGCAGCCCCAGCACCATGTCCGGTGCTGCACCTGGAGTGAGCACCCAGGAAGTATCTGCAGAATGAACAAACAAAGGGCTCTCCAGCCTCATCTGGTTTAGCAAGGGCAGAGAGTCACACAGCCCTGAGAAAGCACCAGGCCTGATTTGGGGTCAAGCCCACAGCTCTCTGCCTGCATTTTCATGGGGGGAGGCAGGTATAGGGTGCACCCCTCCCGTCCTGTCCAGCCCCCTCCCAGTGCCAACTGCGCTCTCACCTGCCATGCCCACGAGCCCGGGCCCCACTTAGGAAATAGCCTTGCCTTTGCCAATGTTACGTGGCCAGCACACTTACAAGGACAGGTGGAACCATTCTCTGGCATCACCAAACGGAAAGCTGAGAAGAACCAAGTTTTCCCGTTCCCGTAGTACAGAGAGCTGCTTTATGGCCACATCCATTCAGCATGTAATGTTGTTTATCTAGGGTCACATGGTCCAACGCTGCAGTCACGAGCCATTGGTGACTACTGAATTGTGTGACTAGTCCAGAATGAGATGTGCTGGAAGCATGAAATGCGTACCAATTTCAGTATCACATCAGCAGTTTTTATACTGATAAAGTTGTTGATATGTTGGCTATACTGAGGTAAATAAAATATTGATTTCACCTGTACATTTTGACGTTTTAAATCTGACTACTAGAAAATGCCACCACCCATCTCTCAGTTTGTTGTACATACTGTGGTGGCTTATGTGTTGCTGTGATGCTGGAAGCTATCCCACCAGTATTTCAAATGCCAGGAGGGTCACTCATGGTGGACAGGCTTCAGCAGAGCTTTGAGACTAAGACAGACTAGGAAGAAAAGCCTGGCAATCTACTTCTGAAAATTAGCCAATGCAAACCTTACGGATCCCGACAGAATACTGCCCCATGTAGTGCTAGAAGATGAGCCCCCTAGGCTGGAAGGCACTCAAAACACACAGTGGCTGTAACAATGGACTCGAGCACACCAATGATCCCAAAGATGGTGCAGGGCCAGGCAGTGCCTTGTTATGTCATGTGTGAGGCCATCCTGAGCAGGAGCTGACTCAACAGCAGCTAATGAGAACTAGAAAACGTACCATCGCATGTGTGGTTCACACGATTTGTCCACTGGGACAGTGCTCAAAGAGGTTCTCAAGAGTCACATGGCTCTGGGCTGCCTGGAGCACCGTGTGGTCAGTGTGCTCATCATGAATTCCCACCACGGATGAAGACAGACCACCAGCAGAGGGAACGCAGGGGCATCAGCCCGCTGCCCACAGCCAGCATGGCAGCCGCACAGACCATATCCCCAGCCTCCCAACAGCCCTGCGAGAAAAGAGGTGCTCTCACTCCACTTTAAAGGTGAGAAGACTCGGGGCTCAGGATGCTTACTGGGGCCTGAGAAGACCTGCTTTGTAAGTAAAGGAGCTTGAATCTGGGCTCTATCTGGCAGTCTTTCGCTAAGCTGTTGGGGAGGCTTCCAAGCACCCCAGAGGAAGGGCCTGTTGTCTCCTGGCACTGGCAGGAGCCCAGCCACTCCCCACCACACACTGGAGAAGACTTACATCCGAGGAGTGTCGGAGGAGAGAGTTCATGCCCGGGCTCGTCCAAGCGTCTCTCTCCAAGCTGGTGAGCACTTTCATCCTCTCTGAGGCCCTGGGCTCTGACCCTCTGTCCTCCTCGTCCCCGGCCACCCCTGGCTGTGGAGTGGGATGCAGCCTCCCACGCGACCCCCCCGCCCTTTCCTACCACCTCCAGAAGAGAAAGCCACGGGCCCTTTTGATGTCATTGCCACAGGGAATCAGAGGACAAGCCTGCAGACAGGGCAAGTCACTGAGGTTCCAGAGGCTATGACGTCCTGCCGTCCTGTCCCTAGTCCCTAGTTCTAGCTAACACGAGCACACAGATAAAGAGGTCTGAGCACTCTGCTTCCCTGTCTGATTCCAGTATGCCTTAAAAACTGTGTGTCTGTGGAACTGCTGGGGCCGCCCCTAGGCAGCGAGTCTGCAGGAATATCTGAAGAAGCAAAGGCCTTTGGAGGCCACTGAAGGAACTCAGGGCCTCAGCCCTTGGCCACCAGGTTTGGTGCTTCCAGGATGCCTCAGAGTTGCAAAGGCCATGTGATGGGGCTATGGGCACTGCTGGCCCCAGCAGATTCACAGCTCTGGAGGGGACATAGACAAGCATGTCTGTACTTGGCAAACAGCGCTGGATTTGATTAACTCCAGCTCACATAGACAGCGGGCACCCGGGAAAACAAAGCTGCATGAGGTGAAGGCCCAGGAACAAGAGAGGCCCTGGGCTCCCAGTATGGGCTTCCTGATCTCAGGCTTGCCCTGGTGGACGGCAGCAGGGCCCGCTAGTCTGCTGACGTCTTTTCTGATGAGTCTTGCTGACGGGGCAGAAGAGTAGGTGCTGGGCTCACCCTGTTTCCCACAGGACCCCTGTGGCTCACACACAGACCGGCGGGGCTGGCTGAGCACTCTTTCCTGTATGAGGTGAGGATGCGGAAGACCCAACACACATTTTGAGTCAAAAACCAAATAAATGTCACTATCACAAGGGGGTCTGTATAGTCAAGCCAGAGCCCCTGTCACACTAAACATTGTTCTGAGTACTGTGTTCACCACCCGTCTGTCTGTACTGTGCTGGCTTGTGTGTTGCTGTGAGTGTGGAAGCTATACCACTGATATTTCAAATACCGAATACCAGCATGGTGGACAGGTTTCAATGCAACTTCCAGACTCAGACAGACTGGGAAGAAAGGCCTGGTGATCTTCTTCCAAAAATTAGCCAGTGAAAAGCCTATGACTCACAGCAGAATATTGTCCAAATCACTTGCTTTGGGCATATAATTGGGAAAGACCAATCACCAGAGGGGGACATTGTGTTTGGTAGGATAGAAAGCCAGCAAGGGTGATAGAGACCCTCGGTAAGACGGATTGGCACAAGAGCTGTAACGATGAGCTCCAACATGCTGGTGATCATAAGGACGATGCAGGACTGGGTAACGTTTCATTGACACTTGGTTACCAGTCACCAGGAGCTGGAGCTGACTTGACAGCAGCTAACAACAACAACAGTTTATACATATTAATAGTTTGAATAAAGATGATGCAAGGTTGCTACAGTAGACTGTGCATATGCACCATTTTAATGCAAACTATCAGTACATACACAGTGCTTGCAGATCCACATACAGAGAAACTTCCACTCACTCCAGGACTCCCTTCCACTGGGCCTGGCCCAGGCATTCCTGGAGGCCTTGCTTTCTCCTGCTCAGTGACAGAGCATCAGACTTGGGGTAGCTGCTCAAAGCCTTGGTTGTCAGTAGGGATGACCCGGCCACAGGGGGTGACTGGAACTCTCTGGGGGTGTTTCTGATGATCACACTGATTGGGTAATGCTTGACAGTCAGCATTATACAGGACAGTCTGTGGAGGAAGGCTTCTCCCACGTGACTTTGGAACCACCTCTTCATCGTCGGCTGAGCCTGGGACCTTCGTCCACTTTATAGAGACACAAGGCACGTTTTTGCTCCATTTCAGTATGCAATGAATTTATAATGAGTGTCACTACTGTGAAAATCAGGGGAAGAATGTTTATTTGAAACTCTGTCAACAGTTGGGATTTTAAAAATCCCATCACTAAGGGCAGTGCCACTAAAGGCAAACTCACTTGTGCCAGTCTGTACTTGTCCCTGTCATGTGGCTATTGGTTCCATGTGTGTGTCTGTGTGTCTGTGTGTGTGTCTGTCTGTGTGTGTGTCTGTGTGTGTGTCTGTCTGTGTGTGTGTGTGTGTGTGTGTGTGTGTGTGTGTGTGTGTCTGTGTGTCTGTGTCCATGGGTGGCATAAACACTGAAGTGACTGGCTACTAACCGAAAGGCTGGTGGTTCAAATCTACCCAGAGAGGCCTTGGAACAAAAAGATCACAGCTTTGAAAACCCTGTGGAGCACAGTTCTGCTGTGCACACACTGGGTCATCATGAGTTGTACCCGACTCGACCACAGCTGGAACATATGCATGTATGTATGTATGCACGCACATGCATATACATATAAATGTATGTATATGTATAGACACATATATGTACATACATGTATATGTGTCCATGTCTATAATGATGATATACATATATATGTACGTGTATATGTATACATATATGTGTATGTTCCAGTTGAGGTGTAGTTAAGTACAACTCATGATGACCCAGTGTGTGCAGAGCAGAACTGTGCTCCACAGGGTTTTCAAGGCTGTGACCTTTTTGGAAGCAGATCTCCAGGCTTTTCTTCTAAGGCACCTCTGGGTAGATTTGAACCACGAACCTTTTGGTTGATAGGACAGAGAGAACCTATAGAAGGATAGTAGTTTAATACACCCGGTGGTGCAGTGAAAGAAAGGGTTGCCAATCTGCTTCTGTAAAAATCACAGCCAAGAAAACCCTATGGAGCAGTTCTACTTTATAACACACGGGGTTGCCATGGGTTGGAATTGACTCAATGGCAATGGGTTTGATTTTTTTTTTTTTGGTATGGAGTACCTGGGTGATGCAAACTGTTCATATGCTCCGCTGCTAACCAAAGGATTGGAGGTTCACGTCTACCCAGAGGTACCTCAGAAAGGCGTAGTGATCTACTTCCTAAAAATCAGCCACTGAAAACCCTACGGAGTACAGATCTACTCTGATACATGCGGGGTCACCATGAGTCAGAGTTGATTCAACAGTAATTGGTACTAGTACTGGTATATAATACATATACTTTTATACACACACACACACACACACACACACACACACTTTTTTAGCTTTTATGTCAAAGGTCAAATATAAGGAAACATTGTCTTCTCTGAAATTCAAACTTACTAAAAGAAGTAGGTGCAATACAAAAACCCATTTTACTGTAGTGTAAATTACTTTCCTTTATTTCTCCTTTAATTATACCTAGTGCATTAAGCTGATTTTTATAGGTATAACTCTAAAACCCACTGCCATTGAGTTCATTCTGACTCAGAGAGACCCTATAGGACAGAGCAGAACTGCCCCTAGGGTTTCCCAGGAGTGCTGGTGGACTTGAACTGCTGACCTTTTGGTTGGCAGCTGTAGTTCACCATAGTTCTGAACCACTGTACCGCCCAGGCTCCTTTATGGGTGTAGGTAGTATAGATTATCTGAATTTCACTTCAAAATAGCAATGGGATCATTGTAAAATGCTTATTGTACAGAGGTTGCTGGCTGGGGTAGGGTCAAGAAGAACAGCATCTGGACTATTAGAAATGCACATTCTCCAGCCCACCCCAGATGTACAGAATCGGCAGCCTAGCCAGTTCCCAGGTGAAGTGTCTGCTCCTAAAGGTTTGGGGAGCGCTGATCTTAGGCTCCAGGACCCAGTAGAGGGGTAAGCCCCACCCAGGGGCTGATTATCCAACAGGAAGGTAAGCACCATGCTTACTTTGTTTACCAGATCATCTGTAGAGAACAATTTCACATTTTTCAATACATCAAATGTTCTGCTTCTAGGTATGACTGGCATCTGTCTCTCCCCCAACCTCATAGAACCTTCCTACAGAATCAAAGCCTCTTTTCAAATTTATAGTCCCTGACAGAGGCAGATAATCTTGTGAGGAAGTTAAGCACAGGCTTACTTGCACTTACTTACTAATCTGTATTGAACAATTTCACATGAGTGCTCAAATTGTTCACTATAGATGATCTGGTAAGCTAGGTAAGCACTGTGCTTACCTTGCCTATTGGATAATCCTCCCCTGACCCAGCCCCACACTGAACAGTCCCTGCCCTGGCTCCACGGGGGTGCTGGGAGGCACTGGCTCCATGGGGGGGTTGGGAGGCGCTGGCTCCGAGGGCAGCACGGGGCAGGTCCACCCTGCAGTGGCACGTGATGTCCCAGCCCAAAGCCCAGCTCCCTGAGGAGCCACAGGGCAGATAAAGAGCCGAGGGGGAGGGACCTCCGCACCAGCTGCCACAGAAGGGCTGGAGGAGAAGCCCTTTGCAAAGGTCGGCTTGGAGGCGGCTGAGGTTTGCTTTAGTAGATTACATGGCAGATGTGGAATCAGGCCGGGGCTTGAGCCTCACTGCTACCACTTTGTTGTTTCAGAGCCTTGTAACGCTCCTCAGCTGTGATCTCTGTCAAACGAAGGCAACACTGCTGCCCTCCCAAGTGGTGCTGGGGGTTCCAGGAGGGCGAGAGCCAAGTGAGGGGCTGGCCCCCAACAGATGCTCAGGCAAGGCTCTCAGCAGCTCAGGAGGGGTTTTGGATACTGTACGCGTACACACTGCTGTCCACTCCAGTGGGGTGAGGGTGGGGGGATTCTGGGCTCTCTGCAGCTCTGTGAGACCAGAAGCAGACATCAGTGATCCCGTGAAAGAGCATGTGTCCATCCCAGCCCTGCCCTTCTTGGCTCTGGGGGAGAAAGAGATGTCTCCTGACTCTAACCACCGTACTCTGTCTCTCTGCCCCACCAATGCCTACTGGGGCCTGCAGCTCACGTCAGCGCTCTCTCTCCTACCCCAAACCGGACCGAGGTGCCTTCGGAGCAAAGCAGTTAGAAACTGCCTGTGTGGCTTCCAAACTCCAACAGCTGGAGCAAAGCAGCTGGGAAACAAACCCATCCGACCACCGTTAAGCAGCTGTCCTGAGTCAAATTCCAAGGACAGCAGATCAGAAGAATGGTCCCTGCCCTTAGCAATCGTCCTTTTGAAGGGAGGCAAATGTGTCTGCACCTGTGACAACAGGTGCCATGAGCTGCTACAAGTGGCAGAGAGTTCAAGCGGGGCATTGTTGATCAGGTGGGGCCGCACGGAGGAAGTGCTCTCAAGCTGGATTTCAGGAACAGCACAGAGAAGCATAGCAGAGGATGGTTGAAAGGGCATGGGCTTTGGAGTAGAAGGATCTGGGCTCCAGCCCATGCTTTGCCACCAAGCAGCTGAGTGTACTGGGTCCTTGCCATGTGCCTCCAGGTGCCCCTCACCCTTCCCCACCCTGCTCTGAGCCCTGGAAGCCAGCCTCTGTGGACGGCAGCCCCGAGCTCCCCTACCCTCTGGCTTCTGGTAGGCTCTGCAGAGGGGAGGCAGCTGCAGATGGGGGTGGTGCTGAGGAATGTGCGTGTCTGGCTCCTTCTGCCTGGCTCTGGGCTGGCACCAGCTGGGCCCCTCTTCTGAGGCTCCTGTGGTGACGCCTCCCCCACAGCTGCAGCCCCACAAGCCTAGGAGCTTCACCGTCCCCACCCCGCCCTTAAGGCCCAGGGTGAAACAGCATCCACTGGTGCTAGGTCCTGGGTGTACCCCTTGCTCACTCGTTCCCTTGGGCCTCCACCCATGGAGGCAGTATCCTCTGTCAGTGCTCAGCATCCCTGTGTGAGCATGCCCACCAGCCATGACCGTGGAATCTGACACTTCGTGGTGATGACCATGGGCTAGTAAGAGGAACTATTAAATACAGTGACAGCCATTTGTTATCTTACATACAGGACACTTACTATGAGCCAGAATGTGTTAAGGGTTTTGCACATCTTTGTTTTTACTTAATCCTCAACAGTCTTGTCAGACAGGTGTGAGACGATTTCCCAGGTTTTCTCAATAAGGAAGAGGAGGCAGAGATAGGCCACCAGCTGGTAAGTGAGGGGTCACCACTGAGTCAGAGTCAGTGTAACTCAGAGCCGAGCTCTTATGCTTGTCATCCCTGGGAGCCACAGCGACCCCGTCTGCTGTGGAAATGCTGAAGGAGGGACCCAGGTGGGGCATGTTGGGTGATGAGCGAGAGCTGCGGTGAGGTAGAGGAAGCAGGCCTGAGTCAGGGGGAGTGACAGTCAAGTCCTGAGAGCTGTAATCACTAAGGAACCAAGGGTGACATGAGGAGAGTCTGAGGTCAGAGCCGGGAAACGGGGACATGGACAAGCAGGGGACTTATGCCAACAGCGAGAGGCCTGGATGGCACAGGGGCAGGGAAGGCAGGGATCTCGACCTGCCTGCCTGTTGGGCACCAGGTGACATCAGTACACCAGGGATGCTCACAGCCACCTTCAATCTGAGGAAGGCAGGGCCAGTCCAGTCTCACAGAAAAGGAAAGGCAAGTTCAGAAAGGTTAGGAAACTTGTCCCCAAACTCAGCCTCAAGCGGCAGAGCCGGGATTCCAGCCCAGATTCATCCGGCCACACAGCCTCTTCTGGGAGAATGAGGGTGGTCAGACATCTCAGGAAGCAAGGAAGAAAGGAATGTTGCAAAGAGAAAGGTAAACAATGTTATCAGCGGTCACATCTTATTTTAGCAGAATCTGTGGGGAAAACAGAGGGCACTGTTGGTTCCGTGGTAGAATTCTCCCCTTCCAAGAGGGAGACTCAGGCTTGATTCACAGCCAGTGCACCTCACGCACAGCCACCACCCAGCTGTCAGTGGAGGCTTGGCTGTTGCTATGATGCTGAACAGGTTTCAGTGGAGCTTCCAGACTAAGATGAACTAGGAAGAAAGGCCTGGTGATCTACTTCCAAAAATCACCAAATGAAATCACCTCAATGAAATCACCTCAGTGAAAGCCCTATGCCCGATACAGGGGCATGGCACAGGACCGGGCAGTATTTTGCTCTGTTGTGCCTGAGGTCATCATGAGTTGGAGGCCGACACTGTGACAGCTGACAACAAGGAGGAGGCATCTTCTCCCACCTACGCTCCTCTGTGCCTCCCAGGCACAGGAAATAATCCCTGAATCACTATGCATTTCCCCCATCCTCTGCCTGATGTGGTCTGTCTGTGCTCAGAACCAGGCCGGAGAGAGTATCAGTTTTCTTACCTCGGGACTTCCTCTTGTTGAACACTGACTGCCAGATGATAACCAGAGTGAACAGGAGGACGCTGAGGATCCCGACACAGCACACAAGGACGGCGTACACATAGAGATCTGAAAGGCAAACACAGGGCGTCACCACATCCGAGAAAGCCCACCATCCTCGGCACGCAACAGGTGGGGAAACGAGTTTAGAGGTGTCAGTGCTACAACCATCAAGACCATGTGGAACTGGCAGAGGGACAGACAGAGCCACGGAACAGAATACAGTACCCAGAAATAGACCCACACAATATGCCCAATTGCGCTTTCACCAGAGCTCAGAAGTAACTCAATGGCGGCAAGACAGGCTTTTCAGCAAATGGTGCCAGAGCTACTAGACGTCCACAGGCAAAACAAAAATGAACCTCAACCTAAACTGCACACCTTATGCCAAAATGAACTCAAAGTTGATCACAAACCTAAATGTAAAACTAGAAAACTTTTAGGAAAAAAAATAGGAGAAATTCTTCAGGATCTAGGTCTAGGCAAAGAGTTTTTTTTTTTTTTTTTTTTGCCAATTCAACTTGTTTTTTTTTATTGTACTTCAGGTGAAGGCTTACAGAACAAATAGTTTCTCATGAAACAGTAGTACACATATTGTTTTATGACACTGGTTAACAACCCCACAACATGTCAACCCTCTAACTTCTCAACCTTTTTTTTTTTTTTTTTTGGTGAAAATACACGTAGCCAAAGATACACCATTTCAAAAATTTCTTCATGCACAGTTCAGTGATATTGACTACTCTCTTCCAATTGTGCTGCTATTCTCACTTTAGATGAAGGCTTACAGAACAAAACAGTTTCTCATTTAATAGTCAGTACACATGTTGCCCTATGACAATGGTTGACAATCTCACAACACATCAACAATATCCTTACTCAACCTTGGGTGCCCTATCACCAGCTTCCTTGTCCCCTTCTGCCTTCTGGCCCTTGTCACTGGACTACTGTACCACATTAGTCCGATTTGGTTTTACGGGGCTGTCCACTCCCAGGCTGAACGGTGAACCTCGGAGATAACTTCACCACTGAGCTAAAAGGGTGTCCGGGGGCCATACTCTCGGGGTTTCTCCAGTCTCCTTTAGGCCAGTAAATCTGGTCTTTTTTTTGTGGGTTAGAATTTTGTTCTACATCTTTCTCCAGCTCTGTCCAGAACCCTCTGTTGTGATCCTGGTCAGAGCAGTCAGTGGTGGTAACCAGGCACCATCTAGCTGTACTGGACTCAGTCCGGTGGAGGCCTTGGTAGCTGTGGTCCATTAGTCCTTCAGACTCCTCTTTTCCTTGTATCCTGTTCTCTTCATTCTCCCTTGCTCCCGAAGGGGTGAGACCACTGGAGTATCTTAGATGGCCGCTCACAGGCTTTTAAGACCCCAGACACTACTCACCAAGGTAGAATGTAGAACATTGTCTTTATAAACTGTGTTATGCCAATTGAGCTAGATGTTCCCCGAGACCATGGTCCCCACAGCCCCCTAGGCAAAGAGTTCTTGATACCAAAAAAACCATGACCCATAAAATTAAAAATTGATAAATCAGACTCCATCAAATTCAAATCTTTGCTCTGTGAAAGCCCTTGTGGAGAGGATGAGAAGACAAGCTACAGACTGGGAGAGAATTGTTGCAAACCACATATCTGACGAAGGACTAGTCTCTGGAATATATAAACAACTCTCAAAACTCAACAGAAAAAAAAAATCCAGTTAGAAAATATAGCAAAAGACATGAGCAGATGCTTCATCCAAGAGAATATACAGATGAAGATGTACAACATCATTAACCACTGAGGAAATGCAAATTAAAAACCACAATGAGATACCAATACAAACCCATCAAAATGGCTTTAAAAAAGGAGGGAAAATACCAAATGCTGGTGAGGAAGCAGAGAAACTGACTCACTCATATACTGCTGGTGGCTAAAATGGTACAGCCACTCTGGAAAAGAGCTTGCTGGTTTCTAATAAAATAACACAGGCAACTATCATATGGCCCAGTAATTACACTCCTGGAAATTTAGCCCAGAGAAATGAAAACTTAAGTTCACACAAAAACCTGCTCATGGATGTTTATAGCAGCTTTAGTCATAAAAGCCAAAAAATGGAAACAGCCCAGATGTCCTTCAACAGATAAATGGTTAAACAAATTGTGGTACATCTATACCATGGAATACTACTCAGCAACACTAAGGAATGAACTATCAATGATTTGGGTGAATCTCCAGAGAATTATACTGAGTGATAAAAATCAATCCCGAAAGGTTACATAATGTATGATTCCATTTATAAAACATTTTTGACATGACAAAATTATACAAATAGAGAAGAGATTAGCTGTCAGGGGTTACGGGGGGCAGGGAGGTGGAGTAGGAAGGGAAGCTGGGGTGGCTATGAGGGCCCCTTGTGGTGATGGAAATGCTCTGCACCCTGACTGTCTCAGCATCAAGATCCTGGTTGTGACATTGCACTGTAGCTCTACAAGACGGAACTATTGAGGGAAACTGTCTCTGTATTAAGTCTTATAACTGCATGTGAATCAACAATTATCTCAAAATAAGAAGTTCTTTTTTTGAAGTTCCAGCAGTTAAACCACGTTCATATACATTATTCATATACATACATTACCTCAACTCTAGTGATCAACATTATCACCAATCTGATCAACAAAATTCCAAAACTGCTCAGAAAGACAGAAGGGAAGCCAAATGCATGGTTAGCTTTCAACGCAGAGAAAAGCTGCAGATGTTTGAACTTAACCAAAATGTTTCTGTGCTGACTTAAATTTCTTCAGTTAGCAACATTCCTTGTCAGTCATACTCAGCCTTTTGCTAGATACCACAGATACAAAGATGAACACACAACGGTCCTCTCTTCAAAAAGTCAAAGGACTACTTGGTAACTGCCACAACAGAAATGTGTGCCCAGTACTAGGAAGGGTCAGAGGAGGGGCTCGACCTGGCCGGGGGAAGCTGCATGGCGTCTAAGCGGAGTGCAGTTCTGTGCTCAGCCATGTTTAAAATAACACAGAGAATACAAACATGTATAGAGAAAAAACCTCTGGCTATCCCATCACCCTGAAATGACCCCTGTTAACATCTGGTGTGTTATAGAGAGAGAGACAGAGACAGACAGAGACCATTCAGTGGGAGAATTCTCCCCTTCCGTGCGGGAAACTCAGTTTCAATTCCCGCCCAGTTCACTTCGTGAGCAGCCACTGCTCATCCATCAGCGAAGGCTTCTGTGTTGCTACAATGCTGAAAAGGCTTCAGCAGAGATCTAGACTAAGACGGACTAGGAAGAAAGGTCTGGCAATCTACTTCTGAAAAGCAGCCAGTGAAAACCCTATGGACCACAACGGTCTGATCCACAACCATGCGGATGGTACAGGGCCAGGCAGTGTTTCATTCCCTTGTGTATGGATGGGGTCACCATGAGTCGGAGGCCAACTCAATAGCAGCAAACAACAACAACACACACGAATGTACATTTTAACTGAGATCATTCAGTCTCATACCTTGCTTTTTATTCAACCTCATTTTTTCATCAACCTCTACTCAAAAATTGACTCTGAACTGCTTTGAAAAACAAGATAAAGTGTTTATCATCTTAATATATCATAAGTGATTTAACATTATCTTATTCTCGGCTATTTAAAGTGCTTCTATTGTCCCCCATAATGAATGTTTCTATGATGAGTTTTCATAAACTGAGACCTTAATGCATTTTTCACTTTACGTCCTCGAGATTAAGTTCCTAGAAGTGAAATCGCTGAGTCAGGGGGAATGTGCCTTCCTCAAGCTCTGGGGACCTGGAGAGGCAGTTAGTTAAGTGCTTAAACTGAAAACACAAGCAGACGGGGTCAGCGGGGGGCTGGCTGCCCAGGTGTGCCTGCAGAAGCAGGTAAGGCTCACAGTCAACGAGTGAAGGACAAATAAGAGGGAAGCAGACGTTGTGGGGTGCCTTTTGTCTCCCTCCTCCCTGGTCCAGGCGCCCAGGAGGCCCATGTGGCCTCCACCCTTGGAGTCCCCGAGATCCTTCTGTGTTCTTAGGCTCAGTCAGCTTTTTTAGCTATGCTAATTTGAGTGGGTTTCCGTTACTGACAACTTAAGAAGCCTGGACTAAAAATAAGGTACGGAGGAAAAACCACAGGACCAGGTTGGAGGTGAAGGGAGCACCTACTCTCTGTTTAAGGGAGCAGGGGTGGTGGTGGGACAGAGGGAACGTCTCCCATCAAAAGCACAGGGGCCAATCAGAAGGACGGAGGAGGACGGAGCGAGAGCTCGCGGACACCAACAGCGCGGAGCACGGTAAAGCAGAATTCTGCAGCACCATCAAGTGCCGCTGGAAAATCCCCTCTGGCCTTTCCCGTTAGGAGCTGCTGGGAAAGTCCGGGAGAATGCTGTCTCCCTGGGATGCTGGGGGCAGAAGGCAGAAGAGGGCGGCCAAGGAGTCAGTGGATGTGAAGACGCTGAGGCGGAAATGAGCAGACCCTCTCATGTAGCTTAACTCAGAGCTGCCTTTCTTCATGGACGCCCCAGTGTCGATGTGTGGGCTGTGGAGATTAACAGGGTAGAGAACTGCACCAGTGGGGCACCGTGGCTTTCCTGGAGACCACCTGAAACCGGAAACGGGGCTTTGCATTCTGGGACAAGACAGTTTACAGGAAACCACGGGACAGGGCAGAGTGCACAGACTGGATTCACTACAAGACACAAATCGGATCAGAGATGGTGAACATATTCCCAGCTCACACACCCTTGTGTGGTGTGCTCCAGGAACAGGACTGCAGGGCCCTTTGCTGGCACCGGGGGGTGGTACACAACACATTCGTTGCCAGGCAGGTAGACACGATGCCAGGCAGGTAGACAACGTGGGACAGGTGGATGCAGCATCTGCCTGGAAGGAATTCAGGAGATGTGGACCCCAGGCAGAGTCCTTGGGTGGTGCATATGATTAATGCACTTAGCTAGCTGCCAACCAAAAGGCTGGAGGTTTGAGTACACCCAGAGGTGCCTCGGAAGAAAGGCCTGGCAATCTACGGCCAAAAAATCAGTAGGAAAACCCTAAGGAGCACAGTTCTACTGTGACACACGTGGAGTCACCATGAGTCAGAGTCAATTCTACAGCAGCTGGTACGGGGTCGCTGGACACATCCCAGTTTGCACAGAGGGGAGAATCTGGGCCAAGAGGCAAGGCAATCTGCCTTCACTTTTATTTTGCTACGGAGAGAAAGCATGTGTTCCCACAGTCTCTGTGCTACCGGAGCAGAGTGACAGGCCCGGCGAGCTTGCCTCTTCATCCCAGCTCTCTCCTTGGCTTCAGGGTTACAGGAGCCAGGGAGAGGCAGTGTGATTTCCCCCGGCTGCCCACAGCAGGCCACAGACGTTGGGGGCTGGCTCTGCCCTGGGGGCGGTGAGGGACCTCAAAAGGCCTGCACTATGGCATCAGATCACCGCCTCATCAACGTGGCACAAAGGAGGGCCCCACAGGCACCAGGGCTACGGAATCACAAAACATCTGGCCTGTCCAAAGGCTCGGCGTCTTTGCCGAGCGCATGGTCCCCTGGGCTTCAAGACTGGCCAGTGCATGTGGAACTCCACAGGCGCAGGAGCTATTGTGGCTCCTCGATTCCAGATTCTCAAACCTTAAAAAGCAGCACCTAGCAGGAGAAAAACTCAGAAAGCACACCTGAGGTTCCCTGCTTGGACGGCAGCCAGTACCCAGAGCTCAGATGGTTTTCCTTCTGTTCCAAGCATTCCTTTTGCTGCATACAGACAACTGTCTTCCAGTGTCCACTCAAAGCACTGAAACCCCTCCCCTGGCTTTCCCTGAAACAAGGGTCGCAGACTTCTAAGGCTCCAGGGCCCCCGTCTTAATGGCTGCCCGTGAAAAACGCGTTCCATGCCTGACAGCCAGTTCTCAGGCAGAAGCATGGTTCACTGTTGCCAGAGCTTCTGGCTTTCCCTTCAGCTTTGATATAAAAATCACTCCAAACCATAAGCTCAACGGTTTTAAACCTCAAAACAGGCCAAACAAGGCTTGTCCGTAGGCGGAATACAAACCTTCAGGGCCACATTTTGACAAAACATCTGCACTTACCCAAATCTGGAACGAGCATCTAAAGTGCCAGCTCTCCCTGTGCACCTGCACTAAGCTGGCTGCTAAAAGTCTGGTTACAGTCACTGAAGTCACTGGCAGCTTTGGCTCTCGCCATTCAACTTCAAAAGGCACAGATACCATTTTTAGACTCAAATGCAAACCACCATGCAGAAAATGTCGCCCCACGCCCCCAGCCCAGGTCTCCCTGCAGCAGATGGTGGGGCAGGCATGCTGGAGAGGATGCAGGCGTGGCGGGGAGGCCGAGGCAGGAGGGCACAAGGGGTCAGCATGCCAGCTCCCAGCCTCCCCAAACACTGAGCTGCAGAGCACCAGGCTGAGCCCAGAGCCGCTGCAACAAAAGGCAAATGGCACCTGTTGCTGGGCAACCTGCTCCCAGCAGGAGCATTCAGCACCACTTTCAAACACGGTGACCCTCACATTCCTCAGCACAGTCGAGGAAGCCAACTCCGTCCCTGGCCCCTTGAATCAAGAAATTGGACACAGTTAGATTGGTGGGCAAACAGCAGGCCCTTGGAGTCAGAGTCGACATTCCCAAAGTAAACCCAAAAACCTAGGAGATGGCAGTTTCTGTCGATAAACGTATGTGCACTGCCACTGTTTTCCATCCAGCTGGTAATACCATCTTGCTGGGGGAGAAATACCTGAACACCGGCCCGGAGGGATCTTAACTCACTCCAGCCTCTTGCCGAGAGGCCGACAATGCCGTTTTTGTCCAGCAGGCACACAGCCAGGCCGAACTAAGCCCCAAGAGGATGGATATCCGTCTGCAACCCTATTGTGGCTCTCCCATCCAGGAACAAAAGGGCAAAGGCCTGGGATCACATGCCAGAGCATTTCAACGCTGCCCCGACCTTGCCAGAAGCTGTGGCTGGGTTAAAAAAACAGGACATACAGACACTGTCGTGCAGCTGCCGAAATCGAAGGAAAAGAACCCTTTGGAAGCAACTGCCCAGATGCATTCAACAGGGAGAATTCCAGTTCTGCTTTTCTGAAAGGACCGAATCCTCTTTCTTGAGACGAGAGTGCAGACTGGGCTATGGATTTCACGCAGAGCTGGGTCGAGAGTAATCCTAATATTCTAGCTACACATGAGTTAGAAAATACTGTTAACTTTACAAAGTGTTTTAAAGATGTAAACTATGCTGCCAAGTGTGTCAGGACTAAAATGCTGCAATCCTTCCAAACATATAAAGTCTTGTTTTTTCTACCACGGTATTTCCCAAAATATGCACCACAACTGCCTCAGGCCCTGATACAATGCAAATGCTTTGATCCCTCTCATCAGATTCTCAGGGTGGCACCCAGAGCTGGCTTGCTAACACACTCCCCAGGAGATTCTTAAGCATCTGATAATAAACGGGGCTCCCACTGTCAGACCTTGGGGACTCCCCAGGACCATCTCACAACCCCCTCAGCGCAGTGCCTGGGCCATCGTGAGGCTTCAGAAATGTGGGTAAATCAACTGAGTCACCTCAACTGTACTAATTAGCAAATAAGAAGGGTAACCCTTGCTTCTTCTACTGCTTCATTCTAGGACTAAAGTCACTTTCATCTCTTGGCCAAAGAATAGGCATTCCCTGAAGGAGAGGCTAGGGAGGTACCAAGAGATTATTTTCCTAGGAGAAGGTCATCAAGCTAAGAAAGAGGCCGCTCGGGAACATGAAGAACAGTCAGGGAATACAAAAGGTCTTTGTTGGAATAAAGTGCAATCTGAGAAACAAAATATTACAACACAAAACTATACAGCAAATTTCAACAGCCTAGTGTGCGACACCTTATGATTTGCAAACTATGTTCACAATTATAGTTAGATTTTTCTAAGAAAAGACAAGCCTCGGTCCACTGCTGATAACTAGTTATTGGAAGAGTTCAGCTTGAGTCAAAGAGTCTACTCTCTAGTCCAGCTCTCCTTCCACCAACCACTAAATGATGACTAGTAAGAGGAGCTAGGCTGAATTCAAATGCTCTTCCTCTGGTCCATCTGTCCTTCCACCCACCATTGCATGATGACTAGTAAGAGGAGCTAGGCTGAATTCAAATGCTCTTCCTCTGGTCCATCTGTCCTTCCACCAACCACTGCATGATGACTAGTAAGAGGAGGAGCTAGGTTGAATTCAAATGCTCTTCCTCTGGTCCATCTGTCCTTCCACCAACCACTGCATGATGACTAGTAAGAGCAGCTGAGCTGAATCCAAATGCTCTCCCTCTGGTCCATCTGTCCTTCCACCAACCACTGCATGATGACTAGGAAGAGGAGCTGAGCTGAATCCAAATGCTCTCCCTCTGGTCCATCTGTCCTTCCACCAACCACTGCATGATGACTAGTAAGAGGAGGAGCTAGGTTGAATTCAAATGCTCTTCCTCTGGTCCATCTGTCCTTCCACCAACCACTGCATGATGACTAGTAAGAGCAGCTGAGCTGAATCCAAATGCTCTCCCTCTGGTCCATCTGTCCTTCCACCAACCACTGCATGATGACTAGTAAGAGGAGCTGAGCTGAATCCAAATGCTCTCCCTCTGTCCATCTGTCCTTCCACCAACCACTGCATGATGACTAGTAAGAGGAGGAGCTAGGTTGAATTCAAATGCTCTTCCTCTGGTCCATCTGTCCTTCCACCAACCACTGCATGATGACTAGTAAGAGGAGCTGAGCTGAATCCAAATGCTCTCCTTCTGTCCATCTGTCCTTCCACCAACCACTGCATGATGACTAGTAAGAGGAACTGAGCTGAATCCAAATGCTCTCCCTCTGGTCCAACTCTTCTTCTACCCTTCCACTACACCCAGCTGGGTTAACCAAGGAGATGGCAAGGTCCCAGAAACACCAGCTCCTTAAATCCTTTTAGCAAGATCATTGATCATCCATAAATTCCATGCCTTCATCAGATGTAATCCTTTACAAGTTCCTGATCACCTTTTAACATTAACTGATCTTTACTGATCAACAGTTCTGCCTGAGAACTTACACAGTAGTGCATTTTTTCACTGCTTATGGCGGGAACTCTCAAATGCTTTGTGGTAATTTCTGTGAACAATCCTTATGCTAAGGTAGGTTTTCTTAACCTAGGCACTCTTGCAATTATGGCCAGATAAGTCTTTGTTGTGGAGACTATCCTGTGATTTGTAAGATGTTTAGCAGCATCCTTGTCTTCTACCTACTAGACGCCAGTAGCACCCTGACAGTTGTGGCAACCAAAAATGTCTCCAGACATTGGCAAATGTCCCCTGGGGAGTTACAAAAGCACCGCTGGTTGAGAACCAGCTCTCTAAGTCTCAAACCTAAGAAGTGTGCATCAGAATCACCTAGAGGTCTTACTAAAACACAGATTATTGGGCACTACCCCTGATGTTTCCGATTCAGTAAGGAGCATTTATAACAAGCTCCCAGCTGATGCTGACGCTGCTAGTCTGGGACCCGCTGTGACAGCCACTGCTCTAAGGCAGTGGTCCTCAACTGAGAAGCTTTTAACACATACCAGCTAAAGCCGAATCTCCAGAGACAGGATCCAGGTGTCAGAGCTAATGTTAAAGCTCCTCAGGTGATTTTAACATGCATCCATAGTTGAGAATCACTTGCTTAAAGATTTCAAATTGTTTCTGAAGCCTCAAACTCTTTTAAAAAACTTGAGATAAAATGTAGTCACATAGTATTTTTCCTTTTTATATCACTTGAACAAGCCAGTTGCTGTGGAGATGATTCTGACTCACGGCAACCCCTTGTGTGTCAGAGGAGTACAGCATCGCATAGGGTTTCAGTGGCTGATTTTTCAGAAGCAGATCACCAGGCCTTTCTTCCGGGGTGCCTCTGGGTAGACTCAAACCTCCAACCTTTCAATTAGCAGCCAAGCACATTAACCATTTATACCACATACCACTTGAAGATCCCCCTAACATCAAATGGGAGTAGGGATTCTAGAGCAAAATACACACACACACTTATATATGCAGACTGATGCTTCAGTCTCCATACGTTAAATGTCTGTGGACGTATATCAACAGAAATTACCATTTTACTCTAGAGTAAGTTTAGACCCAGAAAACCACTTGATATTATCACAAAACTAAGAGGTTAGGGTCCTTCCTTCTTATTCCATTCCTTTCCTTTTATCTAAAAGTGAGACTGTGTCTTATAATAAAAAAATATATAAGCTTTACCTTCAAAAAATGCCCAGGTCTCTTTCTTCTTCTCAAAGGGTGAATCTTCGGAAGCTTTGAGGGAAATCACTGTAAGACGAGAAAGAAACAGCATGACATGAAGTCGAGCAGCTCACAGACCTGGCCCACACTGTAATCCAAAATGCCGTGTAGTATAGGACACCCTTAAATCTATTAATTTTTGTATTCGCAAAATCACAAAATGATTTACTTATCACAGCTCTCACGTCAGGGAGAGGTACAACTTCCCGGTAACAGATGAGAACCCTGAGCATATGACAGGTGAAGTTAGTTGTCCGTGTTTAAAAGTCAGTAAATGGCAAAGCCAGGACGCAGCCAACTGTCAGTAAAAGCCCCAACTGCTTTTTATCCTTGCTGTCATGGTTTAAATTATGTCCCCCCAAAAATGTGTGTATCAATTTGGCTGGACCATGATTCCCAGAATTGTGTGGTTGGCCTCCATTTTGTGATTGTAATTTTATGTTAAAGAGGATTAGGGTGGAATTGTAACACCCCCTTTACCCAGGTCACATCCTTGATCCAATGTAAAGGAGTTTCCCTGGGGTGTGGCCTGCACCACCTTTTATCTCTCAAGAGATAAAAGGAAAGGGAAGCAAGCAGAGAGTTGGGGACCTCATACCACCAAGAAAGGAGCATCAGGAGCAGAGCGGGTCCTTTGGACCTGAGGTTCCTGTACATAGAAGCTCCTAGTCCGGGGAAGACTAATGATGATGAGGACCTCCCTCCAGAGCCGACAGAGAGAGAAAGCCTTCCCCTGGAGCTGACACCCTGAATTTGGACTTCTAGTCTACTAGACTGTGAGAAAATAAATTTCTCTTTGTGAAAGCCACCCACTTGTAGTGGTATTTCTTTTAGAGCAGTGCTAGATGACTAAGACATCTGCCAAATAAAGATTCCCCAGTGGGAATTCCAGGAACCAAAACATTATTTATTTGACCAGTTTAATGGGAGTATTTCTAAAGTGTAGTGCACTTGTCCCAGTATTCCTACACAGAGGAACCCAGAGTCATCTGATGACTCAGGGTCGTGTTCTGAGAACTATTTTCCATGTAAGACAGTCACACATAGCAGTGAGCATCTGATTTTGAGATTATTTTCTCTTCTTCAGTCATTGGTTGATCAGTGAATTTATAGTGCCTGCTTTCAATAGGCAGGGAGACACGGAATTAAGTTAAACCTTGAACATTACACTAAGAAGTCTGGAAGCATGAAAAGGTATTTACGCAGAGTGGAAACATAATCATAGGTAAAAAAAGTAAAACTTAATCTGAATAACAAAGTAAAATGTCAGGGAATGAGATTATTATCTGATAGAACAATCTGTGATGATAGAAATGTTTTAAATATTAACTTTCCAATATGGTAGCCACTAGCCACATATTGAACACTTGAAATGTGTTGAAATTGTAATTGTAATTTAAAGGTAAATAGACACATGTAATTAGTAGCTACCACATTGGACAATTCAAGACAAGAGAATCTAGGAT
Source organism: Dugong dugon (assembly GCA_030035585.1). Taxonomy (NCBI): domain Eukaryota; kingdom Metazoa; phylum Chordata; class Mammalia; order Sirenia; family Dugongidae; genus Dugong; species Dugong dugon. The sequence goes on along the minus strand of CM057475.1, from coordinate 6,878,873 downwards.
CTGAATAAAAGGCCAATGGTAGTTAAAATAGAAAGAGACTAAACGTGGGTCACACAATGAGGAGCTGAATCAATATGAGAGGCAAGAAACATGGCAAAGATGGCCAGGAACTTAACTCTATTTATTACCCCTCCCACAAACATTGTATTATTATTGTCATGTATTTCAACTATGAATTTTCCATCCTTTTGTCTCTCCAGGATACACTGACTATTTTCTATTGACCTGTCTTCCAGATCACTAATCTTCTCTTCATCAATGTCTAATCTGCTGTTAAAGATATCCATTATATTGTTAATTTGATTTATTGTACTTATTAGTTCTAGGTTATCCATTTAATGACTTTTTATAGATTCTGGTTCTCTAATGTCTCCAGCTTATCATCTAATTTCTTGACCATATTAATCATATCATTGTAATGTTCATGTCTGATAACTTTTACAACTGCATCACCCATAGGTTTGTTTTTATTATATGTTTTTTCTTTTGGCTTTGTCCCTTACTACGTCTGATATTTTGTAATTGAATGCCAGACATTGGGTATAAAAAACTGGGAAGATCTGGATAAAATTTCAGTTTTCTTGTAGGAAGTTTTAGAATAGCGGAAGATCACCTTAATCCAATCAGAGTTTTAACTGTTTAGAGTTTTTGTATGGTCTTATCTACTTCTGATTTGTCCTTACTCTTAGGGTATCACCAACGGAAAGCCTGGGGGTATTTACCAGTCTTTCCAATTTTCATCTCCCTAGCACTGTAAGAATTTCCAAAAGCTCTACTTGACTCTTAAATATCTTTGTTGCCACTTTACACTTTCTGTGTAACTTCTCTCAACTGCTTAAGTATGACTGAATTTCTTAAAGAATTAACTGTCTCCAACAATTGACCTCTCTTCCCCTCCCCTCCCTCTTCCTCTCTCTCTATATATATACACAGGGGAAAGAGAAGAAGAGAGAGAGCCCTGGTGGCTCAGTGGTTAAGTGCTCAGCTGCTAACCGAAAGACCAGTGGGTCAAACCCACCAGCCACTCCTCGGAAGAAAGATGTGGCAGTCTGCTTCCATAAAGATTATAGCCTTGGAAACCTGGGGCAGTTCTACTCTGTCCTATAGGGTCACTGTGAGTTGGAATCAACTAGACAGTAATGGGTTTTGTTTTGTCTTGTGTGTGTCTGTGTGTGTGCAGTACACAGACCAGCAACATTAATGTCACCTGGGGGCTTGTCAGAACTGCGGAATATCAGGCCCCACCCCAACCTACTGAATCAGAATTAGCTGTTAGACAAGATCCTCTGGGTGAATTGTATGCATTTTAAAGTCTGAGATTCACTGATATACACTGCCCGGGTGGAAACACTAGCATGCCATTTGCAGGGTGGAAACACTAGCATGCCATTTGCAGGCCTCGTGAGTCTGGGCAAGCTTCCCATTTGCAGAGGGGAGGTAATAAGTGCCTGTTCACAGGGGAGGAGTCCCTGGGAAGTACAAATGGTTAAGCACTGGACTACCAACCAAAAGGTTGGTGGTTCAAACTCACCCAGAGGCACCTCAGATTTAAGGCCTGGTGATCTGCTTCTGAAAGGTCACAGCCTTCAAAACCCTATGGAGTGCAGTTCTACTCTGCACACTTGGAGTCGCCATGAGTTGGCATCAACTCAGCAGCAACTAATAACAACAGCAACTCACACAGGGTATGTATGTGGGAGGATTCAACGAGTTAGTGTGTGTGAAATGCTTACAACAGTGCCTGAGACCTAGTAAGCCATTCTTACTTACAAGGATGGTAGCTCCCTAAGAGCAGAGAGTTTTGTCTACTTTACACACTGTTGTAATTCCAGTGCCTAGAATGTTCCTGTGCTGTCAGCCCTCTGCCTCAGAGCATGAATCTTCAATTGTCCAAACGGTCAGATCTCCACAGTTTGCATATGCTGCCACCCTTATAGCAAAGGCAGACTGCCTTTGGATCACTTTTTTGAGGGGTCTTTCAGGGACACAAATTTCAGGATCTTAATTTAATCCAGTTACAATTTTCTCCGCGTTACTGGGAACAGAGGCAGCAAGTGTCTCTAAAATCTCCATGTGGAGGAGACATATACGTTGACAAAGCAAACAAACTGGGAGTCTAAAATAAACAGGCTCTAAGCAATGATCATAAAGATGGTGTGGGACAGACAGTGTTTAGCTCCATTAGACTTGAGGTCGCCGTGAGTCAGAGCCAACTTGATGGCAACTAACAACAACAAGCAAGTAGCTAGTGTATGCTCCTCATTTCCCCCGTGCGGATGTACGGGTATTTTATGGGAAAGTGCCACAATTTTGTTTGCATGGGGTGCTTAGCAACACTGGTCGTAATCTTATCTGTTCCTGCAAAAAAGAATAGTCTTTACAGAGACTCTGCCAGAGTTTCAAGATTTTTCCCAAGGTTTCTCCATAACTATCTCATTTCAGCTGCTAATCCTGCGCTATCTCAAACTGAGTTTGATACAATGTCAAACCACGTGTCTGACTGAGTCCACAGGCCATAAGGACACAGCACAGTCTGATGTGGCCAGGCCAACAGCAAGGCTTTTCAGTGAAAAATGAGTGAGTCTCCTGACTTTATGAACGCACCTCCCTCCACTGCAGCCCCTCACATCTGTTAGGACTTCTCCAGGATCAACCTGTAGACACTGAATGGAAGGTATAACTGCACGGTAGACGGGATGGAAGAAGATGAAATGCACCAACTAAACATTTTGCTAGACCAAGGAAAAAGTGGCAAATTTCTCAACCACAGATTACTTATGTTGGTCAAAGACTTTCTGAAATAAAAAGCAAATTCTTGATCGAAGAGCATTTGTAATGGTTTCCAATGAGTTTTGCCATCAGAAGGCTGCAGCCATTTAAACAAGGGTCCATAAGCCTACACACTTCCACCAGTATTTGCCTCACTTTGTGGTCCAGCTGGACTCATAGACAATTGGGAAGAAGGCAACAAGCAGCCTTCCATGCCCAAATTGCCTCAGCTCAGGAGAGCTGAAAGTCCTTACCTCTGACAGTTACCTATGATTGGGAGAATTCTCAGCCAAATCCCTCCAAGAGAAAAACATAGGAGTTTAGTCAGCCTTTTAACCAATGGGCTGTCTTGTAGGGTCATGGTGGTAGGTGGGGTCCCCACTCTTCTGTGCTTGGGTGTCAGTGGGATAGGGGGTGGGGCTCCCCATCCCTCCCCAGGAAGAAGCATGACCAGAGTCACACTGCCTTACTCTCCTTCCACTCCACCTCTGCTTACTACCCCCATTCCCAGGGGGGCAACGAGGGGCCCCTGATCCAGGTGAGCATCCCACATGTTGCTCCCCTTTAGATGGGGAATGAGGTAAGGTCCCCACTCAAGGCAGCCTCTACTTTTGCCACAAGCTCATTTAGACTGGCTCCCCGCAACCAACTGGTGTGGGGGGATGAGTACTGGGTGGCCCTTTGGGAGGGGCTCATCAGCCAGCTACCAGGAGCACTGCCCGCTCTGATTTCCAGGGAGCCATGCCTAAGGCCACTGAGGTACACTCTCCTCATCCATCCTTCTCCAGCCCAGGGGCACAAGGGCTACCTCCGACCCATGGGGTGCAGGGCCTCTAGGCCCGCTAAAGGAAGGCTAACTGCCTCTCTCAATATAGCTTCCTCAGAAATAAAGTGGGTATTTGGATTTGTGTTTGATCACACGCCATCATCAACCAGTTCAGGGCTCACAGTGGAGAAGAAGTGGAAAGGTCACTCAGAAGCTCGGGCTGACCGACCGCTGACTGCTGGGCCATCCCCTCAGCCCCTGGGCCCAGTGGGCAGAGCCTGCCTGAGTGCGGGTGGCCCAGATGACTGAGCAGAGGCCACTCCTGGGCTCCCCCAGAAGAGCCCAATCAGTGAAATCCAGGACGGCGAAGGGTGGGAGGTTCCCTATGTCACTGCCCCTCCCAGAAAAAGTGGGTGAAATTGCTGGAGGATCAGACTGGAAGAATGCAACCTGAGGTACCCGAGACAAACTGATCATATCAGTCTCGCGTCTGATCATATCAGTCTCGCGTCTAGAGGAAGCCAGCTGGAAAGAATGAACAGAACAAACCTCCGTGCCAGTCCCCCTTGATTGGACCTGTGGGAAAACTATTACTTAGGTGTGAAAACCAAGAGCCTTGAATCCTGACTGGAAAGAAAGGCCCTACCGCATCCCTGGGGAGGGTGTGTTTCACGGGCTGTGGCACATGGGCCCCAAGAGTTTGCACCAAGACCTGGTGACAAGCCCTCTGAGCACCATGGGGACTCTGGTCCCCTGCATTGTCCCTGTTCTCCAAGGATGCCAATGCCCTTTATATGGAGCAGGACTTGTGTTGAACGACTAATGCGAGACTTCCATAGGAGAAGCCTGGAGAAGGCTCCCTTTCTCACAAACTTCTTTCCCACCTGCTCACCAGTGCCCCCAATTCCTTTAACAAAGGGTCTCATAATTAAAGAAGCTTAAAAATTGCAACTGAGGGCTGTGGTGGTTCCATGCTAGAATTCTCATCTTCCATGAGAGAGACTGGGTTTGATTCCCAGCCCATCAATGCCTGGCTGTGAGTGGAGGCTTCCATGTTATGATACTGAACAGGTTTCAGCAGAGCTTCCAGACTAAGATAAGCTAAGAAGAAAGGCGTGGCAATCTACTTTTGAAAATCTGCCTATGAAAACTCTGTGGATCACAATCGTCCAGTCCGTAACCGATCATGGGGATGGCACAGACCAGGCAGCGTTGTTCCCTTGTGCATGGGACTGCCATGAGTTGGAAGCCAACTCAACAGTGGCCAGCAACAACAACAAATTGCAACTACAGGTTATGGCAAAAGGAGGGCACACATTTCTGACATAGACAGGCCTCCCAAATGCAGGCTCTGATGGAGAGAAAGAAGACCCTGGTATGTAGAGAAGACGAGAAGGCAACAGGGAGTAGTGGCAAGAAGGCAGGAAAAACAGGCCCTGGGTTTGAGGGATAAGCTTTCTCCCTTCTACTTCTACTGCAGGTTACACTGGGCTAAGATAGTCTCCCAGATTCCACAGACGGTGCTTTTAAAGCCCAAAGACTGAGATTTTTAAAACTTAGGTGTGCAGGAGAATCAGCTGGGGTTCTTATGAAAACACGGGTTGCCAGGTGCTGCCCTGATTCGAGGCATTCCTATGGTTCCAGAAATCTGGGGAGGGCCTGGGAATCCGCATGATCAGGAATCACATCCTTCAGGGAACTCTGAGGCAGGAGGTTCCAAGAGATACTTGGAGAAGGCCAGCCTGGGGCGCTCCTGGAGTCCAAGGAGATTCAAGTCAGGAGGCTTCAGACTCTGGGCCGCATTCCCCCTTCCAGCCTGGGGAGAGCCCAGAATTCGAAACTAAACCAAATGCCTCTTCCATCTAATCCAGGGAAAACAAGAGTAACAACCAAGCATAAGGAGTCAGCCAATCACAAAAGTGTTGCTGACCAAGGATTCCACAGGGCACCTTTAAACGGCGAGCCTCAGCGCAGCAAAATACGATGTACAAAACACATCTTTCAGGACAAAGTTGTTCTCAAAAGAGCAGGACTGTCTACAATGCAGGATCAAGAGGACTGACGTATGTCCCTGAGTGGAACCTGGGAAGACTGAGTGACCTTCCAGAGAGGGCTCCCCAACCACCACCTCCTGTTTCCTGCCCTGCTCCCCTGGTTTAATGCGTGGCCTTAAGTATATCACTGCTGAACCATCTTCCTCCTTCACCTCCACCATCATCTCCATCCCGAGGCCTGGGACCTGCCCCCGCTGGAGGGAAGCTCCCGGAGGCCTGGGACCTGCCTGCGATTTCTTCACTTCCTGGAATTCTCTGACACACAGCCCACCTCATCACTACTCTGAACGAATGAATGAATGGAGCTGCATGCCTGGGGTCTGTTATAATGTCCCGTATGGCCTCTGAGTTCTGAGTTTCCTACAGAACAGAAGCAGGAAGTCCCAGGACCTTAAGGTCTCTCAAGCTGAAAGGAGAGGAGCAGAAGCTTCAGGCCCTGGTTCCCAGCATGAGCATCTTCACAACGTCCCACCAGCGGTGCAAAAAGATGGAGGGCAGACACCACCCTTCCGCAGGCAGAATCTTGCACAGATCAGTAGGGGAGAAAACTCTAAGGAGACCGAAGAGGTTGGTGATATGAAGGGCGAACAAAAAAATACCCTTAAATAAAATAAAGATGGTCAACACCTTTGTTCCAAATTCAAAAATTAATATACTTGGTTCACCGTCCCTCCTCAGTCACTGATGGCATGGCTTCCCAAGGAGAAACACCATTACAGTGTAGATGTGTCCCCACTAATTACAGCTGGATCGGTGCCCTCAGGGGCGAGAGCTACAACCCCAAACACACAGAGACCATCTGTTTCTACCCTCAGTGGCTTCCTACTGCTTCCTCTCCCCTCTCCTCTGAGAGGCAGGCCAAAGGCAGTCCCTCCTGGGACTCGTACAAAGCCACATATGTGAACGGGACCTCTGAGTGACCTGCGTAGAATAGCTGATGAGAACAGAAAAGCTCTAGCTTTGCCTATCTTGAGCAGCTCTTTCCCTTTGCATTTAAAGACAAATTCTAGAAAATAAAGCAAACAAATAAAAGAAGCAAGAAAAAAACATTAAACAGACTTCCCATTAATACAAGGCGGCTGGAAAAGAAGTTCATATTCTGGGCCCAGCTAATACAAAGGCCGTGTTTATGTCCCAAAATAGTAGTTAGGAAATACTGAAATGCAGGGCTTGATAACCAGCCCTCTCCAAACACAACTCCAGGATGGGCCTATGCATCTGCCTGCTTCCACCCTCCACTCTGTTACCATTTTAATCCGGCACTTTACGGAAGAGATTGGATCATGAATCCATTTTTCCTGAGCCCCTTCTGTAAGCCACGCGCTGTATCTGGTCTGGGGGTGCATATAAGACTCCAGCAGGGTCTCTGGTGTCAAGGTGCCTGGCCAGCTCGCCTTTTCAACCTTTCCTCTTATCACTGAGGCCCCCACCTCCACCACCTGCAAGCGTGCATCCACCTCCATTGTGTTCCTCTTCACCACGCCTCTACTCAGGCTGTTCCCATGACTAAAACGACATGGCCCCAGTCCTCACCCTGCAGCGCTGTAGTGGAGACTTGCATGCTCCATGTGACCTTCCTCTATCCCCCGCAGAATGCATCCCTGTCTCTCCCTTATCAGCATGTACCTCTTATCCCATGTCAGCAGTGCCCTCCTCTACCACGGCCCTTTCCCACTCTCCTTTTATTAGCTCTCTAGATAACATCTGAGAGCACACTGTGGTTCAGTGGTCCAATTCTCACCTTCCATGCGGGAGACTTGGTTCTATTCCCAGCCAATGCACCTCATGCACAGCCACCACCCGTCTGTTAGTAGAAGCTTGCGTGCTGCTGTGATGCCAAACAGGTTCCAATGGAGTTTCTAGACTAAGACAGACTAAAAAGAAAGGCCTGGCAATCTACTTTTAAAAATCAACAATGAAAACCCTATGGATCACAATGGTCTGATCCACAACCAATCACTGAGATGGCGCAGGACCAAGCAGTGTTTGGTTCCGTTGTGCACGGGGTCGCCATGAGTCGGGGGCCAACTCAATGGCAGCTGACAGCTAACAACTCCACCACCGCATAACATCTATGAGGTCTTTATCCATGTCTACATGCCTCCTTTACAGTGTGAGGCTGTGGGCCTCAGGAGGGTAGGGACCCACCTCTCCACTCTTCCCTCCCTTTGGGCATGCTTGGTAGGCTCAAACGCTTGACACGTTTGTTGAGTTTGAGTTTTTAATCTCTTTTAAATTCTTCCAAGACCGTGGCAGTTGCAGTGAGGGTAGGTACAATGAAGAACTGTTACAAGTGGTATTTAAATTACATGCCAGTTGTCAATTTGTTCCCTTTGAGTGGCTGGACCTGTTGACACTTTAAACATCATGATGTGTGCTTGCTTAATTAAGCAGCAGAACTAAGTGTTTAGTAAATCTCATTCCTAATTATCTGTTCCATGTCTCCAGAGAAAAAGGAATTATTTAGTTAATTTCTTCCACTGAAACTTAAAGCATCAGTTCCCCATGGTAACTTCAGACGCAATTATTAAATTGCCTCTAACTTTTTGGGGTTAAATAGATGACATATAACTTAATCTTTGCCCCAAAACACTTTTAGGGTAGCAGATAGTCTTTCCAATTGCTTTTTCCACTCTCTATGTCTAAAGCTTACATAATCTTAAATAACAATTTGGCTTGCTGAAATATGCTATTTGGGGTTAGAGTGAAATACTGATTAAACTGCAGGAGACAGCCTTTGCAAATTGCTTCTATTATTAGTATTTCACTGTTGATGAAGACATCTCCACCTAAAAGTATGGAGATTAATTTTGGCTCAGAATATTAAACTGCTTCTGAGTCTGTAGGTTACAGACCTGGGCAGAAAAGCCTTTGAGAATAACTTTTTACGGGTTTTGCAAATTGAAGCTGTTGTACCCCAAAGAATAGAAGGCTGAAATGAGCGACAACATCACCCTTGCAAACACTGAGGCCTCAGGGCCCCCGATGGGGAGAGGCCCATGTGATACTCTCAGTCTGACCCCTCCAATCTGGCCTGTCCCAAAGCTCAACTGCTGCACAGGATGGTAAGGATATGGGCACCCAGGACTGCTCAGGTGTCTGTCCATGACCTTCAGCCTCGCCTTGGAAACTCCCTGTGAGCACTTGAAGCAACAGCCAGGTTCAGGAGCTAGTCTAGCCTTCCTACACCCACCTGGGCCATCCATGTACTTAGCAGCTCTGCAGGTGTGCATTTCCGTTTCCTGGGAGGACCAGTCACAGTGGTGCCCTTGGAGGACAAGTCTGAGGATAATGGGAGTTCAAGAAGGAGGGCTATAGTTGTTGCGTGCTGTCAAGTTGCTCCCGACTCATAGAGACCCTAATATGACAGAGTAGAACTTCCCCATAGGATTTCCCAGGCTGTAATCTTCACGGGAGCAAATTGCCAGGTCTTTTCTCCCAAGCAGCAGCTGGTGGGTTTGAACCGCCGACCTTCCGGTTAGCAGCTGAACACTTAACCATTGAGTCATAAGGGCCCCTTATGAAGGATGGGGATGGTCCCAAAGCTTGGTGAGGACAGAGGCAGCAAACGGAGGTAAAGAAATTACAGAAGAGGGCCGGAGACCACGCACAAATGATAACAGACTGGATGCTGGGGCGAAGGGCTGAGGGGAATGTAGGTGGCAGCCAGGATCCTGCCGTGCGGATCACAGGAAGATAGGCGGGCAGCGGGAGCCGGTCAGTTTATAAACCACATGCCCCGAGTGCAGCAGGTGGTCAGCATATACTGCGTGGATAATAAACACAGGGTCGGACACAGCCTTTGTGTCCACAGAGGCAACATAAAATGAATTTCTTCATAAAATATCATTATTTGAAAAAAAATATCATAACCAGCTGTATTATTTTTCATTTATATGAAAGATTTTGGCCCCCTAAGATAGCAAATCTTCACCTCGTTCCAAAGGTAATCTTGGAACTTACCCTGAGCAGAACAAGAACAGTCTCTAGAAACATACTGTGCTCTCTGATTTCCAGGACATAAATTCCTATGTTAAGTTGTGTGGATCTAACTGTTTAAAAAGCAAAACTGTTAGATATTTCCTTTGACCTAGGGCACTAAGAACAAGAACATTTGGGAATCTTGTACTACACCACAATGCCCGCCAGACCCAAAACCCACTCCAATTCAGTGCCCTAAAAACCCAGACACCAGAGACAGGGACACATCACTGAGCAATTTTGTCTTCCTGTTGGAAATTACCCAGAATTGCTGTTGCTACTCCCTTTTTTCTCACCCTGCTTTCCTTGTTCCACCAACTTCAGCCTTGCTATGCCTACACCAGTTCAGAAATGGGGCAATTCTCCAAGCTCCTCTAGGGGGCCCGTCCTGAGGACAGGGCATTCCAAACAGAGGACCGGCCCCCTGACTGGACCACCCGCTATTCCTGGGGTCAGGCAGGGAATGACAGAACGGCTCCTTCTATCAAGTCTCCCACCTGCATCCGCCTGCCTCATGAGGTCCGAGCGGGAAGCTGTGCTGAGAGATGGCTGCTATCAAAACAGAGGACATGGGGCTGGCTGGGCTGCTGGGATTGGAGGCAAGTCGCTCCCTTTTGGAACGGTGCGTCCCTCTGCATCTCCCAAGACTGACCCTCCAGGCTTCTAGAGAGTGCTGCTTCACCTTCACCTCCAGGGGCGACTTCACCACTGAGAACTCCTACCTCTTCCACCCAGGGGAGGCCTGCACAGCAGTCACCCGGAGAGGGCGCTCCTCCCACTGCCCTGCCTGCTGGGTTTCCCAGGCTCTGTCCTGCCCTGCCCTTGGGAGAGCTCACTCAGCCCCGTGGGGTCACCTGCCTGACTCAGAAGTCAGTTCTCATCAGCCAGATCAGACTGGAGCTTCAGCCCCACACGTCCGTGTACCTGCTGGACCTCTCCGTGGAGTCACCTCAGCCTGTTCATTCTCACGTCCCCGGGGCTAGCTGCTCCACCTCTTCGGTCTGTTTTAGTTGCTGGTACCACCCCGCTCATATTGAGAGTTAGACCCCTGGGAGTCACACCAAGCTCTCTCCCTCTCCCGCATCTCCAATTATTAAATACCTCTCACTTCACCTCTTAATATCTCTCCATTCCTATTGCCAAATTCAGCCCTTCATTGCTTCATGTCTGCGCATCTACAAAAGACTCCACCTCCTCACCCTCTAGTCAGGTCCCCCCAAATCTACCCCCCAAGCAGCCAACAGAGGGATGCATCAAAAGACTTTAAATGTTTCACGAGCTTTCCATGGCCCAAAGCAGGGATTACCTAAACTCCCTGATGATAAAAGCACCATAACCAAAAAAACCAAACTCGTTGCCGTCAAGTCAATTCTGACTCATAGTGATCCTACAGGACAGAGTAGAACTGCCCCACAGGGTTTCCAAGGAGTGGCTGGTGGATTCAAACTGCCGACGTTTTGGTTAGCTGCCGTAGCACTTAACCCCTGCTGCATGTTAAAGATTCATATTCCCTTCCCAGACCTAATACACCAGAATCTCCAGGGTGGATGCTTGGGATCTGCACTTTAACTATTGTTGTTGTTAGTTGTCATTGAGATGGCTCCAACTCATGGTGACCCGTGTACAACAGACCCAAACACTGCCTGGTCCTGTGCTATCTTCATGATCACGGGCATATTGGAGTCCATTGTCACGGCCAGTGTGTATTTAGAGTGTCTTCCGACCCAGTGGGTCATCTTCCAGCACTATATCGGACAACACTATTTTGATCCATGAGGTTTTTATTGGCTAATTTTCAGAAGCAGAGCATCAGGCCTTTCTTCCTAATCTGTCTTGGTCTTAGTCTGGAAGCTCTGCTGAAACCTGTCCACCATGGGTGGCCCTGGTGGTATCTGCAATACCAGTGGCATAGCTTCCAGCACCATAAGTAACACTCAAGCCGCCACAGTAAAACAGAGTGACAGACGGTTCTGTCTGTTTGGCCCTGGGTGATTCTTGTCAACAGGGATAGTTGAGAACACTGGCCAACAATACAGAGTCTAAGCTCCTCAATACTCTGTACAAGCCTCTCCAGGAGCTGCCTGCTGGCCCGCTACACTCCTACTCCCACTGGCTCTCACTCCAGCAGTCCTGGCCTGTCTGCTACAGCTCTCCCCACACACAGCGCAGTTTCCAATCCCCATGCCTCTACCACTTTCTCCTTTCCACCAGAGCTGCCCTCTCCCTCCTGTTCCCTGCCGACTCCCCCGTCCAAACCACCAGCATCAGCTCCAGCCTTGCCTTCCCGCTCAGCCCTTGAAGGGCTGAGTTCCCACGGTGCCCTGTGCACACCTTCACCACTGCACCTACCCTGTAACACTCTATTGTCAGTGTACCTGCCACCCCTTGAGACTGATTCTGTGTGTCCCGAGTTTCCAGCATACGGCTGGCACACAGTAGGTGTTCGATAACATGCCTGAGTGAAGGGATAAATGAATTCAACTAGGAGTCCCTGTGTGGTACAAATGGTCAATGCACTTGGCTGCTAATCACAAGATTGGAGGTTCAAGTACACCCAAAGGTGCTTTGGAGGAGAGGCCTGGCAATCAGCTTCTGAAAAGTCAGCCACAGAAAACCCTATGGAGCAGTTTTACTCTGACACACATGGGGTCACCATGAGCAGGAAGTGACTCAACAGCAACTTTTTTTTCTTTTTTTTTAGCATTGCCAAACACTGTCCTGGCTATTATTTTCTGAAGCAATTTCTTCACTTCCTGAGCTAAACTAATCCTCATATCTCTCAAGGCTGCTGCTCACATCCTTGTCATCTGTGCCACTCTTCTCCAGTCTGAATCAGTCTTTCTGGAAATGAGGTTCCTGTAACTGACTGTGCTATCCCCACTACAGGCCCACTAGTGTAGTACCCAAGACACAATCACCTCCCTTCTCACGGACACCAGGCCACATGTACGTGGATGGAAATGACACCGGCTGTTGCTGCCGCTATCACATTGCAGATGCACGTCTAATGCACCTCCAGCATCACTGCCACGTCCCTTCCCGCGACAGCCTCCCTGCTTCCTGTGGACTACTGAAGAGTGTTTGAGATTTGTTTCCCCAAATGTATTACTCTGCCAGTTTCCAAACTGAAACTCATTTTGTTATTTCCTGCCTATATTTCTTACCTCTCAGGATTCATTTTTATTATGTTTCAGTCTTCACTGACATTAAGAATATTTCCCAATTCCGTATTTTCTGTAAAGTTCATTAGGATGATGTGTGCTCCTTTTTCAACGTCATTAATAAAACAAATGAACTAAAATCTAACATTGACCCTAGTGATTTCCACCGGGAACCCGTCCACGGGGTTCCGAGGCCGTGGGTGGCTTAGGACCTTTCCATTCATTTTCTCTCTACACAGTGCTTCTCTCCCGGTGAAATGGTCATATGGCACAAGCACCAAGAAACTGACTAACGTTCTTTGCCTTTCCTTCTACGATTTGTAATAAAAACAACACTGACAAGTTTGCCTGGCACGACAATCTCTGATATAGGCCGAGCAGGCCCCCATTACCATCGAGAGGCTCGCGTGTCCGCATTCTCCATTATCCGCATATCACTGTGTACACTTGGCCCAGTAACTGCTTAGTCAGGAGAGCCCCCTCCAACACATACAAACCCACACATACATCACTTGCAGATAAACAAAATTTAATTCTTCCTCACTCTTCAAAATTCCCAACTCTCCACCATATTTTACTAACTTCCACAGTTAAAACGTAAAAGGACAACTTATGTTTTGATCCAAATTAATGCAGAGGAATCCCTGGGTAGTAGAAATGGTTAAGTGTTTGGATACTAACTGAAAGATCAGCAGTTCTAATCCACCCCTAGGTGAGTCAGAAGAATGGCCTGGTGATGGTGATCTACTTACCTGTGAAAGATCACAGCCACTGAAAACCCCGTGGAGCACAGTCCTACCCTGAAACATGGGGTCACCATGAGTCAGAATAGCTAGATGGCAACTAGGTTGGTTGGTTGTTTCTTAGCCAAACACTTTCATGGGTGTCTCCAAGGAAAAAATTTTTAAAATGACAAATTCATTTATTAGTGTAGATTTATATTCCAGCAATTTACTACTTTTTTTTTTTTTATTATCACACTTGCAACCTCAAGGGTGGAAAACCCAAACATATGTACAGCAAAGTACAGTAGATAACACTGCAGACGTTGGGTGGGTTGGTTATTTGGTTCGGTCTTTGTTTTTGGTTCTCATTTGTTATTTTACATGGCATCCGTTACAGCATTGCACAAGCACGACTCAGTGGCTGGACTTTGTAAGGGCTGCATCTTAGGGATACACATGAATGAGACAGGCTGCAGGCCTAGGTGCAGTTCCCTGGACATCCCTTGCAACCCCACCCCCTTTCTCTCCCACTCAAAAGAGCATCTCAACGTATGAGTGACAGGAACACGTGTTATTATGATAGTAGACCTGACTCCACTACAATATATGCAACAGTTCAAGTTCCCAAGCTGTTAGACATAATCAGTGTTCCTAACAATTTGGAGTGGTACCCTGACAAGATCTGTGAGTTTAGTCTGTTCAACAACCCCACCAGTGGCCTTAACCAGTCCTTTTGCAGCCAGTAGGTTCATTGCCCACATCCTTATTGCCTCCCTCCCTCAGAGAAGAAGAGCCTCTTGCCTTTCTTAAGTGGTGAGCATTCCCAGGTGACTGAATCCCAGCTAAGGCAAAGTGAGACATCTTGCAAAACAGGAAAGCCCCAGAGGTCTGCAGGCATGCAAGTGTCTTGATTTAAAAAATAAAGCAGGTTATAAAAACTATAGGCTGATGAGCTTTTTATCTAGCTCTGACAGGTTTCTAGAATGAACTTTTAAAATAAGGGTGTTAAATTAAAAAAGGAAAGGTAAATTCCTGAGAGACGTTGTCAGTTCACTAGAAACAAGTTTTGGAGAGGCGACCCCAACTGCTTTTCAAATAGGTCTCCTAGTGGGGATCATAAACAAAGTCCTGGATGCCTCAAAGCTGGCTCTCCAGCAAGGCAATTGAGAGTAGCTGATGGTGGCCATGTGGACTAGGGGGAAAATGTGGTCAAGATTAAAGCCCAAATTGTAAAGTTAAAATTCAGAATACAAAGTGAGTACAGGCAGCTGGCTCACTGTCTCTAAGGTCCTGGCCATGCAGTAAGGTTAGAAAAAGTACTGAGACATAGATTCACAGACATCAATGAGCAGAAACTAAGGAAGACTACATCAGAAATAATAAGATAACTCATTATCTTGCTAAATATAAATCAACAAAAGTCCACAACTTTTCTACACACCAAAAATAACCAATTTAAAAGCTGTATGTAAGTGTGTGTGTGGGTGGGTGGGTTTGTGTGTGTGTGTGTAGAGGAAGGAGGAAAAGGTATATTTTCATTACAGCTATAAAATACCTATAAATAAACATAATAAAAACTGCTCAAGGCTCGTGAAAAAATCTTTACTGAAATACATTTAAAAAAAAAAAATCTCTGAATAAATGAAGGAACACACCAGGTTCCTGGGCAGGAAAATTTTAAATTGTAAAGATGTAGTCACTGCACATACTACCCTCAAAGTAAGGTATAAAGTCAGTGAAATCCCAATCAAACCTCAACATAATTTTTACAAAACTGGATAAATTGCCTCTCATCTCAAATAAAAACAAAATGGATCAGAATAGCTAAGATATTTATTTAAAGAATAATAAAGAGACTTTCCCTATTCTATAATATGTAAAATAGTTTATAGTGGTGAGGTTTACACAGTTTAGTGCAATACAAAGTCCAGAAATGGATACTTTTAAATATAGTAATATAGCTTATGGAAAATGCGGCATTTCAAGACAGGGGAAATTTTCTCTGTTCAACAGATGAGGCAGGAAAAATAAGATAGCCATTTGGAAATGAAACAAAATTACCTACTGCACAACTTATATAAAAATGGATTTCAAAGAGATAAAGAAGTTAAACTTTTCTTTTAATTCTTTAAAAGTATTAGAAGGATATGAATAGGCACTTCACCAAAGAAGACATTCAGGTGGCTAACAGACACATGAGGAAATGCTCACAAACATTAGCCATTAGAGAAATGCAAATTAAAGCTACAATGAAAAGAGGTGGGGCCAAGATGGCAGAGTAGTCAGACTCTTCCAGTGGACACTCTTACAACAAAGAACCAAAAAAACAAGTGAATCAATTATATATGACAATCTAGGAGCCCTGAACATCTAAGGCAAAGTTGAGGAATGGACTGAGGGGCTGGGGAGGGAAAGAAGGTTCAGAAGCAGCGAGGGGTTGCCAGACCTGACCCAGTGAGAGCCTGAGCCCTTCAGGCCTGAGCAGCTCATGGGTGAGCGGTGAGGCAGGCAAGCAGCAGTGCTTGGGTGGAGCATTTTCTGCACCATAAGAGACCCAGCGCCAGAGAGTCTACTTGGCCACCCAGAACCAGTGAGAAGCAGCCCTGGATCGGTGAAAGATAAGTACTTGCGTCTGGCCTACTGCGCGGATCAAAAACACCCCCTTTAGGGAAAAACCTCTCTCCCATTTATCTCTCCACTCCCTGCTCTGCGCTGGGTCCTGGACCAGCTTCAGCAATTACCAAGTCCCCTGGGCCAGAAGTAGGATCCATCACACGCCCTGAGCCATTCTCCCGGCCTTGGAGACTGAACAAATTAACAAACAGGAAAAAATAAACTGCCAGCTCCCCTAAGCTAGGAACCCAGGATAGGCATAGCTCCTTTGCCTAGGCACAGGCATAAAGGATCCATGGACTTTGAGTGCCTTTCCCCCTGCAGAGACTTGTGTGGGCCCATTTCAACAGCGTAGGCCTTCACTACCGCAGTATAACAGGGTATATACCTGAAGTCTAACTTCAACTGTTTCAGCTATGAAGTGGCAGGTTTGTGACATATGACACTGCTCTGCCCATTAAGCAGGGCCTTCACCTACTCCCATCAGGGGCCTGAGGACTGGTGGCTCCACCCACGCTAACTAGCCACCTGTGATAGGGGCCCCAAGAATAAGAGGTGCCCCCCAGTCCTTACAGCCAACAGCACTGGGCGCTCATAGTCCAGCTGCAAAACCTACCCACCCACCCGCTCTAGGGAACAGGGACACGCCTTCCTCCTGGACACTCGGGTGCGGCCGTCAGCCCCCTGCCTTGCTCAGAGTGTGTCCCCCTGCTGCAGCCAGATGCCTGTGCCTACACCAATCACCCATGCCTGTCTAGGACCGTAGGTGAGAGCCTACATCACACACTTGTTGGCTATCTACCTGGGCACCTGAGCTGAATCCATACAGGAGGAGTGGGCAGACTCCTGAGTTCACATACCTAGTAACAGATCTAACCACCTAGTGAC
The DNA here is from genome assembly GCA_030035585.1 of Dugong dugon. Classification (NCBI taxonomy): domain Eukaryota; kingdom Metazoa; phylum Chordata; class Mammalia; order Sirenia; family Dugongidae; genus Dugong; species Dugong dugon. The sequence goes on along the minus strand of CM057475.1, from coordinate 6,861,916 downwards.
AGGACATTAGAGCTTCAAAGGTGCCAATAATCAAACTAGCTCATACGAGCAGCCTATTTGGGCATATTGAAACAAAACAAGAAGCTAGGACACATAAACAAACATAAAATAAATAAATATAATAACTTATTGATGGCTCGGAGACAAAAGTCAATATCAAATCACATAAAGAGGCAATCCATTATGGCTTCAGCAAGCTCCCAAAATAAAGAATCTAGAAATTTTCCAGAGGAGGAAAATTTCTTGGAATTACCAGAGGCAGAATACCAAAGATTAATATACAGAACTCTTCAAGAAATTAGGAAGGAAATTAAACAAAACGCAGAACACGCAATAGAGAAAATTAAAAAGATTAGAGAAGAGCATAATGACAAATATAACACATACCAAGAATCCACAGAGAGACAGCAATCAGAAATCCAGAAGATTAACAATAAAATTTCAGAATTAAACAACTCAATAGAAAGTCAGAGGAGCAGAATCGAGGCAACGGAAGTCAGAATTAGTGACACTGAAGATAAAGCACTTGACACCAACTTATTTGAGGAAAAATCAGATAAAAGGACTAAAAAAAAATGAAGAAACCCTAAGAATTATGCGTGATTCTATCAAGAGGAATAACCGACGAGTGACTGGAGTACCAGTACAGTGGGGAATAACAGAAAATACAGAGAGAATTGTTGAAGATTTGTTGTCAAAAAACTTCCCCAATATCATGAAAGATGACAAGATATCTATCCAAGATGCTCATTAAACTCCACATAAGGTAGATCCCAAATGAAAGTCACCAAGACATATTATAATCAAACTTGCTAAAACCAAAGATAAAGAGAGAATTTTAAGAGTGGCTAGGGATAAATGAAAAGTCCTCTACAAAGGAGAGTCAATAAGACTAAGCTCGGACTACTCAGCAGAAACCATGCAGGCAAGGAGGCAATGGAATGACATATATAAAGCCTTGAAAGAAAAAAATTGCCAGCCAAGAATTATATATCCACCAAAACTGTTTCTCAGACATGATGGTGAAATTAGGACATTTCCAGATAAACAGAAGTTTAGGGAATTTGCAGAAACCAAATCAAAACTACAAGAAATACTAAAGCGAGTCCTCTGGTTAGAAAATCAGTAACATCAAATAACAACCACTAGAACACAAGACAGAGCAACCAGATATCAACCCAGATAGGGAAGTCACTAAAATAAATCAAAGCTAAAACACCAGAAATAGCAAAACAGATGTCAATATGTAAAAGATGACAACATTAAAACAAAACAGAGGGACTTAAAAAATGTATACATAGATTTTTCATATGGAGAAGAAGTCAAGGTGATACAAAGAAATGAAAGACTGGTATAAACTTAGAAAAATAGGGGTAAATATTAAGGTAACCACAAAGGAAACTAACCATCCTACAAGTCAAAATAAAAAACGAGAAAGATATAAAGACTCAGCAAACACAAAATCAACATCAATGAAAAAGAAGAAAAGAAAATACATAAAGAAAACTGACTCAGCACAGAAAATTAAGTGGAACAAAGAAACTGTGAACAACATACAAAAAAGACATTAAAATGACAGTACTAAACTCATACCTATCAATAACTATGCTGAATGTAAATGGACTAAATGCACCAATAAAGAGACAGAGAGTGGCAGATTGGATTAAAAAAACTACAGTGAGATATCATCTCACCCCAACAAGGCTAGCATTAATCCAAAAAACACAAAATAATAAATGTTGGAGAGGTTGTAGAGAGACTGGAACACTTGGTGGGAATGTAAAATGGTACAACCACTATGGAAATCAATTTGGCGCTTAGCTAGAAATAGAAGTACCATACAATCCAGCAATCCCACTCCTTAGAATATATTCTGGAAAATTAAGAGCTGTCACACGAATAGATATATGCACACCCATGTTCACTGCAGCATTGTTCACGATAGCTAAGAGATGGAAACAACCTAGGTGCCCATCAACAGACGAATGGCTAAACAAATTATGGTACATTCACACAATGGAATACCATGCAACAATAAAGAACAACGATGAATCCGTGAAACATCTTATAACATTGAGGAATCTGGAAGGTATCGTGCTGGGTGAACTTAGTTCTAAAACGACAAATATTGTATAAGACCACTATTATAAAAACCCAAGAAGAAGTATAAACACAGAAGAAACATTCTTTGATGGTTACGAGGGTGGGGAGGGATGGAGAGGGGTATTTACTAACTAGAAAGTAGACAAGAATTATCTTGGGTGAATGGAAGGACAACACACACTACAGCGGAAATAAGCACAACTGGACTAAACCAAAGCTAAGAAATTTCCTGAATACAACCAAACATGTCAAGGGACAGAGTAGCAGGGGTGGGGGTCTGGGGACCATGCTTTCAGAGGACATCTAGCTCAACTGGCACAAAAAAGTTTTTTAAGAAAGTGTTCTGCATCCTACTTTGGTGAGTAGCGTCTGGGGTCTTAAATGCTAGCGAGCGCCCATCTAAGTTGCATCAATTGGTCCCAACCACCCAGAGTAAAGGAAAATGAAGAACATCATGGACACAAGGAAAGTATTAGCCCAAGAGACAGAAAGGGCCACATAAACCAGAGACTTCATCAGCCTGAGACCAGAAGAACTAGATGGTTCCTGGCTATGACAATGGCTGTCCTGAAAGGGAGCACAACAGAGAGTCGCTGATGGAGCAGGAGAAAGGTGGGGTGCAAAACTCAAATACTAGTAAAAACACCAGACTTAATGGTTTAATTGAGACTGCAGGGACCCTGGAAGACGTGGCCCCTGGGCTCTCTGTTAGCCCAAAATTAAAACCATTCCAGAGGCCAACTCTTCAGACAAAGGTTAGACTGGACTATGGGACATAAAATGATACTCGTGAAGAGTGTGCTTCTTAGCTCAAGTAGATACATGAGACTAAATGAGCAGCTCTCGTCCGGATGTGAGATGAGAAGGCAGAGAGGTCAGGACCTGGTTGAACGGACACAGGAAATCCGGGGTGGAAAGGAAGAGTGTGCTGTCATAGCACAGGGAGGGCAAGTAGGGTCACAAAACAATGTGTGTATAAATTACTGTATGAGAGACTAACTTGAATTGTAAACTTTCACTTAAAGCTCAACAATAAAAAAAAGTATTAGAAGAAAATAGAAAACATTGTTATATGCTTGGAGTGGGAAATACTTCTAAGATTAGTACAAAACCAAGACACCATATGCAATTTATTAAATGTAAATAACATCTCAATAAAAAAAGACTACCGGAAAAAAATGAATACTATAAAGGAAAAAATGGCAAATTTGACGACACAAATATTTTAATTTTCCCAGAAAGATGAAATATATATATGGTAAAAGGAAGCATAAACAAAGTTGAAAGAAAATTAAGAAACAAGAAGAAAATTTTGCTCTGTATATAACCACTAAAGAATCAAGATCAGAAAATATATATATGTACATACATAATTATCTGTTAGAAAGACAGCAACCCAATGGAAAAACAAGCAAGGTATATGAACAAGCAATTATAGAAGCAATGTTTTAAACAATCAGTAAACATATGAAGAGATGCTCAATATCCCTAATAACTGAATACAAAAACAACAATGAAAGATTTTTTTTCCCATTTTTGTGATAAAAAATAGAAAAGATTAATAATGTTGAGTGTTAACGAGGCTCGTCACTATCATGTAATTATGGTCAGAGTATAAATGTGTGATCTTTTTGGAGAGCATCTGGGCGCTGTCTATTCAAATTTTAAATCTGCATAGCCTTAGACCCAGCAATTCCCCTTCTAGGAATCTAACCAATAGAAACACTTAGAAAGGTATACCAGAACACTGTTTGTATTAGTGAAAAGTTGGAAGTTTCCTAAACATCCATCACTGGGGGAATGATTGGATGTGGTTTCGTATTGCTGCACTACGTAATATCAGTTACAAAACAACACATATAGTATCATCATCAACGCATATAACACAATAAGTATACTACCGTTAAAATATCTATGTGAGGGTGTGTGGGTGTGTATGAATGCCGGTACACAGGAGAGGGATCTGAAGATGCAAACCAAATTGTTCACAATGGTTACCTCTGGGAATGGGAGAGGAACTGGGGATATTACTAGGATGGGGGGAAGGGGAGAGACTGACTTGACTTGCACATTCCGTTTCTACGCGGTCTGAGTGTTTTATGTTGTAATATATTTTTTTACATCACGCCTGCGCCATGGCAGCTTACAGAAAACAGTGGAGTACCAACATAATGTTGTCTGAACGGTGCCAAAGAAGCGACAGGATGCCACAGGTGACCTGGAGGACGAAGAAGGATGGGCATGGGATCTCGAACAAGATGCACAAATAGGACAGGCCAAAGGAGAGACACACCAACCATCTGTCAGTCTGTCATACTGTGGTGGCTTGTGTGTTGCTATGATGCTGAAGGCTATGCCGCTGCCATTTCCAACACCAGCAGGGTCACCCTTGGTGGGCAGGCTTCAGCAAAGCTTCCAGACCAAGACAGACTAGGAAGAAGGACCTGGTGATCTACTTCCAAAAATTAGCCACTGAAAACCCTATGGATCACAACAGAATAATGTCTTGATATAGTGCTGGAAGATGAGCCCTCTAGGTTGGAAGACAATGGACTCAAGCATGTCAATCATGAGGACAGCATAGGACCAGGCAGCATTTCGTTCTGTTGTAAGACACTTATACCCCCATGAGTCGGAGCTGACTCGAAAACAACTAACAGCAACAACAGTAAAGGAAAGGCAGGTGAAGCTTTCCAGACACAGTTACAGCACCTGCAAAGAAATGCCTATCTCAAAGTCATCCACAGCAAAAGATGCTAACGCCACCTCACAACAATCATTTTCTTCCTTCAACAAGCAGTTATTGAGGGTCAGCTGTGCACCAGGCACTGCTCCATTCATTGTCACCATCCTCATCACCCTCAAAGGGTCAGCTGTGCACCAGGCACTGCTCCATTCATTGTCACCATCCTCATCACCCTCAAAAAACACATACCATGTGGATCATGGGAAAAAGGTGTGTTCAGTGCTGATGGGAATATAAATTCATTATAAGTATTCTAGGGATCAATTCACCAATATTTATCAATCATTAAACTGGTTATACATACCCTCAGACCCAGCAGTATTACTTCCATGACTTCACGCTAAAGTCAAGGATATCCATGGAGATTTATTAAGAAGGATTTGGAACAACTTAAATGTTCAATAACAGTAACTGGAAAGTGAAATTACGGTACATTCACATGATGATACATAACTCTGCCATTAAAAATCATGTTGTGGAAGCAACCTGGGGAAATGAGTATGATATTTAGTGCAGTGAGAAGAGCTAGTCACAATGCAGTACTTATAGTATAACTGAAATTAGGTTTTTAATTTTTATTTGTATAAAAATGATTGGAAGGATTTACCATGAAATGTTAAGTTATGGGTGGGTACAGATAGTACAAGTAATTTTCATTTTCTTCTTTATGCTATTTCAGTATTTTCCATGATTTCTAGAATTGAACTATATTCTTTTTGCAACAGAAAACAACCAACACATGGAAACCAGGGCAAATGACAATACAAGCCAACCCTCCACGGCACTCACTCTGTGCCAGGAACTGATCTTTACACACATTAATTCAAGTCCACCTTCATTTTCCGGGTGACGCACTTGTAATATGAGATGGGAAGAGACCACATACCATCCCTTCCGTCTGGGAGTGAAAGACAAGCACCTTTATCTCACATTAAGAACGTTGCAGGAAGGAGAACACCATTAAGTCTACTGTCAGGGGCAGTGCATTGGGTAGGGGGTGTGGCATTAGAAGGGAATTTCCAAGAAAGCTGCCCTGTCCCACAGACAGCTTCAGAAGCCTGTAGGAAGGAGGAAAGCAAAGTCAGAATGCTAGAAAAGAGGGCCTATAGGGCCCCCACCACCTGTCTGTCAGTTTGTTGTACTGTAGTGGCTTGTGTGTTGCTGTGACACTGGAAGTTATGCCACTGGTATTCAAATACCAGCAGAGTCATCCATGGTGGACAGGTTTCAAAGGAGCTTCTAGACTAAGACTAGGGAGAAAGGCCTGGTGATCTACTTCCAAAAATCAGTCAGTGAAAACCCCATGGATCACAAAAGAACACTGTCTGATACAGTGCTAGAAGATGAGCCCCCTAGGCTGGAAGGCACCACACGGTAGCCGCGACAATGGACTCAAACATAACAACAATCATGAAGATGGCGTGGGACGTGGCAATGTTTCAGTCTATTATACGTCAGGTCGCCTTGAGCTGGAGTCGACTGAACAGCAACTAACAACACGAGGCCGAGTGGGGAAAAACACTCCAAACACACCCCTGAGAGTTGCTATTCAATACTCCTGAACCCAAACATTTGCCCCCAGAACTTTTCCCTGCTGTTTATTTTTGTTCTCCGTGTCACAACTATTAACATGAAGGAGAGGTTTTGCACAACAGGGCCTGAGGCCAGATATGCGCCAAGCCCCTGGAGATGAGCAAGGCAAGGGCCCTGGGGAGGGCACCCTGGGGTCAGAGGCCCAGGCCTATCCGCAGTACCCCCGCCCCCCCCAGGAAGGCTGCTGGCCCAGGGCTCTGCACATCACCCCCACCTGGGGCAGGCCTGCTCTAACTCAGGCTGGGCTGGCTTCCAGGGTTTACTTGGAGTTACCTGTCCTGAACTTCCTGGGCATAAACCCCTGGAAGCCCTAGAAGATATGATTACTGCTTCCTAAGACTTTGAATCTCCCCATCAGGAAAACAATGCCCTGCCAAGAGAGGCTGAGGACCTGTGTCAGCTGGAGGCAAAAACACGGTAGAGCTGTTGGCAGAGACACAGCTCAGCGGAGGTGGGCCCTCTTCCCAGGGAGGTGAGAGATCCAGGAGGGTGTGCAGGGTGCAGATGAGTGAGCGAGGGAGAAGCAGAGAGGAAGAGTGAAGAGCAAGAGACAGAAATGGGGGCAGAGAGACGGGAGGGAGGGGGGAAGGGAGGAGAGAGAGGCGAGGGACGGGGAGGAGGAAGGGGAGAGGGAGAGATAAGAACACAGGATGGAAGGAGAGGAGGAAGGGGAGAAAGGATTTTTAGAGGACAGAGGGAAGGGGAGGAAGCAGAGGAAGTGGAGAAAGGGAAAGGGAAGAAGAAGGGAGTGGGAGAGGAAAGGCCAAGTTTTATTTCCTGTGAAGTCTTACAAACCACCTGAGGCTTTTGGAGCAAGTACCCAAATAAATACTCTAGAAGGAGCCCAGCTTCACGCAGTGACAGCAGATTCACAGAGAATAATGAACCAGATGATTCTACTTACTTGAATGTAGTGAACCTTTTATATATTCTAATTGGCAGAGCATAGTCACTGCCAAGGGATTTAGGGCATGGCTCCACAATTTACTGTGATATAAAAACAAAAAAGACATAGTATCTAAGATCTTATGTTTCAATGAGCCAAGTAATATTCGGATTGGAGTCCCTCCACAGCCCTTGGTCATCTGATGTATTTTTTGTTTTCTGTGACAGAATACATATTTATACTAATAATTAACTCTTGAATTAATTTTCTGAAGTAGAAATGCACATTTTAGGTAATACATCATTCTGTGCTTAAGACATTACAATAAGCAAACTCCAAAGACAAGTTTGACTACTTTGAAGAACATCCATTTAAATTATTTACTTTAAAATCTCCCTTATTCATATATAGAGCATTAAAATACCACTTCGTAACTGACTTTTATCCCTTCAAAAAGTTTATCAAACTTTCTGGACCCACTGAGGCTGCGGGAATCCCCAAGACTACTGCCATGAAATACTCTTTAAACCCTGAAGCAAAACTATCCCCTGAGGTCACCTTTAAACTAAATAACAGTTTAACTCAAAAAGTAAAGATAGTCACCCTTGAGTACCACACTCTTTAAAAAAATTATATGAGGCCAAATGGACAACAGTTACTCTAAAGCAGAGATGAGAAGCTTGGGGGGCAGTGAGTCTAAGTTAATGGGAAAAAAACAACCAGAACAGAAATAACAAGAATGTTGACACAATGTGAAGAATATAACCAATGTCACTGAACATTATGTGCAGAAACTGTGGAATGGGAGTGTGTTTTGCCATGTATACTTCCACCAAAAATAAAATAAAATATATTTTTTTAATTGTTTTAAAGTTTATCAAAACAACATCACTACGGCTTGTAATATTACATTACATGCACATGACAAAATTAGATTATTTCTCATATTTGGGATGATCTGTTTTACTTTGTGATTCTCCTGACCACAATTCAAGTTCAACTGTGTTCAAGCCAGATCAAATTCAAGTTCAAAGCAACCAAAGATATAAGTTTAGTGCATAATGGAAAGTCTTACTAAAATTGTGAGATGTGTCTTCTTAAAGAACATTTGTGATAAAAAAAATTATAACTCAAATATGGCACTTGGCAGCTAAGACATTCTGGAAATGTGGCCCATACCTCTGGGCCTCTGGGCTTTTGGCCACTTCCCGATGAACTTCTTGGTGAGTCTGAGGCTTGGATCAGTTCCTCTGGGCAATGGTTCAGAGCCACCAGCCTGCCCTGCTCCTAGGCCTGAGACTCACATTCTTGTGCCTTCTCTCCCAGGTGCCCAGCACTTCCAGCCAAAGAGATCCCGGCTGCACAGCCCTGGGTGGGAGGCCAGGACACACCATCCCAATCTTTCAGACATGAAAAGAGGTTTTGCCCAGAGGCTGTGTTGGGCAGCGTGGGAGGCAGGCTCCTGCTCCATTCTGTCCTTGCATCCATGTCTACAACACACATCAGCCCTCATGTCCACCTAGAGATCTATCCTGCATCCTTGTGGCCTGACTCACGTGGCTGTGCTCCATAGATGGGACAGGCTGTGTTCTAGCTCCCAGAACCATCCTGCGGGCCCTGCCTGGCAGACAAGAGGGAGGTCCACTGATCCTCCCCAGAGAGACGGGCCTCGTCCTTACCTCTCATTTCCGTAGCTGAGGAGCCATTGGACCATGCCGTCCATTTATTCCTGTGCCTGCTGATTTCCTGGACTTTGCAGATGTAGCGGCCCTGATCAGTGGGCCGGAGGGCTGACACGGAGAGCCTGTACAGCGTCCCGTGCTGCTCCTCGTGGAGCTGCAGCCTCCGCCGGCTGGCGCTGCGACTGTAGTTACCGTAGTACTGTACCATCCTGAGCTTGGTCATCTTAATCATCAAGGTTTCCTGGGAGCCAGGCAGGGCAAAGAGCCAGCGCACCGCCAGCAGGCTGTCTCTCCGCCGCTTCTGGGACACGTGGCAGTACAGAGTGGCATTGTCCCCCTCCAGGTAGTCCACCACAGGCCCCGGGGACACGGTGACGTTGAGGGCCCCATAGACCTCTGCAGAGAAAAGGGAAGGAGGACGGTCATGAACACTGCTGGCTTTTCTCCGTACGGAAATGCCCCAGGGAAGCCCCCAGGTGGCGAACGCCCTGGATGACCTGCGCTGCCAGGAGGGCAGGCTGCCCGATGCTCTCACACTCCCTCTCCGCCTTCGTGGGGACAGAAGGACGGAAGTTTTCCAGGGGGTGACATGAGGCGTTTGGTCTGCATGGATTCCAAACACTGGCACCTGGACCCAGACGAATTTTTTTAATAGTTTTAATTATTTATGAATATTTATTTATAACTAATTTAATTATTTATAAATATTTTTAATTTGCTGACATTTAAAATTCAAGAGACTTCACATAAAAATTTGGATTTTTTAAATCTCTTAAAAATTTCCAGCCCATATCCCACCCTCTCCCACCCCCCACCACCTCTGCCTGACCTTCTGCCTGATGCCAGACAGCACTGTGGGTCCCAGAGCTGCCCTGGTCCACAAAGGGCCTTCCGTACCATGGCCCTGCCTTTCCAGGCCCCTTCCCTGCTCAGCTACGTCAACTGTAGCCCACACAGAGGAGCAGGACAGCCAGGTGGGGCGCTACAACAGTGCCACTGAGCTGGACGACGGGGGTTTCTCAGTTCTTGCTGTAAGTGTCTTTGGACTCAAGGTCTATGCTCTCTGAGTTGAAACACAGAAATCAAGAACAGGCCCCAGAACCAGGGAGGGATAAGAGAATCTCCAACACCCCCAAAATGCTTCTGAGTTCCAGGCCCACCCAACCACTACTTCCTGCCATTTACCCTCTTAGGTAGAACCCGCACCCCAGGCAAGGGCTGCCCACCCCAGTGGCTGCTCTGCTCCCAAAGTGGCCTTTGGCAGTGCTGCCCCCACGCCTACCCACACCAGCCAGACTGGCAGTGTCTCAGAGAGGGTCATTGTCTCCCAGGTGTTCCCAAAGACTAGGTGAGGCAGCTGGGCTTCCTGGAGCTTACGGGGGCTCAGTGGCATTCATGGTGGGGCCGTCCACTGGGAGGCAGGAGAGGCCAGAGCTCAGAAAAGGACGCTTTGCAGACCATGCCCCAGAACCACCTTCTGTCCAGTCCTATCCCCTCCCCAGAACTGCAAGGTGGACAAGACCAGGACGTACTGTTCACCCACCACCTCACTGCACAAGCAGGTATACCTGTGGGCATCCCCAAAGGTCACCTTCTAGTCACATAAGGGGCCTGCACCCTAGATGTCAAAAAGTTGCCAAAACTTTTAGCCCTGGTTAGTGCTTCAACTAAGCAAGGGGGACACATAAAAAAGGATCAAGATATGAACACCTGACAGAGAGGCTGCTGGTCAACATAGGTGCGGCCCTAGGGGAAGGAGGGAGAAAGTCCTGTGGAAAGTATCCTTTGCCGTGACATCCAGGCCAAAAGGCCAACATCACCATCCCCTTTTATGGTTTCCATTACCAATTTAATAAATACCTTGAGAGATATGGTTTGGGGGTCAGTTTTTTGGTCATCTCTTAGAAGTCAGGCACTAGCCCACCAGATAATGTAAGATAATCTCTGCATTTCGAGATACTTAACCGCATCTGCCAAGTCGCTTTTGCTATGTAAAGTAACCTATTCACAGGTTAGGGAGATTAGGAAGTGGACATCTTTGGGGGCCATTATTCAGCCTGTCACATCATGATAGTCTTTTGCTAGCTTTAAAAGAATAGAAAATAAATTCAGAAGAAAGAGGCTGATGATCAACTAGACTCCAAGCCCCTTGTGGGCAGAAATGATGCCTTATATGCCTACAGTGAAGAGGGGAAAGCAAGCCCAGAGATACCTGGGCACACCTGCAGTCCCACGGAAACTCCAGGAAAGAGCAGGTTCCTAGTGCCCACCTCACTGCAGACAGAGCCACGTGGGGCAAAAGAAGAGGGGCTTGCCCCCACCATCATCCTGCATCCCACTCACCACGTGCCAGAGTAAATAACAGGCAGCGGTCAGTCCAGGGGACCTCCTCCCGATTGCTAAGGCCCTGGATGAAGTCCACGCTGGCCCCGATGAGCACCCACGCAGCCCAGGAACAAGGCGATCCCCTGCCAACAGGGCCTCACGGCTCGCCAGCCAGTGGAGAGCAGCAGAAACACAGCGGTTGGGTTTCAGAATCTCAGTCCATCTCATCCGCCCCCCAAGGGCTACCCACGGGAGTCAAGGAAAGCTGGGGAAGGCATAAAATTGAAACCATATGGGTGGGCTGAGAGTGCAGCCGGACCCCACACCCCAGTCTCCTCCTATTAACGCCACGTGAAGGAGCAATTATTTACAGCGACTGAGACAAAGAGAGCATGCCAAGTGCTCCAGTACCACGGGGCCAGATTCCATGCTGGAAGCAAACCGGTAACTCTTCCACTTCCGCAGCCCACTACTGGAGCGCTCATGGAGACGGATGGACTGACTGAACCATCTCTCCAGCTGGACTTCCTATTTCACTTTATCTGCTCGCCTCTCTGCCTTCACCTCGCCCCATACTCTCTTAGCATCTCTTTCTCCCACTGACATGCAAAGGCCCTGTGTACAGGAGGTCTCATTTCAGCCCATACACTTGCCACCAGCCTAGGTATCTGCAGCCACTGTCAACACCGGGGATGGGTGCTGTGTGCTGCAACTGTGATGTCCATGGCCCCCACAGGGTCATAAAGCTTTGCCAGGGCACACAGCTCTCAGGTCAGGGGATCTGATGCTCCAGGTACAGGAGACAGCTCAACACACTCAGCTGGGAAAGACAGCACCATGAGAGGCAGGGGAGAAAATGCTGTAGAGGGTGCAGCAGCCAGCAAACATCAGCTGACAGGATGCCCATTTACATATTATGACAGAGGGCATCATATAGCTCTGCCCCCTGCAATGTCAGGCCCCAGGGGGCTCAGCAGAGAAAACCCAATGGGAGTCCGGACAACGGGAATACAAGGGCAACTCAATGGACAGCCGCAGGTCTGTATAGGGCTGGGGAAGGAACAGTCCAGGCCTGTTCTTTCTGTACCTCAGGCTGAAGGACCTGCGCTTACCTGCAGGGCAGAGAAGCAAGCTGAGCAAAGGGCCCAGGCTGCTCTCAGGCCCTCCCGAAAACAGCTAAGAGAAAGGAAGCCGCCATGGGCAGGGGCAGATTCTCCCCTTTCCTGGCCTGTTGTCAGCTGCGGTCAGTGGATTTCAACTCCCAGTGACCCATGCGACAGGGTAGAACTATGCCACAGGGTTCTCTAGGCTGTAATCTTTATGGGGTCTTCCTCCCACGGAGTCACGTGGTGGGTTCAAACCACCAACCTTTCCGTTAGCAGCCGAGCGCTTAACTGTTGTGCCACCAGGGCTCCTTCTTCCCCGGCCTAGGAAGAATTGCTGAAAGCATTCTGGCCTGAGGAAGAACACAATTTCTTGCTGTCTGACTGCATTCCAGGGAACTGAGGTGCAAAGGAGGGCGCTCGGCGTTTCTGCTCCCTCTAGCTTACGCCCAGCTCGATTCATCTATCCAGTCAACAAATGACTGCTGAGCATCAATCAAGCGCCGGGTACTGTGTGAAGAAGAAAACAATACCTTTGACCTAATGTTGCTGAGAGCCCTTTGGGTAAGGCAGCTGTGAATCAGGAAACAGATACATGAGTCTGTGACTAGCAACAATGTCAAGTGCTATGGAGAACAAGTACAGGGCTTACGACAATCCTGGTGGGATCCTGATCCACTCTGTGGGGCAGTAAAGAGATCCTAGGGATGTGATCACGAGCTGAAGGCTGAGTTCAGCAGTGGAGGGGTGACCTTCCTGGGAGCAGACCCTGCCTGTGCAAAGGCCCTGCAGCAGGCCTGGTGCAATCCGGAAAGAGAAAGACCAGCGCCCTTTGGTGAGCTGCACTGTGATCAAGACAGCCACCCCCATCTGTACATGGACCTCAGGGGGGACTTTCCACCCCAACCGGGGCCCCCAAGGGCAGTTCTTAAGGAGGAATATGACAAAGATGGGGAGGGAAGAGACCGACTAAGCCATAGGGACGAGGACTCCTGTTGCAGTGAACCCCAATCCCTCAACAAGCCCGTGTTCTGTTCCCCAGCCCTGGGAGCCCACCCTGGGCCTCATGAGCCAGCTAGAGAGAAAAGAACAGACACGGACGGAAGCACCTGGTTCTGTCAGGTGGGAGGCTCCGGGGCCCCACTGTCCTCATCTGAAAATGAGAAAACAGTGCCTTGCACAGGGAGTTTAAGGCTCCAACAGAAAAGATGACTTTGCGTGCCTGAGAGCTGGGGAGGTGGGGGAAAGGAAGTGAGAGGCACCCTGCGCTGGGAGCAAGGTCAGCCCCAAGCTTGGGTTAGTCTCTGCTGTCAACACAGGTAAATTTTAGCAACTTTTGAATAAGGGGCCATGTATTTTCATCATGCATTGGATCCTGCAAATTGCGTAGCTGGTTCTGCCTATAAGTGGCTCTTCAACTGCGGTGGATGAGTTACAGGGTCAAACCCCTTGTTCACACTTGGACAATGTTGTGAAAAGGACTAACACTGTTCTGAAAACAGCTTGGAAGGATGGCCATGTAGCCAAGTAGTGCAGGACCCACTTAGAGTTATGCAGGGAGGGGGTGGCCACTCCCAGGTGCAGGGAGCACAGGAGGCACCCCGCCTCGACAGCCCCGGAAGCATGGGGGAGGGCATACGACAGGAGCCCCTCCCTTCTCACCTGGGCAGTGGTATCCTGGTAGCTCTCTGCCCCACACTCACCCTCTGCCCTGAAGAAACAGTCCCACTCACTTTAGGAGGCCAGGAGCCTCTATGCTGATAAGGAACGCCAACCGTCAGTATCAATCGGAGCAAAAATCTTGTTCTTATTAGGACAGTCTGGATGCATGACAACTAAATCTCTGAAAGAAACACAACTCTATGTCTTAAAACTCCATGGCGGTAGGAGCCAGTGTTTATGGAGCAGGCAGCAGTGGTGCTTCCAGACCCAGCCTGTGGGATGGTGCGTTTACATTAAGCACATAGCCTAAAACTCTCTCTCATTCAGGACAATCATACCACCTTGCCTGCTGATACGGCTAACGTTTGCTGGGTATTAAGTATATGCCAAGCATGGTTCTAAGTGCCTTAGATACAGTTCCTCAGTTTATCTTTATACTATGTTCATGCCCATTTTATGGATGACAGACTGAGGCACAGAGACCTTAAGGAACCTTCTCAAGCTCACACAGTAAGCAACAGAGCTCAAATATGAACCTAGGCAATCTAGCTCCAAAGACCACTCTTAACCACAACTCCAGACTACAAAGTGGCTTTTAGTAAATGTTCTGCTCCTCAGTTTTCTTTTCTGTAAAATGAGGGGTGGGACAAGTTGACCAGTCAGGTCACGCTCAGTCCTGGAAATGGAGAGGTAGGAGAGTGTGGCAGTTAAGAGCCCAGGCATGGTACCAGGCGTTGTACCCAGGCTTCCTTTAGGACAAAGGTGAGGATCGTTTGTGAAGCACTGAGAAGGGTATGCAGCTGCAGCAAGTGCTGGGCAAGCTTGCTACCCCCATTACTCCAGGACGTGGCCGTGGGCATAGCCACGGCGGGCTCTAAAGGATCTCAAATTCCAATTCTTAACGTTCCTAAGGTCTTCTTGGAACATGAGGATATGTCCTGGACCTGCAAGAGTCCCATCCCTGGGGGGCCCTCTCTGACAACACGTGCAGTTAGGAAGGCCATCAGGAGCCTCGGTGAGGACGAGGTGCAGTCAGACCTAACCCTGGAGATGGCTGGGTGGGGAGGGCACTGGTATGGACTGTGTCCCCCAGAAATATGTGTTGTAAATCCTAACCCCTATAATATGCATATCTAGGTTCATCGCAGCACTATTCACAAAGCTGGTGGGTACGTATATGTGTGTGTATAAGTAGGTGTATGCATACATATGAAAACTCTGGTGGTGTAGTGGTTAAGAGCTACATACGGCTGCTAACCAAAAGGCTGGCAGTTCAAATCCACCAGCAGCTCCTTGGAAACCCTATGGGGCAGTTCTACTCTGTCCTATAGGGTCGCTACGAGTCGCAATCAACTCAACGGCAAACGGTTTGGGTTTTTTTTTTTGTTTATACCTGTGACTATAACCCCATTTGGGGATGGGTTTTCTGGGTTTTCTTTGTTAAGAGGCCAGAGCGAGATGGGGAAAGCCAGATGCCACACCACACGAAGATCACCAAGAAACCAAGGATCAAGGACCTTCCCCCAGAGCCGACAGAGAGAGAAAGCCTTCCCCTAGAGCCAGTGCCCTGAATTTAGACTTCTCACCTCCTAAACTGTGGGAAAATAAATTTCAGTTTGTTAAAGCCACCCGCTTGTGGTGTTTCCGTTAAAGCGGCACTAGAGAGCTGAGACAGGAAGCGTCTCAGGCTATCCCCTCAAGGGACCAGCACGCACCTCTATCTGCAGATGTGGAGAAACCCCACACTCCCCCAAGCCAAGCCATAGGCTACCCATGGCAGCAGCATCCTGACTGTGCCCCTCACATCCCGCTGACCACACCTGGCTCTACACAGGCTGTGAGGGCTGGCCAGGCCCAAAGACCCAAGTGTGACCGCCAGTCAGACCTCCCACCACAGTCGGCCAAGTCGGTGACTCTGTGAAATGGCACGCCACAGTGCGGATTTTCAGGTTCACTGGAAGCCTGGCTGCTTCACTCTGTTGTCCAAGTCCCTCTTCCTCAGAACCCGGTTCACATTCCAGCTCCACCACTAGGGACAATGACTTAACTCTGGGAGCATCGATTTCCTCATTTACAAGACAATGGCAACACTGCACAGCATAGAGGCGACAAGCACAAAGCCTTGGGGCAGCTTTCCTGGGCTCAGATCCCAGGTTCACTCACCACTTGCAGCCTTGTGACTTAAGGTGAGTCTGTCACTAGTCAGTACCTCAGTATTCTCATCTATAAAATGGGGATAATTAATAGCACCTACCTCAGAGGTTACTGTCCAGATTAACTGAGCTAATGTTTATAAAGCACTTGGACATATAAGCAGTTGCTCTTGTCATTATTACTTTGAAGTTTTGTGCTGATTACATAAGATCACATGTCCCGCGTGACTTGGCACCGAGAAGGCACCTGGAAAAGGTGAGCCATTAGTACTGTTATTTATCATTACAATCATCCTAAACAGCAGGACACTGTAGCCAGCCCCTCCCTCGGCAGCCAGCTGAGCCGGGTCCAGGGAAATACAGAGGGAAAATTCTTCAGAAACTTTTGAGAGAGCAGTAAAGCCCCAGAGGAACTCAGTGCCGGCAGAGAGGGTACCCCCAGGGCAGGGGGCTAGCCTGTCCGGGCCCCACTTCGTTCCATGGGCGACACCCGACTTCACCAAGCCTGGTCAACCTAAAACATCCAAGAGCAAGTCTCCAGCCGCCACTTTCGGGTCAGGGCCGACCCAGCCACTCGGACTCTGTCTTCTAAGTACTCTCCGACCTGAGCCCACATGACCCGCCGGCAGTTGATGGTCCTGTTGTGGAACAAAAACAACTACGAAGGGTTGCGCGTCCCTGCTTACATCTTCCACGCCGAGGCCTGCGCCCCGGGAAGGAAAACTGGGACTGGAGTTCTTGCGTGAGCGCGGGAGCCCTTGGCGGAGCCGGGGAAGGAGCCGGCCGGCCGCGCCCGCGCGCCGGCATCCGCGGAAAGTTGGTAGCTCCGCGAGCCTCGCCTGGCGAGTCCCCGGGCGCGCCCACGACGGTGACAGCGCGGACCTGGGCCGGCGGCCAGCTGCCGGGGAGGAGGCGACCTGACAGCCAGGACGGCGCTGCGGGGCCTCGCTCAGCCCCGCCAGGCCCGCGACGCCACACTCCACGAGGCCTCCAGACGGCGCCGCCCGGGGGCAGGAGGCTCGCGCCCCCACCCCTCCGCCTCGGGGTCCCGGGCGCAGCTCAGCCCAGGTCCCCCGCCCGGGCGCGGGCCAGGGCACGAGCCGGCGACGCTACCTAGGCAGGCACCCCCGGGCCCCCGCCCCGCGCGGCCCCCTCCCGCCACCGCCCCCGCTTACCCGGCGCCGGAGCCAGCAGCAAGGCCGCCGCTAGGGCCAGGAGCCGCATCACCCCGGCCACAGCCCGGCACAGTGACGCGGGCTAACTGGCCGCCCTTCCTCGGCCCGCCCCGGACGAGCCCGCCCCGCCCCCTCCCAGCCCCCGCCCCCTCGGGCGGCGGGCCTCCGTGCCTGCGAGCGCTTCTGGGTCCCTCAACCACTGGGGAATGAGGGATGACCCGCGCTTGGCAAAGTTAGCTTTCATTCTCCCATCAACCGTGGGTGTCTCCTTTTCACCACCCCATTTCACAGATGAGAAAACTAAGGCTCGGAAAGGTCATCACCCGTGCCAGACGTGACACAGCAAATGGGTAGCTGAAGTGTGCCTCATTACGCCTTGGGGGGTGGGAGGTGGGGCTGGGACCTGGGCAAAGATGGGGAAAGGGAAGTAGAGGGCCTGAGGGTCACCTGTTGGCAGATTGCTCCAGGGGCGCCTTCTGGAGCCAAGGAGTTGCTGAAAGGGGGAAGAGCCCCTTTCTGCTGTCCTGACTTGGACGATGATGCCTGTGATGGGGACCCTTGGAAAACTGAGAGGCTCCACATGGACAGTTCAGAGTGTGTGGAAACTGGTAACAGCAACAGTAATGACCGTGAGGTGCCCTGAGTCAGGCCTGGGCTACATGGGTGCTTTGGACCATGTCCCTGACTCCTGGCTCTGAGAGGCAGGTGTTCTCTGGAGCTGTGAGACCCTGGGATGGCTCCTTAATTTCCATGTGCCTCAGTTTCCTCCATCTGTATAATGTGGAAAGTGAGTGCCTCCCTCATCAGTTGGGGTGTTTAGAAGGTTAAATGAGAGACTTCCTGTTTATTGGACGCTACGCATGGCACATGAATGTCAGCTATTATGATTGTCGTTAAGGTCACACAACCAGGAAGGGGTGACAAGGCCACTCATCCCAGGTGACTCTGAGCCAATGCCTGGTCTCTTAGCCACAGTTCTAAACTTGGATCAGCCTGACTGGTCTCTCAGAATCCCAGGCACTTCCCCAGGGTCCCTGGGCCAAACAGGTATCTGCCACTGGGAGACCCTGACACAGAGCGGGGTCTACTGCTGGTGGGAGGGCAGGGCCTGGGCTGACCATCAAGGCAGCAGGACTGGACGGAGTGGCCCTGCTCCTCAGCCGGCCTGGTGGGAGGGCCTGAGAAGCCCACAGTGAGTCTTCGTGGCAGGTCAATGGGTCTGATGCCAAAGACAAAAAGTGAGGACAAGAACTTTCAAGTCCTGTGGGAGGCTAATGTGTGTGGGTGAGATGAGGGTAGAGGAACAGAGCAGGAACAAATCCCCAGAGACCCTCAAATGCCAGGCCCAGGAGTTTGTACTTATCCCAAAGATGGTGGGTGGCACTGAAGGAGGAAGACGAGTCACCGTGGCCCCCAGGCGTCATGAGGGAGGGCAGCAGGGAAAGAGCAGGTTTTGGGGAAGGGACTACATTGAGCCTACCATGTCTAATACCTTTGACTGAAGATCTAATGGAACGTGTTGACTATTGAGGTCTGTGACTAAGAGCAAGGGTGGGCTGGGGAAAGTGAACTGATTCCCCCTCCAGCGGATATGGGATGCCATTGCCCAAGGCCAGTTCTCTGAGACAAGAGGAGGGCTGAGTACTGAGCCCTAGAAAGTTCATTCCTGCCCAGGGCCCAGCACATGCGGGGCATCAACAGATATTTCTGGCCTGCGTCAGTGAATTCCTGCATGGAGAAGGGGAGGAATGGAAGGAGGGAGGGAAAGGAGGGAAGAGGAAACAGCAGACAAGGAGACAGCCCTGGAAGAGGCTGACAAAAAGAGATGGGGTGGGGGCTGGGAAAGCGTGGTCGCTGAGTCAGCTTTCAAAGAGAGGGCATCTTATCCCCAAACAAACAGCAACAGGACAGCAAAGACGAGCCCTAGTCTTTCATCCTAACCCAGGCCTGGAGACTCCACCTCTCTCCTGCGTGTCAGATTTTCCTAATACTAGCCTTTGTGGGGCCAGGGGAAGCTGCAGCTGGGAGCAACATTGGTGCCAGAACTCTGCTGAGAGACGCAGCACCCTGCCCCTCTGCTACCCTTCATACACTCACCCTAGTGGATACGCCTTGTCTGCTCATCTGGTCTCCCTGCTCCACCCCCCTTGTGGCTTGGTGGCTGCTCAATACTTTGAGTTAATCAATACTTTGGGTCAGTGGTGGGGCTTGGCAGAACCAATTATTGGAAAGATGGGCAGTGAGTTCCATCAAAGGGCAGTAATGACCTCCTAGGGGTCTTCAGAAATGTGTGGGGCATTTTTGCATGTTACGATAATGTGGGGACACAACTGGCATTCAGCGGGCAGAGGCCAGGGATGCAGTGCCCTACAGTGCAGTGGGCAGTCCTGCATGGTGAAGGACGGTCCCACACCAAATGCCAGTCATGCCCCGTTGAGAAGCAGACACAGAGAATGAATGAAAACCACCTGCCCTGTACTCTGAGGGCTCTGGGGATTTGTGAGAAGAGGGTTTGAGAGATTCAGAGAGCCACATCCAAGTATGAATTGGCTGTTGCTTACCTTATATCAGATTCAGATTGGCACGCTGCTTGTGCCCAGCGTGCACACTGCTCTCTGTGTAGGCATCTTCAAGGGGGCAGCTCCCACTGCCCGGTCTGCCTCTCCTCTCTGCTCTGCTCCTGCAGAGAAGGAGTGTCGTTCCACTCCGGATACAACCAGGATCAGCTGAGGGCTGCTCCCAGCCACCCTGGACCAAGGGGGAACCAGGAAGCTCAGTTAGGACTGCCCAGACTACCCACAAACACTGGCCCCAAATAGAGCCAGGGCTGGTCAAAACAAAAACCTGCCTGATCAATAGATACGTGGTATCTTGGGTGAAGGGTGAGACAGTACACAGTACAGGGGAAACTAGCACAACCTGTACAAGGAAAGGTCATGGAAGCCCCATAGACACATCCAAACTCCCTGACGGACTGAATTGCTGGGTGGAGGGCTGTGGGGACCATGGTCTCAGGGAACATCTAGCTCAATTGGCATGACACAGCTTATAAAGACAATGCTCTACATTCTACCTTGGTGAGTAGTGTCTGGGGTCTTCAAAGCCTGTGAGCAGCCATCTAAGATACTCCACTGGTCTCATCCCTTTGGGAGCAAGGGAGAATGAAGAGAACAGGATACAAGGAAAAGATTAGTCCGAAGGACTAATTGTCCACAGCTACCAAGGCCTCCACCGGACTGAGTCCAGTACAGCTAGATGGTGCCCGCCTACCACCACTGAATGCTCTGACCAGGATCACAACAGAGGGTTCTGGACAGAGCTTAAGAAGGATGTAGAGCATAATTCTAACTCAGAAAAAAAAAAAAAAGACCAGATTTACTGGCCTAAAGGAGACTGGAGAAACCTCGAGAGTACAGCCCCCAGACACCCTTTTAGCTCAGTGGTGAAGTTACCTCCGAGGTTCACTGTTCAGCCTGGGAGTGGACAGCCCCGTAAAACCAAATGAGACTAACGAGGTACAGGAGTCCAGTGACAAGGGCCAGAAGGCAGAAGGGGACAAGGAAGCTGGTGATAGGGAACCCAAGGTTGAGTAAGGATATTGTTGATGTGTTGTGAGGTTGTTAACCATTGTCATAGGGCAACATTTGTAGTAACTGTTAAATGAGAAACTATTTTGTTCTGTAAGCCTTCATCTTAAGTGAGAATAACAGCACAATTGGAAGAGTGTAGTCAATGTCACTGAACTGTGTATGTAGAAATTTTTGAAACAGTGTATCTTTGGCTATGTGTATTTTCACCAAAAAAAAAATTAAAAAGGTTGAGAAGTTAGAGGGTTAATATGTTGTGGGGTTGTTAACCAATGTCATAAAACAACATGTGTACTA
Source organism: Dugong dugon (assembly GCA_030035585.1). Classification (NCBI taxonomy): domain Eukaryota; kingdom Metazoa; phylum Chordata; class Mammalia; order Sirenia; family Dugongidae; genus Dugong; species Dugong dugon. The sequence continues at coordinate 6,840,604 of CM057475.1, read as the reverse complement.
CTGTTTCATGTGAAACTATTTGTTCTGTAAGCCTTCACCTGAAGTACAATAAAATATTAAAAAAAAAAAAAAAAAAAAAACCTGCCTGATGGCCGACGAGCCTGGGCAGCTGCTAGACCCAAGCTCAGGCATCCACCAATGGCAGGCTGGTTGCTTCTCCCAGCTTTCCTCGCTGGCATGAAGGCAAGGATGCAGAGAGCTAGTCCTTGGTGGCATCTGGAGTAAACACCCTCCAAGGCAGAGAAAGCAGAGTTGCCTAGTGAGTTGAGAAAATATCTCATCCTACCAACCCTTCTTCCTTACCACCGCCTCACATATACACCACTCACAGGATGCCCCATATACAGTTACTGTGGTCTACAACAACTAGGAGGACCCCAGTGCTCTTGGCCAAAGAATGGATGAGGTTCTTCCTCAGGGCACTTTTATCTCTTCTTGGTACCCACCCCTCGGCAAATGTTGTCCTCATTCTGCCTTCCCACAGATTGAGCCCCTCTCAACCAAAGTTCCAAGATCTGATCAGCTTCCTTTCCATCTTGTTACATGTTGTCTGATTGATTTCGACTCATAGCAACCCCATGTGACAGAGTAGAACTTCCCCATAGGGTTTTCTAGGCTGTAATCTTTACAAGAGCAGATCACCAGGTCTTTCTCCTGAAGAACCGCTGGGTAGGTTCAAACTGCCAGCCTTTTGGTTAGCAGCCAGGCACTTAACATTGCACCTCGAGGACTCCTTTTCTTTTCCACTGTCCCACCCAAATTCATGTAAGTATTTCTATTCCCTCAGGGACTTTCTCTGCACCTGTAGCTAACTGATGAACTAATTCATGCTAACGTGTAAAAGGCTGATATTTTCTTAACATATAGCCTTCCAAGGATATTATTATTCCAATAGCAAACAAAAAACAAGCTTGTTGCCCTCGAGTCTATTCTGACCCATAGGGACACTGTAGGACAAAGTAGAACTACCCCATAGGGTTTCCAAGGAGCGCCTGATGGATTTGAACTGCCAGCCTTAAACCACAGAGCCACCAGGGCTCCACATTATTTGCTGATGGTGAAATTGCTGAGCCATTAGCTACCTCTGAGGAAGAGATTGTGTGGATGAAGGATGAGCTCTCCCAGAGGACAAAAAAAAAAAAATCTTTGCCCTGTTTATTAGGGTAGCTTTTGTCCTAGAAATGCAGAGCCTCCGTCCTAGCTCTGCTTGGGATGTCTGAGATAACTGCTTTTCAGGGGAGTTGCTAAGTTCTATCATTTCAAAATTCAGCTTGAAAAAGCATCACCTCTTCTGGGAAGCCTTCCATGCCCCCAAAAGCTTAGCTAGATCCCCTGTTCAGAGACGCCACAATTTCCTACGCAAACCTCTACATACAGCCCCGTGGATACTTGTCAACCAGTTCGTACCCCTGCTGGGCTGTCTGATACCTGCGGGCAGACACTGGATATAAGTCATCTCTGTATCCTTCCTACCTATTGTTAGCTGCCATTGAGTCAGCTCCAACACGTGGCAACTTGTGTATAACAGATGAAGCAATCCCTGGTCCTGCACCATTTTCAGGGTCCTTCCCTCCTAGGAGGCTTATCTTCCAGCACTATAAAAAACCTGTTACTGTCGAGTCAATTCTGACTCATAGGGACCCTATAGGACAGAATAGAACTGCCCCATAGGGTTTCCAAGGAGGGCCTGGTGGATCTGAACTGCTGACCTTTTGATTAGCAGCCGTAGCTCACTGTAGCTCTTAACCACCGCGCCGTCAGGGCTCCACTGTTATGACCTGTCAGGTTCAATGGCTAATTTTCTGAAGTAGATAACTAGGCCTTTTTTCCTAGTTTGTCTTAACCTGGAAGCTCCACTAAAGCCTGTCCACCATGGGTGACCCTTCTGGTATTTGAAATATCGGTGGCATGGCTTCCAGCATTACAGCAACACACAAGCCACCACAGTACGACAAACTGCCAGACGGGAAACACCGTGGTTAAAAGTCTGTGGAATGAATGAGGGATATTCCACATGAGTGCTCCCAAACAGGAGTCCTTGAAGCATACCCAGGCTTCTAAAAGCTCTCCAGTAGATTTTTTAAAAAACTTTAGGGAGATTTTGAAAATCAAAATACACACACACACACACACACACACACACACACACAGATTACGTGGATAAGCACCTTATAAACACCTAGGGGCACCTGATCCCAGTGTCCTTGTTTGCATTTATGTTGGCAATCATGGTGCCTTCACGTGGCATTACCTACACATCTGCGCTGGGCAATTGTGTCATCTTGCCACCTGGAGGTGAGGACCTATCTCCCCCAGAAGAATCTATGTTGCATTAAATTCAGTAATTTTTCAGTTAATTGTCTTGGGCTTTCAAGGTAAATACATTGTCTTTTTCTGAAAATGAATAATTTCTGTCCTTTATGATATTTTAGATAACATTTCTGTCTCGTGTCTTATTGGATTGGTTGCAACTTTAGAACAATGGCAAATTAAAAATTGTAATAAATGACGTCTTTGACGTGATTTCAGTAGTAACAACTGTAGTTTTTTGATATTTGGTTTGAGATATTTATATCATTTTCAGAATATTTTTTTCTTAGTTTCTAAAGAATGTATAACAGGAATGGTTATTATATTTTATTACGTCTTTTTTTTAATCGAATATAATTCACATGCCATAAAACTCAGACTTTAAAGTATGCGATTCAGTGGTTTTTAGTGTATTCACAAAGTTGTGCAACCATTAGCACTATCTAATTCCAGATAATTTTTATCACTCCAAGCAGAAACCCTGCACCCATAGCTGTCACTCTCCACCCACTCTCTCCCCAGCTCCTGGCAACCATTAATCTACTTTTTGTGTCTATGCGTTTGCTTATTCTGGACATTTCTTATAAGTGGAATTATACATTATGTGGTTTTTTTATGTCTGGCTTCTTTCACTTAGCAAAATGTTTTCAAGATTCATCCATGTTGGCAATTTGGTTTCACCAACACCAAGATCAACCATTACATAAAATAAATGTTGCTAGTTTTATTGCTCTTGTAATTGTGTTTGTATTTAATTTATAAATTTATTTTTGTTTTTCAATTGTAAAGCAACTATAAACTGGAAGTGTTTTTACCCAATTTTATGTTTGTGTTGTTTAAGTAATGTTAAGCAGCAATAACTTAAGTCAACAGTGGCTGCATAACCATGTTCTATGCCTTTGAGAAGGATAGTACTGGAGTTTGCAAAACAATGCTATGAAGAATTCACACTCTCTTCTTTTAAGACAGAGTCCCTGGCTGTTGCAAACACTTACCACATTCAGCTGCTGACCAAAAGTCTGGAGGTTCAAGTCCACACAGAGGTTCGTCGGAAGAAAGTCATGGCAATTTACGTCCCAAAAATCAAGCCATTGAAAAATCCTATAGAGCACAGTCCTACTCTGACACACATGGGGTCACATGAGTCTGAGACAACTCCATGGCAACTGGTTTTCTCCTAAATGGGTGGTAGCTTGACTCAGTGGCTCCTGAGATGGGGAGCAGGGAGTCCTACAGCAGCACATAAACAAGTTTGTGCAGCATTTGCTGAGCTTTCCTCAGAGTCCTTGTGCTCTGCCCGCAGCTAGGCATCAGCACAGCCCAGTGCACAGCAGCGCACAATGCACCCACCCACACACACATGCACACACTTGATCTGGCTTCTGCTGCCCCACTTTGAGCTCTACACATGGGATTTTCATGAACCTTTCTCTTCCATTCTTGCGTACAGCCCAACACATTCAGGTCCTTGTCATCCCCATGCCAGGCTCATTTCCGGCCATGGACCTTCAGGTCAGTCTTACAGAGCGGTAAAGTATTATTAGCTTAAAAGAGAACACATTACAGTAATGTTCTCTCAATCAATCCCCACTCCACCACACACACACCAGATTGCTTCTGCAAGCCCCTCTCAGAGGTGACTACAGCACTCTGAGTGCTTGAGGCCAGTAAGCCACCCTGTTGGCCACAAGTCAGCCGCTTGTTCCCAAATGCATTTATGGTGTCCCATTCATCTAACCCTCACGTGTCTGTCAATTTGTCGTAATACGATGGCTTTCGTGTTGCTCTGATGCTGGAAGCTATGCCACCAGCAGGGTTATCCATGGCAGACAGGTTTTAGCTGAGCTTCCAGACTAAGACAGACTAGGAAGAAGAACCTGGCAGTCTACTTCTGAAAAGAATTAACCAGTGAAAACCTTACGAATAGCAGCGGAATATTGTCTGATATAGTGCCAGAAGATGAGCCCCTCAGGTTGGAAGTCACTCAAAATACTACGGGGAAAGAGCTGCCTCCTCAAAGTAGAGTCGACCTTAATGATGTGGATGGAGTCAAGCTTTCAGAACCTTCATTTGCTGATGTGGCATGACTCAAAATGAGAAGAAACAGCAACAAACATCTATTAATAATCAGAACCTGGAATACATGAACAGTGAATCTAGGAAAATTGGAAATTGTCAAAAATGAAATGGAACGCATAAACATCAATATCCTAGGCATTAGTGATCTGAAATGGACTGGTATTGGTCATTTTGAATCGTGCGATCATATGTCTACTATGCTGGGAATGACAACTTGAAGAGGAATGGCATCGCATTCATCATCAAAAAGAACATTTCAAGATCTATCCTGAAGTGCAACACTGTCAGTGATAGGATAATATGCATATGCCTACAAGGAAGACCAGTTATTATGACTCTTATTCAAATTTACACACCAAATCTTTGGCTAAGGCCAAAGATGAAGAACTTGAAGATTTTTACCAACTTCTGCAGTCTGAAACTGATTGAACATGCAATCAAGATGCATTGATAATTACTGGGGATTGGGGAAAGTTGGAAACAAAGAAGAAGGATCGGTAGTTGGGAAATATGGCCTTGTTGATAGAAACAATGCCGGAGATCACACGATAGAATCTGCAAGACAAACGACTCCTTCATTGCGAATACCTTTTGTCACCAACATAAACGGCAACTATACAAGGGGACCTCACCAGATGGAATACACAGGAATCAAATGACTACATCTGCGAAAAGAGACGATGGAAAAGCTCAATATCAGTCAGAACAAAGCCAGGGACTGACTGTGGATCAGACCATCAATTATTCATATGCAAATTCAAGTAGAAACTGAAGAAAATTAGAACAAGTCCACAAGAGCCAGAGAAAAACTTTGAGTGTACCGCATCTGAGTTTAGAGACCATCTCAAGAATAAATTTGACAGGTTGAACACTAATGACCGAAGACTAGATGAGTTGTGGAATGACATCAAAAACATCATACATGAAGAAAGCAAGAGGTCATTAAAAAGACAGGAGAGAAAGAAAAGACCCAAATGGATGTCAGAAAAGACTCTGAAACTTGCTCTTGAACGTCGAGTAACTAAAGCGAAAGGAAAAATGATGAAGTAAAAGAGCTGAACAGATTTCAAAGGGTGGCTCAAGAAGACAAAGTAAAGTATTATGATGACATGTGCGAAGACCTGGAGATAGAAAACCAAAAGGGAAGAACACACTCAGCATTTCTCAAGCTGAAAGAACTGAAGAAAAAATTCAAGTCTTGAGTTGCAATAGTGAAGGATTCTATGAGGAAAATATTAACGACACAGGAAGCATCAAAAGAGGATGGAGGGAATACACAGTCACTATACCAAAAAGAATTGGTCGACATTCAACCATTTCAGGAGATAGCATATGATCAGGAACCGATGATACTGAAGGAAGAAGGCCAAGATACACTGAAGGCATTGGCAAAAAATGAGGCTTCAGGAATCGACAGAATACTAGTTGAGATGTTTCAACAAACCAATGCTGAGAAATCTGGAAGACAGCTTCCTCACCAACCAACTGGAAAAGATCCATATTTATGCCTATTCCCAAGAAAGGTGATCCAACCGAATGTGGAAAATATTGAACAATATCATTAATGTCACATGCAAGCAAAATTTTGCTGAAGATCATTCACGGGCAGCTGCAGCAGTATATCAACAGGAACTGCCAGAAATTCAAGCCAGATTTAGAAGAGGACGTAGAACCAGGGATATCATTGCTGATGTTAGATGGATCCTGGCTAAAGGCAGAGAATACCAGAAAGATGTTTACCTGTGTTTTATTGACTATGCAAAGGCATTCGACTGTGTGGATTATAACAAATTATGGATAACATTGAGAAAAATGGGAATTCCAGAACACTTAATTGTGCTCATGAGGAACCTGTACATGGATCAAGAGGCAGTCTTTCGAACAGGACAAGGGGATGCTGCATGGTTTAAATTCAGGAAAGGTGTGTGTTAGGGTTGTATCCTTTCACTGTATTTATTCAGTCTGTATGCTGAGCAAATAATCCAAGAAGCTGGACTATATGAGGAAGAACAGGGCATCAGGATTGGAGGAAGACTCATTACCAACCTTCGTTATACAGATGACACAACCTTGCTTGCTGAAAGTGAAGAGGACTTGAAGCACTTACTGATGAAGATCAAAGACCACAGCCTTCAGTATGGATTACACTGCAACATAAAGAAAACAAAAATCCTCACAACTTAACCAGGAGCAGACATCATGATAAACGGAGAAAAGATTGAAGTTGTCAAGGATTTCGTTTTACTTGAATGCACAATCAACACCCATGGAAGCAGCAGTCAAGAAATCAAAAGACATATTGCATTGGGAAAATCTGCTGCAAAAGACTTCTTTAAAGTGTTGAAAAGCAAAGATGTCACCTTGAAGATTAAGGTGAACTTGACCCAAGCCATGGTGTTTTCAGTGACCTCATATGCACGCGAATGCTGGGCAATGAATAAGGAAGACCGAGAAGAAGAATTGACAACTTTGAATTGTGGTGTTTGCAAAGAATATTGTATATACCATGGATTGCCAAAAGGATGAACAAATCTGTCTTGGAAGAAGTATAACCAGAGTGCTCCTTAGAAGCAAGGATGGCGAGACTACATTTCACATGCTTTGGGCGCGTTATTAGGAGGGATCAGTCCCTGGAGGACATCATGCTTGCTAAAGTAGAGGATCAGTGAGAAAGAGGAACACCCTCAATGAAATGGATTGACACAGTGGCTACAACAATGGGCTCAAGCACAGCAACAATTTTGAGGATGGGGCAGGACTGGGCAGTGTTTCATTCTTTTACGCATAGGGTTGCTATGAGTTGGAACCAACTGGACAGCACCTAACAAAACAAAAACATTCATTTAAATCAACAAATAATTATTAAGCACTTACTGTGTGCTTGGCACAGTTCTCAGCTCTGAGGATACACAGTAAACTAATCAGACAAAAAGTATCTGGCCTCATGGAGCTTGTTACTAAATGATGCGATTTAATGAAATAATGTGTGAATTGATAGCATACAAGTGTGAAATAAAGTTGTTTCCATGAACACTAAATCAAATTCTTTGCAAATAATTAAAGGTTAGAAACAAACAAAACACTATTATTAAATCTGTGCTAAGACTGGGGAAGGAGGACATAAAAATCTAGGCGCCCCAGATTCTTTTTCCAGGTGAAGTAAGGGCAATTGGAAATGGTAAACAATCATAATGGGCATGGTTTATGCAAGACGGATGTCTGGGACTCAGCACTGCAATCTGCACTTAAAGCAAAGGGTTTGGCCATAGTGCAAAAGATATGTGCATCAATGTTTTTAAATTAAAATAAAACGTCTAATATTATTTAAAATGATTTTATGCTTCAACTGATTTTCCAATCAACCAACCAACTACAGCTCTCAGTTGCATCAAATAAGACGCCTTCACCTGTCCTGACACTGAAAATGTCTTCCAGAGTGAGGGGAGTCCCTCCTGGCCGGGATTCACTCAAGCTGGAGACCTTGCCTTACTAAGGACCCCTGACCATGGCCCACTTGAGTCTTCCTGGCTGCTGCATTCCTGCTGTGGCTCATCCTCATCAGCATCCATTACTGAGCACCTTAGAGACTGTTGTCTCCAAGGGAAAGGGCAGTCAGGATTCTGCCATGTTTGACAGCATACTCACCTTTCCCTACAAGCCTCCTGCCTGAACCCCCTTTCTGATGTCTGGTTCCCAGTCACTGCATATTAAGGTTATCCCTGACATCTTCCATTTCTCTGTTTTCCCCTCTACTTCTCTTACCCAACTTCATCGTATCTTTCCCTTGCCCTCCTTTAACTGTCTTTTAATCCTTGAGTAGCCCTGTTCACATGATCTTGTTTTCATTCTCAGCTTCTTAGTCTTTACCCTTTCTCTCCACTGAGCTCCCTTTCGTTGGGATCAGCAGAAGTGGCACCACCGGGAGTCTCTCTTAAGATCTCACTTACAGCTTTTAACCTTGTAAAAAATGAGAAACAGCTCAAAAAGGGCTTTGTCATTTAACAATTTTGAGTTGGCAGGATCCTTATTTGTTCTAAAGTTCCCTTAAAACTAATCAGAACTAATTTGATTCTGAAAGACCAGGGGATTAAGATGTCAAGAGCTGAGTTCTCAAAATGTGATCTGTAGACCACAAATGTGGATCACGAAGGCACCCAAAATTACTTCTGGCCTGAGGTAATGTTTAAGTAAATGTGTTATTGCTTTTTTATTATGAAAGCTATACTTGCTCAATAGAGAAAACTTAGAATATAACGCAAATTATAGAAACATGAAAATTCATCAATAATTATCAGAGATGATTACTTTTGACATTTCATTGCACTTGCAACATTTCCATGAATATCTTTTTATCTGGTGAAGGGAATATTTTCCGTTTTATTAACTAACTGGTTATATCTAATAGACGAGAAGGAGCCCTAGTGGCACTGTGGTTAAGAGCTACAGCTGCTAACCAAAAGGCTGACAAGTGCGAATCCACCAGCCGCTCCTTGGAAACTCCATTGGGCAGTTTTTCTCTGTCCTATAGGGTTGCTAGGAGTCGGAATCCACAGCGATGGGTCTGTTTAATATACAAGAAACTTTTGATATCTATCTTATTTCTCAATTCTAGACTACCTGTTTTTTCACTAGTTTTCAGTTAATTCCTTGGGCTTTCAAGGTAAATGATAATTTTCTGCCCTTCATAATATTATATATATCCTTTTTGTTTCATGTCTATTATATCAGTTGTAACTTCCAGAACAATGTTAAATAAAAAATTATAATAAATTACATCTTTTATCTGATTTCAATGAAAACATTTGTAGATTTTCTGCTGTTTGGTTTGAGATAAATATTCTATATCATCTTAAGAATATTTTTTCTTAAAGAATGTATAACAGGAATGGTTATTTTATTTTATTACATGTCTGTTTTTTAATCAAATATAATTCACATGCCATAAAATTCAGACTTTAAAGTGTGTGATTCAGTGGTTTTTAGTGTATTCACAAAGTTGTGCAAGCATTACCACTACCTAATTCCAGATCATTTTCGTCACTCCAAACAGAAACCCTGCACCCATTAGCAGTCCCTGTCTATTCCCCTCTTCGCTTCACTTTCTGGCAACCATTAGTCTGCTTTCCAACTCTATGCATTTGCTTATTCTGGACATTTCTTATAAGTGGAATTATACAATATATGGCTTTTTGTGTCTGGCTTCTTTCACTTAGCATAGTGTTGTCTAGGTTCATCCATAACTTAGCATGTATCAGTACTTCATTCCCTTTTATGGTTGGGGAATATTCCATTGTATAAATATACCACATTTTGTTTATCCATTTATCTGTTGATGAACAAGTAGGTTGTTTTCACTTCTTGGCTATTATGAATAATGCTGCTATGAATATTTGTGTACAGGTTTTTGTGTAGACATAAATTTTCAATTCTCAGAATTGCTGGGCCATTTGGGAGCTCTAAGTTTAACATTTTAAGGAACTGTTTTTGTTATTGTTGCATGCCCTCAAGTTATTTCTGGCTCATAGTGACCCTATAGGACAGAGCAGAACTGCCCCATAGGGTTTCCCAGGCCGTAATCTTTATGGAGCAAATCACCAGGTCTTTCCTCTCGTGGAGCGGCTGGCGGGCTCAAACCGCCAACCTTTCGGTTAGCAGTCGAGTGCTTAACCATTACACGACCAGAGACTACCACGCTTTTTTCCAAAGTGACTGCACCATTTTACATTCCCACCTGCAATTTATGAGGGTTCCAATTTCTCTATATCCTCACCAGCATTTATTATTGTCCATCTTTTTGATTATAGCTATCCTAGTGGATGTGAAGTGGAATCTCATTGTCGTTTTGATTTGCAATTCTCTAATGACTAACAATGTTGAGCATCTTTTCATGTGCTTATTGGCCATTTATATATCTTCTTTTGCCCATTTTTTAATTGGGTTACTTATCTTTTTATAATTGAATTATAATAACTTTTTACATATTCTGGATACTAGGTCCTTATCAGATGTGACTTGCAGGTATTTTCTGACTTCTGTGGGTCTTCTTTTCACTTTCTTGATAGTGTCTTTTGATGAACAAATTTTTAGTTTTGATGGAATCTGATTTATGTTCTTTTCTTTGTGCTTTTTAGCATCCTATCTAAGGCCATGAAGCATTATCCCTATGTTTACTTCTAAGAGCTTTATGATTTTAATTCTTATATTTAGGTCATTGATACATTTTTAGTTATTGTTTGTATATGGTGTGAGGTATGAGTCCAACTTCACTCTTTTGCATGTGGCTATCTAGTTGACCCAGCACCATTTGTTGAAAAGATTGTTCTTTCCCCACTAAATAGACAATAGATAAGTGGTAACTTTGGTGAAGGGTAAGACAGTACACAACACTGGGAAAGCCAGCACAACTTGTAGAAGGCAAGGTCATGGAAGATCCATAGACACATCCAAACTCCCTAAGGGACCAAATTGCTGGGCTGAAGGCTGTGGGGACCATGGTCTCAGGGAACATCTAGCTCAATTGGCATAACATAGTTTATAAACAAAATGTTCTACATTCTGCCTTGGTGAGTAGCGTCTGGGGTCCTAAAAGCCTGTGAGTAGCCATCTAAGATACTCCACTGGTCTCACTCCTTCGGGAGCAAGGGAGAATGAAGAAAACAAGACACAAGGGAAAGATTAGTCCAAAGGACTAATGGACCACAAATACCATGGCCTCCACCAGACTGAGTCCAGTACAACTAGATGGTTCCTGGCTACCACCACTGACTGCTCTGACAGGGATCACAACAGAGGGTCCCAGACAGAGCTGAAGAAGAATGTAGAACAAAATTCTAACTCACATTAAAAGATCAGACTTACTGGCCTGACAGAGACTGGAGAAACCCTGAGAATATTGCCCCTGGACACCCTTTTAGCTCAGTAATGAAGTCACTCCTGAGGTTCACCCTTCAGCCAAAGATTAGACAGGCCCATAAAACAAAATGAGACTAATGGGGCACAACAGCCCAGGATAAGGACTAGAAGGCAGGAGGGGACAGGAAAGCTGGTAATAAGGAACCAAAGGTCTAGAAGGGAGCGTGTTGACATGTCGTGGGGTTGTTAACCAATGTCATAAAATAATATGTGTACTGTTTAATGAGAAACTATTTCTTCTGTAAACTTCCATCTAAAGTACAATTAAAAAATTTTCAAAAAAAGATTATTCTTTCCATTGAATTGGCTTGGCACCCTTATCAAAAATCAATTGACCATAAATGTATGGATTTATTGCTGAATATTACATGTCTTTTTCATATCTACCGAAATAGAATTAAAATCATAAAACTCTTAGAAGTAAATGACATTTTTTCTTTTGATATGAAGTTTTGCTAGATTTCTTAATTTTGAATTATCTTTACAGTCATGAGATGAACACAACTCAATCATGGTGAATTGTTCTTTTAATACTCTGTTGAATTTGGTTGGCCCTTGTTTTGTGTTTGTAAGTTAGATTGGTCTATTGTTTGCTTTCCTAGTACCATCTTTATCAGGTGTTGTTTTCAAGTTTATGCGTTGTTGTTGTATGCTATCGAGTCAATTCCAACTCATAGCGACCCTCTAGGACAGAGTAAAACCGCCCCATAGGGTTTCCAAGGCTGTAAATCTTTATGGAAGCAAGACTGCCACATCTTTCTCTTATGGAGCAGCTGGTGTGTTCAAACCACTGACCTTTTGGTTAGCAGGTGAGTGTTTAACCACTGTGCAACCAGGGCTCCTTAGGTTTATGTTTCATTAAACAAGTTCCAGCTTTCCCTATGTTCTGGAATAACAAAGTAAAAGGGTCTAAAAGTGGTTCAAGGTCTAAGAAGTTTGACATTCACTGAACTCTGGAAGAATTCCCCTTACTATGATGCTAGCCTTATCTGGTGGAGGTCCTGGGTCTTTGCATATTGAAGTGTTTAAACTTCTAACTTGCATTCATAATTCAGTTGAGTGCAAGTTATGTTTTAAAAACAAATCAGTATCTCAAAAACAATTGTATCTCCTTATTCCCCCATCCAGAGCTCCGGTAGTGCAGTGGTTAAGAGCTATGGCTACTAACCAAAAGGTCAGCAGTTCAAATCCACCTGCCTCTCCTTAGAAACCCTATGGGGCAGTTATACTCTGTCCTCTAGGGTCGCTGTGAGACAGAATCGACTCGACAGCAATGAGCTTGGTTTTCTTGGATTATTCCCCCATCCATGCCAGCTAAAGTTATTATTTACATTAAAAGTTTCTTACCCAAGGTTGTTGTCTTTCATTTGTCCTGAATTCCCATTATCTCCTCCCCTGATCTCTAGCTGCTGCTGTTAATTTAAAGACAATACAACCTGTGGAGTTGACATGCTTGCTTTTCTGAATATCACGCATCGGTTTTGATGGTAAAGTGTTGCTTCTTGACATGATGGTTAGAGCAGAGGCTCTGGAGCCAGGTTGCCTGGACCAGCTATGCAGCTTTCACAAGTTCTTAACTTACCTATTAAAAGGGCTAATAAAAATGACTCAAGGTTGGATTATGGAGAGCATTACACAATTTAATATTCATGAAGTGTGTAGAACAGTTCTTGGTCCTACATAAGTTTACATCATAAATACACTTGTTTAAAGGGCTGAAGTTCCAGAGCTTAGATTTATTCATCACTTTGGTTCCCTCACACTGCTTTTTAAATTAGAAATTTCTTCTCCTCATCTAGTACTCACTGATTTTGGCCTTACAGCCTCTCCTCCCTCCCTTTTGAATGTCCTTGGATTCTATCTGTCTAATGAACTCCCTCATTAGGGACCTATCAGACACCAGGTAGGTCTTCTGAGAAGAGCTCAACAAAGTCTGGCCATTTTCCCATCCTGTTGTCTTCCTGCAGATCTTCTAGTCCCTTTTACAGAGAATTAAGGAAGTCTGTGACCTCTGTCATCTCTTGAAAATGCTAATAAGACACCAGCTCCCTACCTGATGTCCATTCTAAGATGACCTCTGGGCTTCATGCTACACTTGAACCAGAAGAGGGAATGCAGTCAGCATAATGCCCATGTGAAATGTCATGGCATTAGTGAACCACACATATGCAGATGACCACATGTCTTTATCTCCATCCCAGTTACCACTCTTCCAAGCTCCAGATCCTTATAACTAGCTCCCTTCTGAATGTTTCCATTACAAACTCAGCATGTTCAAAAGTGAACTCATCAGCTTCCCAGCAAATCTTCCCATTTTTTGGTATTCCCCTATCTGCAAATGGCACCACCATTCGCCAGCCGCCCCAGTAAGAAACCAGGAGGTTGTCTGGACACCTTTACTCTAGTCACCCTCATCAAACATTTGCAGAAATCTATAGTGTCCATCTCCTGAATCTCTCTTGACTTCTTCCTGTCTCTGTGAGGTTCTCTCTAATCAGTCCTTGTCTCTGCTTGCCAGAGTGGCCTTTAACAAATATAAATCTGACTTGCTTAACAGTCTTCAAGAGCTATTTGTAGTTTTCAGGAAAAAATTCAAATTCCATAATTTTATCTCCAAAGCCTTTTGACCATTTCTCAGCCTGATATCCACCTGGTGTTTCCCACCTGGTACAACAGAGAACACAAAACTGTCCTCTTCAAGGGCTGGCTTCTTCATATCCACTCGAGATCCAGCCCTCTCTCCGCTCCTTTGATTATCCTTGTTTTTTCTTGTGTTACCAGCCTCTCTACTTGATCATCCTCCTTGGCCTATAAACTTGCTCTCTCTCTCCCATCTTCTTCTTTGTTTGGGTTTCCTTTTACCCAGCTATGACCATCGTCACTGTCTTTTAAGCACACTTGCCAGCAGAGTTGTCCGAGGCTCATCTTGGGCAGCTCATCTGATGTCCAATACTGACCCGTGCCCATCTGGCCTCTGCCCAGTCACACATCAAGACTATTCTTGTCAGAGACACCACCGCCTCCGTGTCACAAAATGAATAGAAATTGTTTTGTCCTCAGCTCTCTCCACCTCTTCTTAGCATTTTAGCACTGTTCTCCATTCCTTCTCAAAACAATCTCTTTTCTTAGTTTTGCAGACTCCAAACAACTCCTAAGAAATGTATTTGTTAGGAAAATGCCTAAAAAATTCCCTCCTCCCCCATTTTGTCTTTCTCTCACATATGGTGCTCTTTATCTAACCTCTAACAGTTGGGGTGCCCCAGGACCAGGCCTCACCTCTTCTCTCATCTTTACCCCAGCTCCCCAGTTCACTATCATGGTTTTAAACATGGTACCATCCACGTGCTGTTAACCTCCTAGTTTATGTTTCCAATCCAGACTTGGTCTTCTGAGTTCTCAGTTGTAAACCACTTCCAACTTGACATCTGTACTTGGATGGGCCATTAGCACTTAAAATTAACCATGTCCTAACTGACCTCTCTATTACTCACACTCCAGAACTTATGCCTGTACATGCACATGCAAGTGTGCATGCTTATACGCACACACGCGCGCGCGCACACACACACACACACACACACACACACACACACACACACCTGATCTTCCTCCAATGTTCCCCATCACAGTTAATGCACAATCACCCACCCATGTGTTCCTCCTAGGAACCTGGGGGTCCACCTCAACAACCTCCTTACTCCTACCTCACCTCCACCATCACCAAGCCCTTTGCTTTCTGTTCCCTAAATAATATTTTGAATGCATCCACTCCTCCTCCTCTTGGCTTGTCACTAGTCTTAGCCAAGCCACCACTCTGTCTTACCTGGACACCTATAGACTCCTAACTGATTGCCACTTCTTCTTTTCTTCTTTCGCCATAATCCCATAGTCCACGTCACAACCAAAGCAACCTTTTTAAAACACAAATCTGATACTGTCACTTCTTTTCTTAAAACCATCTTCACTTAGAATGAGGTGTGTGCTAAGGCAACATGGCTAGGGAAGGTCTCTTTGAAAAAGTGACATTTATGCTGAAACCTCAGAGATGAATAGGAAACAGCCAGAAGAGTGACAGAGAAGGGTTGAGTTCCACAAAGAGGAGAGAGCAGGTGCAAAAGCCCTGAGGTATGAATGACCTTAGAGTATTTAAGGAAAGAAGGAAAGCCAATGTGACCAGAGCATAATGAGGGAAACAGGGAACACTAAGAGATGATGGTGGAGGAGGTAGCAAAGCCTGGACCATGCAGGACCCTGCAGGTCATGAAGCAGCATTTGTACTTCCACAATTATCTTTAAGTTCATATTTTTCAATTCAATTTCAATTATTCTTAATTGGGGTGCTCCAACTGTATATATACACATATGAGATATATATACATATACACACATATATATGTATATATATATATATATATATATATATATATATATGTATATACAAACATATGTATACACATATTCTATTTTCACCCAGGTGCCCCGGTAGGACAGTGGTTAAAGTGCTAGGCTGTTAACCAAGAGGTTGGTGGTTTGAACCCACCGGCTGCTTCATGGGAGAAAGATGTGACAGTCTGCTTCTGTAAAGATTACAGCCTTGGAAACCCTATGAGACAGTTCTACTCTGTCCTGTAGGGTCACTATGAATTGGAATTGACTCAATGGCAACAGGTATTTTCACTCACTGGCCATAAGCTCCACAGTGCAGCATCCAGCTCTGTTTTGTTCGCTTTTTTTTTTTTTTATTGTGCTTTTGATGAAGGTTTACAGAGCAAATTAGTTTCTCATTAAACAATTAATACACATATTGTTTTGTGACATTGGTTGCCAACCCTACAAGGTGGCAACACTCTCCCCCTCTTGACCTTGGGTTCCCCATTACCAGCTTTCCTGTCCCCTCCTGCCTTCTTGCCTTGCCCCTGGGCTGGTGTGCCCATTTAGTCTCATTTTGTTTTATGGGCCTGTCTATAATCTTTGAACCTCAGGAGTGACTTCAGTATTGAGTTAAAAGGGTGTCCAGGGGCCATACTCTGAGGTTTCTTCAGTCTCTGTCAAACCAGTAAGTCTGTTCTTTTTTTGTGAGTTGGAATTTTGTTCTACATTTATCTCCAGCTCTGTCTGGGACCCTCTACTGTGATCCCTGTCAGAGCTGGTAGGCGGGCATCATCTAGTTGTGCTGGACTCAGTCTGGTGGAGGCTGTGGTAGTTGTGGTCCATTAGTCCTTTGGACTAATCTTTCCCTTGTGTCTTTGGTTTTCTTCATTTTCCCTTGCTCCAGACTGGGTGGGACAGTGGAATATCTTAGATGGCCACTCACAAGGTTTTAAGACCCCAGACGCTACTCACCAAAGTAGGGTGTAGAACATTTTCTTTATAAACTGTGTTATGCCAATTGAGCTAGATGTTCCCGGAAACCATGGTCCCCATAGCCCTCAGCCCAGTAGTTCGATCCCTCAGGGAGTTTGGATGTCTCTATGGGGCTTCCATGACCTTGCCTTGGTCAGATTGTGCTGGCTTCCCCTGTATTGTGTACTGCCTTACCCTTCACCAAAGTTACCACTTCTCCATTGTCTAGTGTTTTTCCATCCCCACCGCTCCCCTCCCTCGTAACCATCAAAGATGGTTTGTTTTTGTGTGTAAACCTTATCATGAGTTTTTATAATAGTGGTCTTATACAATATTTGCCCTTCTGTGATTGACTTATTTCACTCTGCATATTGCCCTCCAGATTCATCCACACTGTGAGACGTTTTGCAGATTCATCATTGTTCTTTATCGTTGCATAGTATTCTACTCTTTGTACGTTGTTTTGTTCACTTTTTACCCCCCATGTCTAGTGCAGTGCCTGGAACATAGTAGGTGGTAAATATTTATTGTGTATATGAGGGGATAAATGTCTCCACCATTCCAGCCAGATCAAATGGCTGGTCACTCTTCAGACACTCCCTCTTCTAAGAACCTCAGCTTTGTCTAGCTCAGTGATTTTCAGCCAAAGGTGATTTAGCACACCCCCTCCCCCAGGGACCTTTGTTAGTGTCTGGGGACATTATTGGTTGTCACAAGTGGAGGGGGGAAGACGCTATTGGCATCTAACGGGTAGAGGCCAGGGGTGCTGCTAAGCATATACAATGAATAGGATAGCCCCTGACAACAAAGAATCATTCAGCCCAAAATGTCAGTAGCATCAAAGTTGAGACACTTTGGTCTAGCTAATTCTACCTGCTCCTTCAAGCCCTGTGTGAGCCTTGCCCCTTTTAGAAAGCTTGAGTGAGACCTCTTCCACTAGGTCCTCAAACCTCCTGTGATTTACCCCTTTGCCTTGCAATGGCTTGTTCTAGTTGTCTCTCATTGGAACCCACTGAGTGCAGTGTGTCTGACACGTGGTGGACTCCCACCTAGTGCCGTGTGTCTGACACGCGGAGGACCCCCGAGTGCAGTGTGTCTGACGCGGGGCAGACCCCCACCAAGTGCACTGTGTCTGACACGCGGTAGACCCCCACCGAGTGCAGTGTGTCTGACACGCGGTGGACCTCTATGTCTTTTATTGAGTGGTGCAGCCTCCCTGAGCCGCAGGGAGGTAGGAAGATAAAGATGAATTTTGTAACAACATTTTAAACCTTAGCTGACATATGCGAACTCATGGGTCAGAAGGACTTACCCAGCCTCCATCTCCACTCTGGGAAGTTGCCTGTCTCCAGGTGTCATACTTTTGTGACCTACAGAAACAGCAATGTCATATGGGTGCAACTTCAAAGCACTGTTGATTCAATCAGCCACTGCCTTAAACTGAGATCTTCAAGTTTAATCCCACTAACATTATGACATAGAACTAGGGCATTAGGAAGGATTCCTAATAATGGATACAATAGGGCGGAAGCATCCAGTGTGATCGGCTTTCCTTCGAGTCCTGCTACTTATCCAGCAAGTGTGGACTCTCTCGATCCCTAGCAAAAATAAACACCTGTGAGGCCTCCCACTTCTGGATTCTGGATATGTCGATCACCACTGGGGAGCTCAAAGCCCTCTTCTTTGGATTCAGGTTTTGGAATAGACTTTGGTTGAGACTGTGTGCCCTGTGGAAGGGTTCCTTCCCCCTCTTTTCTAACGGTGCTGCTTCTGTGCACCCACTCGCAGCCTTCCCCCACGGCCTGCGGGCCTCTCTCCCTGCCCTGGTGGCTCTGGTCCTCTGCGGGGGAAGGAGGACCGAGGTGCTGGAGGTGAGGGCAGGGTTGGGCACATCACATCCAGCTCACTGCTCCTTCTGCTGTGACTGAGGCACCTTGCCGTGGGCCTTAGAACATTCACTGCTATCCTCGAGGTCCTGTTCCTCCTCCTCCACCTGCTGGTCATGACCTTGTTCCCGGGCCCGCCTTCTCTCCAGCATCTCCTCAAAAAAAATCTGGCAGCTGAAGCCCTCCTTGATGCCGTACTGGGCATGCTCCAGCAGCGCCTCCAGGGTGGGGAAGACCCGGCAACAGGCAACGCAGCGCAGACCACAGTTCGTGGTAACCAGCCAGTCTGGCGGGTCCCGCAGCTCCTGGAGGCAGCAGTCCAGCGGTCCCAGCAGCTCGGACTCATCTGGCTCCGGGCAGCAGTTCTTGCTGGCTTCCAAGTCCCAACGCAGGTCGGTGTTGGAAGCCATCTCGAAGGATGATCCTTTCCTCCTCTGCCTCTTGATGAATTCGGCTTCATGAATGCGGGGCTTCCTGCTGACCGGCTGGAAGCCGGCCTCGGTCTCCCAGGCCACAGCCACGCCCTGGACGGTCTGCACACGGGTGTAGAAAGCGCACACGCTCTGCTGGGCCCCGTCCTCCGGGTCGTACATGCACGAGTAGCAGGACTGGTACTGAGAGTAAGACTGGTACTCGGAAGATGACTGGGACGAAGGGGAGCTGCTCCAGCTCAGCGCCCCCAGAGCCCTGGAGGAGAAGTACAGGTCCCTGTCGTGGGGAACAGCCTGCCCCGGCCCAGGAGGAGACTCCTCCCTCTTCATGGTCCCTGAGAAGTGAAGGACATTTTTATCAGTGTCCCTAAGGGAACAAGTACTATCGCCTACCTTTCCTTTCTTCGTTAGAAGCCAAGGACCCCAAAAAGGGTGTAGACTATGGGAGCCTCTGGGCAGGTAACACTACTCCCTGACCCTGTCCTTTATAAAATGGGAATAGTAATGGTGCCTGCCTCATAGGGTGATTATAGGGATCAAGCAGTGAATCCGTGGAACCACTAAAAGGAGTTCCCGGGTAGTGCAAACAGTGGAAGTGCTTGGCTGCTAACTGAAAGGTTGGAGGTTTGACTCCACCCAGAGGCACCTCTGAGAAAAGGCCTGGAGATCCACTTCTGAAAAATCAGACATTGAAAACCCTATGGGCACACATGGGGTCACCAACTCGACAGCGACTGGTAAAAATCACCAAAAAATTGAAAACATCCCAGAAGGCCATCAACTGGTAGCTAAACCGAACCAAACCTGTTGCTGTCAAGTCGATTCTGACTCATAACGACCCTATAGGACAGAGTAGAAAACCCCATAGGGTTTCCAAGGCTGTAATCTTTACGGGAGCAGATTGCCACATCTTTCTCCCTTGGAGCTGCTGGTGAATTCAAACCACCGACCTTTCAGTTAGCAACCAAGCACTTACCCACTGCACCACCAGGGCTCCTTAACTGGTGGATAGATAAACACACTGTCACACATACATACAAGGCAATACTGTTCATCAGTAAAAAGGATTGAACTACTGATGCATGCTACAATATGGCAGAATCTCAAATGCATTGTGCTAAATGGAAGAAGCCAGATTTTAAATACTTCATACTACAGGTAGTCCATGACTTACGATGTATTCATGTTACATGTGACCGCAAACCACACAACTGACCAGTTTTTTTTTTGGAACATCTTGTCATTGGTAATACATACTACATACAATGTTAAAATATATCTGTAAGTTTGTATGTGATGTTTTCAACCCCCAAAGACAAAGAGCGAATTTATAAAGAATAAAGACAATAAAATGAAACAAAAAAAAAGAGGTATTCGACTTACATCAGAACCAATTTACCATGGAATAGTCAGGAACAGAACTCCATTGTAAGTCGGGGACTACCTGTATAGTCTCATTTATATGACATTCTAGGAAAGGTGAAACTATAGGGATAGAAAACAGATCACTGATGTCTAGAACTAGGGGCAGGGAGGGAATTGACTGCAAAGGGGTGAAAGGGAAGTTGGGGGGAGTGACAAAAATGTTCTTACAAATAATTGTGATGGTTATATGAAGGTATACATCTTTCAAAAGTCATCAAAATATACTGTTAAAATTGCTGATGTTTTTGTATGTAAATTATAACTCCACAAAGCCAATTAAAAACAAGCAATTCATGGAAAGGGTGCTACTCCTGCACCATTTGTGACGTGCCTCCGTATCTCTCCCTGGGATCACCATATCCTTGAGCATCATTGTGCCCCAGTCACCATGTTTTAACTCAATCTTCAAAACAACCCTAAGAAATTGTATTATTTGTATTCCCATTTAACAGGTTAGGAAGCTGAGGCACAGCAAGTTTAAGTACCTCGTGAAGCCATAGCTGGTGCCTGGCCCTTGGCCTCAAGAGCCTGTGTTACTCTTAAGAGCTGCCTCAAGGCTCCTTACTACCGATCTTCACATTGATGTACTAGTTTAACTTTAATAAATATATTTTAAAGGAATTTTTATATCACTGCTAAAATCACAGGATTGGTATGTTAATTCTGTTTTTTTCTAATACATGCATAATCTAGGTACGTAATTATTAATATTTCACATTTTCATCCACATATCTTCTGAAATCACCTTATATACTCATAACAACAACCTAGATCATAATAAGCATCCCATAGCTAGTTTCCTTTGCCCTACCATCTGTTTTTATGGCTAACACGACACTTCAGTAGCAGCCTCAGGGGCCACCTGACAGCACCCCAACCAGGTCATCACTCCTCACTGCACCCTACATTCCTTGCCTTGGACCCACCTGGCCAACACACCTCCACACTTTCAATGGTAGACTCAGGGCTGACCAAGCTGAGAGTGGCCCCATCTGGTGGCGACTGCTGTCCTGTGTGGTCTGTGTGGTCCATGAAGTGGCTTTTCATGATTTGAAACCAACACCCAGGAGTCTCAGTAGTGCTCCAGCTGTTTGGTGAGAGTTTGCTTGGGCTGTGCTGAAGCCCTCCAGCTGGCTGTAGGCTGAGTGGCCGCTGGACTCTTCATGGTTACTAGGATCCTGGCATCATTCTGTGACCTCATCAGTGACACGGACTGGTTCTGTGACCTGTGGCAAGGACAGAGAGACCCGGCCAGGATGCCAGCAGAGGCTTCCCACCATGATCTCATCTGCCTTGTGTATGATAAGGGACATGCACAAACACAAAACATTCAGAAATACAGTCAAGCACTTATATACATGCACACACACAAACACATAAACTCACACATAGACATTTATACACACAGAGACTCTTATTGATACATATACTCCCACAGACACACATATATACACACATATGTAGTCACTCAGACAAACATACACATAAACACACGCACACACATAAACATGTACAAAGATTCTTACCATAAACACCCATTTAAACACACACAGACACACATACACACACACATGCACAGTTACATACATAAACATACACCCTCATACTCACATAGACACACACATACACACAAACTAACACACAGATTCACTTAACCACACACACATATATAGTCATAAATCAATATAAAAATGAACCTACTTTCCACTGTGGAAATAGTGGGTATAGCGGGTTGACTAGAGTCCCCAAAAAAGATATGTCTAAGTCCTAAACCCTGGTACCTGTGAATGTGACCTTGTTTGGAAGTAAGGTCTTTGCAGATCCAGTTAGGTCACGGATCTTGAGATATCATACTGGACTTGAGATGGGCCTTAAATCCAGTAACTAGTGTCCTTATCAGAAAAGGAGAGGACACACAGACACAGGGAAGATGGTCATGTGAAGACAGAGGCAGAGATTGAAGTGAGGCTGTCACAAGCCAAGGACTTGAGGAGCCACCAGAAGCTGCGAGAAGCTAGGAAAGATTTTCTCCAAGAGACTTTGGAGGGAGCATGCCCCTGCTGACATCTTGTCTTCAGGCTACTGTTTTCCAGAACTTTGAAAGAATAAATTTCTGTTGTTTTTAAGCCACAAAGTTTGTGGTACTTTGTTAGGACAGACACAGGAAACACACATATTTTGGTACTGAGAAGTGGGATACTGCTGTAACAAATAGCTAAAAATGTAGAAGTGGCTTTGGAATTGGGCAATGGGTAGAAGCTGGAAGAATTTTGAAGTTCTTGATAGAAAAGCCCTAGATTGCCTTAAAGAGACAATTGGTAGAAATACAGACATGAAAGGCAATTCTGGTGAGGGCTCAGATGAAGTGAGGAGCACAGTAGAGAAAGCTTCTGCAGTCTTAGAGAATACACGTATTGTTTTGAACAAAATGTTGCTAAAGATAGGAACCTTAAAGGTGCTTCTGGTGAGGCCTCAGATGGAAAGGAGGAACATATTATTGGACACTGGAGGAAAGGAAATCCTTGCTAAAAAGTGGTAGAAAACTTGGCTATATTGTGTTCTACAGTTGAATGAAAAACACAATTGTCTGCAGTGAACTTGTATATTTAGCTGAGGAGATTTCCAAGCAAAGTTGTACAGGTCCCACCTGGTTTCTCCTTGCTGCTTATAGTAAATTGTAAAGAGGAGAAGGATTAGGTGGGGCTGGGGCAGATTGTAGGAGTCCTTGGGTGGCACAAATGGTTAACGTGCTTGGCTGCTAAGGTTGGAGGTTCGAGTCCACCCAGAGATGCCTTGGAAGAATGGCCTGGAGATCCACTACTTCCAAAACATCAACCATTAAAAATGCTATGGGGCATTGTTCTACTCCGACACACATGAGGTTGTCATAAATTGGAGTCGACTTGAAGGCAACTGGTTTGGGGCAGATTGTATTTTCTAAAGATGGTGACACCAATGCATATCCCATCCCACACGTTCTTCTTGCAATGTGTTGTTGACAGTCTTCCATCGAGAGGGTGGAGGCGAACCTGAGGGAACTTTTGTAACTGCTTCAACCAACAGAATGCAGAAGAAAAGATGCTTCGTGGCTTCTTATGTTAGGTCCTAAAAGACATGACTTCTTCTTCATGCTCGATCTTATTCCCCTTCTCTCTCTCATAGTCCTCTCCTTTGGACCCAGCCACTGTGTTGTGAGAAAGCCCAGGCCACATGGAGGGGCCACATGTAGCTGTTCCAGCCAACATTTGCGGTAAAGGTCTCAGGCAACCACCAGATATGTTAGTGGACAAGTCTTCAGATGATCCCAGCTCCCAGCCCCTGAGTCTTCCAGCTGAGGCCCAGACATCACGGGGTGGACACAAGCCATCCTGTGTGCCCTGCCTGAATTCCTGACCCACAGAAACTGTGAGCATGGGAAAAGGTGTTTTTATACCACAACATTTTGGGGTAACTTGCTACAAACTCTTAATATCTGGAACAGCTGCCAAAACAAACTTTAATTTTTAATCTTTAATGTCTAAATATTTTCTGGTGAGACAGCTCATTTGTGGTGTCTGCTGCAGGGCCCCTTTTTGGCCCAACTGGGGAAACCTGAGGGCCAGGCAAGCACAGCGGACAACCTGGGAGGATGGCTCCCACCATCCATTTGCTTACATGCTCAGTCCCAGGACTCGTGTACAGCACTTTCAGAATTGTTCACCCATGTCCCCAAGGGAAACAACTTTACCAACTAGAGAAGAGTGTTTATGGACAGTTGCTTTTCCCACTAGCCTTATTATTTCCACCCCAAACACCATTTGCCAAAGTTACCTAGGTCAGCTCCTTTTTTCTCCCAGAATGGACATGTGTTCTTTCTGGTCCTTGCAGTAATCCTACCAGGTTGGCACTATTAAAACCCCAGCTGCATCAGAGTAGAACTGTGCTCCATAGAGTTTTCAGTGGCTGATTTTTGGAAGTCGATCGCCAGGCCTTTTTCTTGAGGTGCCTCTGGGTGGACTCAGACCTCTAACCTTTCGATTCGCAGCCAATTAACCAATTGCACATTAGCCGATTGCACCCTTCAGGGAGTCCAGGCATTGTCAGACATACGTAACAGATTCAGAGGTTGTGGCCCAGAGGGCTAGGAGACAGGTGAGGATGAAGGTTGGCCGTAGGGACCTTCCAGCTCAGGCCATGTGGCAGGGCTGATGGGGCGACTGTCCCAGTGCCATTCCCAGGTACTGCTTCCTTTCAGTGGCTTGGAGCAAAGCCCCACCAATGGCCAATGGTGTGTAGTTGCCTATCTTCCTCACACAGCCTCTGTCTCGCCCCAACATTTGTGATACTCAGCAGAGGCCACCCACACGAGGTTCTGCCCTGGGGGATGGGAGTTGGTCATTGCCCAGACCCGCCCACCCTGCTGCGTTCCACCCAGCAGTTTTCCAGCTGGTTCCCCACCTTGCCAAGAGCCTCCGTGCTCCACTGCACGGCCAGCAGGGTTTGTGTGCAAAACCCCAGAAGGCCAAGCACAGCACTTTCCCAGAGCTCTGACTCCTGGCCAGCTCATTTCACACTGCCTTTGAGTCTTGGACTCCATCGGAATGCCTGGAGAGCTCTCCAGTCTTAACTTTTCTTCCAAAACACACTCTGCTCACTCTCTATTTTTCTCAGCAGAGAAGAAGGCTAGCAGGAAGCAAACCAGCCATAGCCACAACAGGAAGCAGAGACACCACATCGAATTTTCTTCACTTCTAATTCCAGAGATAGGCTCAGCCCTAATCTCAGCTATAGGGAGAATCAAATCATCCCAGGGCAGACCAGGGTCCAGAAATAGCCTGTC
Organism: Dugong dugon; assembly: GCA_030035585.1. Classification (NCBI taxonomy): domain Eukaryota; kingdom Metazoa; phylum Chordata; class Mammalia; order Sirenia; family Dugongidae; genus Dugong; species Dugong dugon. The sequence continues at coordinate 6,815,399 of CM057475.1, read as the reverse complement.
CACCTGGCCCTGGAGCCTGACGTTGCCCAGGGTGGTGGGTCAGTGGTGGCATTTCCTTGGCGGAGCCTCTGGGTAACTGTTGTTCTAAGGGGCAAGGCGCCTCCCTTTACACCAGAAAATAGGGCTGCTCAAGGGGAGAACAGCTACCTGCCACCCTCCCCAAGAGCTCCTGAGGGAGGAAGAGAGGCAGTGAGCTGCCCCAGATTTTGTGTGTGGACCCATGCAGGCTCTGGAGTGAGGGTTTTCCCAGTGAAGATCAATCAGTCCCCAAGAACTATTGATGACCTTGACTTTGTGCTAAGTGCACAGAGAAAGTGCCGGCAGATGCCAGCCACGCTGAGGATTGGACTGGACAAGTATTATCTTTGTAGCTGATTTTCTGTTGCTTCTTGTAACTCTTTAAAACCAAGCAACTCAGTTGACTGTGTAAGGGAGAACTCAGCCACAGGGAAATGTAATCTGAGGAAGTCTTCCTGGGCTCCTTCAAGCAAATCGGGAAGGGAGTTTAGCTTTTGTTTTCCTTTAGACTTAATAACCGGCTGGTTTTTTTTCCCTGCAGTTTGTTTGGAGCTGTCTGGGGTTTTTGCCTTAACCTCAGGCCGCCCACACAAATAATAGCCTAGCTGTCTTGTCATCAGGGAGCAGGGGCGCCCCCTCGGCTGAGCCCTCAGGCATGTCCCTGGCGGTGCTCCAGAGCCCAGAGCCCCAGCCTGGCCCAGAGCGTGCCTGCAGCTCAGCTCTTGGCTCAGTGGGATTGTGAATGATCAAAGAGATTTGGGGATACAGACAGGTCTTCTTCCAACTCGTGCTTCCTTGGAAGGTGACCTCAGCTGAGAGCAAGGATTTCCCAGCTTCAGGCCATGCATGTGATATGATGCAGGCGCTAGAAGATTCCAGCAGTCGGCCTGGCCGGCATCTGTTCTTAGACAGCACGCTAGGAGCTCTGGGAAAAGGGTGGGGTCTTCCCTCTCTAGGTCCAAAATGTGCTGCACGTAGCCCGAGCCCCACCAATGCTGCTCTCAGACCAGAGGCTAATTCAGAGTAAGTGACCCTTTCCATGGCATGGTCCCCAGTCTGACTTGGAGGCCTCTTCCTGCCTCTGAGATCCCAGGAGTACCGAAGACTGAGAGTGAGTCCCACCATCTCAAAGTGTACAGCACTGGCTCCCACACAGCCTGGAGCTCATGTCCAAGGAATCTGCAACACCCACTGGGAAGCAGCACATGCGTCCACAGATAATCCCAGAGCAGGACTGTGAGGATTTATTTTCATCCCCATGATTAGAATACCTGTTACAAAGACCCATCCTAAGGCGGACCTCCTCCTACCCAGTCCCTCAGAGAAAGTGTCTCCTATGTGGGATGGATGAAATGGAAGGAATGGATGGACGTTTCCGGGGGGAGGCCAGCGACTGTCTCTCCCCAGCATACCATCCAAAGCCTTGTAGCTGATCCCAGGCCCTCAGGGAGTGAAGTATGGATGGGGTGGGGACTTCAGGAAGGCCAGGTCGTGCAATGCAAAACTCCCACAGGAAAGTGCCCAGAAAAGGACCCGAGGTCAAGGCTTAGGGTCCAAGAGTAAGGCTATCCCTTCAGCCACCTTAGTGGGGTGCCAGCTGCTCCCTCTCTGATGTGTCCAGTGAGGCACTTCTAGACCTGGCCCGGGGAGCTTGGCTGCACTTCAGGGCAGTCAGACATCTTAGAAGAATCCTGAATTTCTCTCCTTGTAAAACTTACCAGCTACCAGTTGCCATCAAATTGATTCTGAATCATGGCCACCCCATGTGTGTCAGAGTAGAACTGTGCTCCACAGTGTTTTAGTGGAAGTAGATAGCCAGGTCTTTATTCTGAGGCACCACGGAGTGGACTCCAACTGCCAACCTTTAAGTTAGCGTTACCATTTGCGCCATCCAAGGACTCCCTGTAAAGTCTAACACCATGTTATTTTAAGATATAAATGCCAAAATTTATAACCAAAATAACTAATATGATTGAGTGCAGCACTCAATCATATGTAACAATTGAAGGTCAGTGTATTTAGGCATCATTCCCCCATAAGGATGGAAACGTGACCTGCTTTTAATGAGTTCATGGCCAAGGGGGACATCCAGTGGAGAGCTGGAGCAGGGTGGTGCTGGCTGGTGAGAGCCAGTTCTTAAATTTTCAGCAACTCTGCAAGCCAGTTGTTAAACAGTCATTATTAAGATTGAAATCATAAAAACTGATAAATTATATTTTGTAAAAGGGTAATAAATACTCAAACCTCATCACTTTCTAATTATTTTACTATATTTTACGACATGCATTGGCAGCTTGTGACCTGTCAGACAAGGTGGGAATCAAGAAACACTAAAATCAGGGCTTCTCTGCCCTCCTGCCCCCTGCCCCCCAGGAGCTGGTTGTTAAACTTTTACCATCACACCACTGGAGTCTCCCACTGGTAACTACCAAAGTCAACAGCTCTGGCTGTGAAGAGAAGCTCTTTCCCCCAAAAAACACAAAAACCAAACCCGTTGCCATCAGGTCAATTCCGACTCATAGCAACCCTATAGGACAGAGCAGAACTGCCCCACAGGGTTTCCAAGGAGCAGTAGATGGATTCCAACTGCTGACCTTTTGGTTAGCAGTCAAACGCTTAACCACTGTGCCACCAGGACCCCAAAGTAGGCATATTTTATTTAAAAAAAAAAAAAGTTAAAGAAACACTGGGCTAGAACCAGTGCACTGTGGTGGAAAAATAAATTGGAACAAATTTTGTAGTGATATGTAGCAAAAACTTTACACCTGTGACACGTCTGTCTCAGCAATCCTACTTCTAGAAATGTGTCCTTAAGGAAATTTCAGGGTATGCCCAAGATTTTGCTTTCCCGTTTTCAGCGTAGCGTTTATGATAGTGAAGACTCAGAGGCAACCTAAATGTCAGGGCATGAAGGTCAGGTTAAATGTGTTGGCTTGCCTCAGCCTCACCTCAGAACCTGTTAGAAATGCTGGTTCCCAGGCCCCACCCCAGACCTACCGGATCAGACACTCTGGAGGGGCCCAGCAATGTGTGTTTTAACCAGCCCTTTGTGGGATTGATTCTCATGCCTGCTGAATTTTGGGAACTCTTGGGTTAAATAAATGACGAAACAACCAAACAATGCAATATGATGTAGTTAATGAAGAATATGAAAAGTCTGTTCACAATATACTAAGTGGAAGCACATACAGTTTAATCTCAGTTATGCAAAACCTAGGACATGTGTGTACATATGCACGCATGCACACGCACACAAACGTACAAAGTCTAGAATTATACATACCAAAACATTAACAACATTTGTCTTTGTATGGGAAAGGGGCTCCCTCTTCTTTTTGCTTTTCTTTATTTCCTTGTTTTTCTCTGATAAATGTGAGACGATGAACAATAAATTACTTTTAACCAGTCGCCTTCAAGTCAATTCTGATTCATGGCAACCTCATGCACATCAGAGCAGAAGTGTAATCCAAAGGGTTTTCAGTGGTTGATTTTTCTAAAGTAGATCACCAGGCTTTTCTTCTGAGGGACCTCTGGATGGACTCGAACCTCCAACCTTTCCATTAGTAGCCGAGTGTGTTAACCACTTTCACTACCCCGATAAACCCAAACCATATTCGTTGGCATCAAGTCAGTTCTCACTCATAGCAACACTATAGGACAGGGTAGAACTGCCCCATAGAGTTTCCAAGGCTGTAATGTTTATGGAAGAAGATTGCCACATCTTTCTCCCGCGGAGCAGCCGGTGGGTTTGAACCGCTGATCTTTTGGTTAGCCGCCGAGTACTTAACTACTAGGCCACCAGGGCTCCTTCTTGCACTACCCAGGGACTCCTAAATTACTTCTAGCTTTAGTTAAATGCTAATGAGGCTGGAACAAATAATTTGGGCCCACAAGCAAGATTTGAGAAGCTCCACGTCTCCCTGCCACCCCAGGACAGCACACACCAGATCCCGTGGGGCACCCCCTCAGTGTGGGACCTTAGAACAGGCCTTAACCTCTAGCTCCTCAGCCCCTGGGTCAGTGAGCAACGTTAGGCTCGCTAGGCACAGGAAGCTTGGTGGTGGGGAACAGTAGAAAGCCATTGCTGCCCATAGAGGGGTTAAAATCTAACTGGCTGAAAAGAAGACATGTGGGAAAGACAATGACATTTATTTGCAAGGAAACATAAACAAGGACAAAAGAAGGCTCAGCCAGAGCCTGATCAAAGCCAGCTGGGCCAGCAGGCCAGGCTACAGGGAAGATGGAGAGCTGGAGGCCATGAGGGCTGGCCAGGACAGGCCTAGGGAAGGGCAGGGCAGCCTCTCCGGCTCCGGGGCTGCCCTAGGGAGTGCTGCCCAGAACCCAAACACCACGCGGAGAAGTTGGGCCTGATTGGGTTCTCGGCACTAGGAGACTGGAGTTGTCTGTTCCAGGTGCTGGAAGGAAAGGCCACCCAGATTCTCAAATGTGTGCCAAACGAATGTACACAAGAATTTCCATTACATGTGGTTTACAGTAACAAAAAAATTAGAAATGGCACCCATTTTTAAAATACCAAGTAAAACATTGAAAATGATTTCAATAATTTAAAAATGTCAAAATATTTAAAAGGCGAAAAGTAATTGGTGAGCCTGTTAGTGGGAGAGTGAATTAGCAGAGACACTGAAGAAAACTCTAGCAGTAACTGCTGCAGTTTTTATTTTCACTTTTTCCCCGTGGTAATTAGCCTATCCAGGTTTCCAACTTGTTTCTGAGACAAATGTAGTCATTTAAATTCTCCTGGGAAATTGTCCATTTTATCTAGGTTTTCAAATTTATTTCTATAAAATTATTTGTGCTTGCTTATATTCTATTAATATTTACAATGTCTATAGTTCAGTAACAATACATGTTTACTTGGTACCTATTATCTGCTCAGCACTGTGGTAGGCAGTGATTCTGCCAGGTAGACACTACTAAAAATAGTTGCCGTCCAGTTGACTCTGACTCATGGCGAGCCCAGGTGTGTCAGAGTATAGAACTGTGCTACATAGGGCTTTCGATGCCAGATCTTTCTTCTGAGGCACCTCTGGGTGGGTTTGAATCTCCAACCTTTCAGTTAGCAGCCTAGCGTGTTAACCATTTGTACCACCACCCAGGGACTCCAAGTTGAGTGTGTTTACCAAACCCTTCTAACTTAGCAGGATTTAAGCTTCAAACTCTGTCTCCCTATTGCAGGGCAGCTGTTGAAATCTCTGCTTAGCTCTTTTTAGCCTTCCAGCTGTTGTTGTCCACCGAGCTTGGCATTTCACCCTGTGCATATCCAGTTTAGGAGTCCGCCAAGTACTTAAGGGAATCTTTATGTAGATTTTGGGTCTCCCTCTCTCAGGTTCGTTCCTTTTTTGGATTGTTCCCCTACATTTCTTGAAGCAACAGTGGCCCCAACCTCTGTTTTCCCAGCCCAGTAAGACTGCAGGTTTCTGCTTGACCTCAACTGGCCCAGGTGCAGTGGAGACTGGGATGTGTGCTCAGGGTCAGAAGCAGATAAACGTGGAATCACCTACTCCTCTTCTTTCAAGAGTCAGTTTGCCTTAGGTTTCTGCCTGTGTTTTGTGGCTCTTTGGTGCCTTTAAGTAGCTGTTTTGTTATATTTTGTACTTAGTTTACAATTGATATCAGAAGGGGTACAGTGACACACTACTCTGCCATTGTCCAGAATCCCTCAAGGGTCATTTTTAAGCTATTTTAAGATTTCCAAACTAAGAAATATTTATTTTTGTAGTAGCCTTTTAAATTTTTATTTCATTTTGGTCAATGAATATACAGTACATAATTTCAACCCTTTGTAACTTGTTTAGATTATTTTTGTTGCTTTGCAGCCTACGGAACATATGTTCCAAACTTAGTATGTTGATATTTAGAGGAGCTGGTGTAAACCCTCTGCTATGATTTTGAAAGTATCCATTTTTCCTTGTGTATATATCGTGTTTTACTTTATTTCAGAGCTATGTTGTCAGGCACATAAAGCATCATAGCTCTTCTGTTACTCTGGTGGATGATCAATATCAAACATGCTTCTCTAGCCCTTGCTGAGCTTTTTAACCTGAATTCAGTTTTGTTCAGATATTGACACTTATATCTGTTTTCCTTTTTTGTTAGCATTGGCCTAGTATAGATTTTTAATAGTTTATTTTTAATTTTACTGTAATTTTTATTTTAGTTGTGACCCTTATAAATAGAATGTGGCTGGATATTTTTAAAAACAAAATGAATCTGTTTTTAAATAGATGAATTTAGTGAATTGAACCAATTCACGCTTATTTATTGTTTTTAGTGATTTTTTCTTTTTTAAATTGTGTTTTAGGTGAAAGTTTCAGCTCAAGTCAATTTCACATATTGTTTTGTGACGTTGGTTGCAATCCCTACAATGTGACAGCATGCTTTCCTTTCCATCCCGGGTTCCCTATGTCCATTCGTCCAGTTCCTGTCCCTTCCTGCCTTCTCGTCCTGCTTTTGGACAGGAGCTGTCCATTTGGTGTCACATATTTCACTGAACTAAGAAGCATGTTTCTCATGTGTGCTATTTTTTGTTTTATAGACCCGTCTAATCTTTGTCAGAAAAGTGGGCTTCAGGAATGCTTTCAGTTCTGGGTTAGCAGAGTGTCGGGGGCCATAGTTTCTGGGCTTCCTCCAGTCTCTGTCAGACAAGTAAGTCTGGTCTTTTCATGTGAATTTGAATTCTGTTCTACGTTATTTCTCCTGCTCTGTCCAGGACTCTCTGTTGTGATCCCTGACAGGGCAGTCGTTGGTGGTAGCTGGGCACCATCTAGTTCTTCTGGTCTCAGGCTGGTGGAGTATCTGGTTCATGTGGTCCTTTAGTCGTTTGGGCTAATATTTTCCTCGTGTCTTTGGTTTTCTTCACTCTCCTTTGCTCCAGGTGGGATGAGACCAATAGATGTATCTTAGATGGCCCCTCTTGGGCTTTTAAGACCCCAGATGCTACTCACCGAAGTGGCATGTAGAACATTTTCATTATAAATTTTGTTCTGCCAATTGACCTAGAAGTCCCACGAGACTATGGTTCCCAGGCCTCAGCCCCAGCTGCTTGGCCCCTGAAAGTGTCTAGGAAACTTCTGTGCTTTTGCTTTGGTCCAGTTAAGCTGACTTCCCATATATTGTGTGTTGTCCTTCCCTTCACCAAAGTTGACACTTGTCTACTATCTAGTTAGTGATTTCCCCTTCTGCTCCCTGCCCACCCTCGTAACCATCAAAGAATGCTTTTTTTTCTGTGTTTAAACCTTTTTGTGAAGTTTCATAATAGTGGTCTCATACAATGTTTGTCCTTTTTTGATTGACTTGTTTCACTCAGCATAATGCCCTCCAGATTCATCTATGTTGTGAGATGTTTTGTGGATTTATCACTGTTCTTTATCATTGCATAGTATTCCATGTATGTACCATTTGTTTATCCATTCATCTGTTGATGGGTATTTAGGTTGTTTCCATCTTTTTGCTATTGTAAATAGTGCTGCAATGAACATGGGTGTGCATGTGTAGTCATGTGATGGCTTGTATTTCTCTAGGGTATATTCTGAGGAGTAGGATTGCTGGATTGTATGGTATTTCTATTTCTAGCTTTTTAAGGACACACCATATTGTTTTCTAAAGTGGTTGTGCCATTTTACATTCCCACCAGCAGTGCATAAGAGTTCCAATGTCCCCACAACCTCTCCAACATCGGTTATTTTAGTTGTTTAGATTAGTGCCAGTATTGTTTGGGGTGAGATAATATCTCAGTGTAGTTTTGATCTGTATTTCTCAAATGCCTAATGATCACAAGCATTTCCTCATGTGTCTGTTAGCTACCTAGACGTCTTCTTTGGTGAAGTGCTTGTTCCTATCCTTTGCACATTTTTAATCAGATTATTTGTCTTTCTGTTGTTGAGGTATTACAGTACCTTGTAGATTTTAGAGATTAGACCCTTCTCAGATATGTTGTAGGCGAAATTTTTTTTTTCCAGTCTGTAGGTTGTGTTTTTACTCTTTCAGTGAAGTCTTTTGATGAGCATAAGTGTTTGATTTTTAGAAGCTCCCAGTTATCTAGTTTCTCTTCTGGTGTTAGTGCATAGTTAATTATGGTTTGTCGCCCAAGTGACTTCTAATTTGTCATACTATGGGGGCTTGTGTGTTGCTGTGATGCTGGAAGATATCCCACAGGTATTCAAATACCAGCAGGGTCACCCATGGTGGACAGGTTTCAGCTGAGCTTCCAGACTAAGACAGACTAGGAAGAAGGACTTGGTGATCTGCTTCTGAAAATAATTAGCCAATGAAAACGTTATGAATACCAGTGGAAGATTGTCTGATGTAGTGCTGGAAGATGAACCCCTCAGGTTGGAAGGCACTCAAAAGACGACTGGGGAAGAGCTGCCTCCTCCTCAAAGTAGAGTTGACCTAAATGACATAGATGAAATCAAGCTTTCGGGACCTTCATTTGCTAATGTGGCATGACTCAAAATGAGAAGAAACAGCTGCAAACATCCATTAATAATCTGGACATAGAATGTACGAAGTATGAATCTAGGAAAATTGGAAATTGTCAAAAATGAAATGGAACACATAAACATCGATATACTAGGCATTAGAGAGCTGAAATGGACTGGTATTGGCCATTTTGAATGGAACAATCATATGGTCTACTATGCCGAGAACAACAACTTGAAGAGAAATGGCATTGCATTCGTTGTCAAAAAGAACATTTCAAGATCTATCCTGAAGTACAACATTGTCAGTAATAGGATAATATCCATACCCTACAAGGAAAACCAGTTAATATGACTATTATTCAAATTTACACACCAAATCTTTGGCTAAGGCCAAAGATGAAGAAATTGAAGATTTTTATCAACTTCTGCAGTCTGAAATTGATCAAACATGCAATCAAGATGCATTGATAATTACTGGTGATTGGAATGGGGAAGTTAGAAGCGAAGAAGGATAGGTAGTTGGAAAATATGGCCTTGTTGATAGAAACAATGCTGGAGATCACACGATAGAATTTGCAAGACAAACGACTTCTTCACTGCGAATACTTTTTTTCAGCAACGTAAACGGTGACTATACATGTGGACCTCTCCAGACAGAATTCACAGGAATCAAATTGATTACATCTATGGAAAGAGACGATGGAAAAGCTCCATATCATCAGTCAGAGCAAGGCCAGGGGCTGACAGCGGAACAGATCATCAATTGCTCCTATGCAAATTCAAGCTGAAACTGAAGAAAATTAGAACAAGTCCACAAGACCCAAAGTATGGCCTTGAGTATATCTCACCTGAATTTAGCATCTCAAGAATAGATTTGACATGTTGAATACTAATGACCAAAGACCAGACAAGTTGTGGAATGGCGTCAAGAACATCATACATGAAGAAAGTAAGAGGTCATTAAAAAGACAGGAAAGAAAGAAAAGACCAAAAATGGATGTCAGAAGAGACTCTGAAACCTGCTCTTGAACATCGAGTAGCTAAAGCAAAAGGAAGAAATGACGAAGTAAAAGAGCTGAACATGCAATCAAGAGGCATTGATAAGACTTCAAAGGGCGGCTCGACAAGACAAAGTGAAGTATTACAATGACATATGCAAAGACCTGGAGCTAGAAAACCAAAAGAGAAGAATATGCTCGACATTTCTCAAGCTGAAAGAACTGAAGAAAAAATTCAAGCCTTTAGTTGCAATACTGAAGGAGTCTATGGGGAAAATATTAAACAACCAAGGAAGCATCAAAAGAAGATGGAAGAAATACAGAGTCACTATACCAAAAAGAATTGGTCAATGGTCAACCACTTCAGGAGGTAGACTATGATCAGGAAGCCATAGTACTGAAGGAAGAAGTCCAAGCAACACTGAAGACATTGGTGAAAAACAAGGCTCCAGGAGTTGATGGAATACCATTTGAGATGTTTCAACAAATGGATACAGGGGTGGAAGTGCTTACTCATCTATGCCAAGAAATTTGGAAGACAGCTACCTGGCCAACAGACTGGAAGAGCTCCATGTTTATGCCTATTCCCAAGAAAGGTGATCCAAGTGAATGCGGAAATTATTGAACAATATCACTAACATCACACGCAAATAAGATTTTGCTGAAGATGGTTCAAAAGCAGCTGCAACAGTGTATCAACAGGAAACTTCCAGAAATTCAAGCCGGATTCAGAAGAGGGCATGGAACCAGGGATATTATTGCTGATGCCAGATGGATCCTGGCTAAAAGCAGAGAATACCAGAAAGATGTTTGCCTGCGTTTTATTGACTGTGCAAAGGCATTGGACTGTGTGGATCATAACAAATTATGAATAACATTGCAAAAAATGAGAATTCCAGAACACTTTATTGTGCTCACGAGGAACCTGTACATAGATCAAGATGCAGTCCTTCAGACAGAACAAGGGGATACTGCATGGTTTAAAGTCAGGAAAGGTGTAGATCAAGGTTGTATCCTTTCAGTATACTTATTCAATCTGTATGCTGAGCAAATAATTAGAGACACTGGACTATATGAAGAAGAATGTGGCATCAGGATTGGAGGAAGGCTCATTAACAACCTGCATTATACAGATGACACAACCTTGCTTGCTGAAAGTGAAGAGGACTTGAAGCACTTACTGATGAAGATCAAAGACTACAGCCTTCAGTTTGGAGTACACCTCAACATAAAGAAAACAAAAATCCTCACAACTGGACCAATAAGCAACATCACAATAAACGGAGAAAAGATTGAAGTTGTCACAGATTTCATTTTACTTGGATCACAATCAACACCTATAGAAGCAGCAGTCAAGAAATTAAAAGAAGCATTGCACTGGGAAATCTGATGCAAAACACATCTTTAAAGTGTTAACAAACGAAGATGTCACCTTGAAGACTAAGGCGCACCTGACCCAAGCCATGGTGTTTTCAATTGCCACTATGCATGCAAAAGCTGGACGATGACTAAGGCAGAGCTAAGAAGAATTGACGCCTCTGAATTGTGAGGTTGGCAAAGAATATTGAATATACCATAGACTGCCAAAAGAACGAACAAACCTGTTTCTTGGAGGAAGTACAATCAGAATACTCATTAGAAGCAAGGATGGTGAGACTACGAGGGATCAGGAGGGATCAGTTCCTGGAGAAGGACATCATGCTTGGTAAAGAGAGTGTCAGCGAAAAAGAGGAAGACCCTCAACAAGATGGATTGACACAGTGGCTGCAACAATGGGCTCAAGCATAACAATGATTGTGAAGATGGTGCAGGATGGGGCAGTGTTTTGTTCTGTTGTACAGAGGGTTGCTATGAGTTGGAATTGCGTGAAAACAGCACCTAACAACAACACTCATGGTTTGTATGCTATTTATGCCATGTGTTAGGGCCCCTAGCATTGTCCCTATTTTTTCTTCCATGATATTTATTGTTTTAAATTATATATTTAGGTCCTTGATCCATTTTGAGTTAGTTTTTTGTGTGAATAGTGTGAGGTATGGGTTCTGTTTCTTTTTTTTACAGATGGGCATCCAGTTATGCCAACACCATTCATTAAAGAGACTGTCTTTTCCCTATTTAACAGACTCTGGGAGTTTGTCAAATATCAACTGCTCGTAGATGGATGGATTTACTTCTGGGTTCTCAATTATGTTGCATTGGTCTATGTGTCTGTTGTACCAGTACCAGGCTGTTTTGACTACCGTGGCAGTATAATGGGTTCTAAAATCAAGTAGTGTGGGGCCTCCCACTTACTCCTTCTTCTTCAGTAATGCTTTACTTATCCAGGACCTCTTCCCTTTCCATATGAATTTGGTGATTTGTTTCTCCATCTCGTTAAAAAATGCCATTGGAATTTGGATTGGGATTGCACTGTATCTGTAGATCGCTTTGAGTAGAATTGACATTCACAATGTTGAGTCTTCCCATAAATTAGCATGGAATCTTTTTCTACTTATGTAGGTCTCTTTTGGTTTGTTGCAGTAGTGTTCTGCAGTTTTCTTTGTATAGGTCTTTTACGTCCCTGGCTGGATTTATTCCTAAGTACTTTATCTTCTTGAGGACTATTGTAAATGGTATTGATTTGGTGATTTCTTTTTTGAAGTTCTCTTTGTTGGTGTAGAGGAATCCTACTGATTTTTGCATATTTATCTTGTATCCTGATTCTTTGCTGAAATCTTCTATTAGTTCCAGCATCTTTCTTGTGGATTCTTTGGGGTTTTCTGTGTATAAGATCATATCATCTGCAAATAGGGATAATTTTACCTCTTTCTTACTAATTTGGATGTCCTTTATTTCTTTTTCTTGCCTTATTGCTCTGACTAGGACTGCTAGCACAAATTTGAATGAGTGGTGATAAAAGGCATCCTTGTTTGGTTCCCGTTCTCAACGGAAATGCTTTCAGTCTTTCTCTGTTGAATTTGTATAAATCTGAATTTGTATAAATGCCTTTTATTATGTAAGGAATTTCCCTTCTATTTCTATTGAGAGTTTTTATCAGGAATGGGTGTTGGACTTTGTCAAACACCTTTTCTGTGTTGATTGATAAGATCATGTGGTTCTTTTCTTTTGTTTTATTTATATAGTGGATTACATTGATTGATTTGCTAATGTTGGACCATCCCTGCATAGCTGGTATGAATTCCACTTGGTCATGATGTATTATTTTTTTGACATGCTGTTGAATTCTATTGGCTAGAATTTTGTTGAGAATTTTTGCATGTATGTTCATGAGGGATATTAGTCTGTGGCTTTCTTTTTTTGTGGTGTCTGTGCCTTGCTTTGGTATCAGGGTTATGCTGGCTTCGTAGAATGAGTTTGGGAATATTCTTTCCTTTTCTATGCTCTGAAATAGTTTTAGTAGTATTGGTGTTAGCTCTTCTCTGAAAGTGGTAGAATTCTCCAGTGAAGCCATCTGGGCCAAGGCTTTTTTTGTTGTTGTTGTTGTTGGGAGTTTTATTTTATTACATCTTCAATCCCTTTTGTTATGTGTTTGTTTAGTTTTTCTACATCAGTTTTGTTAGTTTAGGTAGAAGTGTGTTTCTGGAAATTTGTCCATAGGTTTTCAAATTTGTTGGAGGACAATTTTTCATAGTATTCTGTTATGGTCTTTTTTGTTTCAATTGGGTCTGTTGTGATAGCACCCATTTCATTTCTTATTTGGGTAATTTGGTTTCTCTCCTTTTGTCAGTTTGGCCAATGGTTTGTTGATTTTGTTGCTCTTTTCAAAGAACCAACTTTTGGTCTTGTTGATTCTTTCCATTGTTTTTCTATTTCATTTATTTTTGCCCTAATCTTTATTATTTCCTTTCTTTTGGTGACTGAGGGCTTCTTTCGCTGCTCTCTATTTGTTCAAGTTGTAGGGTTAATGTTTTGATTTTGGCCCTTTCTTCTTTTTTGATATGTGCATTTATTGCTATAAATTGACCTCTAAGCACGGCTTTTACTGTGTCCCAAGGGTTTTGGTAAGATGTGTTTTTATTCTCATTTGATTCTAGGGATCTCTTCATTCTATCCTTGATATATTCTATAACTCAGTTGTTTTTAAACAGGGTGTTGTTCAGTTTCCATGTATTTGATTTTTTTTCCTTGCTGTTTCTCTTATTTGTTTCTACTTTTATGGCATTATGATCAGAGAAGATGCTTTGTTTTATTTCTGTTAAGGCTTGTTTTGTGGCCTAAAATGTGGTCTATTCTGAAGAATGTTCCATGTGCATTGGAAAAGAATATATACTTTGCTGCTCTTGAGTGGAGTGTTCTGTATATGTCTATGAGATCAAGCTGGTTGATTGTGGCATTTAGATCTTCCATATCTTTACTAAGTGTCTTTCTAGATGTTCTTTCCTTCACTGGAAGTGGTGTGTTGAAGTCTCCTACTATTATTGTAGAGCTGTCTATTTCTCTTTTCAATACTGTTACAGTTTGTTTTATATATTTTGGAGCCCTGTCATTGGATGTATCTATATTTATTATGGTTATGTCCTCCTGGTGTATTGACCCTCTAATCATTATACAGCATCCTTCTTTATCCTTTAGGGTGTCTTTTGCTTTGAAGTCTATTTTAGTGGAGATTAATATTGACACTCCTGCTCATTTTTGGTTGTTGTTTGCTTTGTATATTTTTCCCATCCAATGAGTTTTACTTTTTTATGTCTTTGTGTCTAAGGTGTTTCTCTTGTTGGCAGCATATGGCTGGATCATGTTTTGTTTTTTTTTTATCCATTTTGCCACCTCTGTCTCTTTACTGGTGCATTTAGTCCATTTACTTTCAGTGTAATTATTGATAAGTATGAGTTTACTGCTGTCATTTTGATGTATTTTGTGTGTGTGTGTGTGACAGTTTCTTTGTTCTGCTTAATTTTCTGTTCTGAGTTCTTTTTGTTTATGTATTTTCTTTTCATCTCTTTCATTATTGTTGATTTTGTTTATGCTGAGTCTTTATGTTTTTCTTCTTCTTTTATTTTTTTGGTAGGTTTTTTAGCTTCCTTTGTGGTTACCTTGAAATTTACCTTTATTTTTCTAAGTTTAAGCCAGTCTTTTATTTCTTGATATTGTCTTAACTTTCTCTCTATATGAAAGTTCTACACCGTATATTCCTCCTTTTTGTATTGATGTCATCATCGTTTACGTATTGATGTCTCCAGTTCCGTATTTTCAGTCTTTTAGCTCTGATTTGTTTTTGTGAATTCCCTATCTGGGTTGATAACTGGTTGATTTGTCTGTGTTCTGGTCTTGGATTGTTGTCTGATGTTGCTGGTTCTCTAACCAGAGGACTCCCTTTAATACGTCTTGTAATTTTGGTCTGGTTTTTACAAATTCCCTTAATTTTTGTTCATCTGGGAATGACCTAATTTTGCCATCGAATTTGAGAAAAAATTTTACTAGATATGTAATTCTTGGCTGGCAGTTTTTCTTTTTCCTTCGAGGCTTTATATATATCATCCCATTGCCTTCTTGCCTGCGTGGTTTCTGCTGAGTAGTCAGAATTTAGTCTTATTGGTTCTCCTTTCTAGATGACTTTTCATTTATCCCTAGTCTCTCTCAAAATTCTTTGTCTTTGGTTTTGGCAAGTTTGATTATGATATGTCCTGGTGACATATTGGGGGGGTCTACCCTATATGAGGTTTGTTGAGCTTCTTGGATAGATATCTTCTAGTCTTTCATGATATTAGGGAAGTTGTCTGCCAGCAAATCTTCAACAATTCTCTCTGTGTTTTCTGTTACTGCCATCCCCTGTTCTGGTACCTTGATCATTTGCTGGTTTTTCCTCTTGAAGTATCCCACATAATTCTTAGGTTTTCTACCTTATTTTTCATTATTTTTTCTGATTTTTCATCAAACAAATTTGTGTCAAGGGTTTCATCTTCAATATCACTAATTCTGACTTCCATTGTCTCAATTTTGCTCCTTTGACTTTCTATTGAGTTGTCTAATTCTGAGATTTTATTGTTAATCTTTTGGATTTCTATTGCTGTCTCTGTATGGTTTCTAGCAGCCTGGTTATTCTTACATTTTGTTCTTGTACTGTCTTCCTGAATTCTTCTATTGCTTTGTCTGTGTGTTCCTTGGCTTGGTCTGAGTTTTGCTTGATATCCTTCCTCATCTCTTGGAGAGCTCCATATATACGCCTTTTGAATTCTTTATCTGGTAGTTCCATTGCCTTCTCTTCTTCCAGAAGGTTTTCTGGTTCTTTATTTTTGTTGCTTGTTGGAGCCATCTTGTCCTGCTTCTTTATGTAATTTGATATTGACTGTTGTCTCTGAGGCATCAATCCATTATTATATGTATTTATTATTTTATTATTTATTATTACATTTGTTTATTTATTTATTTTTTACTGCATTCTGTATTTTTGTTTTGTTTTGTTTTTATATGCCCAAGTAGGCTGGGTGTGTGAGCTTCTTTGGTTGTTGACATCGATGAAGCTCTTACATCCTGTCTCCAGTTGGTCAGAACAGCTATTAGATGTGTGAGCCCAGGAGTCTGTCCACTGTTCTTGCAGGGTAAGGTTATTCAGGGCACACACACACAAGTGTCTGGGTTGTCAGTCACTGAGCATGTAGTGCAGACTCTGCCCTACAGTCCTAGGAGAGCAGGGCTGTGTGGGGGTGTTCAGAGTAGGCACAGGTCTCAGTTGCAGTGGGGCAAGGTGGGGGGCTGACAGTGCCCCCGGGTGCCTGGATGGAGGGATTTTCCCTGTCCCCACAGTGCTTAGTGGGATGGACAGTGCATCCGGTCCTTGGGTACCACGTGCCATTGGCTGGAGGGATTGAAAGGCACCACTAATTCTCAGACCACTGTCATGGGTGGCTAGATGGGGTGGGTGGTATTGCTGGCCCTCAGGTCCCTGGTGTGGGTGGGTGAGACACCTTCTTAGGGGGTGGGGTGGTGTCAAATGTCCCAAATTTGCAGCTCCCCCTTGACTGCTGCAAGTGAAAATGGCTTCAGGTGTATGCCCTGCTGTTTTAGGCTAACGAGGGTATGCAGTGTTGAATAGGCCCAAAAGGGGCAGGGTAGGGTGAAGGGTGCTGCAAGTCCATGGACCCTGTATGACAGTGGCTGGGCAAAGTGGCAGGGACTCCCGACTGGCCCTGCGTTTCCAGCTTGGGGGGTGGCATTATTGAATGCAGCAGGACTGTTGTTGGAGTTGGGTGGGGGTGGGTGAGGGGAAAGAAGTACTCTGCTGTGAAGCTCTGGGGCAGGAGGAGAGGTTATTTTGCCAGCACATGTGGTAAGTTGAGGGCTTACACTTAAGTTTCATAGGTCTGTTGTCCCTCCTGTTTAGTTCTCGAGGTGCGTGCCGAATAGCTGCTGCTTGTCTGCACCAGATGGGTGAGCATCAGCCTGGAATGTTGCTGTTTGCCTCAGCCAGTGTGTGCTTGCAGACTCAGCTAGCAGGGTGCCAGCGAATCTGCAATCTGCAGTGTCCCATTTCTGCTGCTTTTGAATTATCATTACTTCCACTCGCCACTCAGTCTGATTCTTCAGCTTTGTCTTTGATGATTAGGGTTCCTAGATTGTCATATATATTCGATTCACTTATTCTTTCGGGTTTTTGTTGTAAGAGAGATGACAGGAAGCGTCTAACTATTCTGCCATCTTGGCCCCATCTATCTCATCATTATTTATTTGTTTATTTTTTAAACTTTATTTTTGATTGTGCTTTAAATGAAAGTTTACAGTTCAGGTTAGTTTCTCATACAAAAATTTATACACACACTGTTATGTGACCCTCGTTGGTCTCCGTATAATGTGACAGCACACTCCTCCTTTTCACCCCAGATTTCCCGTGTCCGTATAGCCAGCTCCTGTCCCTTTCTGCCTTCTCATCTCTCCCCTGGATGGGAGCTGCCCATTTAGTCTCATGTATCTACTTGAGCTAAGAAGCTAAGAAGCACACTCTTCATGAGTATCATTTTATGTCTTATAGTCCAGTCTAATCTTTGTCTGAAGAGTTGGCTTTGGGAATGGTTCTAGTTTTGGGTTAAGCGAGACTCCAGGGCCATCCCTTCTGGGGTCTCTCCAGTCTCAGTCAGGGACTCTGTGTTGTGTTCCCTGTCAGGGTGGTCATTAGTGGTAGCCGGGCACTATCTAGTTCTTCTGGTCTCAGGCTGATGGAGTCTAGGGTTTATGTGGCCCTTTGTGACTCCTGGGCTAATATTTTCCTTGCGTGTTTGGTGTTCTTCATTCTCCTTTGCTCCAGGTGCGTTGGGACCAATTGATGCATCATGGATGGCTACTTGCTAGCTTTTAAGACCCCAGACACCACTCACCAAAGTAGGATGCAGAACATTTTATTAATAAACTTTGTTATGCCTATTGACCTAGATGTCACCAGAAAGCATGGTCCCCAGACTCCCACCCCTGCTACTCTGTCCCTCAAAGTGTTTGGTTGTATTCAGGAAACTTCTTAGCTTTTGGTTTAGTACAGTTGTGCTGACTTCCCCTGTAGTGTGTGTTGTCCTCGCCTTCACCTAAGATAATTATTGTCTACCATCTAGTTAGTGAATACCCCCTCCCTCCCTCCCCACCCTCGTAACCACCAAAGAATGTTTTCTTCTGTGTTTAAACCTTTTCTTGAGTTCTTATAATAGTGGTCTCATACAATATTTGTTCTTTTGCGACTGACTAATTTAACTCAGCATAATGCCTTCCAGATTCCTCCCTGTTATGAGATGTTCCAAGGATTCATCACTGTTCTTTTCATTGCATAGCTTTCTATTGCACGAATATACCATAATTTGTTTATCCATTCCTCCGCTGATGGGCACCTAGGTTGTTTCCATCTTTTTGCTATCGTGAACAGTGCTGCAAAGAACATGGGTGTGCATATATCTATTTGTGTGGCAGCTCTTATTCCTCTAGGATATATTCCAAGGAGTGGGATTGCTGGATTGTACAGTACTTCTATTTCTAGCTTTTTAAGGTTGCGCCAATCAATTTCCAAAGTGATTGTACCATCTTACATTCCTACCAACAGTGTGTAAGTGTTCCAGTCTCTCTATAACCTGTCCAAAATTTATTATTTTGTATTTTTTGGATTAATGCTAGACTTGTTGGGGTGAGATGATATCTCATTGTAGTTTTGATCTGCATTTCTCTAATGGCTAATGATCATGAGAATCTCCTCACGTATCTGTTAGCCACCTGAATGTCTTCTTTGGTGAAGTGCCTGTTTATATCCTTTGCCCATTTTTTAATTGGGTCATTTGTCTTTTTGTTGTTGAGGTTTTGCAGTATCTTGTAGATTTTAGAGATTAGACCCTGATCAGATTTGTCATAGCCAAAAGTTTTTTCCCAGTCTGTAGGTTGTCTTTTGACTCTTTTAGTGAAGTTTTTTGATGAGCACAAGTGTTTGATTTTTAGGAGCTCCAGGTTATCTAGTTTCTCTTCTGGTGTTTGTGCATTGTTAGTAATATTTTGTATTCTATTTATGCCATGTATTAGGGCTCCTAGCGTTGTCCTTATTTTTTATTCCATAATCTTTATCGTTTTAGATTTTATATTTAGGTCTTTGATGTCTTTGATCCATTTTGACTTAGTTTTTGTGCATGGGCTGAGGTATGGGCCTTGTTTCATTTTTTTGCAGATGGATATCCAGTTATGCCAGCATTATTTGTTAGAGACTGTCTTTTCATCATTTAACAGACTTTGGGCCTTTGTCAAATATCAGCTGCTCATAGGTGGATAAATCTACGTCTGGATTCTCAATTCTCTTCCATTGGTGTGTGTATCTGTTGTTGTACCAGTACCAGGCTGTTTTGACTACCGTGGCAGTATAATAGGTTCTAAAATCATGTAGCATGATGCCTCCCCTTTGTTCTTCTGCAGTAAAGTTATCCAGGGCCTCTTCCCTTGCCATATGAATTTGGTGATATGTTTCTCCATCTCATTAAAAAATGTCATTGGAATTTGGATCAGGATTGCATTGTATCTGTAGATCACTTTGGGTAGAACTGACATTTTCACAATGTTAAGTCTTCCTATCTGTGAGCAAGGTATATATTTCCACTTATGTAGGTCTTTTTTGGTTTCTTGCAGTAAGTTCTTGTAGGTTTCTTTGTATAGATCTTTTACATCTCTGGTTAGACTTATTCCTAAATATTTTATCTTCTTGGAGGCTATTGTAAATGGTATTGATTTGATGATTTCCTCTTCAAAATTCTCTTTGCTGGTGTAGAGGAATCCAACTGATTTTTGTATGTTTATCTTGTATCCTGATACTTTCCTGAAATCTTCTATTAGTTCCAGTAGTTTTCTTGTGGATTCTTTGGGGTTTTCTGTGTATAAGATCATATTATCTGCAAATAGAGATACTTTTAGTTCTTCCCTACTGGTTTGGATGACCTTTATTTCTTTTTCTAGCCTAATTTCTCTGTCTAGGACCTCCAGCACAATGTTAAATAAGAGTGGTGATAAAGGGCATCCTTGTCTGGTTCCTGTTCTGAAGGGGAATGCTTTCAGACTCTCTCCATTTAGGATGATGTTAGCTGTTGGCTTTACATAAATGTCCTTTATTATGTTGAGGAATTTCCCTTCTATTTCTATTTTGCTGAGAGTTTTTGTCATGAACAGGTGTTGGACTTTATCAAATGCCTTTTCTACATTGATTGATAAGATCATGTATTCTTGTCTTTTGTTTTATTTATGTGATGGATAACATTGATTGTTTTTCTAATGTTGAACCATCCCTGCATACCTGGTATAAATCCCTCTTGGTCATGGTGAATTATTTTTTTGATATGTTGCTGAATTCTGTTGGCTAGAATTTTGTTGAGGACTTTTGCTTCAATGTTCATGAGGGATGTTAGTCTGTAATTTTCTTTTTTGTGGTGTCTTTACCTGGTTTTGATATCAGGGTTATGCTGGCTTCATAGAATGATTTTGGGAGTATTCTATCCTTTTCTATGCTGTGAAATACCTTTAGTAATAGTGGTGTTAACTCTTCTCTGACTGTTTGGTAGAATTCTCCAGTGAAACTATCAGGCCAGGGCTTTTTTGTTGTTGGGAGTTCTTTAATTACCTTTTCAAGCTCTTCTTTTGTTACAGGTTTATTTAGTTGTTCTTCCTCTGTTTGTGATAGGTTAGTTAGGTAGTGTATTTCTAGAAATTTGTCCGTTTCCTCTAGGTTTTTAAATTTGCTAGAGTACAATTTTTCATACAACCAGCTTTTGGTCTTGTTAGCTCTTTCAATTGTTTTTCTAGTCTCTATTTCATTTAATTCTGCTCTAATTTTTATTATTTGCTTTCTTCCGGTGCCAGAGGGCTTCTTTTGCTGCCCACTTTCTATTTGTTTGAGTTGTAGGGTTCTGATTTTGGCACTTTCTTCTTTTTGGATGTGTGCATTTATTGCTATAAATAGGCCTCTGAGCACTGCTTTTGCTGTGTCCCAAAGGTTCTAGTAGGATGTGTTTTCATTCTCATTTGATTCTATGAATTTCTTTATTCCATCCTTAATTTCTTCTATAACCCAGTAGTTTTTGAGCAAGGTGTTGTTCAGTTTCTATGTATTTGACTTTTTTTCTTTGCTTTGTTATGGATTTCCACTTTTATGACTTTATGGTCAGAAAAGATGCTTTGTAATATTTCAGTGTTTTGGATTCCGTTAAGGCTTACATTGTGGCCTAATATGTGGTCTATTCTGGAGAATGTTCCATGTGCACTGGAAAAGAAAGTAAGCTTGGCTGACGTTATGTGGAGTGTTCTGTATATGTTTATGAGATCAAATTGGTTGATTGTGGCATTTAGATCTTCCATGTCTTTATTGAGCTTCTTTCTGGATGCTCTGTCCTTCACTGAAAGTGGTGTGTTAGAGTCTCCTACTATTATTTAGTGGAGCTGTCTATTTCTCTTTTCATCGCTGTTAGAGTTTGTTTTATATATTTTGAAGCCCTGTTATTGGGTTGTAAATATTTATTATGGTTATGTCCTCCTGGCGTATTGACACTTTAATCATTATATATTGTCCTTCCTTATCCTTTGTGGTGGATTTTGCTTTAAAGTCTATTTCGTCAGAGATTAATATTGCCATGCCTGCTCTTTTTTGAGTGTTGTTTACTTGATGTATTTTTTCCATCCTTTGAGTTTTAGTTTGTTTGTGTCTTTGAATCTGAGGTGTGTCTCTTATAGGCAGCATATAGATGGATCATGTTTTTTAATCCATTCTGCCACTCTCTGCCTCTTTATTGGTGCATTTAGTCCATTTACATTCCGCATAATTATTGATAGGTATGAGTTTAGTGCTGTCAGTTTGATGTCTTTTTTTGTGTTTTGTTGACTATTTCTTTGTTCCACTTAATTTTCTGTGCTGACTCATTTTTCTTTATGTATTTTTCTTTTCATCCTTTTCATTGTTGTTGATTTTGTATTTGATGAATATTTATGTTTTTCTTGTTTTTTATTTTCATGTGTAAGATAGTTCATTACCTTTGTGGTTACCTTAATATTTATCTCTATTTTTCTAAGTTTATACCAATCTTTTATTTCTTTATATTGCCTTGACTTCCTCTGCATATGAAAGACCTACATTCTTTCATCCCTCTTTTCTGTTTTAATGTCATCTTTTACATTTCAAAGTCTCTGTTTCCCTATTTTCAGTGTCTTAGCTTTGATTTATTTGTGACTTCCCTATCTGAGTTGATATCTGGTTGTTCTGTCCTGTGTTCTAATCTTGGGTTGTTATCTGATGTTATTGATTTTCTAACCAGAGTACTTGCTTTAGCATTTCTTGTAATTTTGGTTTCATTTTTACAAATTCCTTAAACTTCTGTTTATCTGGAAATACCCTAATTTTGCCACAATATTTGAGAGACAGTTTTGCTGGATATGTAATTCTTGGCTGGCAATTTTTTTCCTTCAGTGCTTTATATATGTTGTCCCATTGGCTTCTTGCCTGCATGGTTTCTGCTGAATAGTACAAGCTTAGTTTTATTTACTCTCCTTTATAGATGATTTCTCATTTATCCCTATCCACTCTTAAAATTCTCTCTTTAGAGACTTCCGGCAAAATGGCGCTCTAGGCAGAAGCACCACGCCGCCCCTCCACAGTAAAGATCTCCAAAACTAAGCCAAACAGAGAAAACAGCAATCCTGAAACCCTAAAACATCAAATGAAGATATAAAGAACTCAGCCGAGCACCAGATGGAGTGAGAAAACTGACAGAGAACAGAGAGTGAGGAGAGATTCATGCAGAGGTCCCCTATCAGCTAATGTAGTGCGGATCCAAAATCTTGGACTCCTAGTGGAGACCAGCAAATAGAGGATATGAGAAAGCAGCTTCACGGAGCTTCCAGTGGGAGACAAAACAACCAGTAATTTCCAATCTACACTTTCCCACCCCCCCACCCTTCTCCACCCCCACTCGGCCTCCTCTGCTTCCTGCAGCCACGGTCTCTTGCCCACGAAGCACTGGTTGCTTGGATTCCACCCACCCGCACTGGCCGGCTCTCTGAGTGCCATTTGTTGGCTGCTGGTGTTGCTTTTTCCTGCTTCTTCTGATTTCTTCCTTACCTCTCACCACCTCCCCTTCCTTTCGCTCAATTACCTGGCTTCGTGCGCTATCTTTGCTTCTTCTTGAGGCACTGCTGAGCTCTGGCAGTTTGTGATATATGCTTTCCCACCTCTCACCCTTCTTCACCCCCACTCAGCCTCCTCTGCTTCCCGCAGCCACAGTCTCCTGTCCAGGAAGCACTGGCTGCTTGGATTCCACCTGCCCACACTGGCTGGCTCTCTGAGTGCCATTTGTTGGCTGCTGGTATTGCTTTTTTCCCGCTTCTTTTGATTTCTTCCTTACATTTCACCACCTCCCCCTCCCTTCGCTCAAGTACCTGGCTCTGTGCGCCATCTTTGTTTCTTCCTGAGGGGCTGTGGAGCTCCGTTAGACTGTGGAACTGCTTCCTGGTCTGGGCTGCCATGCTGGTGGGATCCCAGGGCTTTTGTTTGTTTTGAATTGCTTGTTTGTTTTCTTTTCCTTTTCTTGAGTTGGGAGCCTGTTCTGGCTGGGGAGTGCTGTGTGGCTTGGAACCTACCCCTTCGGCTTGCGCAGACATGCAGAGTGATCGCTGAGGGCATTCCTTTTTTTGTGGGTTTTTTTTCCTTCTGTTTTTTGGGGGCTTTTCTTGTTTTGTTTTTTTTTAATTTGTTTTGTTTTCTTTTCCCTGTTTTTACCTTTTTGTCTTTCTTCATTACTCAGTTTCTCGTCTCTCTATACCTTCTTTCTCTTTCTGTTCCCTGAATACGTGGTGCTGAATACCTGTACACCTTCTAGCCAGGCTGTACTGCAAAACCTGAGAACAACTTCCCCAGACCTCATAGCCGCACAGGTGGAATCCCTGGGAACTTTGCTGTTCTTTTTCCTTTCTGATTTTTATTTATTCATTCTTTTCTTTTTCTTCTTCCTCTTTTTGTTTTTCTCCATTTCATAATCTCTCATTTCCCCACTCTGACAGTAAGCTCCCTTAGCACTCTTTTTTGTTAGTATGATTTTGGCTCCTCTTCCTCTTTCCTCTCTCCTCTCTCCCATATCCATCTTACCTCCACACATAACAATCTTCCCCCTACATCCTGCCTACCTGCACTGTGCACTTAACAACACACCACCAAGCAGCACAGGCATGGCCTACTGGAACCTGCTCTGCACTGATTACCGACCCGCCTTGGTGGCTGTAATAAGTGCCACAAACAACCCGTCCCAGTAACTCCTCTTTAGCTAGACCCACCCTGCTGTACCATATCTGAGCAACTGACCCTGCCAATTGGAGAAAGAGGTGAGAAAACAATGAAGAACACACAGCCCGCCTGCTCAGACATAGCCAAATTTAAAAAAAAGGACAAAACAAACAAATCTACAATCAATAAATGAGAAAAATAACTACTGAATATCCCAAAGACTTCAGACAATACCAAAACATTTACAAAAACAGGACAGGATGATTCCAGTAGGTGTCCAAAATAAAACACCACATGACTTTTCAGTGGAAGAAAAGGCACTAAAACTACCTGATAGGGAATTCAAATCTCTAATACTCAGAATTCTCCAAGAGTTGAAGCAAAAAGCAGACAAAATTGATGAAAAAATAAACAAATTCATGGAAAAGGCAGACAAATTCAGGGAAAATACAGACAAAAAATTGGAAGAACTCAGGAAAATAATGCAGGAACAAAATGTCAAAATACATTCACAACTAGAAATTATACAGAAACAACAACTAGAAATCCAAAAGATAAACAACAAGATTTCAGAAATGGACGGTGTCATAGAAGGGCTGAGAAGCAGATTTGAAACAGTGGAAGACAGGATCAGTGGAATTGAAGACAAACACTTGGATACAACACTTTTCAAGGAAAACTCAGAAAAAAGAACAAAGAAAAATTAAGAGACCCTAAGAGTTATGTGGGATACAATCAAAAGCAAAAATTTGCAAGTGATTGGAGTTCCAGAATGGGGGAAAAAACAGAAAACACGGAGAGGATCACTGAAGAGCTGCTGAAAGAAAACTTCCCCAATATCATGAAAGATGAAAAGCTGGCCATCCAAGAAGCTTAACAAAACCCATATAGGATAGACCACAAAAGAAAATCACTAAGGCATATCATAATCACACTCGCCAAAACCAAAGACAAACAAAGAATCCGGCAGCTCATGAAAAACAAGAAGTCACATACAGAGGAGAAACAATAAGACTAAACTCAGATTATTCGGCAGAAACCATGCAGGCAAGAAGGCAATGGGATGACGTATATAAAACATTGAAAGAAAAAACTTCCCAGCCAAGAATAATATATCCTGCAAAACTCTCATTCAGATATGAAGGTGAAATTATCACCTTTCCAGATAAACAGAAATTAAGGGAATATGTAAAAACCAAACCAAACTTACAAGAATTATTAAAGGGAGTTCTTCAATCTGAGAAAAACTTCAGCTCACAGGCTGAATCTAGAACGCAGGATCATACCAGCCAGATAACAATCTAGGAAATGAACTCTCAAGGACTATCCAAAACCAAAAGAAATACAACAGGGAACAGAGCAGTTAATCAGTAAATACAACAACATCAGAACAATAAAAGAGGGAATAAATGGTGTAGGTATAGAACCTTCTAATAGAGAGGAAGGCAAGGTGATACCTAGTAATAATAGACTGCTTCAAACTTAGAAAGATAAGGGTAAATTTCATGGTAACCACAAAGAAAGTTAACAAACATACTGAAAAAAAAAAACAAAAGAAATGAAAAAAAAAAGTCCACAAACAAAAGTAACTCAGCACAGGAGAGTAAGAAGAACAAAGAAAAGGTCAGCACCACAAAAAGAAAAAGCACTTCAAAATGACAGCAACAAACTCACATCTATCAATAATTACACTGAATGTAAATGGACTCAATGCACCCATAAGGAGACGGAGATTGACAGAATGGATAAGAAAACAGGATCCATCAATATGCTGTCTACAAGAGACACACCATAGAACAAAGACGTGAATTTATTAAAAGTCAAAGGTTGGAAAAAAATATATCAAGCTAACAACTACCAAAAAAGAGCAGGAGGGGCAATATTAATCTCAGATAAAATAGACTTTAAAACAAAATCCACCATAAAAGACAACGAAGGACACCATATAATGATTAAGGGGACGATCCATCATGAAGAAATAACCATAATAAACATCTACGCACCCAATGACAGGCTCTAAAATACATAAAACAAACTCTAACAGCACTGAAAAGAGAAATTGACAGTTCCACAATAATAGTAGGAGACTTCAACATACCACTCTCAGTAAAGGACAAAACAACTAAGAAGAAACTCAGCAAAGATACAGAAGGCCTAAAGGGCACAATCAGTCAACTTGACCTCATAGACATATATAGAACACGCCATCCAACCGCTGCAAAGTACACATTCTTTTCCAATGCACATGGAACGTTCTCCAGAATAGACCACATCTTAGGCCACAGAGCAATCCTCAACAAGATCCAAAATGTTCAGATAATTCCAAGTATCTTCTCTGATCACAATGCCATCAAGGTAGAAATTAACAGAAAGAGCAAGGAAAAAAAATCAACTACATGGAAACTGAATAATACCCTGCTTACACATCACTGGGTAATAGAAGAAACCAGAGATGGAATCAAAAAATTCCTAGAATCAAATGAGAATGAAAACACATACCGAAACCTTTGGGACACAGCAAAGGCAGTCCTCAGAGGACAATTTATAGCAATAGATGCACATATCAAAAAAGAAGAAAGGGACAAAATCAAAACATTAACTACACAACTGAAACAAATAGAAAGAGAACAGCAAAAAAAAAAGCCCACAACCACCGGAAGAAAGGAAACAGTACAGATCAGAGCAGAAACAAATGAAATAGAGAGCAGAAAAACAATAGAAAGAATCCACAAAACCAAAAGTTGGTTCTTTGAAATAATCAACAAAATCGACAAACCACTGGCCAGACTGACAAAAGAAAAACAGGAGAGGACACATATAACCCAAATAAGAAATGAAATGGGGGACATTACAACAGATCCAACTGAAATAAAAAGGATTATAACAGAATATTATGAAAACTATACTCCAACAAATTTGAAAACCTAGAGGAAATGGATAAATTTCTAGAAACACACAGCCTACCCAAACCACAACAAAGTGATGTTGAAAATCTGAACAGACCCATAAGAAGAGAAGAGATTGAAAAGGTAATAAAAAAAACTCCCAACCAAAAAAACATCCCAGGCCAAGATGGCTTCACTGGAGAATTCTACAAAACATTTACAGAAGAGCTTGTACCAGTACTACTCAAGCTATTTCAGAGCATAGAAGAGGAAGCAACACTTCCAAATTCATTCTATGAAGCCAGCATAACTCTGATACCAAAACCAGAAAAAGATGTTGCAAAAAAAGAAAATTACAGACCAATATCTCTCATGAATATAGATGCAAAAATTCTCAACAAAATTCTAGCCACTAGAATTCAGCATCATATCAAAAATATAATACACCACGACCAACTAGAATTCATACCAGGTATGCAAGGATGGTTCAACATTAGAAAATCAATCAATGTAATCCACCACATAAATAAAAGGAAAGAAAAGAATCATGTGATCATCTCAATTGATGCAGAAAAGGCATTTGACAAAGTCCAACGCCCATTCCTGATAAAAACTCTCAATCAAATAGGTATAGAAGGGAAATTTCTCAACATAATAAAGGGCATCTATGCAAAACCAACGGCCAACATCATTCTTAATGGAGAGAGGCTGAAAACATTCCCCTTGAAAACAGGAACAAGACAAGGATGCCCTTTATCACCACTCATATTTAACACTGTGCTGGAAGTTCTAGCTAGAGCAATAAGGCAAGAAAAAGAAATAAAGGGCATCCAAACTGGTAATGAAGAAGTTAAACTGTCCCTGTTTGCAGATGATATGATACTATACACAGAAAACCCTGAAGACTCCACGAGAAATCTACTGGAACTAATAGAAAGATTCAGCAGAGTAGCAGGATACAAGATAAACATTCAAAAATCAGTTGGATTCCTATACACCAATAAGGAGAACAATGAAAAGGAAATCAGGAAAACAATACCATTTTCAATAGCCCCTAAAAAGATAAAATACTTAGGAATAAATCTGACCAGAGACGTAAAAGACCTATGCAAAGAAAACTACAAAACACTACTGTAAGAAACCCTAAGGGATCTACATAAATGGAACAACATACCATGCTCACGGATAGGCAGACTTAACATTGTGAAAATGACAATTCTACCCAAAGCAATTTACAAATACAATGCAATCCTGATCCAAATACCAGCAACATTCTTCAAAGAGATGGAAAAACTAATCATTAACTTTATATGGAAAGGGAAGAAGCCCCGAATAAGTAAAGCACTACTGAAGAAGAAGAATAAAGTTGGAGGACTCACACTACCTGACTTCAGAACCTACTATACAGGTACAGTAATCGAAACAGCCTGGTACTGGTACAACGACAGATACATTGACCAATGGAACAGAATTGAGAACCCAAATGTAAATCCGTCCACCTCTGGTCACCTGATCTTCAACAAGGGCCCAAAGTCCATCAAATGGGGAAAAGACAGTCTTTTTAACAAATGGTGCTGGCAAAACTGGATATCCATCTGCAAAAAAATGAAACAGGACCCATACCTCATACCGTATACAAAAACTACTTCAAAATGGATCAAAGACCTGAATATAAAGCCTAAAACTATAAAGTTCATAGAAGAAAAAATAGGACCAACACTTCAGGCCTTAATACATGGCATTAACAGGATACAAACCATAACCATCAATGCACAAACCCCAACAGATAAGCTAGATAACTGGGATCTTCTAAAAATCAAACACCTATGCTCTTTGATAGACTTTACCAAAAGAGTAAAAAGAGAACCTACAGACTGGGAAAAAATTTTTGGGCAGTACAAGTCAGACAAAGGTCTAATCTCCATAATCTACAAGAAAACCCAACACCTCTACAACAAAAAGACAAATAATCCTATTAAAAACTGGGCAAAGGAAATGAACAGACACTTCACCAAAGAAGACATTCAAATGGCCAACAGACACATGAGGAAATGCTCGCGATCACTAGCCATTGGAGAAATGCAAATTAAAAACACAATGAGATACCATCTCACCCGGGCATTACTGGCACGAATCAAAAACACTGGAAATAACAAATGTTGGAGGGGCTGTGGGGTGATCGGAACTCTTATGCATTGCTGGTGGGAATGCAAAATGATACAACCGTTTTGGAAAATGATATGGCGCTTCCTCAGAAAGCTAGAAATAGACATACCATTCGATCCAGCAATCCCACTCCTAGGAATCTATCCTAGAGAAATATGAGTCGTCACTCGAATAGACATATGCACACCTATGTTCATGGCAGCATTGTTTACAACAGCAAAACGATGGAAACAACCTAGATGCCCATCAACAGATGAATGGATAAACAAACTATGATACATACACACAATGGAGTACTATGCAACGAGAAAGAACAACAATGAATCTGTGAAGCATCTCATAACATGGATGAAACTGGAGGACATTATGCTGAGTGAAATAAGTCAATCACAAAAGGACAAATATTGTAGGAGACCTCTATTGTAAAAACCCATGAAAAAGTGCACACACAAAATGTAACAATCTTTGTTGGTTACCAGGGATGGGAGGGGTGGGGGTGGGGAATATTAAATAGGCAATAGATAAGTGGTATCTTGGGTGAAGGCTGAGACAGTGCACAGTACAGGAGTAACTAGCACAACTTGTACAAGGAAAGGTCATGGAAGCCCCATAGACACATCCAAACTCCCTGAGGGACTGAATTGCTGGGCGGAGTGTTGTGGGGACCATGGTCTCGGGAAACATCTAGCTCAATTGGCGTAACACAGTTTATAAAGACAATGCTCTACATTCTACCTTGGTGAGTAGTGTCTGGGGTCCTAAAAGCCTGTGAGCGGCCATCTAAGATACTCCACTGGTCTCATCCCTTCGGGAGCAAGGGAGAATGAAGAGAACAGGATACAAGGAAAAGATGAGTCCGAAGGACTAATTGTCCATAGCTACCAAGGCCTCCACTGGACTGAGTCCAGTACAGCTAGATGGTGCCCGGCTACCACCACTGACTGCTCTTACCAGGATCACAACAGAGGGTTCTGGACAGAGCTGGAGAAGGATGTAGAGCATAATTGTAACCCACACACACACAAAAAAAGACCAGATTTACTGGCCTAAAGGAGACTGGAGAAACCTCGAGAGTATGGCCCCCAGACACCCTTTTAGCTCAGTGGTGAAGTTACCTCCGAGGTTCACTGTTCAGCCTGGGAGTGGACAGCCCCGTAAAACCAAATGAGACTAACGAGGTACAGGAGTCCAGTGACAAGGGCCGGAAAGCAAAAGGGGACAAGGAAGCTGGTGATAGGGAACCCATGGTTGAGTAAGGATATTGTTGATGTGTTGTGAGATTGTTAACCATTGCCATAGGGCAACGTTTGTAGTAACTGTTAAATGAGAAACTATTTTGT
This sequence comes from Dugong dugon, assembly GCA_030035585.1. Taxonomy (NCBI): domain Eukaryota; kingdom Metazoa; phylum Chordata; class Mammalia; order Sirenia; family Dugongidae; genus Dugong; species Dugong dugon. The sequence continues at coordinate 6,784,844 of CM057475.1, read as the reverse complement.
TCTGTAAGCCTTCATCTTAAGTGAGAATAACAGCACAATTCGAAGAGCGTAGTCAATGTCACTGAACTGTGCATATAGAAATTTTTGAAATGGTGTATCTTTGGCTATGTGTATTTTCACCAAAAAAAAAAAAAAAGGTTGAGAAGTTAGAGGGTTGATATGTTGTGGGGTTGTTAACCAATGTCATAAAACAACATGTGTACTTCTATTTCATGAGAAACTATTTGTTCTGTAAGCCTTCACCTAAAGTACAATTTAAAAAAAAAAATATGCAAAGAAATTTACCCTTATGACTGAATACTTCCTTGATCTCACCTTTTCTGAATTTTGGAAGAGGATAAAACTCGACCAAAGCCAGTGACAACCCATAACTCACGGTGACTGCATGCTGACTAGCTGTTGGGGAGTGTTCTAAGATCTCTGCATGCATGCCCTCATGTCAATCTCACAAACACACTACGAGGTGCATACAGCCATTAGCCTATTTTAGAGATGAGGAAACTGAGGCATAGAAACTTTAAATAATTTTTCAGCTCACAAAGCAGCATCTGAACCTGACAGCATGGTTCCAGAGCCTGTATGTTCTCAGCCGTCACCCATTACTGCTCAGAAAGGGGACTGCTGAGATATGAGTTAACAAATGAAGAGGAAAATGACAAGTCCTGAAAATCCAGGACCCCAAATATACTGATACGTGGGGCTGAAGCATCTGTCGCCTGAGTGACTTCCCTTTGTTCTGCATATGCAGTCTGGTAGATGGGCCACAGGTTTGCCATACCCTGATATGCTCTCATGAAAAATCATATTCTCTGAAGGATGATGAATGTATCTGACAAGTCTGAGATTGTGACAAATGACTCCAAAGGAAAAGAATTAGTCAGCAGGATAGGTCTTGAGCACAGAAGAGCTGCTGGTGGATCCAAGGCTCCTGTCCCTCTTCCAGCCAAGACCTGGCCCCATTTAGACGTCACGTCCCAGGTACCACTCTCACTCCGCCTTCTGCTAGTATCTTTAGGCTCTGCTCTGGACAGCCTCCCTCTGTGTAAACAACTCCTTCTACACATTCATCTAGGTTGAGGAGCCTGACAATTCCTCCAGGCCAATTCTCCCTGTCTTCTCTAAAGAATTCCAGAGCATGTTCCAGAACAATCTCTGACAAGTATATTTTTAACCTCAATTTGAACGTGTGAACACCTGCAGGAACGTGACTCTCACTTTCTCTAAACGCAGCCCATGCCTTGGCTCTCTAACAGACATTAGAATGTAAGAGGCCCAAGACCCAACTGCAGAAGGCTTCCAGAAGCCTAGCACTCCTCCAGTTCTCTACATCTTCATAAATGGCACCCTTTTCTTACCAAACCATTATGCAGACCAAATAAGAGGAGGAAAGCTTGAGTCTTTCTTTCCCTTACCCCCTCCCCCACAGTCTATCCATCAGCAAGTCCTGTCATCTCTGCCTCTAATGCCCATCCCAAATCCATCCATGCTCTTCACCTTGCTGCCAGTACCCCAGTCCAAGCTACTCTCATCTCTTGCTTAACTCTGGCAAGGATGCTACGTAGAACTTCAGAAGCGACAGACTGATACTAACTTGCCATGACTTATTTGAAAGTCATAATAACGTCCACCTGCCTCACTTTTTTGTCAATCTCTTAGTTATTTTCAAACTCAGATGATGAAAAGAGAGGTCATTTATTAACTCCGTCAAACCTCCATATATTTCTTGGACTTCTGCGATATTTGTACTTTTAACATACACAGAGTACACACACACACACACACACACACACACACACACACACACACACATAATTTTACATGTATTTACTGTAATTTAATTTATACATATTTTAAACTTACTGATGTATAGATTGATACATATTTTTAATTTGTTGACCTTGCCAGAAAACGCTCTCCCATCTCACCTTCTCCTCCTCCAGGTACTGCATCCTGGAAGCACCAAACCAGTTACCCATCAGATCCTGGCTGGCTGCTGCCCCTGCAGCCCACCTTGCCCAGCTTGGGATGGCTTTTCCTCCCAGTATTTGAGTGCTGTCAGCCCCCTTCCCTCTGGGCAGGGTGTTCTGCTTGCCATGGTGGGCCTTCCAGGACCTGTGTGTGTTTCTGTGGCCCTAGGACCTACCAGAGAAGGAGAGCAGGGTTTGTTCCAGCCCCCAGCCTCTGCAAGTTTACTCCCAACCCACAGTGTGAGGCAGCTGTGTCTCAATGGCTGAGCAACTCAAGATGTTGCACTAGCAGAGACAATGAGATAGTGTGGCTACTCCCAAACACTTCTGAGAGCCCACTGGCGCTGCCTTCCCCAGCACTTGTCCCATGGTGAGAGGCTATTAAGAGAGGCTTCAGAGAGCTTCCAAGCAGGACTGCCGCTGATGAAAACCACTGAGCTTAGATTCGAGGTGTAAGCCAGGTAGACCCCACTGTCAAGGGCCCCCATCCCACTCTGCCTCCTGGGGCATGCCAGCCTGTATGCCCTGAGGAGAGAGCACTTGTCTTTAGCATGCTTCTCTCTGTTCTTCAAATAGGAAAGTGTTGGGGCGGGGGGTGCTAAAACACAGAGCCAGTAGTGGCTGTGGGAGGGCAGTGGTGGGGTGGAGGACTCCAGGTTCTGTCAGGTCTGTGGAGAAGGAACTGATTGCTGAGAATCCAGACACATTCACCCTCCATTCATAAGTGTCGCTGCTGTTTACAGACCAGACGTCTTAATTAAAGTGCTGCTAGAAGAAGCAAATCAATTAACAGATACCTTAGAAGATGGTTTATACTACTTCACACACAGAAAATTGCTTATGAGTATCGTGTTACTGCTTTAGGTTATCAGTTAACAAACGCAGCTAATGAACAACATTGTTATCAAGTCAGATAAAAGACACACTGGGAATCCAGGCAAATTGTTAGAACACAGCACTTTGCTGTGAAATATAGCTCATTGTTCATCACACAGGGAGGGTGACCCAATCCAAGGAAAACCAGCCCACCCATCCACCTTGAGATTTCCACTATGCAGTTCCAGCAACACAGGGTTAATGTTACAGGGGGAGGAACGTTGACAGGGGCCTGTGCCACAAGACTCTCAGGTTGATGGCAGTAATTGACGTGAGTTTCCTAAGCCCCTGCAAGTTATTCCTCCATGCATAAGGTATGTACGTTATAGTGATAATCACAGAATAATTATATAAGGATAATAATAATCATTACATTTGTATAAATCTCTACAAAACACTGAAGCTGCTTTCTCCTTTAACCCTTTGTTAGCTCCCTCATTTACCTAGCCCAGGAAATCTGAGGGCCCATAGCATGGTCGTCAAGCCCCGCTTTCATTTCTTTGCATGTCCTCTCACCTCCAGTACAGCCCACCATTTCTCCTTTCTGGGAGATCAGTCCTCTATTTATAGGACTGGAGACTGCCTCACAGCCTCCATGTTTCAGTGTCCCTGAATGTTCTTAGGCCTGCATTTGATGTAAGATTCTCCTGGAAGCTAAGAAAATCAGGTCAACTGTTCTAGAATATGCTGCTTCACTAGCCATAAGACCATGTAGTTTGGTTCCCATTTCCATAAGCCATTTAATGTGGGTAGGTTCCATTGCCATGAATACAATTTCATTGCAGAAGCATGAACTCCTTGATGGGAGCTCAGGATAGATAGTGTGGATTTATTAGCTTAAACCCTTTCCTACATTTAGCTAAAGTGGTCATGCCTCCATGTATGCAGTCAGCATCCGGTGGAAGAGGAGCGATATGTTTCTTCAGGGCAGATGCACTGTAGATTCTATCCCTTCTCCTATTTGTCTCCTGAATTGAGTTCTGCGTGTAGGTCTGTCACCAGCCTTGGCATTCAAATTCAAGAAATCCCCAAAGATGGAAATCCTGGGCAGTTATCCAGACTGCTGAACCGCTCCTGAGGAGGCTGCTCTGTTACAGCTCAATTACCTGGGCGTCTCTGAAAAAGAAGAGAACTGTCTAGAAGGTAACAGAATGGCTATGCTCTAACTAGGCCCTACATGCGATTATGCAACACACACAATTAAACAGGTATGAAAGCATTGATCAGCAAATCCCAGCAAGGTGGGACAGTCTTAGTGCAACATAGAAAGGAACCTGAAAACCAATGGTTTCTAGATAAGGGGGTGGGCACTTTTCAGGCAAGGCTGAACCTGAATTTTTTTTCTGACTGCCAAACCCAAGACCACAAAACCTCATCCACTTCGGTCACCAAAAGGGAAGAAGCCACTCTCAGAAGTCCCTAGGCATATTTGGGGGAGGGGGGGAAATCTCACTTTCTGTAGTTAACGCACTTGTACATACCTGTCAGGTGCTACCAAGCACAATGTAAATAGATCTATGGGGATATAATTGGTAACTGATACCTTAAAATCTGAACTACAAGCTGTTACAAAGACTTCTTCGTACTAGTGTACCAGCCTGGACAGGAGGGAATGGCAGTATGGGAGACATAAAAAAGAAAAGAGGAATACAGAAGAGATGAGGAGGTCACCAAATCAGACATTAGTGCAATGGAGCTTGGGCTGAAAGTGGGGCAGAGACACCACATGGCTATTCTTAGCTAAGGCTCCCCAATACCTTAATATAGGGACATTGGTGGCCACACCAACATTTCACTGTAGTGTCACATGAACACTATCTACAGTTATAATAGAATGATACATTTATGCTTAATTGAATGTTGCATAATGGTATATGTCATTTGATTGTGTGTACTTAGTCATAGTCTATTGGTATCTAACTTTTCCTGATGCAAGAAGGAGCAATAACAGCAGAAAGGTAAGGCAGTTAAGCCTCAACGGGACAAGCCAAGTAAAAGACCACAAAAGGGACAACAAATACCTACCCCATGTCTGCAGAGCCAGAGGCACAGGCGAAGATCAGATTACAGAGCATAAAGGCAGTAGACTCAACAAGGAAGACAAGCAAATTGGAAACCAACATGGCAAAGTGAGGGGGAACAGGAGAGAGAAGTGGAGGAAGGGATTCCAAGAGAGTGCCTCAAATGCTGTTGGGTGTTCGTGAGTTTCCCTTAAAGGATGGTGGATCCAGAAGAACTAAAGGTTAAGTCTGCTGGTCTAAAGAGCCAGGATCTGAGCAGAGAGTTAATTCTTTCTATTGCCTTTAATGGAGCCCTGGTGGCAGTGGTTAAGAGCTACAGCTGTTAACCAAAAGGATACTAGCTGCTCCTTGGAAACCCTATGGGGCAGTTCTACTCTGTCCTATAGGGTTGCTATGAGTTGGAATCGACTCGATGGCAACGGGTTTTTTATTGTCTTTAACATGCCCCAAGTTAAAAGGCCTCTTAAGTATTGTTAAGGAGTGAGTCTAAAGTGGCTTGACCTAATCAGCATTTGCCCTTGAGATATTGATGCCTGATGCCGAGTAGGTTGGCAACCAAGACAGCAGCTTTTCAATCCCACACCTGATAGCAAGGGGCCAGGGCTGGAGGACATGACACTGTCTGAGCTATTAAGTGCATAAAGTTGTTTTCTGGAGATGGGTGTACTGCCAGCTGTGAGAGGGCTAGGTGCAATCTGTAGAAGATAAGCTGGGCTCTGATTGGGGTAGCATCTACTGGATGGACTATTTCGTGAATCAGGCTGCAGACCTGGGTTGTGTATCAAGAGAAAGAGTAAGAGACTTTTGGACATCTGTAGGATGATAGTGGCTGCATAAGCCCAAATATCTCACTACATGTTCCAAAAATCACACAGATCAACAAGGAGAGAAGGACAAAGGAAACAAAAACCAAGAACCAGGCTCCCCATATATCTCAGTTTGCCTAGGACAGTCCCAGGGTATATCTGTTGAGGATAAGTTCATGCCTATTAATGCTGAAAGGACTTTTGACAAACTCCAACACACATTTCTGATGGAAAAACTCAATAGAATAGAAACTAATGAGTACCTCCTTAACGTGATAAAATATGTGTACTTGAGCCCTATAGCCAGCATTGTACTTAATGAAAAACACTAGTAGATTTCCCACCAAAGTCAGGAACAACGCAAGTATGCCCACTATTACACTACTATTTAACATTGGTGGTTTAAGCCCATGCAATTAATAAGGAGAAAACAATTAGAGGCATAAAAATTGGAAAAGAAGATCTACATTTTGGCAGATGGTATAATATCATGAAAACTCAAGGGAATCAAGGAGAAAGCAAACACAATAAAAGTGTTCAATAAAATAGCCAGCTATAATGTTAATGTATAAAAAAATAAATGTAGCATCATTGACTAGGTAGGAAGTGTAATGGGAAACTCCACTTACGAAAGCAACAAAAAAACATAAAATACTTAAAAATAAACAGAACAAGAAATGTGAAAAACCCGTAAGAGTAAAATCTTAAAAGTCTCCTGAAACACACAAAAGCAGACTTGAAGAGAATTGCTTTTCTTGGAGGATACTTAATATCATATAGAAGTCAATTCTCTTCAATTTAGTATATAAATGTAATGCATCCCCAATAAAAATATCAAGATATTTGTTTCTGTACATAGGGTCTGATGTTGATTCTAAAGTTCATATGGAAAATTAATTGTGCAAGAATAGCTAGCCAAGTACTGAAAAGGAAGAGCAGATGGTATTTATAAGTACCATGAAGGCTCTATAAGTAAAAAAAAGTGGTACCAGCACATGTATAATCATAAATACAATTGGAAAATAATATAAATACTAGAAATAGTTCCAAGCACATATGGAAATTTAGAATATGTTATTAAAAAAAAAAAAAAACTCTTTGCCTTCGAGTCAATCCCGACTCGTAGTGACCCTACAGGACAGAGTAGAGAACTGCCCCATAGGGTTTCCAAGGAGTGGCTGATGGATTCGAACTGCCAACCTTTTGGTTAGCAGCCGAGCTCTTAACCACTGTGCCAGGACTCCAGAATATGTTATGGTGGCAGCCAAACCCCTGGGGAAATTGCAGTGTTTTAAAAAAATCAAAAGTGAAATAACTGGATTGCCATTTGTGAAAAGATAAAATTAGATCTATATCTTACACCATACACCAGAATAAGTGTGAACTGTATCAGAGATCTAAGTAAAAAATAAAACCACACAAGTACTAGAAAAATATCATATATACGTAAAAATGAAAATAAAAATTTAAACATATTTTTGTAAAAGGAACTTATAAAGGCTATCCCAGGAACTACTGAAAAGAGTTACCTAAAAGCAGTGGGTGAGTAAAGGGTAGCATGTACCACTATGGGAGCAAGACTTGTCTGAGTTTATCTTCTTACATATTTTTTTAAATTTTTAACCATGCAATGTTTTACATATTTAAAAATTAAATTAGATTTAAAAATTTGTAAAAGGGAACCTTAAAATAGCATACAAACTAAAACAAATGATTCTAACTCTATGCCAAATGGATAACAACCATGCAGAGAAAATAATCCTATTTGAATACAATACTCCTACTGCACACATTTAGATGGCTAAATTCTGAGGACAAAAAGAACTGCAAAGAAATCTTCAATTTAATAAGCAGATATACAGTTGGTAGTTGTATAGTGCTGTAATTCTGGAAGTATTTTGTCTGTGTTATAGGACAAAGCAAATGAGTAAAAATACTTACATGGTTAAGAATCGGGGTTTTTCACTTTGGAGGACGAAAGATAGAAATATGGAGTGGAGACAGCTTAGGAAGAGCGCTATGGCACTGAATGTGTGACTTCAGTATATGTTCCCTAATTCTGTCGACTGGAATGGTCCAGAAGCAATAAAGGTAGCCATGAGCACACCTTGTGCCCAGATCTTGGTTTCTAAAAACCTTGGGAAAATGGGTGGCACCAGGTGAAAATGAGAGAACAAGGTAAACCTGGAATGTGGTGCTGTGTCAGAAATCTAGAACGTGCTCCAAGACTAATGGAGACCTATAGAAACGGCACAGGGGCCACCAAGAAGTGACTCACACTGGCCAAATGTGGGACAGTTTGAGCATCAAAAAGAATCATGGCGGAGTGGGTTATGATGCATTGAAGTCCGTAGTAATGGTAGTCACCAAGCAAGGGAAAGGGAAAAAAGAGGCCTTTTCCAAAGAAGAATACCAGCTATTAAATCTAATAGAAATGCTAGAGTTAGAAAGTCAGCATTCTGTAGCCACCAGTGCAAGAACTGATTCAAGCAAGGATGGTCTACAGATGTAAAATCATTGGGTAAAAGATGGTTCTTGTTGCCATCAAGTCAATTCCAGCTTATAGCAACCCTGTAGGACAGTAGAATTGCTCCACAGGGTTTCCAAGGCTATAATCTTTACAGAAGCAGACTACCACATCTTTCTCCCTCGGAGCACCTGGTGGTTCAAACCACCGACCTTTCAGTTAGTAGCTGAGCACTTTAACCACTGCACCACCAGGGTATTCATATGGTCTCAAAGTACCACCCTTCAGATTATCTATAATTACAAAGGGGTAATTTTATCTCTATGATGCAGTTGCTTCCTTAACCACGTGATCCAATGCTAGGCAGCCTGGCATTATGTGCCTCCAGCCACAACACAATAAAAGACACACAACGTTGCCTCTGTGGTATTCTTGCCAAAATCTTCAATCCGTCTCTGCTCAGGAGGAAACAGACAAACATAGACAGCAAGGTGTTATACAATTGCCTTGGGTACTTCAAACTGACAATGTCATGGGGAAAAAAGGCAACACTCTGTTAAGCCAAAAAAAAAAAAAAACAAGACAAAAACAAATGCAATGCATAACATTTGAGTGGACCCTGGACTGGAAAAATAAGGTTAAAAAAGATATTTTTGAAACGATTAGAGAAATTTGAATATGAGCTATATAATAGATATTACTGAGTTATCATTTTTCTTAGGCATGGTGATGCATTTGTGATTATGTAGGAGATACACAATGGTGCATTTAGGAGTGAGGGCTCACAATATCTACACTGATTTCAAATAGATCAGCAAAATAGTATATATACAGAGATAAAGCAAACGGGGCAAAATGCTAACGGATGATCTAGCTGAAAGCGTATGAGTTTTTATTGCACTATTCTTTCAACTTTCCTGTATATTTGAAGAGTTTTCAAAAAGGGGCGTGAGGGACAAGAGACTACCCCAGCCCCTGTGTGGCCATCTGAGAGGGTCCGACAGGGAGCCAATTCTCAGTGAGCTATCACTCTGGGTACAAGCATGTAGGCAGGGGGGCAAAGGTGAAGCATGAAAACAGTGTCTGTGTGAGGGGCAAGTGCAGGAAATCCGGGCTAGGGAGTCTGAACTGTACAGACGATTCAGACAAACCCGCGGCAACATCTCCTTCCCCAGGAGCAGTGGGTTCAGCCAGCCAGCCAAGGGCACCTCACCCTCCTGCAGGCCTTGCTCACAGTACGCTCAGGCCTGTCTACTCTGAGATCCCAAAGCACAAGTGAAAAGCAAAAGTTGGAGTGAATCAGATATCTTGAGGATACTTAAAGAAAACTTTTTGGGATGTTTTTTCATCAAATGGACTAAATTGGCTAAGTGATTGACCACTGTCAAAGAAAAGGTCATGATAAATGAAAGGGAAATCCAACTATACTGCTTACCAGTTGCCATTGAGTTGACTCTGACTCATGGTGACCCCATGGGTGTCAAAGTAGAACTATGCTCCATAGGGTTTTCAATGGCTGATCTTTCAGAGGTAGACTGCCAGGCCTTTCTTTTAAGGCATGTCTGAGTGAACTTGGACCTCCAACCTTTCAGTAAGCAGCGAGCATGTTATTTCTCAGCTCTAATTGGGCAAATGTCCCCACGTCTTCGCTTTAAAGCTTGCCCAAGTATCACCATATTAGGACTTCCTGCATATGCCCAAAGCGGGGCTGATTCCTTGTCCCACAGCCCTCCTGGTACCAAGTCTTCCAGCCAAGGGTTAGTGCTCCCCATCCCTCAGTGTACCTGGCGCGATAGAAAGGATAAAGCTGCCAGGTATGGCGGAGGTGGCTGGAGCATGTTGAGGACTCACCTTTCTGAGGAATGGCGGTTTCGTCCGCAAAACAGAGGAGAACGCTTACTGACTCTTAGATAACAGAAAGCACATGCGATGTTCTGCTACAGAAAAATGGCTTGCTTCCTCCTAACTTTTTCTTCTGAGTTTAACTTCTTTCTGATTCAGCCTGACTCCATCTAGTGTTAGTTTTGGAAACCTGAACTGTGCCTTCCTTCTCTTCCCAAATCACTCCATCTCTCTGCAGAGGAGCTCTGGTCTGAGCAACTCCCCGCTCTTGGTGGGACACATATCTTGGGGACACAAACTCCAGCCCAGCCATTAACGCTCTGACCCCTGTTCTCTCTTACCCTTCATTTCTGCCTTTCCTTCCTCAATCACCCTCTCTCCTCCTGCGACCCTTCACTTTCCTTTTCCTGTACTTTGCTTCCAAAATATCTGATGCCGAATAAGTATTGCAATCATCTCACCTGAGTTATGGAAATTACCTCCTATAGCCCTGATGTACCAAAATACAGGTAGTCCTTGATTTACAATGGGGTCCTGTTCAGACTACTCAATCGTAAATCAGTTCTGAAGTAAGTTCAATACCTCATTTTTCTTAAAGTTTTCATTAGCACTGCCATGGCCTGCTATACAGCAGTATTTTGAACAGTAAATCATAACATTGAACATTTGGAAGTAAACACCGGCCAATGATAACATCAGAAAATGATGTGCTGCAACACTGTATGTAGTACATATTGCAGATAAGACGTACCAAAAAAAAAAAAAAAAAAAAACCAAAACAGTCGTATGTGGGGTTCTTCATAACCTGAATACACCATAAGTTGGGGACTACCTGTAATAGGGACCGTTCATACACACATGATTGAGAAGCTCGTATAGAGGAGCGTAGACACAATGATCATTCATTCAGCAATGCTTTTAAATTGACTTGCGTTTTACCATTTGCTGTAGCATCTTCACACACACATATGGGTTGTGGGGGGTCTTCACAGCCCCTCCATCCCTCATCCTCCCTCCCTCCCTCACACACACCCTAAGATTACCAATTGGGCTTTGGGAAATCTTTCCCTCTATGTGAACTCCATGACTGGGATGTCCCTGAAGGAGGGGACTGCAACAAGCTCTACAGAGTCCTAGGGCCAGTGGAATTTCCAAAGCAAAGGACCTTCACCCTAAGTGGCCCTCAGTGGGGGGAAGGGGGCTGGGGACTGAGGGTGTCACTGTGCCCCTGCAGTCCATTGGCTGGGCCAACTGCGTGTCTCCAAGCCCTTCCTCGTGACTGGTAGAAGACCACCCCACTGACTGACTGTAGACACAGAATCTTCACTTAGTTAAATTGTCCTGACCATCTACAGCCACATGCACAGGGGATTTCAGCGACCCCAGCCCAGGGTCCCCTGAGGTTGTGTAGTGAGCATTGCAGACACACCTCACCATCCAATAATGACTCCCACCCTGCACTCCCCACAGACGCCAGCTGGAGCCTGGAGGCAATGCAGGTTCTGGGCCTGGCTGTCACCTGGTCACTTCCAGTCCCCTTGGAGTCAGGCCTAGCCCCAGAGCAGGTCAGGGTGCTGCACACTTGGGGGAGCATGGCATTGTACCAACCCCCCAGGACTGGAAAAAGACAGATGACAGTCTGAGGACAGGAAAATGACACCATCTTGGGAACTCAGAGACATCCCAATGGACTGGAAATAACGCCTGGGGCAACTCTCCCAGAAGTTGATTTGGGTACACTTTGATTCTACCTCAGAGGGGACCCTGTGACAGATGTTGGGGATACTGCTAAGGGACTGAACCACCAATCAGGGAGCTAAAGTGACCCCCAAAGGCCACTACTTTGGAGACAGGACACTGGGAGCTGGTATACAGCAGGCCCCGCAGCAGAGCCTCAGGCAGGACGAAGCCCGAAGCTCAGCCCAGGGCCCAAGGACCCAGAACTGTCCCAGGGAGAGGCCATCTGGAGTAGGGGTGCTTGGAACGCGCACCCCATCGTGAATGGTCGCATGGAGCTGCAGGGCTTAGGAGCTGTCCAACAGGCTTCTCCTGTAAAGAGGAGTGTATCTGCTTTAGCGTCTGCTTTAGCGAGTGAGAGAGTGTGTACACGTGTCAGTATCTGTATTTGTATTTAAAAGCACTGAGCAGCTCTCAGCCTCCAGCAGTGTTTCTCACAAGGCGCTGGATAGGGTTACTCTTCTAATGCTGGGACTGTGGCATCCCCCAGCCACAAATGCCGCAATTCCACTAGGCATTTCCAAAAGTCCCTTGGGGTGCTGCCCCCTCTGTGAGAACCACGGGTGCAGAGAGGGCGATGGAGCAAGCCCCTCACCCAGTCATCGAGAGGAGAGTTTGTGGCTGCCCAGGGCCTGGAGACATGAATTTTCTCTTCAGTTCTTTCAGCTTGAGAAATGCCGAGTGTGTTCTTCCCTTTTGGTTTTCTATCTTCAGGTCTTTGCACATGTCATTGTAATATTTTCCTTTGTCTTCTTGAGCCACCCTTTGAAATCTTCTGTTCAGCTCTTTTACTTCATCATTTCTTCCTTTCACTTTAGCTACTTGACGTTCAAGAGCAAGTTTCAGAGTCTCTTCTGACATCCATTTTGGTCTCTTCTTTCTTTCCTGTCTTTTTAACGACCTGTTGTTTTCTTCATGTATGATGTCCTTGATGTCATTCACTTGTCTGGTGTTCCACAAGTCATCATTAGTGTTCAGAGTGTCAAATCTATTCTTGAGATGGTCTCTAAATTCAGGTGAGATATACTTAAGGTCATCAAAAGAAAATGGAAGGAATACACAGTCATTGTACCCAAAGAATTGGTTGACATTCAACCATTTCAGGAGGTAGCATATGATCAGGAACTGATGTTACTGAAGGAAGAAGTCCAAGCTGCACTGAAGGCATGGCAAAAAAACAAGGCTCCGGGAATTTACAGAATACCAACTGAGATGTTTCAACAAATGGATGCAGCACTAGAAGTGCTCATTCGTCTATACCAAGAAATTTGGAAGACAACTACCTGGCCAACCAACTGGAAAGATTCATATTTATTCCTATTCCAAAGAAAGGAATGTGGAAATTATCAAACAATATCATAAACATCACATACAAGTAAAATTTTGCTGAAGATCATTCAAAAGCAGCTGCAGCAGTATATTGACAGGGAACTGCCAGAAATCCAAGCGAGATTCAGAAGAGAACGTGGAACCAGGGATATCACTGCTGATGTCAGATGGATTCTGGCTGAAAGCAGAGAATACCAGAAAGATGTTTACCTGTGTTTTATTGACTATGCAAAGGCATTTGACTGTGTGGATCATAACAGATTATGGATATTATTGAGAAGAATGGAAATTCCAGAACACTTAAGTGTGCTCATGAGGAACCTGTACATGGATCAAGAGGCAGTTGTTCGGACAGAACAAGGGGATGCTGCATGGTTTAAAATCAGGAAAGGTGTGCGTCAGGATTGTATCCTTTCATCAAGCGTATTCAATCTGTATGCTGAGCAAGTAATCTGAGAAGCTGGACTATATGAAGAAGAATGTGGCATCAGGATTGGAGGAAGGCTCATTAACAACCCATGATACGCAGGTGACACAACCTTGCTTGCTGAAAGTAAAGAGAACTTGAAGCACTTACTGATGAAGATCAAAGACCACAGTCTCCAGTATGGATAACACCTCAATGTAAAGAAAACAAAATCCTCACAACCTGACCAATAAGCAACAAAATAAATCAAGAAAAGATTAAAGTTGTAAAGGATTTCATTTTACTTGGATCTGCAATCAACACCCATGGAAACAGCAGTCAAGAAACCAAAAGATGCGGGACTCGGGCAGACATGGCTGTGGCAGCATGCTTGTCTGCTTCCCACTTTTGTCCTTTTGAATATATGCCAAATAAAACTTTCTTTTACTTTACTAAACTTTGTTATGTTTTTCCCCTACAACAGTTAATGGCGCTGTGAGCAGGATCTGAAGCTACGAATCCAGTCAACTTCGAAGAGACCTGGACTGCGGAGCAGAAGCCGGCAAAGAAATGTCCTATCTTCTGGACCCACGTGTTCCCACTCCACGTCCCTTCGACATTGATGGGGTGAGTGCTCTCAGAAAATGAACTTCTGCTTATTCTTTGTTGCTCTCTTTCTCATGTTTTCTTAAGTTTTGTTTGGCATATTTGTTTGAAAAACTGGTTAATTGATTAAGGAGAATCTTTCTTAGATTTTTGCTTCATCGTTTGCTTAAGAGAGACATTTAGTAACTCTTTAAGTGAACTACAGTTTAGGCCTGGATTTGGGAGTTTGAAGAGGTAATTCTATTTTCAAAGACCTGTGAGTCACTATAAGCTGCAAAATTCGGACCTTTTTGTGGCTCAGAGAAAACCTGGAAAACAGTGCTCTGTTATGGCAAATTCTCAGGGAGAGGTGGCAGCTCCTGACCTGTGTTTTGATATTTAAGGGAGAAGTGGTAGTTCTGTACCTGTTTTTTCCATTGAATTGAGTCCATCTTACCAAAAATTGCTATATACACTTTTAGAAACTAGGATCCCCGTATCCTTGTTTTGTGTGGTATTATCTGGTGAGTTTATGTGGTCTTTCTGTCTCCTTCTGTTCTAAGAGCTTGCTTCTGGTCTAGAGCATTGTGTCTAAGTTTGTCTTGTATTAGATTGCTGGCTATGGCTAAGAATTGCTGTATTTTGTAAGGCTAGTCATAGAACCTCAGTTCTTTCTTTGTCCAGAAAAAACTGCATCTTGTGTCTGTCTTGTGATTTAGATTTTTAATAGCTACTTGGAGAAACTTTGATATAAATTGGCCTATTTGAAAAGTACGCTAAGATCTTTATGTTTTATACTATGTCAATCTTAAAAGTGAAGCCTTTTTAAGTAATTTAAGCTAGATAGTCTATGAAATGTGTTTTATTTAAGGAAAAAGGATAGTTTTGTCTTAAAGTAAAAGTAGCAGTTCCAGAACAGTAAAAAAGAAATAAATTAGCTATCTTTTCTTTCAAAATGCCTCCATCAGTTTAAACAAAAGCTTTTGAAAGACCCCTTTCCAGGTAGGTGGAGACTCTTTCAAGACAAAAGATTAAAAAAAACTGCTGCTTTGCTATAGTTATCAAAAATTGGGTAGATCCTAATCATAGAACTGTAAACAAGTTCTCTGTATTATAGGGGAACTTTAAGAAGTAAAAAAAAATAGAAATCACAATGAGACACACCTGAAGTGGCCTGGAAAACGTTTCCAGCAGTAGCCAAACACTTAAGGTTATATCCATATCAATGCATTGGTCAACTGAGCAGAGACTCTGTGATTTCCAAAGCCAGTTGATAAAATCTTTAAGGGCTAAAATCAGATTGGGGAAAATATGAGAAGTAGTAAAAGTTTAATGAACTCTTAGAATGTTTAAATAGACTTTCAACAACAGTTATGTTTTATGATATATAGGCTTAAAATAATTTTAAGTAACTTACTGATGTTAAATTGAGTTAATAGATATTTGTTATAATTTAAGCTTATATACTTTGGCTTTTTATGCCACAAGAAAAAGGATAGACAGATATATATATTTAAGTCAGCGAATAAGTGTTCATTTTTGCCATTTAAAGCGATACACTGTAAGAGATATACAACAAAGGCAACCTTTAAGAGGTTTATTGAAAAAGAAATTTATTTGATATGGTCAAGTTTCATCTGTGTGACTGAAGTTTAATGGTTTAATTTATGAGATTTTCAGGAGTTTTAATGTTAAGTAGCATATAAAACAAAGAATTGGGTTTCTCGCAGTTAAAATAACAAAATTTTCTTTAATTTCTGAGTTTAAGGGTTAATTTATTCTTTGTGTAATCTGCCTGGAAGACAAAGGTTTGGTCTCTCATTAGAATAAGATTCCTGAGTCTGAATACTAAGCCTCATGGCTTTTAGAAAAGAAAGCTAAGGGTTTTACTTTAAGATGTTTGGTTAAATAACTTAAGTATTGTTTTACAGTGACCTATATTATTATCTCTTTTTTGCTAACTTGGTTGCAACTTTATCTTTTTAAATCTAGCATTATCAAAGCCAATGGTTTGATTAGAGAATTCACATCATTTACCTATAAAGTCTTTTTTTATTACAATTCAGGTATTTAGAGATTTGATAATCTTGGTATATTTTTGGTATATCCTGACTATATGGTATTTTGTCTCAAAATTTTTATGCATTATATCTGAAGCTCTTTGAATATGGTTAATGGCTATATTTAGAAATATTTTTATCTAAAGTTTTTTTTTTTTAACTGATTTTATTTGGCCTTTATATTATGCTTATTTCTATCAAGTCTTTCACTATTAAGAATATTATGTTTATCAATTAATCATGGCCATATTAAGTTTTGTCATCTACAGATAGGGGGCAGCTTGCCCTTGGGAAGAACACTTTGTATGTTTTAAACAGACTAACTGAAGACCTCCTGCAGGAAAGGTCCACCCTGTATTATCTTGCTAATCATTCGTTCTCTAATGAAAACTAGTCACACGTAAATTTTTCTATATTTTCTGTTTCTTCTAGACAAACTTTGTGTGCTTCTTATGGATATACGTTTCTGTGTAGATATGTTTCTAATTTAGATGATTCCTTTCCCTTTCCAACTGATAGTGAATTTGTGCGGGCAATCTCTTGCTTAGATTCCTGAGGAATGCATAGACAATACACTTCGGAAACTCTAGGATTACTTTTAAGTATTCATAGTAACAATGCTAGTAAATATTGAAAAGGTAATGTTAAAATTGTAAAATGAAAGTCAGAAGAAAACTCATTGCTCCAACACGCAGGGTATTGCTGGTAGCTTTAATTCCTACAAATGGTATATCTGAGTTGGAGAAATCTTTAAGAAAATTTGTCAGTCACTATGGGACAAATAACTGATGAGAGAGAAGCACAAGAGTGATCTCTGATCTCATAAGGCAAGGTGACATAAGATAACAAAATAACCTTAGATTTTTTTTATTAGTCCAAGAAAGTATAGTCTGTGCTGTACACAAGATATTCATAGAATTAGACAGCAAGGTACTTGATTACACATTGTCATACCCCTACAAACACCAGATCTATTTGGTTAGTTACCATCAGGAATAAGTACATGGGCTAGATCACTACTGCAAGGAATAGTAATATTCTTAGTCTACATCCTGATAGTATTAGGCATAATAAAATTTATCCTCTATTGTCTTACACACCTAAAAGGCAAAAGAAGGCCTCAGGCTAAAATGTTGATGTACATTGAGTCTGCTCAATCTGACAATGCCATTGATGAGAACATCGCTCTTACTTAATAACCTGGTGAAGAACCGGATGGTATCCAGTGGAAAATCAGCACCGTGAGTTTAAAGAGCCTGCAATGGCCGCCATCTAGGAGCTCGACTAAGTCCAGGTATTGATCATCAATGTGTTATCTCCAATCTCTGATCAAAAGGAGGGACTGATTTAGGAAATAATACTGGAGTTATTATTCCCTCTCCTTGAGCATACAGGATGTGACCCAGCAGGAGCTGAGCCCTCACAGGCTCACAAAGACACATCAACTGGGCCCTGAGATAAGATAACAGATGGACAATCTCAGAAATTATCTTAAGGAAGTTTTCACAAAAGGGCAATAAAACCTAACCCAAAGGATTTCTCACCTTTTGTCTTTTTCTATTAACATTTAGTGAATAGGAATTTGTTGGACCAATGAAGACCCTCCTGACTTTTGTAACTGAAACCCGTACCAATGATAGTTAAGAAAGATGATTCAAAATGTAAGATCACAATTTCTAGCCAATCAGTGAGAAAGTGGCTCTTTCAATGATTCTACGCATTTTGTGATGTTGATATATACTGATGATTCTGTAACCTTCCTTGGACTCGGGCAGACATGGCTCTGGCAGCATGCTTGTCCACTTCCCACTTTTGTCCTTTTGAATATATGCCAAATAAAACTTTCTTTTTACTTAAAAAAAAAAAAAAAGAAATCAAAAATGCATTGCACTGGGAAAATCTGCTGCAAAAGTCCTGTTTAAAGTGTTGAAAAGCAAAGATGTCACCTTGAAGACTAAGGTGTGCCTGACCCAAGCCATGGTGTTTTCAATTGCCTCGTATGCATGCAAAAGCTGGACAATGAATAAGGAAGACCAAAGAAGAATCGACACCTTTGAATTGTGGTGCTGGTGAATAATATTGAATATACCATGGACTGCCAAAAGAATGAACAAATCTATCTTGGAAGACATACAGTCAGAATGCACCTTAGAAGCAAGGATGGCAAGACTATGTCTCACATACTTTGGATATGTTATCAGGAGGGATCAGCCCTGGAGGAGGACATCATGCTTGGTAAAGTAGAGGGTCAGTGAAAAACAGAAAGACCCTCAGTGAGATGGACTGACACAGTGGCTACAACACTGGGCTCAAGCATAACAATGACTGTGAGGATGGCGCAGGACCAGGCAGTGTTTTGTTCTGTTGTATATAGGGTCGCTATGAGTCAGAAGCAGCTCGACAGCACCTAACAACAACAACAGGGCCTGGAGACAGCTCAGCCTCGATGACCATGTGTTCGTTTTATGCCCATCGTTCTGATGTAATCACTACCAGAGCCTCTTTCACCCTCAGAATGTCCTGACGTGGGTGATAAGCTGTATATGGTCACTCTGACTACATCTCTTCCTCCCCAGCCCAGGCCCCTGTGGGGTGACCAGACATGGCAATAGGGTAGGGGTCAGGGAGGGGACTGAGAGAGACAGAGGGAGGGTTAGAGATGGAGAGACAGAGAGAGAAATGCTTGGAGAGAGTTGATGGAAAGTGCTTTGGGGCCTTAGGATCAGAAATCGTTGCTGAAAACCAGACCACTGGAGGGAGAAGAGATTCTTGAGAAAGTGACCTTCTCGAGAAAATCAGAAAGACTAGCAATTATGACTGCAGGCATGAGTCGAGCAAGGCCAGGAGCCAGGACAGCTTGGGGTAGGGGTGGAGGGATAGCTAAGGGATTGGAACCTGCGCCACAAGTGTGTCCTACACCCATGCCCCACCTGAGCACTGACCCAGCCGTCCTTTCCCTAACCACTGCTCAGTGCTGCTCAGTCCTGGGCTCCAGGGAAGAATTGCAGGGGGAGACCCCAGACCTCTGTCCTTGTGGCCAGCTCTTCTACCTGGAAGCCTCCAGCCACACACCCACCACATTCACTGTCCAAACCTACTTCCCAAATGGCGACACCATCCACCTCAACCCCAAGCCGGAAAACACTGCACTGTCCTGGCTTCCTTCCCTCTTTCCCACATCCTGGGCCCCTGGGCCAGTAGCCTCCTTCCTTGCCCAACTCATGCCTTCTCATGGGCCTCGCTCCATTCCCTGCTCTCTATTATTCCTCCCCTGCCCCAACCTATTATAACACACCAAACACTCCATCCCTCCCCTGTTCAGAATCCTTCCACAGCCAGCCAGAAGTTTCCCAGTAGGGCCAGATTCCTCAGCTTAGTGTGCGAGACCCTCCAAGAGTAGAAACGCTCTCTCTGACCTCTTCTCTACCCCCCTTCACCTCTCTCTCTGACCTCTTCTCTACCCCCCTTCACCGCTCTCTCTGACCTCTTCTCTACCCCCTTCATGGGAAGCTTTTGCTGCTGCCACTGAACCGAAGTGCCCTGGATGGCTCCTGAAGTCTCCCAGGTGCACTTGCCCAGCCCGGGCGCCCCCATCTAATGCACCCCTCCCTTATTGACTCCTCGTCCTTCCAGAAGCAGGTGGGCTGCACTCCAAGACACCTCCAGTGTCCCGTGGATTAGGTGCCCTCTGCACTCCCAGGGCCACACACGTTTAGTCCCCTCAGCCCACCTCCCACCCTCCTCTCTGCACAGCAGTGGCTTGGATGCATCTGTCTCTCCCCTGCAGCCTGGAAGCACTCACGTCTTAATTCTCTTGTTTTTACCTCCAACGCCTAGCCCACAACCTAATGCCCTTCAACTGACAAATAATTTTGAGTCCTGGCTAAGTGCCAGGACTACAGAAATAAAATGGGAGACCCCATC
Source organism: Dugong dugon (assembly GCA_030035585.1). NCBI lineage: Eukaryota > Metazoa > Chordata > Mammalia > Sirenia > Dugongidae > Dugong > Dugong dugon. The sequence continues at coordinate 6,764,824 of CM057475.1, read as the reverse complement.
CTCAAGGAGTTACATTTTAGACGGGAAACAGATAATAAAATAGCTTAATATGTAATATTTGATATCAATATGTAATTTATAGTAGCAGTTAATGTATACCATACGATAATGTGGAGCCCTGGTGGCTCAGTGGTTAAGAGCTCAGCTGCTAACCAAAGGTCGGCAGTTAGAATCCATCAGCCACTCCTTGGAAATCCTGTGGGGCAGTTCCACTCTGTCTTACAGGGTGCTCTGAGTTGAGATCGACTGGCAGCAACAAGTTTATATTATAATATAGTATAACATAATGTAATATAATGCCAGTGGAAAGCACTGTGAAGAAAAATGAAGCTGAGAAAGGGGAAGAGAATGATTTGGCGGGAGGGTGTCTTTTGAACAGAGTCCCTGGTTGGTGCAAACCTTAAGCTCTAGGCTGCTAACCAAAAGGCTGGCCATTCTAATCCACTCGTAGTCCTCTTGGGAAGAAAGACTTGGCGATCTGCTTCCAAAAGATCCCAGCCATTGAAAACCGTATGGAGTGCAGTGCTGCTCTAAAACACACGGGGTTGCCATGAGTTGAAATCGACTTGATGGCAACATTTTTGATATTTTAAACAGACCACCTAAAGTGCCTTGCAGCAGACGTGTAAAGGAAATGAAGAGCAAGGTTTGCAGCTATCTGGGGAAGAGCACATCACACCACCAACAACAGCAAGTGCAAAGGTCTTGAGGCAGGACTGGACTAGGGACATCAGCGCTATGCAGAAGAGCCTTGTGGCTGGAGTAGGGTGAGCAAGGGGGGGCTGCACTCTGCTGCTGGAAATGACTGCAGCAAGAGAGTGGGGGACGCATTCTATTCTCCTAGAGAGCATGCCGAGAGAAGAGAAGGACTGGGTGGGCAGGCGGGGGCGCAGAAAATTTGCCTGGCTAAAACAGACCGGAAATGACACCTTCAGTGACGCTGTCGGCAGCAGCCTTACCTCAGGGTGCTCTTCTTCAGCACGATGGCATCTAAACAGAAAAAGCAGGGCATTAGGAAGGTAGTGCTGTGACTCCAGCTGCAGCTCGCTGAGTCCTCCCAGCCCCAGGCAAGTGGGAAGGGTCACAGCCAACCTGACTTTGGCAGAAATAAGAGGATCCAGGAGTAGGGCCACAAGGAGGGGCTGACTGCTCTGCTCCTCTCCCCACATTACCCCCCTGCACCCTGCACTCCCCTGCACCTCCTGTACCCCTTCACCCCCCTATAACACCCACCACCACCCCTGCACCCTCTGCCAGTTATTGCTTCTTTACCTGGGAACAGTCACTAAGGTGCATTAGCTTGGCTCACAGGTGGGACTGAGCATATCCAAAGCCCTCCCCCTTCCTCCCTGTATCTCCTTGCCCGCCCCTGGCCTCCTTGTAGGTCCTGGCCCTCTTGTTAGCTGATGTCCTCAGGAGACCAGGCTGCTTGGCTGCTATGTGATTAAGAGGCTCTTTTCTCTCCTCCTTATTTATAAGGGTGCACAATCAATAATCAGCAAACACCTAGGACAGATTAACCCCCTCCTGCAACTGGACAGGCCAGCATCTCAGGAAGCCCTTACTGGTTTGGCCTCCTTGTCTCCCCGGCCCAGGTTCCCCAACCCCCTGCGTATCTTCACGGCTAATAATGGCATTTTCCAGGAACACAGTGAGGCTCCTTCCTCCTCATCCTCAGAAATACATCCTGGAAAACTGCATTATCATTCCACTAAGCAGTTCTCCATGACAGAGGATGGCTTTTGTGGGTCACACATTAGGAAAGAGGGGATGCAAATGTATGTTGGACTTTGCTGTCAAAACTCACAAACTGCTTAGCATCTGCTTGGAAGGTGCGCTCCCCAGCAGTGCTACAGGAGTGCTTCCCTGCAGTGCTACAGGACCTCTCCCCTGCAGTGCTACAGGACCTCTCCCCTGCAGTGCCACATGACCTCTCCCCTGCAGTGCTACAGGACCTCTCCCCTGCAGTGCTACATGACCTCTCCCCTGCAGTGCCACAGGACCTCTCCCCTGCAGTGCCACATGACCTCTCCCCTGCAGTGCCACAGGACCTCTCCCCTGCAGTGCCACATGACCTCTCCCCTGCAGTGCCACAGGACCTCTCCCCTGCAGTGCCACATGACCTCTCCCCTGCAGTGCCACAGGACCTCTCCCCTGCAGTGCTACAGGACCTCTCCCCTGCAGTGCCACAGGACCTCTCCCCTGCAGTGCTACAGGACCTCTCCCCTGCAGTGCCACAGGACCTCTCCCCTGCAGTGCCACAGGACCTCTCCCCTGCAGTGCCACAGGACCTCTCCCCTGCAGTGCTACAGGACCTCTCCCCTGCAGTGCCACATGACCTCTCCCCTGCAGTGCTACAGGACCTCTCCCCTGCAGTGCCACATGACCTCTCCCCTGCAGTGCCACAGGACCTCTCCCCTGCAGTGCCACAGGACCTCTCCCCTGCAGTGCCACAGGACCTCTCCCCTGCAGTGCCACAGGACCTCTCCCCTGCAGTGCTACAGGACCTCTCCCCTGCAGTGCTACAGGACCTCTCCCCTGCAGTGCTACAGGACCTCTCCCCTGCAGTGCTACAGGACCTCTCCCCTGCAGTGCCACAGGACTTCTCCCCTGCAGTGCTACAGGACCTCTCCCCGGCAGTGCTACAGGACCTCTCCCCTGCAGTGCTACAGGAGTGCTCCCGTGCAGTGCTACAGGACCAGAGAGCCTTGCAGCCCAGTGCTGCTTGAAGCAGGAGGCATCATTCAGCGTGGCTCTGGGTGGGTTTGTTGTGCTCAGTTTATGGAAAAAAAATGTATGAGGCTCACATGACAGGTGCTGGCAGCACCTTCCACCACCCACCCCTGCTGGGATCAATTTTACCTGATCATTTGGAAAAAAGAATATCAGTTTCTGTCTGAAGCTAATTTTAGCACCTCTGCCCTCTTTCTCCCAGGAAAGCTGATTCTCAGGAATACCAAGAGTGACTGAATGAAAAAGAAAACAGGGAGAGAGAGTTAAAGAGGGAGAGCAGGAAAGCGGGGGGGGGGGGGGGGAAGAGGGAGAAAATGGAGAAGGGGAAGAGAGAGAGAAAAGGGGAGGGAGAGAAGAGAGTGGGGAGGGAAAGAGGGAGGGGAGAGAGGAAGACAGAGAGGGAGGGAGAGAGAAGGGAGAGGAGAGAGACAGGCAGAGACAGAGAGCAGCACTGTGCTCTTCCCCAGCCTGCCTGGCTCTGTGCCTTCCAGGCTGTCTTCCTCTGGCCAACAGTATGGAGCCCCTTCTCTGGTGTGGGGGCCCAGCTGCTGGGCTGGGAGCACTGGGTCTGTCCCACTGGGCTGTGTCCTCCTGACCTGAGGAGTCATTGTCAAACATGTGCTTGCGGAACATGCAGATCTTCAGGGCCAGGATGCCGGCAGATATGGCGACTCCCACAGCAGTCCCGATGATGGCGTATTTGGCATCTGCAACCCAGGGAAGGAGTGAGAAACGGGCTTAACGAGTCACCGTGCTGCTCAAAGTTCTCCACGGCTCCCGTTCCACTCGGGACAAAGTCTGACCAGCCAGGCCAACCTCCCGTCCACTCTCTGGGAACAGTGAGGCTGTCACCCCACCGGTCACCCACGCCTGCTCCCTCTTCCTGGAAGGCCAAGCCTGGTCCTTCAGGTATCCAAGTCATTCCCACCTTTCAAGGATGGGTGAACGAATGCCCCTGACAGGATTTGGCCCACAGTCCCAAGTGGCTGGTTGCTCATTTCTCTGACACCTGCAGCCTCTCCTCAGGTATCCTTTGTTCATTCCTTTACTCCTTTATCAAACACAAGTCACTCACCTGCTCTGTGGTGAGTGCTGAAGGTAAACAATGAGGCAGCCCCTGAATCCGTCTTGGAAGGGCCCCCAGTTTACCGGGGAAGACGGCCTGAGAAAGAACTCACTAGAAAACCAGGAACAGGGCCATCTGGGCTGCACACAAGGACCTTGCCCTGGAGGCAAACCCCAGGGGCAAGAGGAGCAGGCAGGTCCTGATGGAAGCCGCAGCACAGCCAGGGCCCAGACCAGGGCAGTCATGTTTGTTGGGGAGCCTGTGGCAGAATGCAGCATGCTCACCTGGCACACAGGGGACACGGTGGCCTTGTGGTGTCTCACGTCCTTTTTGAGGACAGGGACTGGAAACCCCCTAGGCTCTAGTGCAGGACCTTGCCCCACTCAGGGGCCTCTGCTCGGTCCTGACGCACAAGGAACAAAGGCCAGCCCTGCGTTCACCTGCCCATGCCTTTTGGGGTGCTCCTTCCTGCCCTCAACCCCACAGAGTAAACTTGGGCATCAACCCACCAGTTTCAGTGACAGCAGACTCTCCCGTTGCCAACACTTGGGCTTTTCCAACATCTGCAAAGAAAGAAAACAGGGTCTGGTTAGAGTGAAGCTGGTTGTGATGAGACCGGGGGCACAGGTCAAACCCGTGTTCCCAGCTACCCCCACAACAGGTACACGGGGACTAGCCTGGCTTGCCCCCTCCCTCTTGGCCACCACCGCAAGAGCGCGGAGATGGGCTCCTGGTTGTTGGAGGGTGCCTTGGAGCCTTGCTGGTTGGATAGAGCTCTCCCCAAACCCCACATCAGAAATAAGGTTTCACTGAGTCCAATTAAACAAGTGTTTTAACATGGTTTCCAAGACCCCCGCAACCAGACCTCCACCTACCTCTCCAGCCTCCTTCCATCATACCCACCCATCAAACCAGTTGCCATCAAGTCAACTCCGACTCATGGCGACCCTATACGTGTCAGAGTAGAATTGTGCTCCACAGGGTTTTCAGTGGCTGATTTTTCAGAAGTAGATCACCAGGTCTTTCTTCTGAGGCACCTCTGGGTGGACTCAATTGGCAGCCAAGTGTGACACTGCTCTCTCATTCCAGCCAGAGTACCTTTCTTGCAGTTCTGCAAACAGGCAGGTCGTCTGTTTTCCTGAGTCTTTCCCCTGCGTGGCATGATCTTCTCCCGTCTCCTCCTTGACCTCGGCTTGGTTACATGGCACGTTCCCCTGACTCCTCAGACTTGGGTTAGCTGTCCACCCTCCGAGTGCCCTCACAGCACGATGTACTGACCCCATCACAACCGATCACACTCATATTGATTTCATTGCATTTACAGGGCACTCACTGCATGCCAGGCACTGTCCCACCTGCTTCTCAACCATTAGCTCATTTAATGAGTTTCCTTGCTGGCCTCCCCACTGGACTGGGAGCCTTCTGTGAGCAGTGCAGAGCCCTGTTACTTGTTTGGCCTTTAGCATTTGACACAGGCACATGTTGTTGTTGTTAGTTGCCATCAGATCAGCTCTGACGTATGGCAACCCCACGTACAACAGAACGAAACATTACGTGGTCCTGCGCCATTTTCACGATCATCGGTCTGCTCGAGTCTATTGTTGCAGCCACTGTGTATTTTGAGTGCCTTCCAGTCTAGGGGGCTCGCATTCCAGCACCGTATACAACAGTATTCTGTTGTGATCCATGGAGTTTTTATTGTCTGATTTTTGGAAGTTGATCACCAGGCCTTTCTTCCTAGTCTGTCTTAGGAAACTCTGCTGAAACCTGTCCACCATGGGGGACTCTACTGGTATTTGAAATACTGGTGGCATAGCTTCCAGCGTCATAGCAACATACGACAAAGTGACAGACAGGTGGTGGCCTAGCACTTTTAGCCGGTGCTTGAAGCTTGAGATGCGGACACAGCTTATGAGCCGTGGCTCCTGGCGCCAGCGGCTGGGCATTACAGGGCTATGGCAGTGCTGTGGGCCCAGTGAGGAAGAAGCACGTGAACTGACCACTTACTTGTAGTGAGGTATTGGGTGCATCACTTGGATTACAGTACTCACAGCAGTGCTCCATGATCTAGGCACTGTCACCAGCCCCTTTGGATAAACAGGAACCGGGGGCATCGAGTACTTAACAACATGCCCAAGGTCCCAGGGAGTTTTAAGTGGCAGAGCCGGAGGGTGAACCTGACCATCTGAACTGCAGCCCCTGTGTTACGCTGTCCTGTACCACCAGGCCCTGCTGGTCTCTAAAATGAATCTGGGGAAGCTAACAGATAGAGCAAAACCAAACCATTAAGTCTGGAGTGAAATGACAACGCATCAAAGACCAGAGAAGCTGGGGCTGGGGTTAGGAGGATGAGGAGGGGAGATGCTGCACGTGTGTCCCCAGGCAGAGGCAGAACAGGAAGGGCCCCACTCCTTGTAAATGAAAGCAGCTCTGTGCATTGGGAGAGACCAGGCTTCCCAGCTTAGCTCAAGACTCTGGTCCCCTGAGTGCTGGCCCTCGGGAGGTTGAATGACAGAGTGGACGCTGCAGTGGCACTGGCCTCCCAAGAGCATCAAAGCCATGTTTGCTGACCATACCCAACAGTGCCCAAGGTGATGGGGTCAGTTGAAGCTCTACAAAGGACCTTGTTACTCTTGTAGGGGTGGGGATGGAAATCTTAATGGAGTTTAAGATTTTTCTTATGGCCTAACTTGGTAGACAGATGAAGTTTGGGGATTCTAAAGCAAAAGTACGCAGCCTTGTGTTAACCACAGATCCTTTGGAAAATTTGGTGAATTCTCTCTCTCCTCCAGCATGCTGCCCCCACAAGGGACACACCTATTCACACACACACTACCCTCCACCCACGCTCAACAGGACGCTGATGCTGTCATTTCTCTGAAACCCTGGGAAGTGCTTCATTCCATTGTCCCTGCAGTGTTTCTGTACATTAACCCTACTGCCGCAGCTAGGCTGAGGGCTGTCATGCGGAGCTGTGTACACCTGGTCCTCACTCGCCGCCCAGCTCATTATCTGACATTTTCACAACAGTAACTAATCTACCATCTGACTATTTTGTGCATTAACGACGTATATCTGGTAGTAACAAACTCTGAGGTGCAAGGAGAGAGTAACACTGGCTGTGATGGTTAAGGTTGTCTTGGCTGGGCCATGATTCTCACGGTTTGGCAGCTATGTAATAATGTAATTTGGCAGTTATGTAATGGTATAGTCATCCTCCATTTTGTGATCTGATGTAGTCATCCTCCATTTTTACATAGCACCTGTTTTTGCATAACGACCTGGTCTTTAGAACCTAACCACGCTGATAAATGAGAAGTGCGTGTATTTACCATCAAGTAGGAGCTGGACTGTGTGGCCCACCAAACCAAGGGCTGTGGGTGGCAGGTGGGCATCTGGACTGATGTCCCAAACTCAGAGCTGTGTGTGCCACACCCTGCCCTGGTCCCTGTCCCCACACCATGCTGGCCTCTTTCTGCCTTGACAGGAACCAGAGAGTGAGGCCCCTGTATCCCTCACACACCAATACCCTGTGTGGCCCCCACCTCAGGGGTTCCCCCGGTGACTGGTGCTCTCCTTTGGAGCCCATGGCATAAAAAACCTCATAAGAGCCCAAGATGACACTATAGCAGAGAAAGAAGAAGGAGCACAGACTAGGAAGAGAGAGGTGGAAAGGGCCAGAGAGTCAGAGAAACACACACAGAGACAGAGACAGAAGGAGAGATGTATAGAGACACACCCAGAAACGCAGAGACACAAGGCAGATACATCCAGAGGCACATACAGAGACGCACACGGAGCCATGGAGAGGGAGGCGCACACGGGGCACTCGGGGCCTACAGACCACCAGAGGGAGGCCGCAGAAGAGATGCCAAGAACTCCCCGGGCCTAAAACGCTGCTGGCAGAACTGTACAGAAGAGCTGCGGTTGTTCAGAGTGAGGGGAGGGATGAATATATGGCACAGGATATTTCTAGGGCACTGAAACTCTTTTGCATGATATTGAAATGGCAGACACATGACATTATGCTTTTGTCAAAACCCAGCAGGGGGAGAGACTTGACGTTCAGAGGGCTGTACAACACGAAGACTGAGCCCTGATGTAAACTGTAGACGTGAGTGAGTCATTGTGTACTGACAGCGAGTCACCAGTTGCAGCAAACGTCCCCCAGGAAGGCAAGACATGAGTCACAGGGGAGAGAGTGAGCTGGAAGAAGGGGCCACGGAGTCCCCTGGACTTTCCGCACAGTTTGCCTGTAAACTAAAACTGCTCTAAAAAATAAAATCTATTTAAAAACAATGCCGGCCTCCTGGCCCCAGTCTGCCCTCCTGGACAGACAGCAGCCAATCCCAGTTAACTTCCTCATCAACCTCCCCCACCAGCCTCTGGCTCTTTTCTGCCCCTCCCTCGCAGGGGCTCCCTTGCTGGCCTCAGTTCAGTGCCCCCCACCCCACCTCAGGTCAGACCCCTGAGACACCACCCCCACGCTCTACACTGGGTCAGCTCCCAGCTACGAGGCTCCCCACAGTGTACCCCAGACAGACTCTCCTGGTCTGTAGCTCTGCTCTTTGCAGCCTGAGCTGAGGACCCAGGGCTGCACAGCAGGTCAGCTGGGCTCCAGGCTGGACGGAGACAAGACTGGGCCTGGACAGAGCTGTGCACTTACAGGCCGCATTCCAGCAACTCCTGTTAACTCCTGTTCGCCAGCCGGCAGCCACTCCCTGGCAGCCTTGCTCCTCTTGGGGAGGGAGGCCCCTCAATGCCCCCTCCTCCTGTGCTGCTGTTTCCACGCAGCCGAGTCTGACCCTGCGCTCTAAACGAGCCCCTGGGTAAGGATCTGTCATGAGCATACCAGCTCTGCCTGCCCCTGTCCCTGCCTTCTGCCAGGGCCATGAGTGCAAGGGTCCCTCATGGCCCACAGAAGCCCTTGAACCCCTGGTGCTGGTTTCCCTGGCTCTGCAAAGTGGCCAGAGGATGGATGGCTGCAGGAGAGCTGGGCTTCCTTCAAGGCTTGGGCTGGGCTGCAGAGTGTTCCCCACAAGCAGATCCATGCGAGGCTGCACACCGCCCTTTCCCTGCTGGGACTCTCTGGTTCCCGTGCAGCAGAGGGAGTGGGAGCCAGATGCAGGGAGCGTGCAAGGGGGCTGAGGGGAACTGGATGCGTCAGGCCAGGCTCACTTGAAGCGGGGGAGTACAGGAACTCTTCTGGCCAGATTCGCTGAGGAAGCAGGACGGCACAATAACAGCCAGCACCCCATCCCGCAGCCACCACCCTGCTCCAGGCTGTCCCTGCTGAGGCGGGCACAGAGAGCACAGCTGAGGCCAGGAGGCCTGCCTGGCCATGGCCCGGCCCTAAGTACTTCCTGGTGCAGAGAACAGGGGACCCTGGGAGACTCGGATGCAGGCCACCTTGCTGATGTCCCCTCCTTGCTTGTCTGGCCCTTGCTCCTCCAGCCTGGACCCACTCCACAGTGCATACAGAGCATTACCGGTGCAGGAACCCCATCACCTGCCTCCCTCCCACTCACTCAGCACCACTCCTGCTGGCCAGGCTTTGTAGGGTCAAGCAGGGCCCTGCACCTGGGGGCTCCAGCTGCCCCAGGGTGCCTCGTTCTAATGCGCACAAAGGCCCTCTGCAGGCTTCCACTACAGGCCACTCTGCCACCCTGGAGTCCCACCTGGACATGCTGCTGCTGGAGGTGACCTGATTCTGCCTTGCTGCACAGTGGGCCTCTCTGCAGCACCTCCCCAGCCGTACAGAGCAGAACGCAGCCTGCTCTCCACGGGGGCTTCCTCCAAAGGAAGGAGCCTCCTACGATGGCTTCATGCCATGTGGGCCCTTAGAAGACGAGAGGAGGCCACGCTGGGCCCTTCCGGGGCAGGCGGCAGGCTGCTCCACACAGCGGACGCTAGTCGTTGGTGTGAGCACAGTATGAGGGACCAAGGCTCAGCCAGGAATCCGGCCCACTGGGAGCCCCTCGCCGGCACTCTGACCCTCGCATTGCCCATGGCACCTGTCAGGCTGCCCTCAGTGGGGGTGCCATGCTGTGCCATTCTTATTTGGGTAGAGGCAGGCTGGGTGAGTCCCAGGTGTGGGCAGTGGGTGTGACGCAGCTGGCTTTCTGTAAGTATCTGAACTAAAAATAGGTAGAGATCGCCCTAGTGTTTGTCAGTTTGTGCCTGGCCATATTCAACTTGGAGCATAACCGCTGCAGATGAGCTCCTAACTTTAGGTCTCGCGGATTCCAGGGTTCTCAGCTACAACAGGGGGTTTGAAATGTCCAGAACACACTGAGTTAGTAACAGTCATCTGTCACCCCAACAGGGTGCTCGGGGTAGTCCTTGGACCCAGGCGATCCAAGAGCAGCCCATAACCATGTCTCCCCGTGAAGGGGCTCAAACATTGATGGGGGTATCGAGAGTCACACGGAGGAGCCTGAGTTGGGGTGGCGGGACACCAACTGTGTGGCCTGCCCCTCTCCCTCACCCTTTGTCGGCTAATGGCTTTCCTCTGAGGAAACACCTCCCTATGATTCCTACTGGGCTGGCTTCAGGATGGACTATGAACATACCTGGTCAATTAGCAGATCCCTTCTTCCTGTCAATAGTGATCCCATTCAGCCAATGAGACTCCATTCTGGGACTTGGAGGAAAACACTGAGGAAGCGGAGTGCGTTCTCCCAGAAGTGGTGCCTGTAAGGCTGAGGAGGCCTGGAGCTGGCAGAGCCCCTGGTGGCGAGAGCTTACTGAAACTGAAGCGCCTCCAGAAGGGCTGAGACAGCTTTGGAGCCTCTGAATCCAGCTGTGCTTGAAGCACCTAGCCCTGGACTTCTCAGACACCTCAGTGATCTTTCCTGAGTTAAGGAACTGCCACCAGCAGCCAGAAGAATCCTGATGATTAGGTGACAGATCCCTCCTAGGGCGTCATTGGCAATCAGCTGGCCAGTGGAGACGGGAGCAGAGAACGCTACCCGAGAGTGGAGAGTGGCAGAGCACAGCCTCAGAGAAGCCGGGCTGGATCTGCTTGGAGAGCATGCCTGCCACTTGCTCGGTGCCTCTGCACCTGTAGCTCTCTTGGTGGGGTGCCTTCCCCAGGCCCCAGGGAAAGTGCTTCCTGATCCTTCAAGACTTAGCTCAGGAGCCACCGCCTCTGAAAGTCCTCTAGGATCATCCCTGCCACCTGGTCATACCTCCACCTGCTTGCACTGGCCTGCAGGTGGAAGGGTGCTGATAGCTCAGGATGAGCCATATCCCCCCAGTGTCAGGGTGATATGTGAGATCTCTTGAAACATTGCTTCTTCTCCCAAGAGAAGAACTGACAGAGCAGTTACTCCAGAACTACTGAACAGTAAACCAGAAGTGGCTTGAAGTGATCCCATCAGGTTTCTAGTACTGAATGACAATTGGGTTCCAGAGCTAAGTTCGGCTATTGTCGTTACTGCGTGCCGTCGAGTCAATTCCGACTCGTACAGAGAAGTCAATCAAGTGATAACACTGCACCTGTGACTCTGAGCTGGGAAAACACGTAGCTGCTCTCGCAATGCGTGCATCTGTCTTCCCCACCTGACCTGGGCCTAAGTCCAAGCCAAACACAGCTTTACAGCTGCTGGGAGGGAGGGCAGGAAGGTGCTCAGCAGAGCACAGGAAAAGAGGGCACCCTGTGCAGCTGGGCTCACGGATGGCTCACACCACAGGCAGACTTTGGGCCTTACTTTTCCAATCTGAAAAGGGGCACTTAAGACCCTGACAAATAGAAAGGACTCAAGGAAGATGGTTCCTTGATTTCTTGCCCCTTGACCTGGAGCCTCCGTGTAAGAAGAGACGGCCCAGGTCGAAGCAGTCCACACGTCATGCTATGCTCCCTGGGCTGGCTTTAATGAGCTGGAGTCGACAGCCCTTTCCCTTCCTCAGGGTTCATCAATGGGCCTGCTTCTCAGGAAGATAAGGTCGGTGGCCCTGGCCCTTTGACTCCTCCATGGGGTGGGTGATGCTGGAAATAAGCTGAAACTGTATCCACCCAAGATTCAGAACCACTTCTTTAGCCTTTCCTGGGCAGAGAGCTGGAGGGCAGATGAGGTGCCATCCACCAGGAAGTGCCCCTCCCAGCACCTGCCTGGCCCGCACTGTGCTGTCACTGCAAAGCCCCAGGCTCAAGCTCACCTCCCAGCACCTGCCTGGCCTACACTGTGCTCTCACTGCAGGGCCCCAGGCTCATGCTCACCTCCCAGCACCTGCCCGGCCCACACTGTGTTGTCACTGCAGAGCCCCAGGCTCACGCTCACAGCCAGAAACCACCTGAAATTTCTCTTCCTCAACTACCCTTTTCCAGTCTCATTAATGCTCATTTTGAGATGCCAAACTGCAAGTAAACAGGACGCTCCGCCACTCTCTGTGAGAGGACCTTTTTCAACCAAGCCTGGCAGTGCCCGGTGCCCGATAGACAGAAAGCAAAAGAAAACAAAGGAGAAACAGCAAAGCAGAGACGGTCCCCAGGGTGACTCAGAGGCACCTCCCTGGTTCCCATCAGTACCCTTGCCACATTGTGAGGTGAAGCAATGCGCTTGCTCCCTGAACCCAGGTCGGGACTGCCCTGGCCTCCTCCTGGCCAGCAGCTGTGCCCAGAGCCCCTGGGAAAGTGGGCAGTCAGTAAGGAATCCCACTTGCAGGTGGCCACTGCAGATGCATGGGAGGACACAGCAATCCAGGGGGTCATGAGTGGGCCACCCTAACCTAGCCTGGGGGTATCAGGGAAGCTTCCTCGGAGTAAGCATTATTTAGGAGTCCCTGGGTGGTGCAAATGGTTTACAGTCTACTACTAACCTAAAGGTTGGTGGTTCAAACCCAACCAACACAGCAGGACTGTGAAAGAAAGGCTTAGCTGTCTGTTTCCATAAAGATTACAGCCAAGGAAACCTTATGGAGAGGTTTTACTCTGTGACACATGGGTTGTCATGAGTCAGTATCAACTCAGTGGCAATGGGTTTGGTTTTTGGTTTTCAGATAACACAAACAATTGAGGCACTTGGCTGCTAACCAAAAGGTTGGAGGTTTGAGTCCACCCAGAGGCACCTTGGAAGAAAGGCCTGGTGATCTACTTTGGCAAAATCAGCCATTGAAAACCCTTTGAAGCACAGTCCTGCTCTGACACACATGGAGTCACTACGAGTTGGAACTGACTCCATGGCAACTGGTATGCATTATTTAAATTAAAAGCAAAAGGATCAGTCAGAGCTGGTGAAGATGAGGCAGTGGCCAGGGGTGGAAAGGGGTGTGCAGTTGAGTGGGGGGTGTTCCAGGCAAGGGGAGAGGAATGAGCAAAGGCCAAGAGGCAGAGAGGGCCTGGAGGGCTCAGAGAGGTGGAAGAAGGGGTGCAGCAGGATTGCAGCAAGCGAGGGGGGAACTGGTGTAAGATGAGGCCTGCACTGTGGATGTGATAAGGCTCCTGGGTAAGCAGAGAGGAGAGCCCCTGTCTGGCTGGAGCTGTGGTCAAATGCCCCACAGCTCCCTGGGAGTGGAAGGGGCTGAGCCCTTACTCACATTATTCCTACTCCAGAGGCCTCTGTCCTCTCTCTGACTGAGCCCATGCTGTTCTGGGCAGGTGTAAACTGAGGCTCTTGGGCTCCCAGAGCGTGGCTCCCACAGCCAACACGGCCACCCTGGGCAGGAAGGGAGAGCAAGAGGTGGAGGAAGCCACCTGGCGGGTGGAGAGGCTGACCTGATGCCCTGAAATGCGAGGGGCAGTGCCTCTAGTTTCTGGAAATAGCCTTGTAATTAAGAGGAAGACAATAATGGTCAGTGATCAGACTGTATGAAAACTTCTGCCCACTTTGTTCTTCCTGAGCAATCTTTGCTAATTAATTCTTAAAGATTCACACACTGGGATTAAAACACTCAGCTCACAGAAGCCAAGCTGATCGATACCTTTTCAGCCTAATGGAGGGGCTGGAGGCAGAAAGTGGGCTTCAGGCCTGAGGTGGAATGAGGCGCTCTGGGCACCGGGAGTGCTTTCAAAGGGGCAGGCCTCCCAGGGTGTCCCAGGGAGGTGTCCCCCTCCCCCGGAAGGTCCACTCTGACCAGGAGGTGGTGACATGTGCAAACACTATACCACCCTTGACAAGGTAGCTGCTAGAACCTTGAAGGAGTGAGCCAGGGGTGCTGGAAGCCCGGGGTGGGGTGGAGCTCGAGGCTGCCCTTGGTATGTGGGTGGTGGTGTCTGCTGAGAACCAGACAAGGAGACTCGAAGCCAGGGCTCCAGCTAGGCCCTACACTCATTGGGGAAGGGTCTGCTCCATCTCAAGCACATCTCTGTTGGGACTGGCAACTTCCCTATGACCCCAGAGTGGAGTGGAAGGGAGTGAAATTTGGAGCCAGAAGATCTGAATCCCCATCCACCACTTCTTACTCAGCTAGTGGGCTTGGGCCAGTGAGGCTATTGCTCTGAGCTCTGCGGTGGGGCTGGTCACAGAAGCCTGCTGGCCTGCACACAAGGGTGCGCGGCAGGGCACCCAGAAGAAGGGTGTACACAGACTGTGGACTTAACAGCAGACAGGGTCATCCTCCACAAGCACACCCACCAGCCACTTGTGACAGGGTCCTGGGGGCTGTGAGAGATGTGCACCAGAAGCAACTCTGGAAGGGGCTGGACCAGAAGGGAGATGCCCCCCTCCCTGCCCAAGTGCACAATTCTTGGCAGTTCCGAGAAGTCACCACGCTGAGTTCTCCTGAAGTCACTGGACTTTGGAGTCTCAGACCAGAGAGGCCTGTTTTCCAGAGTGAGCAGGGGAGGCTGGAAGCCTTGCAGAATAACTAATTAATGATGGTAAAGTATTGTGGAAGAGGAAAGCCTTGCGTAACTGCTAAGTGGTGGGGTTATTATTAGTCATGCAATATTCATGCTGTGCTCTCCAGCCTCTGGGAAGCTTCGCTCTGGAGTCCTCAGGGACTAGGTGGAGGGAGCACGTGCCCTGGGAACAGGGCTGTGGGACGGCAGCTGGCCTGACAAGTGGAGGAGGGTCCATGAGGCTGCAGAGGGGCAGCAGACACGCAGCCGGCACCATGGCCCCAGCTCTTGAGGAGACGAGACCTTGGCAAAGCCAGGGAGGCCAGGTGGAGCCATCTGCCTCACTGACCAGGAGAGGCTGCCATGGAGCCTAAGTGGGAGCCAGGGGCTGGGTCGAGCGTTCCTACCTTTTTCAAGTCAATCCCTGGGAGGCGCAGATGGTTAAGTGCTTAGCCGCTGACTGGAAGGCTGGCAGTTCTAACTCACCCAGAGGTACCTCAAAAGAAAGTCCTGGTTATTGCTTCTGAAATGTCACAGCCATGACAGTTCCACTTTGTAACACATGGGGTCACGGTGAGTTGAAATCCACTTGACGGCAACTGGTTTAGTTTGGTTAACATTTGCACTATGTCTAAATATTCACAAGCTATACCATGGCCTAGCCTGGGCCCTGCACTCCACTCCGCAGGGATCCCCTGCTGAGGGGGTACAGGTGTTCTGGGCCAAATAGGAGGAGGCCAGGCCTAGCCAGGACTCCTGGGAAGAACTGGGCCCTCTAGGACTCAGGTGGGCCTGACCCAGTCAGATGCCCAGGCGGGTTCTCCTACCAAACCCTAGCTTTTCCCTCCTAAATGCTCCCCAAACCAGTCCTGCCATGTGCGTGCGGGGAGGAAGCACAGCTGTCTGAGAACCTGGCCTGCTGAGAAATGCCTGTTGGTAATTGAGGTAAAAGCAGCCTTCCCTCGCTCTTGTTCCCAGGGCTGTGGTTATCCCTCCCACAACACATACGACCCCGTCCCCTGGCCCGGGGACACAGGGCACACACAAGTCCTTCTCCCTGAATTCTCATGTGCTGCTGACTCAGTCCCTGAACTTTCAAATATTTTTTTACAAGACCAAAAAGAAAAACAATGTCTTTGCATTTGACGT
The DNA here is from genome assembly GCA_030035585.1 of Dugong dugon. Taxonomy (NCBI): domain Eukaryota; kingdom Metazoa; phylum Chordata; class Mammalia; order Sirenia; family Dugongidae; genus Dugong; species Dugong dugon. Next base: position 6,749,096 of record CM057475.1, on the reverse strand, counting down.
GTGTGTGATGTGTGGGGCCCTCTGAAGCTGGGACAGGCCCACTGTGCTGGAGGACTGTGGGCCTCATCTCGCAGGGCTGGGGGCTCCTCAGGCTTACGCACCAGAATGAGAGAGATCTGGGACCAAAGCTGGTCTACCGGACTCCAGGGAAGAGCCGCACACCAACACAGCTGCTAGGGGTTGACAGGTGTTTTCAGGTGCCATGTGTGGCTCAATGACCAAGGCTTATCCGCAGCTTGGAGGGTCTCTGTTCTCCAGTGCTTTGGGCCTGCTCAGGGAGCCTCTCTGAGTGTCTCCAGAACCTTCCCAACCTGCCTGTCCAACACAGTCTTCTGGTGGGGCCAGGATGGCTGTGACAGTTACAGGCTACAAAGCACAGCCTGGCCTCAGGCCTTGTGCTCACTTCCAGAAGGGAAGGACGTAGGAGTGTGCAGCTGCAGCCTCAGAAGAGAGCAGTGGTCCTGCTCACTTGGCCTTGGACAAACCCAGCCCCTTTTTTCCTGCCCTGGAGTATGCACTTGCTTCCTTCTGCAAAACTTCCTTACGAGGCATTGGTGGTTCAGTGGTAGAATTCTCATCTTTAGGAGACCGGGGTTCAATTCCCAGCCAGTGCAACCCTTGTGCAGCCACCACTCATCTGTCGGTGAAGCCTTGTGTGTTGAACAGGTTTCAGCAGAGCTTCCAGACTGGACTAGGAAGAAAGACCTCGCAACATATTCGCAAAAATCAGTCAATGAAAACCCCATGGATTGCAACAGTCTGACCTATAACCAATCATGGGGATAGCGCAGGGCCGGGTGGCACTTCTCCCCATTGTGCATGGGGTAGCCACGAGTCAGGGGCCGACTAGACAGCAGCTAACAACAACAAGTCCCCTTACCTCCAGACCACCTGCTGCATCAGGCTATTCCACACACCCTGCAGGAGAAGGCCCAGCTTCCTCACAGGGATCACCTAGTCCCTCAGTTAGCTGGGCTTACCTCTCAGCTTCTTCCTTCCCTCCTAGGCCTCAGCAGAGGCTATGCTTGCCTCTCAGAACACTGTCCCTCTTTTCCCACCCAGATCCATTTCTACCATAGTGCTTACGGATGACTGGAAGCTGAGGGCCCACCTCCTACACTAATTAGATCACACTCAAGTGCTGCTTACAGGGCAGAAGCTAAGGGGTGACCAACCAGGGCCAGATGCCTGCCCTGACAGAGGTCACTGGATGTAGGGATAAGATCTTAAACAGACATGCATGTAAGTAGCTCTGTTATAAAACCACCATGAGTAGTACCATGAGAGGGCATCACCATGGCCTTCTGGGAGCTGGAATTCATTTCAGTCTGAGGAAGCCTTGAGGCAGGGAAGGACTCAGCTCCATGAGTGCAGGGAGCAGAAGCACCTGGCTTGGAGGCACCTGAGGGGACTGGGGTGCCGGGCAGGGCTAGAGAGGTAGGGCCTGTAGGCCACAATAAACACTTAGGTCTTCCTAACAGCAATGGGAAGCTGCTGAGGGATTTCAGCAAGGCAGAGGCATAATTAATTTTCATTTAACAGGATTCCTCCTCCAGGAAGCCTCCCTGGACACCCCAGTATGGGTCAGGAGCTTCTTCTGTTTCCCTTTTTGCTTAGTTCATTTCAGCACTTAACACGCTGCATTGCAACCATCTCCCCAGAGACTGTGAACTCCTTCAGTTTGGAGGCTGACTCACTCATGTTTATGTCCCAGCAAAGAGTCTGGTGAAAATCAATACTTGCTTAATGAAAGAGAGAGTTCCAGGATGTCTGTGTGTCCCAGGCCTCTGGAGTAGCCCATGGGCCCAGCTCCAGGCCCTCTGCCTCCTCCCTGGGCAGCAACTTCTTGAAGATGCAGCTCTAGGGTTTGCATATACCTCTGAGGTGGGTGCAGCTGAGCTCCAGGCAGAGATTCCCCAGCTGTTTATCTGTCTCATTCAGATGAGGAGGGAGAAAGTCTGGTTCATCTTACTAAGAATCATTAGCTGTTTATTTAATGGAATAAAATTTAATGAAAGGAGCAGCTCAAGCAATTCTGGTGGGTAAATGAGGGTCTAGGTGTGCCCCTGGTGCTTACAATGAATGACTTTAAAGAGAAAACACAGGTAGTTTAATTTGGGAGCCAGTGGAAATGTCTGCTCACTTGTATGTCAGCCAGGTCGACTCTGGCTCTCAGCTGCCTGGCAGTGGCTCTTACCAGGGGCATGAGGATCACATGGGTTTCCCTGACAGATACTTCCTGTAGGTCACTCCTACTGCCTTCCCCTCACAGGGAATCAGCCTCCTTAGGAGTTTCAAGATCAGGAATGCGTGTCCGAGAGATGTTAGACAGCCCAGGTCCTCCTCAAAGAACATTACTTCAAATCACCTGTCCCCCAGGATCTTAAAAACTCATTTCAGACTTCTGTCTTCAGAAAAATGGAGTAAATGCACTTTTCCCTATTTCTCACACTAAGTACAACTGAAAGCCCTGAATATTATATTTAAAAAAAAGAAAATAAGAAGACTCTGCAAGGTAAAGAGAAAGAGGCAGGCTGGCTGGGGACCTCGAGGTCCCAGAAATGTGACATGTTGGTGAGTTCCCTGGATTTTCTCTTTGCCTCATAATCTCAAACTATGTACTGAAGAAGCGGTGGCTCAGAAATGCCAATGGGCACATAAAGCCCAACAAAAACTTACTCTCTAGCCAAACAACTAGGAAAGGAGTAGCTTAGCAAGACAGAAAACTTTTAATTGATAACCACTCTTCTCCAGTCAAACACCACAGAAAACACTGCTGCCCCACCCCCACCCCCGCCCATGCCTGCAAAGGACAGGGAGGGAACCTAGACTTCCACCCTCAGCAGGATGTAGTAAGTCACCCAACCTCCATCCCCAAGGATATGTCAGAAAAGGCCAAGCAGGACAATAGGATGTTCATCCTCAAAGGATGGGAAACAAGCCCTCCACCCCAATAGCTTCAGTGGAAACCACACTGGGAACCTGGACTTCCACTCCCCATGTACAGAAATGAGATGCTTCTCAATCTCCCTGCTAGAGTGGTGTCAGAGGAGGTTTAGGAGAAAGTTAGCAGTAAGCATTGCCCAGCAGTAACAAAGCTACATCCCTCCCCAGGATGTTAGTGGATGCCACATGGGCAGCAGTAACACCTCCCAGCAGGGGTTGTATTAGAGGAGACCTAGTGGGGATCCTGAACTCCCACCATAACCAATAGGAATGAAAAGCCCCTCTGCCACCAAGTGTCAACCGAGGCTGAAAGAGGAAATAGAACTTCTACTCACATTTGGCAGTAATGAGGAGATGCCTCATTTCCCCAAACAAAACAATGTCTAAGGAGGCCAGCTAAACAGAAGATGTGAATAAGATCCGGAGTCTTATAAAATACCAACAATGTTCAGGTTGCAATTGAAAATCACTTGTCATAACAAGAACCAGGAAGCTCGCAACTTAAACGCAAAAAGAAAACCAAGAGACACTAACACCAGGAAGACACAGATGTTGGAATTATCTGACAAGGATTTTAAAGCAGCCATTGTGAAAATGCTTCAATGAGCATTTACGAAAATGCTTGAAACCAGTGAGAAAAAAATAAAGTCTCAGCAAAGAAATAGGAGGTCTAAAGAAATAAGTAGAAGATATAAAGAAGAACCAATGGAAACTTAGAACTGAAAAGTATAACTGAAATTTAAAAAAAAAGAAAAACACAATTAATTAATTCAAAAGCAGAATGAAGATGATAAAGGAAAGAATCAGTGAACTTGAAGACAGAAAAATAAAAATTGTCTAATCTGAACAAGAAGAAAATGGAATGAAATATAATAAAAAGAAGAGAACTTCAAGAACCTGTCCTACTATAACAAAAGATCTAACATTCATTTCATCAGAGTCCCAGGAGGAGAAAACAGAGTGGGGCTGAAAAGGAGGCCTGGTGGCACAGTGGTTAAGAGATCGGCTGCTAACAAAAATGTCAGCAGCTGGAATCCACCAGCCGCTCCTTGGAAACCCTATGGGGCAATTCTACTCTGTCTGATAAGGTCTCTAAGAGTCGGAATTGACTCGACAGCAATGGGTTTGGTTTTTTGTTTTCTTTGAGGGGGGGCTGAAAAAAGAATTTGAAGACATAATGGCTGAATTTTTTTTTTCCAAATTTGGCAAAAGACATTAACCTAGAGATAACAGAAGCTGAGCAAACTCCAAATGAGATAAACTCAAGTAAACCCATGACAAGACACATCATGGTCAAACTTCTGAAAACTAAAGACGAAGAACAAATCTTGAAAACAATGAGAGAAATAATGCCTATGTTAGAGGAAAAACAGTTCAAATGACAGTGGATTTCTCATCAGAAAACATGGATGCCAGAATAACGTGGCCCAACATTTTTCAAGTACTGAAGGAAAATAAATAAATAATTGTCAACCCAAAATTCTTTATCTAGTTAAATTATCCTTCCATAATGAAGAAGAAATCAAGATATTCTCAGATAAAGGAAAACTAAGAAAATTAATCACTAGCAAACCTACCCTAAACGAATGGCTAAATTTCTCCAAACATAGACAAAATGATAAAAGAAGAAATCTTAAAACATCAGGAAGTAAGAACGCTGGAAAAAGTAAAACTATGGATAAATGAAATAGACTCTTATTCTCCTCTTAAGATTTCTCAATTATGTTTGGCTGTTAAATATATATATATATAACACTGTCTGATGTAGTTTTCAATGTAGGTAGAAGAATTATAAGCCAAGTATAAATGGAAGTGAATAAAGGGACATAAAGAGAGGTACAGCTTCTACATTTCACTTGAACTGTTAAAATGATAACATCAAGAGACTGTGGTAAGTTATGTATATATAATGTAATACCTAGAGCTACCATTAAAAAAAAAAAACTATGCAAAGCAATACGATCATAAACACTATAGATAAATCAAAATGGAATTCTAAAAAATGTTCAAGTAACCTAAGGGAGGCAGGAAAGTGAAAAAATAAATAAATAAAAATAGAAGAAACAGGAAATAAAATATAAAATGGCATGCCTAAAGTTTTAACATATCAAAAACTACAGTAAATGTAAATGACCTAAGTTCATCAATTAAAAGACACAGCTTGGTACAGTGGGGAAAAAAAAGACTAAACTACATGCTGTCTACAAGAAACTCACTCCAAATATAACAATATAGGAAGACTGAAAGTGAAAAGATGGAAAAAGATACACCATACAAACATTAATAAAAAGAAAGTAGGTGTGGTTATGTTAATATCAGATACATTTCAGAGCAAAGAAAATTGTCAGAGACAGAGAGGGACATTAAATAATGATAAAAGAGTCAATCCACCAAGAAGACACAGCAGTCCTAAATGTCTATGCATCAATCAATAGAGCTGCAAAGTATGTAAAGCAAAAACTTATAAAATTGAAAGGAAAAATGACAAATTATGCACAATTACAGTTGGAAATTTCAACACCCCTCTCTCAACAATTGATAGAACAACTAGACAGAAAATCAGTGATAATACAGAAAAATCCTACAACACCATCAAGCAACAAGACCTATCAATATTTATAGAACACTCCATCCAACAGCATGATAATATACCTTTTTTTTCAAGCATTCACATAAGATATGCCAAGATAGACTATATTCTTGGCCAAACCTCAAAAAAAAAAAAAAAAGATTAAAATCATATGGAGTGTATTCTCTGACCACAATGGAATCAACTAGAAATCAAGAATAAGAAGATAATAGGAAAATTTCCTAGTACTTAAAAAACTAACAATACTTCTAAATAATCCATAGGTCAGAAAAAAAGTCTCAAGAAAAATTTTTAAAAAATGCTATTGACTGAATGAAAATGAAAACATAATTTTATACATGTGGGATATAGCTAAAGCAGTTATGAGTGGAAAATTTATAGCACTAAATGCTTATATCAGGAAAAAGGAAAATAAAATTAATAATCTAAGATTCCACCTCAAGAAATTAGAAAAAGGAGAAAAAGAAGAGAACAGGATACAAGGAAAAGATTAGTCTGGAGGACTAATGGACCACAGCTACCACAGCCTCCACCAGACTGAGTCCACTACAGTTAGATGGTGTCTGGCTACCACCACTGACTGCTCTGACCAGGATCACAACAGAGGGTTCTGGACAGAGCTGGAGAAGGATGTAGAGCATAATTGTAACCCACAAAAAAAAAGAAAGACCAGATTTACGGGCCTAAAGGAGACTGGAGAAACCCTGAGAGTATGGCCCCCAGACACCCTTTTAGCTCAGTGGTGAAGTCACTTCCGAAGTTCACCATTCAGCTGGGGAGTGGACAGCCCCATAAAACCAAATGGGACTAATAAGGCACAGCAGTCCAGGGACAAGGTCCAGAAGGCAGAAGGGGACAGGAAAGCTGGTGATAGGGAACCCAAGGTTGAGTAAGGATTGTGTTGATGTGTTGTGAGGTTGTTAACCATTGTCATAGGGCAACATGTGTACTAACTGTTAAATGAGAAACTATTTTGTTCTGTAAGCCTTCATCAAAAGTGAGAATAGCAGCACAATTGGAAGAGCTTAGTCGATGTCACGGAACTGTGCACGTAGAAATTTTTGAAATGGTGTATCTTGGCTATGTATATTTTCACCAAAAAAAAAGGCGAGAAGGGAAAGGGTTGACATGTTGTGGGGTTGTTAACCATGTCATAAAACAATATGTGTACTACTGTTTCATGAAGAACTATTTGTTCTGTAAGCCTTCACCTGAAGTACAATTAAAAAAAAAAAAAAAAGAAATTAGAAAAAGAAGAGCAAGACAAACCCAAAGGCAGTTTCTGGGTCGCAAAAACAGTTTGCACTTGGCTGGCAACCAAAAGGTTGCTGGTTCAAACATACTCAGCAGCACTGTGGAACGAAGGCCTAGCAATCTGCTTCCATAGACATTACAGCCAAGAAAGCCATATGGAACAATTCCACTCTGCAACACATGGGGTCACCATGAGAAGGAATTAGCTTGATGGCACAAGATGTCAACAACAATATGAATTATGATATACTCAGGGATAAAATACTATCCAGCTATTAAAATAGTGTTTAAAAATAGATAAACCCAAAGCAAGCAGAAGGAAATAAATAATATAGATAAGAGCAGAAATCACTGAAACTGAAAACAGAAAATCAATAGAGAAAATCAAGGAAACAAAGAGATAGTCTTTGAAAGATCAATCAAATTGACAAACCACTACTAAGACTGACAGAGATAGAGAGAGAGAATATACCAATTACCAACATCAGGAATGAAACAGGGGATATCACTACAGAACCTATGGACATCTAAAAGATAATAAGGAGTTACTACAAATATCTCTACACACATAAACCTGTCAACTTAGATAAAAAGAACCAATTCCTCAAGAAAGCACAAACTATCACAAAAACAAAAAAACCCACTGCTGTCTAGTCGATTCTGACTCATAGAGACCCTATAGTAGAACTGCCCCATAGGGTTTCCAAGGAGCAGCTGGTGGATTCGAACTGCTGACCTTTTGGCTAGCAGCCGAGCTCTTAACTGCTACGCCACCAGGACAAGCTACCACAACTCATCCTATATGAAATAGATAGTTGGATTAGCCCTGTAACTATTAAGGGAATCTCCAAAAAGAAATCTGCAGGCCCAGACTGTTTCATAGGAAGGTTCTATCAAACATTAAAGAAGAATTAACACCAAGTGTACACAATCCTTTCCAGAAAACTGTAAGATGAGTGTGATGGTTAATGTTATGTTTCAAAATGCCTAGGCTATGATTCTCAGTGGTTTGGCAAACACTATGTAATCACCTTCCCATTTGTGATCTGATGTGAAAAGCCAATCAGTTAAAAGGGGATTCTCCTTGGGGGTGTGTCCTGCCTCTAGTATATAAATGGATGTTCTGGCACTTTCTTTCTTGCCCTGCATGCTTTTCATTGCTGATCTCTGGTTTTTGGAATGTAAGCCTGCAGAAGTCTCTGGCCGGCTGCCTGACCTGCAAATTTTGGATTTGCCAACCCCCACAACCCTTGAGCCAGTAGAGACCTCCAGCCTGCCACCTGACCTGCAGATTTGGGATACATCAACCCTGCAACCACGTGAGGCAGCAGAGGTCTTCAGCTTGTAGCCTGACCCATGAATTTGGGACTTGCGAGGCCCCTCAGTTGTGTGAGCCATTTCCTTGAAATAAATATATATACAGAGAGAGAAATTAGTAACGATATTCACATAGCCTTTTCAATAAATGAAGTTCCAGCAGTTGAACATCTATAGGCCAAAAAAAAAAAGTACTTTGACTTAAACCTTATATAAAAATCATCTCAAAATGGATCACAGAATTAAACGTAAAACTATAAAATTTTTAGGAGAAAATTTTGGAGACTTAGGGCTTGGTAAAAAAATATATATATATACATATATATATATATATGCTTCAATGGTTTTGCTCTCTTGGATTGTTAAGTTTGTATGTCATCTTGGCTGGGCCATGATTCTCAGTGATTTGGCAGTTATGATGTAGTTTGGCAGTTATGTACTGATGTAATCACCTCCACGATGAGATCTGATCTAATGGGATCACCTCCATGACAAGGTCTGCTGTGTGTAGCCAATCAGTGGAAACGTAGTTTCCTTGGGGTTGTGGCTTGCATCCAACATAGGTGGACTTTCTGGCAAGGTGTATGGGCTTTTACTCACTCTGGATCCTGCAGCCAGCTCCTGTTCTTCTGACCTCTGGTTCTTGTTTTTTTCTTTTTTAATACTTTTTCTAAGGGAGAGTAATTTTCTTTTTTTTATTGTACTTTAGATGAAGGTTTACAGAGCAAACTAGCTTCTCACTAAACATTTAACGCACAGATTGTTTTGTGACATTGGTTGTCAACCCCACAACATGTCAGCACTCTCCCCTTCTAGACCTTGGGTTCCCCATTACCACTTTCCTGTCCTCTCCTGCCTTCTTGTCCTTGCCCCATTTAGTCTCATTTTGTTGTATGGGCCTGTCTAATCTTTGACTGAAGGGGGAATCTAAGGAGTGACAAAACAGGGTGACTTCATTACTGAGCTAAAATGGTGTCCGGGGTCCATACTCTCAGGGTTTGACCTTTGGTTCTTGGGACTTGAGCTGGCAGCTTACCTGCCATCTTGCCACCAGTCTTGGGATTCTTTGGTCTCCGCAGCCTGTGAGTCAGAGCCCTGCTGTCTCACTTGCCAATCTTGGGTTTGCCAGACCCTGCAACTATGTGAGTCAGGAGAAGCCTCCAGCCTGACTCATGGACTTGAGACTTTCCAGCGTTTACAACCGAGGGAGCCATTTCCTTGACATAAATCTCTCTATATATATATTTATGCTCTTTACTGGCTTTGCTTCTCTCAAGAACCTAGTCTAAGACACTTTTCTAAAGAACCCAGACTAAGATATGCGGGAACACTACCCATTTCCTTTTATGAAGCCAATATATCAAAATCAGATACCTTGAAATCAAAACCAGACAGAGGCAAGACAAAGAAAACTACAGACCGACCTCCTTCATTAATATAGATAGAAAAACCCTTAATAAAACATTGGCCAGCAGAATTTATCAAAATATGAAAAATAATATTATTTCATAACAAAGTAGAGTTTATTCCAGGGATGCAAGGCTGGTTCAATATTCAAAAATCAGTCAATGTAATCCACCATATTAACAGGCTAAAGAAGATATTAATAGGCTAAAAAAGAAAAATCACATGATCATCTCTAGTGATGCCGAAAAAGCATTTGACAAAATTCTGCACTCATTCATGACAAAAAATTTCATAAAACTAGGACTAGAGAGAAACGTCCTCAACTTGACAAAGAACATTTAGCACAAATCTATGGTTAACATTATACTTAACAGAGAAATATTGAATGCTTTTCCCCTAAGATCTGGAACAAAGCAACAATGTCCACTGTCACCACTCTTATTTAACATAATATTGGAAGTTCTTGCCCACCCAATGAAGCAAGAAAAGGAAATAAAAGGCATACAGATGAGAAGGGAAGAAATAAAACTGTCTCTGTTTGCAGATGATATGATGGTCTCTGTAGAAAATCCCAAAGAACTAAAAAATAACTCATAGAACTAATAAATAAGTTCAGCAAGGTTGCAGGATACCAGATCAACATACAAAAATCAATTGTATTTCTACATACTAGCACTGAACATACAGAAAAAGAAATTTAAAATATAGTAAATGCAGTTATTCAAGAAAAATGCTTAGGTCTAAGTCTAATACAACATGTGCAGGAGTTGTCTGCTGAAAACTACAAAATGCTGACAAAAGAAATCAAAGAACAGCTTAATGGAGACACAAGACAAGATTCATGGAAAACTCAACATCATAAAGATGTCGAATTCCCCCGATTTATCTGTAGGTTCAATGTGATTCTTATCAAAACCCCAGCAATGTTTTTGTAGGTATAGATAAGATTAGTCTAAAATTTATTTGGAAAAGTAAAGCAACGAGATGTGTTAAAAACTTTTTGGAAGATAAGAACCAAGTGGGAGGAATTGCCCTACCCAGTTTAAAGGCTTATTATATAGCTGCATGAGTCAGGACTGTGTGATACTGGTGGAGGGAACAAAGTGTATATCAACAGAAAAGAAAAGAGAACCTAGCATTAGCCCCACACAAGTATGATCAACTGATTTTTAACAAGGGAGCAAAATCAATCCAAGAGAGAAAAAAAGGCCTTTTTAACAAATGGTGCTTCAGTGATGGAATATCAATAGGCAAAAAAAAAAAAAAAGTACTTTGACTTAAGACTCATGCCTTATACAAAAATGAACTCAAAACGAATCATAGAATTAAATGTAAAATGTAAAACTATAAAAATTTTAAGAGAAAATTTTGGGGACTTAGAGCTTGGTAAAAAGTTCTTAGATGCGACATCAAAAGCATGATCCATGAAAGAGAAAAGTCCATAAATTTGACTTCATTAAACACTTTTGCTTTGTGAGAGACCCTGTAAAGAGAATGAAAACACAGCTACAGATTGGGAGAAATATTTGCAGATTACATATTTGACAAGGACTTATATCTAAAATGGAGCCCTGGTGGTGCAGTGGTTAAGAGCTTGACTGTTAACCAAAAGGTTGGAAGCCTGAATCCGTCAGCCACTCCTTGGAAACCCTAGGGGGTAGTTCTTCTCAGTCCTATAGAGTTGCCATGAGTCAGAATTGATGGGATGGCAACGGGTTTATATCTAAAATATGTTAATCTCAAAATTCAACAGTTAAAAAAAAAAAAAAAAAGGCAACCAATCCAATTAGAAAACCAGCAAAAGTCATGAAGAGAAGTCTCACTCCATCTGGGAATTTCTTTTGCTTCCCGGGGACCCAACCTCTTCCTTTATTCTCTGCCTACTTCCCAGGCCCTGGTGTATGAGTTTTTTTTTTGTTGCATTTGAGATACTCTGTTACACAACAAAAGAAAAGGAATTTACCAAGAATTCTTTCTCTTTGGAATCCACATACAATCCTGAGCCATTGTCTTGGCAAGAACTTGAAACAGGGGAAAAGCTGTCAGGAAGGATTTTTACAAAGATCTCAGGGACTAAGAGCCAAGAAATAAAGTGATGGCTTTGACTTGTAAGATAAAAACAAATTTAATTCTCTGTACCCTGGCCCCTGCCATCTTTTCTTTATAAATTATAGGGATGGCGGGGGGAAGCCTCTGCTGTCTTCAATAATCCTGGCTCCTCCAATGAAGAATGTTTTAGTCACTGAAACATAATTAAAGTGATATTGTATTTCTTTTATTATCATGATTATAATAATACATAGATTTCAGTAGGTGCTTTCCAACAGATTTAAAATGGAGACAGATGGCTGGCACTTTGGATAGAATTAGAGTTCATAGGAATATTTTATATGGCAGGTTTTTTTGTTTTTTTTTAAGGAAGATGCAGACCTCTAATAAAATGCCTAGAATTTCCTCAGACATTTTCAATAGCTCTTCTTAGATCAGTATGCCAGCAAGACTGAAAAATATTGATCAATTGTTATTGAAATAGCAGCTAATTTATTTAAGATTGTGACAGCCATAATTCAAACCCTAGTTTTCAGTCTTTTAATGTCATGTCGGAACTAAACCAGCCTCTCTCAGACAGACAATGTGCTCCGGCTGCAGAACCCTGAGGAGGACACAACCCGACCTGTGTGGTTTTCTGGCTGGGAATGCTAATCAGAACGTGATCCTTAAGAAGTATCAGGCAAACCCCAAAGGAAGGAATGTTCTATTGAAAAGGGGGAGGCGGCGGAAAGCTGTATTCTTCAAAAATATCAGTGTCATGAAAGACAAACAAAGGCTGGGGAAATATTCGAGATTAAAAAGACTGAAGAGATCTAGTTACTAAATGCAATACCTGGCTCTATACTGAAATCCTGTACAGGGGGCATTGCAAATGCTAGAGAGGACATTATTGCGTCCATTGAAAAAAATGGAGTACGATCAGTAGAGTTTGTAAAAGTATTTTGTCAATGGTAAATTTCCTGAAGTTGATAACTGTACTGTGGTTATGTGGGAGAACATCTTTGTTCTTAGGAAATACACACTGATGCATTCATGGATAAAAGCAAAACCAAACCAAAACAAAAAGCACCCATAACGTATACAACTTACTCTCAAAGGGTTCAGAGAAAAGATTACACACACACACATATACATATGGTAGTCCCTGGGTGGTGCAACCAGTTAACCTGATCACCTGCTAACAGAAAGGTTGGAGGTTCAAGTCCACCCAGAAGTACCTCGGAAGAAAGGTCTGGTGATCTACTTCTGAAAAATTGGCCATAAAAACCCTCTGGAGCACAGTTTTACTCTGACACACATGAGTCACCATGAATCAGAGTCGACAGAAACTGGTAATACTTTATATATATATATACAGAGAGAGAGAGAACACATAAGAAAAAGCAAATGAAGTAAATTCTTCGTTAGAAATAGGCCAATTATATGAGTTTTCTTTGTACTGTTTTTATTCTTACAACTTTAAGTTTGAAATTATTTTGAAACAGAAAGTTTAAGAAGTAATAAGTTCAGTTTTCTGTGATGACTCTATTAGCACTAAAAAGCAGCTTTTTGGCATCAAAATGCCTCAGTGTGAATCCCAGCTCTGCCACTTACCAGCTATGTAACCTCTGGTAAATGATTTTAATCTCCCTGTGCCTCAGTGTCCTTAGCTGTAAAATGGGCATGGTAATAATGAGAGCATCTGTCTTATGTGCTGTTTGTGAACGTGCTGAGAGCACGCCATGCCCAGAGTAAGCTCTCAGGAAGTGGATCTTATTACGCTTTCGAGGAGCGCTCTCTACAAGGCAGAGTATCGGCTTAGTAAGAGCCAAAATGACTCTGCCACTGGTGGTGGGGGTGGTGGTTGCCATCCAGTCAATTGCGACCATGGTGACCCCATGTGAGCAGAGTAGAACTGTCCCATATGGTTTTCAAGGCCGTGATCTTTCATAAGCAGATCACCAGGCATGTCTTCCAAGGTGCCTGTGGGTGGTTTCAAACCGACAAACTTTCAGCTAGTAGTGGAGCACTTAACTGTTTGCACTACCCGTATGATTCTAAGAAGGCAAGAAAAGCACACACACACACACAGAGGTGGAGATCTTATCTACAAGTTTTCAAGATTCATAAGCTGCAGTAACTAGAAAAGCATACCATGATTCAGATATAGACAGATACAGGAATGGCACAATATAGAAAGTCCATTAACATCGTTAATGTATATTAACTGGGTATAGGACAGAAGAAGCATTACAAAGCAGGGGAGAAAGGAAAGGTTATTCAATAAGTGTTATCAGAAGAATTGATGTTCCATATAGAAAAAATAAGTTAGATCTTTCTTTAGGCCATACACAAAAATAAATTCCAAATAATTTAAAAACCAATCATGAAAAAATGCGACCACTTAAAGTAAGAAAATATTTCTTAGATGAGACAGGAAAATCAAACACACAAAGACAGATACATTGGATCATGTCAAATTCAGAGACTTGTGCACAGCAAAGGATACTCCAAAGATAAAAGTTCAACAACATACTGAGAGAAAATATTTGTAACAAATAAAACAGGCAAATAATTAATATTCAGAAAAACACAAGTGAAAGACCAAACCAAATAAATATTGGATGAAAGGTAAATGACAGGAAATTTACAGAAAAGAAAACCTGGCCATCTGATAAGTAGAGGGAAAATGCTTATTTTACTCTTACTTGTTGTTGTTGTTGTTAGTGCTGTCCAGTCAGCCTCCAACACATGGCCATCCCATGCACTAGAGGATAGGACCATTGCGATCCCCAGGGTTTTCAAAGGCTGATTTTCAGAGGTGGATCGCCAGGTCTTTCTCCCTAATCTGTCTTAGTCTGGAAGCTCCACTGAAATCTGTTTAGCATCATAGCAACATACAAGCCTCCATTGACAGATGGGTGGTGGCTGCACAGTAGATGCATTGGCTCGGAATCGTGATCAACAAATACAATCTAAAACTCTGAGACAATATTTTACAAATATCCAGTTAGAAAAGTTGCAAAGTCTGACAATATCAAGTTTTACTGAGCATGTGTACACCTCCCTGTTGGAGAGCAATTTTGCAATACCCAATTAAAGTAGAATTGTTCATACCTGTGACACAGCAACCCTCTTGCCTCTGGTAGAAAGACACAAGGGTTCCAGGGATAGGTCCAAAGATGTTCACTGCAGCATCGATTGTCAAGTAAAAGTGAAAAACAACCTTTATTTCATCAGTAGGGAAATGGATAATTCAATGATGGTACATTGTTTCAACAAAATCTTAGAGTAGTTAACATGAATAAATTTGACCCATGTTGTCAAAATGGATAGATGAAGCCAAAAGTTAGCTATGCTGTGACAGCATTCACGGAAAGCTTTTTAAACACTGGAAAGATGTTCAGCAGTTCTGGGGATGGTATCTTCTAGCGGAGGGATAAGGTAGAGGAAGGGAATCAAAAGGATCTCAGCTCTGTCTCTAGTGTTCTATTTCTTGGGTTGATATATTCATCTGTCTATCTATTTTAAAATACGTACAGATAACCCCCAACTTACGACATATAGCAGTTACGAGGAACCACACTTAACAACCATCCGTTTGGGGTTTTTTTGTACATCATATCATTGGCAATAAGTACTACATACAATGTTGCATTGAGTAATTTGCTGATGTTATCATTCTCAGATGTTTTAATTTATGATCTACTGTTCAAAACACTGCAGTATAGATTTAGTTTTCTAAACTAAATCAGGGGCTTCAGTTGCTTGGAAACATGGACCCAAATGCTAAAGTCATTAAGCAGATTCGGGAAGCAGTGAGATGTTGTCACCAAGTACACGAAGAAAAAAATAAAAGGACCATACAGACAATTCTCACTAATTTTCTGACTAGAAACACCATCTCCATTCCCAAGGATAATCCAGATGATCCAGAACCTTCCACAAGTGGAGTTAGGACAAACTGTCAACATTGTTCAATTTTTCATTGTCAGAGTAAATTTTTATGATTTGTGTATTTTTTAATGGATGTACATATGTATTAAAATATCTGTAAGTTTTTATGTAATATTTCTAACCCTCGAAGACAAATAAAGACTGGATGTATAAAAGTACTGATAATAAGAGACGATAATAATGAAAACTATAAAACAATGAGATATTTGACTTACGTCAGAACTGACTTACAACTGTGTAGTCGGAATGGAACCCCGTCATAAGTTGGGGACTACCTGTATATCTAAAGAAACAAAATTTTAAAATTTGCTAATTCAGGGTGTTGGCTCCATGACCGTTTGGTACAGCAATCTCAGTTTTTAGAATATTTCAAAACTGGTTTTTCAAACACTGTCCAATTACTCTGTATGTGGGAAATAGTGGACCTAGCCACCAAGCATCTGTCAGTTTGTTTTACTGCGGTGGCTTGTTTTTCTGTGATGCCGGAAGCTAATCCACTGATATTTCAAATACCAACAGGGTTACCCATAGTGGACAGGTTTCAGCAGAGATTCCAGACTAAGACAGAGTAGGAAGAAAGGCCTGACAATCTACTTCCAAAAGTCAGCCAATGAAAATTCTATGGATCACAACAGAATATTGTCCAACATAGTGCTAGAAGACGAGCCCCCAGGTTGGAAGTCACTCAGAATACATAGTGGCTGCAGTAGTGGACTCAACATTGGACCGGAGCATACCAACCAGGTGAAGATGGCACAGGAATGAGTGCTGGTCGGTTCTGGTGTACATGGGGTCGTCATGAGTTGGAGCCGACTCAACAGCAACTAACAACAACAAGTATTTGGGTGGGGGGGCTTTCTATCATTTCATTTGGATAAATTCCTGGAGGTGGAGTTTCTGGGTAAAAGGTTCTCAACAGTTAACATTTTGCTGAATGTTGCCAGACTGCCCTCTAGAAAGACTGGCTTAGTGAGTGCCCCTAACCTCCAATCAGGAGAGCTCACCACATGCCAGAAACTATTCTAGTGCTTTCCACCTGGCCGCAGATTTAATTCTCTCAGCAACCCTAAGAGGTAGGTGCTATCGTTATCCCCAGTTTACAGGTTACAGAGCATAGAGAGGATGAGCACCTTGTCCAGAGAATGTTAAGCAAAACTTAACACTCAGGGAGTTTAGAACTCGACTCACACTCCTAACCACTATGTATCTCCTCTAAGTTTATTAAAGTGCAGTTCACACCACTGAGTGCCCAGGGCATCATCACTGTCAGGTTTCCAGTCTGAGATACACACACACACACATACACAAGGTCCTGCTATCCCCTGGGCTTCACATGGAGTCCTGCCCATGGGACTGACTTTGTTCACGTCCAGGATAGAGGCTGTTGCTCCAGAGACACAGAACTGTCTCAGAGACAGACTGTTTGCCTTGAGTCTTGAACCAGGGCAACTCTGGGAAAGAACGTCTTTGTGTGTACGAGGGACATCCATTGCTGTTTTAGGAAATAACAGTTGGGTAAAGGAGACTTGTCTGTCTGTTAGTCTTCAGCTCCCTGTCTTGGAGTCTGCCTGTCTGTCTCGCTCACTATCTCCATCTCTATCTCTGTCTCTATGCCTATCTCTAACCACCTCTCTGTTCCTCTGTCTCTCTTTCTCTTGGTTTCTCTCTGTTTATCTGCTTCTCTGGGCTTAGTTTCTCCCTCACTATCTGTTCCTACTGTTCTGAGTCCTGCGTGTCTCCCTTCCTCCTGCTTTCAATGCACAGGAATAAAGACAACTTTAACCAAGAATCCACTTCACTTTGCGACAGCACTTGTTCGTCATTTACTGAGCAGCATCTGCTTGCCTACATTTCTCATTTTATGTAATGATTTGGAGTTTACTTTATTTAATTCTCACACAATCCTGAAAGGTAAACATTACTACCCCTATTTTTTGCTTAGAAACTGAAACTTAGAGAGTTTGAGCGGCTTGCTGTGGTTTGTCAACAACAGAGAAAGAGTTTCAACCCAGATTGTCCTAAATCCCAAGTCCAGTGCTCTGCCACATGTCTTCCTGGCCCAGAAGCATTTCGAAGTTGCAGCTTAATGGAACAAGTAAGAGCGCTGCTCACTGTCTGGTCAAAGTGAGAAAAGCCATCTGTCTGAAGGGACATATAGTACACTTCAGGAAGTGAGCCCGAGGCTGCCGCTCCTGCTCCATGCCCCCCGGTGGCGCCCCCTGCACCATTTCCGCGCAAGCCCCACTCACCCAGGAGAAGCAAGACGCTGACCCCCACGCCCATGCTGCACCTCTGCCCCTGGCTCCTCACAGAGCGTCACGGAGAGTGTGTGTCCAGAGGCTCTGAGGGGACAGCAGCCAAGCCCCATGTGATGCGGAAGGAAGCTGCCACCACAGTCGCTGTCACCACAGCCGCTGCTCAGTTCTGCTCAGCAGTCTCACTCCGAAACAGGCAGGAGAAGGCCCTGCGGTCTGGCCTCTGCCAGGTGGTGGAGGGGAGCTGGCCTCTAGTGAGGACCACTGTGGCGCGCTGGGGTGCTGACGCCCAGCATGGTCTCGGTCATCCTCACCACGAGCACAGCACCAAGGCACAGTCAGCAGTTTCTTGCCCAAAGACCCACAGCCAATAAGCCTCCAAGGAGAGTGTGAGCTGGTCCACCCTGAGGTCTGAGCTGGACAGAAGCCCCTCCTGCTTTGGGCAGGGATGGAAACACCCCCTTTCCCACCCCCACGCCCTCCTCCCCGACCTAGCCGACCGCTCAGCCTGTCCCTGTGTCTGTGCCCTGGAGCCTTTTGGTCATCTGGAGAGGTTGGGGATCTCTTCTCCGAATAAGGTATTTAAATGCACAAAATAAAATAAGTAGGGGTTACACAGAAATCTGTTGTATTGTTAAATATTGTTATCAACATATTTAAGAAAAGAGACCTGTGATATGGGAATGTGTACGCTTCTTTATTAACACAGAAATGGCAAGATCCAGCAGCAGGTCAGATAACTACCACAAGCTTGAGGTAGTGATACAGGTATCTGTTGGAAGATCTTCAAAGATCGGACCTGATGTGGAGACATCTGTGGTTGCTACTAGGAGTAAAGTCACTGTGGCTTTTGCTGCCTGCACTCATGATGGAAGGAAACGCTGGGTTTTCACAGAGGTTAGTGAAACAGAAATGTAGTTTTTCCCACCTGAGCTCACAGACCCCAGGTCAGGCAGCCTGCCCTATAGGAACCTTGGTGTCGCTACGGCTTCTCCCAGCAGGTTTGGAGCCACGTGTTCTTGTACTTCTCCTTTACATCTGCGTGTTGTCACAGTTTACGTGTTGAGCCACCAACTCAATTGTACAAGAATATCACTCAATAAAATATAAATCAACTTAGTGACAGTTCTTGAGCATCCCTCCAACTAAGGAGGCAGAAATTAAACTTTGTCTCTGGGTTCCCGCAGCCAAATGCCTCACAGTAATAGCTACCACACTGCACACTTCCTGCCGGATCCAGCACTTTCTCAGAACATGACATTGACTTGACCCTGATCACAATCTTGTGAGTTAGGTGTTAATGCTGGCCTTCCTTTTACAGGGGAGTACCCCAGGGGTGTAAATTATTAACACACTTGGCTGTTAACCTAAAGGTTGCAAGTTTGAGTCCACCAAAGGAAACTTGAGAGAAAGACTTGGTGATCTACTTCAAAAAATCAGCCATTGAAAAGCCTAGTGAGCACAGTTCTACTCTGACACACATGGATGGCCATGAACTGGAATCCACTCAAAGACAACTGGTTTCCTTTTAACCCATTCATGACCATTGGGATATACGGTTGCCCACCAAAGCTTTATACTTCTCAGGCTTGTTGGGAAGCTGCTTTCCCACTGATAGTGCTTGCTGCCACAAGGCAGGGTCTTTATGACAGCTTGAAACTGAGAAAAAAAATGGGAGGGAGCATGCCACGAATTACTGTTTTTACAGGGTGTATGAGGTGTGTGCATTTTTGGTAGGAAAAATACAAATTTTTAAAATTTTGTCAACATTTGAAAATTTTGGAGCACATGTGTCCAGTGGACTCTGGGGGGAACTGGGGTGGGGGTAGAATTAGTGGAACAACATATGCCCCACTGGACTCTAAGAATAGGCTTGTGGGAGGTGGAAAGAAAAACAATCCATACTACCTACCAAAAATTCAGGCACACTCAATGATTCAGCATGCTTCCGTTAATGAAAACACATGGTATCAATAAAAAATTCAAAGCAGAAAATAATTGGGCCTTGAAATTAAGAGGAAGAAGTTAAAACCAGAGAGGAGCATGCCCAGCCCCAGTCCCCTCCATGGTGAGTGTGAGGCTATGCTTAGATGCCAGGCCAGCTGGGGGATGGCCTGGGCTGTCCCACTGTGCTGTGCCCTTTGGGTACAGGCCACACCCCGTGAGGCACAGCCCTGCCACTTTTGCTCCTTCTGAGCCTCATGTAAGTGCTGGTGTGAGGGGCATGGACCAGTTGTGAGAAAGGCAGTTTGCTTCATGTCAGTTGCATTCTTCTACCCACACACATGAGTTTCATATTAGACACTTGGGATTAGACCTCACCTTCACCAAGGAATATCCTTTCTTTCATTTCTCCTGAAACTTGTGGCCCTCTTAAAATTTTTAAATTTTTCTCCCACTTCATGGAGACATTTGGAGGAGAAACATTTCACTTTACTCTAAATCTAAATCTAAACCTGCCAGGGCAAGCGTGGTGATAAGAGGCAGTGGCTGGGCACAGCAGCTAAAGGTGGAGTACAGGGAGCACGTTCAGGCCAGACCTCAAACCCCGGCACCCCAGGGGCCTCCAGGGCTGCCAAAGGGCCTAAGAGTGGAAATTCAGCTTTCATGTGAAATCACTGATTCTAAAATGTTTACAACTAATTTAAACCCTTTCAAGACCCAATTATTTTCTCCTTTGATTTTTTTTGACACTATGTGTTTTCACAAATGAAGAAATGCTGATTAAAGGACCAATACAGAATTTTTGTTATGAGGTATGGATTTCGATACCCAGTATTTGGGATCACATATGTCGCAGCAGACACTGGAAGTAGTAAATCCTACTGATATGAGTCAATGATAAAATTGGATTTTTTAATTTTATTTCTTGAAAATTTGCAGAACATGAGATAAAACAAGAAGGCACCTGACCATGACTGCATACATTGTATTCTAGTCTCCTTCTTCTTAGACTTTTTATTGTTTTCATGAAACTTTTCAAAACATGGTACAATGCATCATTCCTTACTGCAAAAGCAGTCCTTACAGTGCAAATAAATAAAGCCAAGGGATTTTTTTTTTTTTGATCTCAGGAAAATTACCACTACTATTTATTCTTCATTATAACAAAAGCAGTACTAACAACTAAGAAGCAAAAACAGCTGCCCTGAAGGTTCTTCTGGGCAACATAGCACTATAGACAGAAGCACCACGCTGTGCCTCCACAGCAAAGATCAGAAAAACTAAGTCAAACAGAGACACATGTCAGTCTTGAAACCCTAAGCATCAAACGAAGAGATAAAGAACTCAGTCAAGCACTGAATGGAATAAGAAGCTGACAGAGAACAGAGAGTGAGGAGAGATACATGCAGAGGTCCCCATCAGCTACTGCAGCATGGATCTGCCATCTTGGACTCCGATCAGAGACCAGTGAACAGGGGGTATGAGAAAGCAGCTTCATGGAGTTTCCAGCAGCAGACAGAACAACTGGTAACCAGTGATATATGCTTTCCTACCCCTTACCCTTCTTCACCCCTACTTGGCCTCCTCTGCTTCCTGCGAGCAAAGTCTCTTGGACAGGAAGCACAAGCTTCACCCCGGTGTCGCTTGGATTCCACCTGCCCACACTGGCCTACTCTCTGAGTGCCATTTGTTGGCTGCTGGTGTTGCTTTTTTCTGCTTCTTTAGATTTCTTCCTTACCTCTCACCACCTCCCCCTCCTTTCTCTCAAATACCTGGCTCTGTATGCCATCTTTGCTTCTTCCTGAAAGGCTGCAAAACATCACTCGATTGTGAAATTGCTTCTTGGCCTGTGCTGCCACACTGGTGGGACCCCCGGGGTTTTTTCTTTGTTTGTTCTGATTTTTTCTGTTTTGATTTGTTTGTTTTCTTTTTCTTTTCTCGGCTTGGGGGCCTCTTCTAGCAGGGCAGTACTGTGCAGCTTGGGAGCTACTCCCTTACTCTGTGCAGACGCACAGTAATTTCCCTGGGAGCATTTCTTTCTTCTTCTTTTTTTTTCTTTGTTTTGCTTTCTTCTCTCTCTTTTTCCCTTTTTTGTCTTTCTTCTTTTCCAGTTTCTTGTCTCTCAATACTTACATTCCCTTCCTGTCTCCTGAATACCTGGCCCTGTGTGACACCTCTACCTCTTCTAGCCAGGCTGTACTTCATGGCCTGGGAGAAACTTCCCCAGTCCTAGCAGCTGCACTTGTGGGATCCATGGGGACTTCTGTTTCTTTCCTTTAATTTTTATTTATTCATTTTTTTCTTTTACCCTTTTTCTTTTTTTTCTTTTTGTTTTTCTCCATTTATCAGTCTCTCGTCTCTCCACTCCAATGGAAAGCTCCCTTAGCACTCTTTTTTGTTTGTGTGTCTGTTTTTGGCTCCTGTTCCTCTCTCCTCTCTCTCGTCTTTCCCATATCCATCTTAGCTCCACACATCACAATCTCCCCCCTCTTTTCTACCTACCTGCACTGTGCACTGAACATCACACTCCCAAGCAGCACAGACACAGCCTACTAGAACCTACCCTGCACTGATTCCCGGACCACACTGTCAGCCCTAGTATGTGCCACAAACAACCCATCCTAGCAACTCCCCTTCAGCTGGACCTGCCCTGCTGTACCATACCTGAGTGACTGACCCTGCCCACTGGAGAAAGAGGAGAAAAGTATCATGCCAACATATGAGCAAATGACAAAGAACACACAGCCTGCCTGTTCAGACATAACCAAATAAAATAAAAAAGCAGGATGAAATAAACAAATCTACAATCAATAAATGAGGAAAATAAATACTGAATGCTCTGAACATAGCAGACAATATCAAAACATATACAAAAACAAGACAGGATGGTTCCAGTGGGCATCCAAATAAAACACCAGATGACTTTCCAGTAGAAGAAAAGGCACTAGAACTACCTGATAGGGAATTCAAGTCTCTAATATTCAGAATTATCCAATAGTTGAAGCAAAAAAAGCAGAAAAAAATGAGGGAAAAATAGAGAAATTCATGGCAAAGGCAGACAAATTCATGGAAAATACAGAAAAAAATTGGAAGAATTCAGGAAAATAATACAGGAACATAATGCTAAAATAAATTCACAACTAGAAATCATACAAAAACAACAATTAGAAATCCAAAAGATAAACAACAAAATTTCAGAAATGGACAGTGTTATAGAAGGGCTGAGGAGCAGGTTTGAAATGATGGAAGACGTGATCAGTGAAATTGAAGACAAACACTTGGCTACAACTTTGTTTGAGGAAAACTCAGAAAAATGAAGTAACCCTGAGAATTATGTGGGATATAATCAAAAGCAAAAATCTGTGAGTGATCAGAGAGCCAGAACAGGGAGAGAAAACAGAAAACACAGAGAGGATCATTGAAGAACTGTGGACAGAAAACTTCCCCAATATCATGAAAGATGAAAAGCTGACCATCCAAGAAGCTCAACAAAACCCATATAGGATAGACCCCAAAAGAAAATCACTAAGGCATATCATAATCACACTCGCTAAAACCAAAGACAAACAAAGAATCCTGATAGCAGCTTGCGAAAAAAAGGCACATACAGAGGAGAAACAATAAGACTAAGCTCAGATTATTTGGAAGAAACCATGCAGGCAAGAAGGCAATGGGACAACATATACAAAACTTTGAAAGAAAACAATTGCCAGACAAGAGTAGTATATCCTGCAAAACTTTCACTCAAATATGATGGAGAAATCAGGTCATTTCCAGATAAACAGAAATTAAAGGACTATGTAAAAACCAAACCAAACTTACAAGACTTATTAAAGGGAGTCCTTCAATCTGAGAACAAACAACATCAGACCACAGACTAAATCTAGGACACAGGATTGTACTAGCCAGGTACCAACCTAGGAAATGAATACGAGAGGAGAAATAAATGAACCAAAGGATAAATATTGTAGGATCCCACTTATATGAAATATCTAGACTAGGCAAATGTATAGAGACCAATGTTTATTAGTGATTACCAGGGGCTGGAGAGCTGGGAAGAGGGATTCAATGCTTAGGGGACACTGAGCTTCTACTAAGGACGATGAAAAAAATTGGAAATGGATAATGATGATTATGAATGACATGATAAACATAATTAATGTCACTGAATTGTACATGTGAAGTAGGTTGAAATGGCATATGTTTTGTTACATACATATTTACCACAATAAAAAAGGAAATGAATAAAGCAGAAAGTCAAAATACAATAGAGAGAATTAACAAATCTTAAAAGTTTGTTGCTGTTGTTTTGTAATCAAGAATAATCTTCCTTTGAGACTTCCATCTGAAAAGTAGGTGAGAAGACTGTAAGGAAATTTGGAATAAGCAAAAAAGATGACTGGTTGTCTCCAGTGGAAAACCATGCCAACATTCCTTTGTTGTTATTGTTCTTTGCCGTCAAGTCGGCTCTGACCCATGACAAACCCATGTACAATACAACAAAGCTTTACCCGGTCCTATGCCACCTTCACAAGTGTTGGTATGCTCAAGTCCATTGTTGCAGTGACAGTGTACTTTGAGTGCATTCCAACACTGTGGCTCATCTTCCAGCACTATTTTGGGCAATATTCTGTTGTGATCCATAGGGTTTAAAAGACTGTTTGTAAAAAAACTAATAATATGACAAACTTCCCACAGAACTGATTAAAGAGAGAGAGAAGACAAAAATAAATTATATTAGAAGTAAAAGGGAGCATAACAACAGAAACAATAATGGTAGTATTAACAATCTTGTGTCAATGAATTTGAAAACTTGGATGAAATGGACACAACCTCAGAAAAATATAGCATACCAAAACAGACTGGAGCAAAAGAGAAAGTCAGGGGAATCCTAGTACCTTTAAAAAACTGAATCAAATAAAAACTTTGCCACAAAGAAAATACTAGACTAAAAGGTTTTACAGTATTTTAAGGAATAGAAAATTCCAAATTTAAACTTGTTTGGTTAATAGGAGAAGAAGAAATATTCTACAACTCAATCTATGAGGTTAGTATAACCTTGTTACTCAAACCAGACAAGAAGAGACTAAGAAAGTAAAAGTACCGGTAAGTGTCCACACTATTATGCAGACAATGGGGGCTCTTTACCTTCTCTACTGTCCCTGAGTTTCAGTGAGCATATTGGTGTAGGTCCTGTTTCCAGGGAGAAGAGAAAGGTAAAAGTTCTAGGCAAACATGGTCAGTGGTTGCAGACCATTTGTCAAAAGCATTTGCAATTAAAGCATAACGCAACATTGAACCATCATTAGCAGAAGTAACAAGGTAAAGCAAGAATATGCGTGCACTTGGGGGTTGACCAGAGGGAATCATACACATAAATGTGATCCAATCTTACCATAAATACATATATATGTGTTGCCATTTTAATATTATTTCCTGATTATAAAAACCACATTTATGCCTTTACAGACACATGGCTTAATTTCTTTCCCTGTCTCTGCATGGTTGTGCACACTTCTGTTGCTGATCCAAGAATAATATTGTGGTTCTAAATTTTCTCAAATATGGCCAGGTCATGATAAAAAGTATAAAGTCCATTAAGGTATTAAGGCAAATTTCATTATTAAAGTAATCCATCTCGAAATAATGAAGCCACCAAAACCCCAAAACAACTTTCACCCTCAAAGTTTTCCATTGTCATATGGGATCTAAGTTGCTGATCATCCAGTGATGGGACTTTGGGGAAGCCACGACTAAACCCAAGCTCACCAGCACAAAGGGTGATAACTCAGGAGACCTGGCTCAGGGGCTGCTGGCCAAAGAGGCCTGGGCATGGCTTGTAAGAACCCAACTAAAACGGAGCTCAGAGAACAGAGCATCTTTCTCAGGCTGGGCATCTAATTTTGTCCGTGCTTGGCCATCTGCAGGCTGTTTGAGACTAAGAAACTACTGCTCATGCAGTTTTTCCCTCACTATTGAAAAGAACTTTGTTCTCAACCCTTATCTCTTACAAGGTTACAGATGTTCACATTTATAAAATTTGAAGACTAGCAAAAATGCAGACCATCCAATGCCTTGCTTCTTGACTTCAACACAGAGTAAAGGATTGTCTGTTAGTCTGCTATCTGGGCATTTTAG
Organism: Dugong dugon; assembly: GCA_030035585.1. NCBI lineage: Eukaryota > Metazoa > Chordata > Mammalia > Sirenia > Dugongidae > Dugong > Dugong dugon. The sequence continues at coordinate 6,723,257 of CM057475.1, read as the reverse complement.
GTGATGCAGGAAACTTCTTAGAGAACACCACCGAACTTTGAGAGTCTCACACTCCCATCTCATCTTCTCAGGAGGAATTACAATTGTTCTTGGCTTCTCTGCCTGGGAAGTAAGCCTCAATTCATGTACAAATTCTCAATTTAGAGACAGGATTCTGCCCTGGAATCACAAGAGTTTTGTGATTTTGCTTGTATTAACAATGTTATTATGTAAGCAAAGATTCTGAAAATGGACTCATATGAAAAATGTCTTCTTAAATGCATAACTTTCTTTCTTTCCTATCTTTTCAATGACCTTTTGCTTTCTTCATGTATGATGCCCTTGATGTCTACCCACAAACTCGTCTGGTCTTCAGTCATCATTGTTCAACGTGTCTAATCTATTCTTGAGATGGTCTCCAAATTCAGGTAGGATATACTCTATGTAGTATTTTGGCTCTCGTGGACTTGTCCTAATTTTCTTCAGCTTCAACTTGAGCTTGCATATGAGCAATTGCTGATCAGTTATGCAGTCAGCCCTTGGCCTTGTTCTAACTGATGGTATTGAGCTTTTCCATCATCTCTTTCCACAGATGTAGTCGATTTGACTCCTGTGTTTCCCATCCAGTGAGGTCTACTTCTATAGTCACCCTTTATGTTGTGGAAAAAAGGTATTTGCTATGAAGAAGCCATCAGTCTTGCAAAATTCTATCATGTGATGTGTCTATCACCAAGGCTGTATTTTCCAACTACCAATCCTTTATCTTTATTTCCAACTTTCAGATTCCAATCACTAGTAATTATAAATGCATCTTGATTGCATGTTTGATCAATTTTAGACTGCAGAATTTGGTAAAAATTTTCAATTTCCTCATCTATGACATTACCTGTTGCTGCCTAAATTTGAAAAATAGTCATAAAAACTGGTCTTCCTTGTAGGCGTATGGATATTGTGACGGTTAAGATTTGTGTCAACATGGCTGGGCCATGATTTTCAGTGTTTTGGCAGTTGTATAATGTTGTGATCACTTCCCTGTTGAGATTTGGTATGTGATCACCCCCATGATGGGATCTGCTGTGAGTAGCCAATCAGTTGAAAGAGAGTTTTCTTGGGTATGTGGCCTGCATCTAATGTAAGTGAACTTTCTGGCAAGGCTGGTGGCTTTTGCTTTCTCTGGATCCTGCAGCTAGTTCCTGTTTGTCTGACCTCTGGTTCTTATGACTTGAGCTAGCAGCTTACCTATGGTCTTGCCTGCCAATCTTAGGATTTGTTGATCTTCACAGCTTGTGAGCAATAGCCCTGCTCTCTGGTCTGCCAGTCTTGTGTTCCCAGCCCCCGCATCTATGTGAATCAGGAGAAGCTTCTTTCTTGACCCATGGACTTGGGACTTTACAGCCTCTACAACCGTGTAAGCCATTTCCTTGATATAAATCTCTCTTTATATATACATATATATATATATATGTATATATATATCTATATGCTTTACTGGTTTTGCTTCTCTAGAGAACCCAGCTTAAGACATTTGGTACTGAGAGTGGTTCTAGAGAAAAAAAATTGTAAGGATGAGTTTTCTAAATTGGTTCTCAAGTCTGGTAAAGATGTTGATGGCTCTAATTCCAGTAGTAAAGAGGGCACTGCTAACCCATGGCATGAGGTGGCAATTCAAATATGGAAAATATCATCACTAATAGATCAGGTATTGGTGAAAGATGAGGCTCTGGGAGATTGCATATATGATATCTTCCTACAATTTTGTCATATTGAGAAATATAAGGAAGCTGGTTGGTTGGTCCTACTTTTGCTAGACAAACTGGTGAAAGAAATAGATGAGCTCAAGGCTACAGGGTCAAAGCTCAAGTGCGGCATAAATGACCTCAAAATTTCTACTTGTGCCTTGAAATAAAGTCTTATTTATTGTAGTAACAGAGTTGATATTGTCGAAAACCAAACCCAGATTCTTACTATAAGAGTCACTGAATTACAATGTCAACTGAACTGCCAAACTCCAGAGGTGTCTGAAGTTAAAGTGAGGGCATTGATTGGGAAGAAATGGGATCCTGAAACCTGGGATGTGGATGTATGGGCAGATAATCAGGAAGCTGGAGACACTGAGCCCCTAAATTCCATTGAATCACCCCTGCCAACAGAACCATTAGCCCCTCCACTCCCATCTAATGAGATTAGCACAGCTGCATCTAAAGCGCCTTTGTCTGAGTCATTGCCTGGGACTTAAACTGAGGCAGATGCTTTACAAAACAATGCTGAATGTTCTCAAAACATTTCCCCACTGATTTTCGTTTCTAGACCTATAACTAGACTTAAGTCCCAGCGAGCCTCAAAAAGTGAAGTACAAAGTATAACCTAGGAGGAGGTACGCAACACTCTGAAAGAACTGCTTGACTTTTCTAATATGTACAAGCAGAAACCTGGGGAATATGCATGGGAATGGTTATTAAGGATGTGGGATAATGGTGCAAGGAACATAAACATGGATCAGTCTGAGTTTATTGATATGGGCTAACTAAGCACAAATTTTCATTCAATGTTTCAGCTAAAGAAGTTAGGAAAGGATCTAACAGTTTATTTGGTTGGGTTGCTGAAGCATGGATTATGTGGTGGCCTACACTAAATCAAGTTGAAGTACCAGATTTACCTCAGTATAGTGTAGAAGAAGGTATTCAAAAGCTTAGGGAAATTGGCATGCTAGAGTGGATTTATCAGGTTAGACCCACAGACCCATACATAGAATGCCCAGAGGACACATCTTTTACCACAACGGTGAGGAACAAATTTGTGACGGGAGATCCAGCATTCCTGAGGACTGCTGTGATTGCTATTTATGTAAATCAGATATGACATTGGGAACTGCCTTAACTGCATTAAGATACTTAACTACAATGAGGCTGATTGGAGCCCGTGGTGGTAGGGGTCAAGTGGTGGCACTCAATCGACAAAGACAAGGTGGGCATGGCTAACATAATGGACAATAGAGTCAAAGCAGTAATCAGAACAGTCTGACTCGTATGGACTTATGGCATTGGCTACTTAGTCATGGTGCCCCAAGGAGTGAAATAGATAGGAAATCTACTAAATACGTACTTCATCTGTACAAGCGGATGAATTCTAGGTCGAGTGAACAGCAGTCTAAATCAAATCTCCAGATTAGGGAGTCACATCCGCTCAAACAATTCCCAGACTTGAGCGAGTTTACAGACCTTGACTGAAAGGGAGGCTGGATCCCCTTGAGGAACGACTCCAATATACTGCCAAAAACACACTGTTAATCTTTCCCCAGCCTTGCCCTATGGCAAGATCTATGGTCTTTTACAAGAGTGACTGTTCATTGGCGAAAAGGAAATAATCAGACTTTTCAGGGATTACTGAATACTGGCTGTGAACTGACACTAATTCCAGGAGACCCAAAACATCACTGTGGCTCATCAGTCAGAGTGGGGATGTATGGAGGTCAGCTTATTAATGGAGTCTTAGCTCATGTCAGTCTCAAAGTAGGTCCACTGGGTCCCTGAACCCATCCTGTAGTGATTTCCTCAGTTCCAGAATGCATAATTAGAATACATACACTCAGCTACTGGCAGAATTCCCACATTGGACCCCTAACAAATGGATTACCGGCTATTATGGTAGAAAAAGCCAAGTGGAAGCCATTAGAACTGCCCCTACCTAGGAAAATAGTAAACCAAAGGCAATACCACATTCCTGGAGGAATTGCAGAGATTACTACCACCATCGTGGACTAGAAGGATGCAGGGGCAGTGATTTCCCACCAAGTCCCCATTCAACTCGCCTATTTGGTCTGTGCAAAAAACAAATGGAGGGGCAGGGCCAAGATGGTGGACGTCAGATACTTCCTGTGGTCCCTCTTACAACAAAAACCCATAAAAACAAGTAAGTCGATTATATGTGACAATCTAGGAGTCCTGAACATCAAAGACAAAGTTGAGGAGCCAGACTGAGCAGCTGGGGGAGGGAGAGACAGTTCAGAAGCAGTGAGGAAGCACCAGACCTGATCTGGCCAGCACCCTGCAGGCTAGAGTGGCTGGTGCACATGGGCCAAAGCAAGCAGTAGCGCTCAGGATGCATTTTCCAAGTAAGGAGAAACCGAGCAGCAGAGTCTGCACAAACCTCTGGAGCCAGGGGAAAGCGGCACTGGATCTTCGAAAGTTAAGTGCAAGAATCAAACCTACTGCACAGGATCAAAATAATCCTTCCTCCTCCGGGAAGTGCCTGTCTTGCCCTCACCCAGCCCCTCCCCACTCTGCTTTGGTCCCAATTCAGCAGTATTCAGCAGTTGCTGTACCCTCTAGGCTGAAAGTGGGACCTATCACATGCTTGAGCCAGTCTCCTGGCTTTGGGGAGGAAACAAATAAACAAATGAACAAACAAGAAAAATGAAAGTGCCAGCTTGCCTAAGATGGGATCTTAGGGAAGGCACTGCCCCTTTGCCTAGGCATAGGCACTAGGGGTCCATGGACTTCGAATGCCTTTCATCCCTGCCTAGATCTCTGTGGGCCCATTCAACAGTGTAGGCCCTCTTTAGCATAGTACAACAGGGTATATACCTGAAGCCTATTTTCAACTGCAACAGCTAAGGGGAGTGGCAGATTCATGACATTTGACACAGCGCTGCTCATTAAGCAGGGTCCTCACCTACCCACATCAGGGGCCTGAAGACTTGTGTCTCCACCCACACCACCTAGCCACCCATGACAGGGGTCCGAAAATAAGTGGTGCTTCCAAAGCCTTACAGTGAACAGCAATGGGTGCCCAAAGTCCAGCTGCAAAACTCACCTACCTACACAGGCTTGGGGACAGGGACAGACCTTCCACCTAGGCATGCAGGGGCAGCTGTCAGCCCCTTACCTTGCTCAGTACATAAATCCCATATTGCAACCAGAGAACTGTGGCTGCTCCAAACACCCCTATGTAGCCCTGCCTCTCTAGAACTGTAGGTTAGAGCCTGAACCACACACTCGGTGACCGACGACTTGGACACCTGAGCTGAATCCACACACAAAAAGTAAACGGACTCTTGGGCTCACATACCTAGTAACAGATCTAACCACTTGGTGACAGGATGTGGTTAGAGCTTCAAAGAGGCAAATAATCAAAGCAGCTAACATGCCCAGCCTATTTGGGCATATCAAAACAAAACAAAACAAGAAGCTAGGACACAATCAGCAAACATAAAATAAATGAAAGTAACAACTTTTTAATGGCTCAGAAATAAGAGTCAATATCAAATCACGTAAACAGGCAGACCATGATGGCTCCAGCAAGTGACCAAAACAAAGCACCAAGAAACCCCCCAGAGGAAGACAAACTCTTGGAATTACTGGAGGTAGAATTACTGGAGGTAGAATCTTTTAAGATTAATATACATTTGTTGAAGGGTGAGACTGTACACAATACTGGAGAAACCAGCACAACTTGTACAAGGAAAGGTCATGGAAGCCCCATAGACACATCCAAACTCCCTGAGGGACTGAATTGCTTGGCAGAGGGCTATGGGGACCATGGTCTCGGGGAACATCTAGCTCAATTGGAATAACACAGTTTGTAAAGACAATTTTCTGCATTCTACCTTGGTGAGTAGCGTCTGGGGTCTTAAAAGCCTCTGAGCAACCATCTAAGATACTTCACTGGTCTCATCCCTTTGGGAGCAAAGGAGAATGAAGAGAACAGGATACAAGGAAAGGATTAGTCTGAAAGACTAATGGATCACAGCTACCAATGCCTCCACCAGACTGAGTCCAGTACAGCTAGATGGTGCCCAGCTACCACCACTGACTGCTCTGACAGGGATCATAACAGAGGGTTCTGGACAGAGCTGGAGAAGGATGTAGAACAAAATTCTAACACAAAAAAGATCAGATTTACTGGCTTAAAGGAGACTGAAGAAACCCCGAGAGTATGGCCCCCAGACACCCTTTTAGCTCAGTGGTGAAGTCACTTCCAAGGTTCACCGGTCAGCTGGGGAATGGACAGCCACATAAAACAAAATGGGACTAATGAGGCACAGAAGTCCAGGGACAAGGTCTAGAGGGCAGAAGGGGACAGGAAACCTGGTGATAGGGAACCCAAGCTTGAGTAAGGACAGTGTTGATGCGTAGTGGGGTTGTTAACCATTGTCATAGGGCAACATGTGTACCAATGGTTTAATGAGAAACTATTTTGTTCTGTAAGCCTTCATCTAAAGTGAGAATAGCAGCACAATTGGAAGAGCATAGTCGATGTCACTGAACTGTGCATGTAGAAATTTTTGAAATGATGTATCTTTAGCTATGTATATTTTCATCAAAAAAATAATAATAAAAAGGTGGAGAAGGGAGAGGGTTGACATGTTGTGGGGTTGTTAGCCAAAGTCATAAAACAATATGTGTACTACTGTTTAATGGGAAACTAATTGTTCTGTAAACCTTCACCTGAAGTACAATAAAATTTAAAAAAAAAGATTAATATACAGAGCTCTTCAAGATATCAGGAAAGAGATCAGGCAAATCAGGAACACACGACAAATTAATAGAGTAGTTTAGGAGAGCTATACAAGAACAAAGTAACAAATTTAACTGGCTGCTAGCATCCATAGAGAGAAGGCAAATAGAAATCCAAAAAATTAACAATCAAATTTCAGAATTAGACAACTCAGTAGAAAGTCATAGGAGCAGAATTGAGGCAATGGAGGTCAGAATTAGTAAGATTGAAGATAAAGCACTTGACACCAATTTATGTGAGGAAAAATCAGATAAAAGAATTTAAAAAAATGAAGAATCCCTAAGAATTATGTGGTACTCTATCAAAAGGAATAACCTATGAGTGATTGGAATACCTACCAGAAAGGGGGGGGGGGATAATAGAAAATACAGATAGAATTGTTGAAGTTTTCTTGGCAGAAAACTTCCCAGATATTATGAAAGAGGGGAAAATATCTATCCAAAAAGCTCGCAGAACCCCACACAAGGTAGATCCCAAAAGAAAGTCACCAAGACGTATTGTAATCAAACTTGCCAAAACCAAAAACAAAGAGAGGATTTTAAGAGTGACTAGGGATAAATGAAAAGTCACCTACAAAGGACAGTCAATAAGACTAAGCCAAGACTACTCAGCAGAAACCATGCAGGCAAGAAGGCAGTGGGATGACATATATAAAGCCTTGAAGGAAAAAAATTCCCAGCCAAGAATTACATATCCAGCAAAACTGTCTCTCAAATGTGAAGGCGAAATTACAGCATCTCCAGATAAACAGAAGTTAAGGGAATTTGTAAAAGTCAAACCAAATTTACAAGAAATACTAAAGGGAGTTCTCTAGCTAGAGAATTGATAATATCAGATAACAACACAGGACAGAACAACCAGATATCAACCCAGACAGGGAAGTCGCAAAATAAGTCAAAGCTAAAACACTAAAAATCGGGAAACTGAGAGGTCAATATGTAAAAGATGACAACATTAAAACAAAAAAGACAGACTAAATAGTGTAGTCATAGAACTTTCATATAAAGAGGAAGTTAAGGTGATAACAAGAAATGAAAGATTGTTTTAAACATAGAAAAATAGAGGTAAATTTTAAGGTAACCAGAAAGGAAACTAACAAACCTACACATCAAAATAAAAAAGAAGAAAAACTTAGACTCAGCAAATACAAAATCAACAACAATGAAAAAGATGAAAAGAAAATAGGTAAAGAAAAATGGCTCAGCACAGAAAATTAAGTGGAACAAAGAAACTGTTAACATCACACACACAAAGAAATCAAAATGACAGCACTAAACTCATACCTATTAATAATTATACTGAATGTAAACAGATTAAATGCACCAATAAACGGACAGAGAGTGGCAGAATGGATTAAAAAAAAAAAAAGATCCGTCTATATGCTACCTACAAGAGACACACTTTAGACTCAAAGAAACAAATAAACTAAAACTCAAATGATGGGAAAAAAAAACATATCAAGCAAACAACAATCAAAAAAGAACAAGAGTGGCAATATTAACCTCTGACAAAATAAACTTTAAAGTAAAATCCACCACAAAAGATAAGGAAGGACACTATATAATGATTAAAGGGTCAATACACCAGGAGGACATAATCATAATAAATATTTAGGCACACAACGACAGGGCTCCAAAATACATAAAACAAACTCTAACAGCACTGAAAAGAGAAATAGACAGTTCTACAATAGTAGTAGGAGACTTCAACACACTACTTTTGGTGAAGGACAGAACATCCAGAAAGAAGCTGAATAAAAACACGTAAGATCTAAATGCCACAATCAACCAACTTGATCTCATAGATATATATAGAACACTGCACCAAACAGCAGCCAAGTATACTTTCTTTTCCAATGCACATGGAACAGTCTCCAGAATAGACCACATATTAGGCCACAAAGCAAGCCTTAACAGAATCCAAAACATCAAAATATTACAAAGCATCCTTTCTGACCATAAAGCCATAAAAGCAGAAATCAATAACAGAAAAAGTAAGGAAAAAAATCAAATACATGAAAATTGAACAACACTTTGCTGAAAAATGACTGGGTTATAGAAGAAATCAGGAACGGAATAAAGAAATTCATAGAATTAAATGAGAATGAAAACACATCCTACCAGAACCTTTGGAACACAGCAAAAGCAGTGCTCAGAGGCCAATTTATAGCAATAAATGCACATATCCAAAAAGAAGAAAGGACCAAAATCAGAACATTAACCCTACAACTCGAATAAATAGAAAGAGAGCAGCAAAAGAAACCCTCAGGCACCAGATGAAATGAAATGATAAAAATTAGAGCAGAATTAAATGAAATAAAGAATAGAAAAGCAATTGAAAGAGTCAACAAGATCAAAAGCTTGTTCTTTGAAAAGATCAACAAAATTGATAAACCATTGGCCAAACTGACAAAATAAAAACAGGAGAGGAAGAAGATAACCCGCATAAGAAATAAGATGGGTGATATCACAGCAGGACCAACTGAAATTAAAAGAATCATAACAGAATACTATTAAAAATTGTACTCCAACAAATTTGAAAACCTAGAGGAAATGGACAAATTTCTTGAAACATACTACCTACCTAAACTAACCCAAACCAAGGCAGAACAACTAAATAAACCTGTAACAAAAGAAGAGATTGAAGAGGTAATAAAAAAAACCTTCCAACAAAAAAAAAGCTCTGGCCCTGACGAATTCACTGCAGAAGTCTTCCAAACTTTCAGAGAAGAGTTAACACCACTACTTCTAAAGGTATTTCGCAACATAGAAAAGGATGGAATACTCCCAAACTCCTTCTATGAAGCCAGAATAACACTGATACCAAAACCAGGTAAAGACACCACAAAAAAACAAAATTACAGACCAATATCCCTCATGAACATTGATGCAAAAATACTCAACAAAATTCTAGCCAATAGAATTCAACAACATATCAGAAAAATAATTCACCATGACCAAGTAGGATTCCTACCAGGTGTGCAGGGATGGTTCAACGTTAGAAAAACAATCAGTGTACTCCATCGCCTAAATAAAACAAAAGATATGAACCACATGATCTTATCAATTGATGCAGAAAAGGCATTTGACAAAGTTCAACATCCATTCAAGATAAAAACTCTCAGCAAAATAAGAATAGAAGGGAAATTCCTTAACATAATAAAGGGCATTTATACAAAGCCAAGAGCCAACAGCCAACATCATTATAACTGGAGAGAATCTGAAAGCATTCCCCTTGAGAGCAGGAACCAGACAAGGATGCCCTTTATCACCACTTTTATTCAGCATTGTGCTGGAGGTCCTAGCCAGAGCAATTAGGTTAGTAAAAGAAATAAAAGGGCATCGAAATTGGTAAGGAAGGAATAAATGTGTCTCTATTTGCAGATGATATGATCTTATACACAGAAAACCTCAAAGAATCCTCAAGAAAACTACTGGAACTAATAGAAGATTTCAGCAAAGTATCAGGATACAAGATAAACATACACAAATCTGTTGGATTCCTCTACACCAACAAAGAGAATTTCAAACAGGAAATCACCAAATCAATACTTAGGAATAAATCTAACCAGAGACGTAAAAGACCTATACAAAGAATACAAAGAAAACTACAAGACACTACTACAAGAAAGCAAAAGAGAACTGTGTAAGTGGAAAAACATACCTTGCTCATGGATAGGAAGAATCAACATTGTGAAAATGTCAATTCTACCCAAAGCAATCTACAGATACAATGCAATCCCGATCCAAATTCCAAAGACACTTTTTAATGAGATGGAGAAACAAATCACTAACTTCATATGGAAAGGGAAGAGGCCCTGGATAAGTAAAGCATTACTCAAGAAGAAGAACAAAGTGGGAGGCCTCACGCTACTTGATTTTAGAACCTATTATACCACCACAATAATCAAAACAGCTGGTACTGATACAATAACAGATACATAGACCAATGGAACAGAATTGAGAATCAAGACGTAGATTCATCCACCTGTGAGCAGCTGATATTTTACAAAGGCCCAAAGACTGTTAATTGGAAAAAAAATAGTCTCTTTAACAAATGGTGCTGACATAACTGGATATCCATTTGCAAAGAAATGAAACAAGACCTATACCTCACACCATGTAGAAAACCCAGCTCAAAATGGATCAAAGACCTAAATAGAAAATCTAAAATGATAAAGATCATGGAATAAAAAATAAGGACAACGCTAGCCGCCCTAATACACGGCATAAACAGAATACGAACCATAAGTAACAATGCACAAACACTAGAACAGAAAGTAGATAACTGGGAGCTCCTAAAAATCAAACACTCATGCTCATCAAAAGACGTCACCAAAAGAGTAAAAAGACAACCTACAGACTGGAAATACTTTTTGGCTATGATAAATCTAATCAGTGTCTAATCTCTAAAATCTACAAGATATTGCAAAACCTCAACAACAAAAAGACCAATAACTCAATTAAAAAGTGGGCAAAGGATACGAACAGACACTTCACCAAAGAAGACATTTATGCTCATTATCTTTAGCCATTAGAGGAATGCAAATAAAAACTACAATGAGATACCATCTCATCCCATCAAGGCTAGCACTAATCCAAAATTACAAAATAATAAATGTTGGAGAGGTTGTGGAGAGACTGGAACACTTATACACTGCTGGTGGGAATGTAAAATGGTACAACCACTTTGGAAATCGATTTGGCACTTCCTTAAAAAGCTAGAAATAGAAGTATCATATCATCCAGCAATCCCACTCCTTGGAATATGTCCTAGAGAAATAAGAGCTGTCACAAGAATAGATACATGCACACTCATGTTCATTGAAGCACTGTTCACAATAGCAAAAAGATGGAAACAACTTAGGTTTGGAAAATACTAACCCAAGAGACAAAAGGGCCACCTAAACCAGAGACTCCATCAGCCTAAAGCCAGAAGAACTAGATGGTGCCCAGCTACCACAAATGACTGCCCTGACAGGGACACAACAGAGACTTCCTGACGGAGCTGGGGAAAAGTGTGGAGCAGAACTCAGCTTCATGTAAAAAGACCAGACTTAATGGTCTGACTGAGACTGGAGGAACTCCAGAAGCCTTAGTCCCTGGACGCTCTGTTAACCCAAAACTAAAACCATTCCTGAAGCCGACTCTTCAGACAAAGAATTGAATGGACTATGAAACACAAAATAATACTCTTGAAGAATGTGCTTCTTGGCTCAAGCAGATATATGAGACCAAATGGGCAGCTCCTGTCCGGAGGAGGATGAGAAGGGAGAAAGGGAAAGGAGCTGGTTGGAGGTACACAGGAAACCCAGGGTGGAAAGGGGAAGTGTGCTGTCACATTACAGGGATTGCAACTAGTGTCACATAACAATATGTGTATAAATTTTTGTATGAGAAATTAACTTGAGCTGTAAATTTTCACCTAAATCACAATAAAAAATAAATTAAAAAAAAAAAACAGATGGATCTTGGAGAACAACAGTGGATTATCAAAAACTTAACCAGGTGGTGAATCCAACCACAGCTGCTGTTCCAGATGTAGTTTCGTTGCTTGAGAAAATTAATACATCTCCTGGTACCCAGTATGCAACTACTGATCTGGCTAACGTGTTTTTCTCCATACCTGTTTCTACGGACCATCAGAAGCAGTTTGCCTTTAGCTGCCAAGGCCAGCAATACACCTTCATTTGCCTACCTCAGAGCTACATCAACTCTCCAGCCCTATACCATTATTTAATCCACAGAGACCTTGATCGCCTTTCCCTTCCACAAGATGTCACAGTGGTCCATTACATTGATGACATTATTCTGATTGACTTAGTAAGGAAGAAGTGTTAATGACTCTGGACTTATTGGTAAAACTTTTGTGTGCTAGAGGGTGGGAAATTAATCTCACAAAAATTTCAGGCACCTTCCACCTCAGTGAAATTTCTAGGAGTCCAGTGGTGTGGGGCATGTGGAGCTACTCCTTCTAAAGTGAAGGAAATTTTATTGCATCTGGCTCCTCCAACAACTAAAAAGGAGGCACAGCACCTAGTGGGCCTCTGGATTTTGAAGGCAACATATCCCTCATTTGGGTGTGCTACTCTGGCCTATTTATCAAATGACTTGAAAAGCTGCTAGTTTTGAGTGGGGACCAGAACAAGAGAAGGCTCAGCAACAGGTTCAGGCTGCTGTGCAAGCCATTCTGCCTCTTGGACATAAGATGAAGCTGATCCAATTGTGCTTGAAGTGTCCGTGGCAGATAGAGATGCTGTTTGGAGTCTTTGGCAGGCCCCTATTGGTGAATCACAGCACAGACCCTTAGGATTTTGAAGCAAAGCCCTGCCATCCTCTGCAGATAACTACTCTCCTTTTGAGAAACACCTTTTGGCTTATTACTGGGCCTTAGTAGAGACTGAATGCTTAACCATGGGACACCAAGTCACCATGAGGCCTGAGCTGCCCATCATGAACTGGGTGTTGTCTGACCCACAGAGTCATAAAGTTGGACATGCACAGCAGCACTCCATCACTAAATGGAAGTTGTATAGACAAGATTGGGCCAGAGCAGGACCTGAAGGCACAAGTAAGTTGCATGAGGAAGTGGTCCAAATGCCCATGGTTTCCACTTCTGTCACATTACCTTCCATCTCCCAGTCTGCACCTATGGCCTCATGTGGAGTTCCTTATGATCAGTTGACTGAAGAAGAGAAAACTCTGCCCTGCTTTACAGATGGGTTCTGTGCGATACGCAGGCACCACTCGAAAGTGGACAGTGGCAGCACTATAGCCCCTTTCTGGGACCTCCCCGAAGAACAGAGGTGCATGAAAATCCTCCCAATGGGCAGAACTTCAAGCAGTGCACCTGGTTGTTCACTTTACTTGTAAGGAGAAATGGTCAAATGTGTGATTGTATACTGATTCATGGGCTGTGGCCAATGGTTTGGCTAGATGGTTAGCGACTTGGAAGGAGCATGATTGGAAAATTGGAGACAACGATTTATGTGGATAGACCTCTTTGAATGGTCCAAAGAAGTGAAGATACTTGTGTCTCGTGAATGTTCATCAAAGAGTGATTTAACAATCAAGTGGATAGGATGACGCGTTCTGTGGAAACAAGTCATCCTCTTTCCCCAGCCACTCCTGTCATTGCCCAATGGGATCATGAACAAAGTGGCCATGGTGGCAGGGATGGAGGTTATGCATGGGCCCAGCAATGTGGACTTCCACTCGCCAAGGCCAACTTGGCTACAGCCACTACTGAGTGCCCTAACTTCCAACGCCAGAGACCAACAATGAGTCCCCAATACGGCACCATCCCTCGATGTGATCAGTCAGAAACCTAGTGGCAACTTATTACACTGGACCACTTCCATCATGGAAAGGGCAGTGTTTTGTTTTTACTGGAATAAACACTTACTCTAGATACATATTTTCTTCCCAGCACACAATGCTTCTGCCAAAACTACCATCTGTGGACTTACAAAATGCCTTATCCACTGTCGTGGTATCCCACACAGCATTGCCTCGGATCAAAGGACCCACTTTACAGCAAATGAAGTGCGGCAGTGGGCCCATGCTCATGGAATTCACTGGTCTTACCAAATTCCCCATCATGCTGAAGCAGCTGGCTTGATAGAATGATGGAATGGCCTCCTAAATACACAATTATGGCACCAGCTAGTTAGCAATACCCTGCAGGTTTGGGGCAATTTTCTCCAGGAGGATGTATATGCTCTAAACCAGCGTCCAATATATAGTGCTGTATCTCCCATAGCCAGAATTCATAGGTCCAGGAATCAAGGAGTGGAAATGGGAGTGGCACCACTCACTATTACCCCTAGTGACCCACTTGCAAGATTTTTGCTCCTGTCCCCACCATCTTATGCTCTGCAGGTGAAGAGGTCTTAGTTCCAAAGGAAGGAATGCTCCCACTTGGAGACACATTGATTCCATTGAACTGGAAGCTGAGAATGCCACCTGGACACTTTGGGCTCCTTATGTCTCTGGATCAACAGGCAAGAAGGGAGTTACCATGCTGGCTGGTGTGACTGCACCTGATTACCAAGAGGAAATTGGATTAATATTACCTAATGGAGGTAAAGAAAAGTATGTCTGGAATGCAGAAGATCCCTTAGGGTGTGTCTTAGTACTACTAAACCCTGTGATTAAAGTCAATGGAAAACTACAACAACCCAACTCCGACATGACTACTAAAGGCTCAGACCCTTCAGGAATGAAAGTTTGTGTCACCCCACCAGGCAAAGAACAACGAGCAGCTGAGGTGCTTGCTGAGGGCAAAGGGAATACAGAATGGGTGGTGGAAGAAGGTAGTTCTAAATATCAGTTATGGCCACATGACCAGTTGCAGAAACGAGGACTGTAATTGTTATGAGTATTTCTGCTTTGTATGTGTGCATCAAATATCTTTGTTTTCTTCACTTATGAAATAGAAGATGTAAACAGGGCTAGTGCTTTTTCAGTTGTATGTGTGTTCATTGTATCAGGTTATATCTATCATGTTATAAAGCCCAAGTATGACTTTATAATTGTCTTTATTCAGAGATTATGTATGGTTTAAGGAGATGTGTACAGATGCCAAGTTGACAAAGGGTGGACTGTGATGGTTAATACTGTGTGTCAACTTGGCAGGGCCACAATTCTCAGTCTTTTGGCAGTCATGTAACGTCGTGATCACTTCCCTGTTGAGACGTGGTATGTGATCACCCCCATGATGGGATCTGCTGTGAGTAGCCAATTAGTTGAAAGGACATTTCCTTAGGTGTGTGGCCTGCATCAAGTATGGGTGGACATTCAGACAGAGCTCAGAGGCTTTTGGTCATTCTGGATCCTGCGGCTGGCTCCTGTTTGTCTGACATCCAGTTCTTGAGACTTGAGCGAGCAGCTTACCTGTGATCTTGCCTGCTGTTCTTGGGATTCATCCATCTTCACAGCCTGAGAGCTACAGCCCTGCTCTCTGGTCTGCCAAACTCGGGTTTTCCAGAACCTGTGGCTATGTGAATCAGGAGAAGCCTCTTTCCTGACTCAAGGACTCAAAGTCTACAACTGCATGAGCCATTTCCTTTATATATTTGTGTGTGTGTGTGTGTGTGTGTGTGTACGTATTTATATGCTTTACTGGTTTTGTTTCTCTAGAGAACACAGCCTAAGACAGATATTATCCCAGCACTGACAGCATTGTAGTTCAAGATAGATATTGAAATGTTCTTTTTGACAGTGAATGAGATGCCATTCCTCTTTAAGTCGTCATTCCCAGCATAGTAAACCTTATGATTGTCTGATTCAAAATGGCCAATACCAGTCCATTTCAGCTCACTAATACCTAGGACATCGATGCTCATGCATTCCATTTCATTTTTTACAACTTTCAATTTTCCTAGATTCATACTTCGTACAGTCACTGTTCTGGTTATTCATGGATGTTTGCAGCTGTTTCTTCTCATTTTGAGTCATGCCACATCAGCAAATGAAGGTCTGAAAGCTTGACTCCATCCACATCACTAAGGTCGACTCCACTTCGAGGAGGCAGCTTTTCCCCAGTCATATTTTGAGTGCCTTCCAACCTAAGGGGCGCATCTTCTGGCACTATACAATGTTCTACCGCTATTCATGAGGTTTTCACCAGCCAACTTTTTTCAGTTAAAAAAAGTAGACTGCCAGGTGCTTCTTCCTAGTCTGTCTTAGTCTGGAAGCTGCACTGAAACCTGTCCACCAAGGGTGACCCTGCTGATATTTGCAATTCTAGTGGCAAAGCTTCCAGTCTCACAGCAATACACAAGCCACCACGGTATGACAAACTGACAGACGTGTGGTAGTATAGAGAAACGGAGGTCCAAAATAACTAAGAGGATTTGAAAAAGAAGAGCATGTTTCTGCATGCTTCAGTCTAAATATTTTCTTTTAAGCTAACTTTTAGTTTACTAATTCTCTTTTCAGCTGCATATAATCTTTTGTTTAATCCTCTGTTGAGATCTTGATTTCAATTATTGTAACTTTCAGTTTTAGAATTTCCACTTGAACCTTTTTTATACTTTCCAGTTCTCTGCCAAAATTCACTATCTTATATTTTATATATGTAGATATGTGAGGGTGGCTGGAAGAAGGGAACTTGCCATATCAGATATTAAGGCTTACTAAATGATAATAATAGTAATGAAAGATTATTTTTATTATTTTATACAGTCAAACATTCCTTTCATTGCCCTTCATTGTTTCTTGCATCTCTTAGCCTCCATAGGCATTCCCTTTTCTTCTTGAAGAATATCAATCGTTCATTTTTCAGTGTGAATTTGTTAGTGATAAATTCCCTCAGTTTTTTTTTTTCCTGAAAATGTCTTTATTTTACTTTTATTCTTATAGGATTTTTTGCTGAATATTGCTGATTTCAAGATAGGAAATCTTTTTTTTTTTTTTTTTTTTACCATTTTAAAAATGTTATATCAGTGACTTTCACTATTCTTATTTAAAAGTCAACTGTCAGCATCAGAAAATCCATATTTTATGTACTAAGAAAAATAATACAAAATGAAGTTTAAATATTTATTTAGAATGAGAGAAGGAATCACAGAAAATTACAAATTTATAAAAGGCTATAAATACCAAAAACATCAAAAAAAATCTAAAAAAAAAATTATTAATTAATTGCCTGTCAAAATTGTATAATACTTTTTTCCTCCAATTTTTTTTTGCATAGTCTTTGGTGTCTTTTTATATGACAAATATTTCTCTACAGAGAAAAGGGAAATCTTCCTCTAACATGACTCAAATTTATTTCTTGTTTATAAAAGTTTCTTTAGCATCACTCTTTATTGGTAGTGCATAAAAATTTGTTCATGATTGTGGTTAGTTGGGAAAACCCATATCAAGTTTCTTTCATATATGAGCTGTAAGAATAGAAGAAATTTTCAGAATATTTTCTGGTTTTGTATATTTCAAATCTTTTTTGTTTACTTATTTTTCTCCACTATCTACATACTTCCCAGTGACAGGAACCATACATCATATTCATATTAATATGTAACCTTTGGTCCTACACCTTTGTGTGATGGTGACATGTGAGTCATCACAAAGGACAGTAGGGCAGTAGAAGAGTATTACTGAAAACTGTTCTTATACCAGAATTGCTAGCAATATATGAAGTTGACCAAAAGTCACATTATATTATATCAAATCTCATTATATTATATCCCAATAAACCTGAATTAAATCTCTATTCAACTTCCCCTTGGCTTGATACAAACTAATTCCAGAACTACTCTAACATCACCCAACACAGTGGCTAGTAAATGGAAGGAAATTGGAGAGGAAAAAGACAGCAGTATTAATTAATTATAGTTAAAATATCTTATTAGCACATTTTATTAAAGCCTATGACCATGTAGGAGCCCTGGTGGCACAGTGGTTAAGAGATTGGCTGCTAACCAAAAGGTCGGCAGTTCAAATGCACCACCTGCTCCTTGGAAACTCTATGGGGAAGTTCAACTCTGTCCTATAGCGTTGATATGAGTCAGAATCAACTTGACAGCAATGAGTAATGGTAATGGTAATGGTAACGGTAATGACTGTGTAAATGGATGCCTAATAAAGGTTTCCATGCAAGTGAGGAGATGCAAAGTTTAAACTTCTTTATTGTCTGAGAAATCCATTTAGGCAATCTATCTTATTGTTCTCCTTTGAAGGTGACTTTCTTCTTTTTCTGGCTTCTTTTAAGATTTTCTTTGTTTTTCATATTCACCGATCTTATTCTGATGTGTCTAAGTGTAGTTTTCCCTGGATTGGAAATTGTAGGACTTCTTGAATATATGACTGGATGTTTTCATTAGTTTTAGAAAACTCTCAATCATTATCTCTTCAAATATTACTTCTGCTCCATTCTCATTTTCTCATTCTGGGATTCAAATTACACATTGTTAGACCATCTCACTGTATTTCCTATGTCTCTTATTATACTTTCTGTATTTTTTTTATCCTTTTGTCTCAGCATACTTCAGTCTAGATATTTTCTTTCAAACTATCTTCTATTTAACTAATTCTGTCTTCAGCTACATATGAACTGCTGTTTAACCGTAACTTGAGTAACTTTCAGTTCTAGAATTTCCCCTTGAACGTTTTTTATACTTTCCTAATCACTTCCAAAATTAAAAATATTATATTTTATTTTTTTTAAGTAGAGTGAGATCAGTTCTTTTAAGGTCTGTATTCTGGTAGTTCTGTTTCTGGATTGACTGTGAATCTGTTTCTATTTGTCTTTTTTTTTTTTTTTTAGTGTGCTTTCTTGTCTTCTCATGTGCCTGGTTGTTATTTTCTATTGACTTGCTGACACTGTATGTGAAATATTACATAAATAAATAAATTTTATGTCTAGGATGATGCTATCTCCCTCCAAATGGATTTAGGTTGCTTTTGGCAATCTTCTAAGACACTAGCAAAACTGGAACATCTAAACACAATTTCAGAGATTGGAATGATTCAAAGGTGAACTTCAGTCCTTTTGAGAGTCAGTTTATTTCTGATTCAACATCTCTCCTAACCATTAACCCTTCAGCATACTCACCCAAAGCTGTAAAGGTTACCAGTGTCCTTCTTTCGTTGGCAAGTTCTGAGTTCTAGCCCCTCAGAGATGTTGACAGGTCTCCTTCACTTCTCAGTCTCTCAACCGTCGCTTCTTGGATGGCTTTAGGAGAAAATTTGTTACAAATTCCCAGCCCATTTTTGGGGTTTTCTTCTACCAGATCTTGTTCTTGTGTTTCTTCATTGTCTGATCAGCTAGCTGATACCTTTAAACAGATGTTTGTAAACATAATTTGTTCAGCCTTTCTAGTCATTCTTACTGTGAGGAAAGGTCCAAAATACCTAATCTGCATTACTAGGAGTCTAATTCCTTCAAATACAAACTTGTTCCAGTATATGACAATACTGTGACTATGGGGGCATCTTCAAAGCTTTCTATTAAAGACCAAAAGTAGACGGATTTCATGAAATTTCTAATCAGCTGCTGAAGACTCAGAAGAGTCTGATTATTTATATTAGCATGAATTGATCCAAAGTCATCCAACTCTGAGTAGAAATTCAGGCCACCATCCCTAACCAAACTTCTGGTATCAAGTCCTTCACTTAAGTATAGAAAAATAAGTTAATGTTCTCATAAAATAAGTTAAAATTAACATAGCCAAACAGTTTTGAAGGTACATCTCACAGCCTAAGCTCATTATCTAAGGCTTTTCCCTACTCTGTCCCAAGTGCAATGCTCTGCTCCCAGAAGATCCCAGACCCTGAGCGTCTGCCCAGTGCCAGGCTTTACTCACCCCATGTCACACTTTCTTGCAGAAGAGACCACATGCTTTCTCCCTCTCCCTGAATGCCTTCCCCAACTATCTGTTGCAGCTCAGGATATATACATTTAATTAATTCAGTTTTACTTCCAACCTGTATGTGGTGGAAGAAGTGTCAGAATTATATGGTGGATAAATAACAAGGGGTTTTCCCAAGAGACTGCATCCTGGTGAAAGAGGGTAACTGTAATTTTCAGCTGTGAGTAATTGTACATAATATAATCCTAAATGATTTTTCTTCTGTAATTTCATTAGAGTTTTGAAATTTAATTAGATTTTAAATCACTCCGAAATAAAGTAGCAAAACACCAAGAGACTGAGAGCAGTGGTTATTTCGCCCTTCAAGGCCACATTCTTGGTCTCAAATTGGCATGTCTTCATTAGGAGGAAATTTGCAGAACTTCTTGATATATTATTGTCTTTCAGAATAGACTCTGAATAGGTCTTTGGAGAGCATTAGAAGAGTACGCAATTATTATGCACACTCTTCTTGAGGTTTAAGATCATCTGCCTTGCACATGCTTAATAAAAATACGTCTCTAAAGTTGTTTAAGAAACTGTGGAGATAGGAAAGACTTTCTTTGAATGCCCAGTGCTGTTTCTGGATTATTAGCAACTACCTGTACATTATGATGCTGTGAGGGGCTGTTTGCTTAACTTTAATGATTATGTAAGGTTTATGGTTATTTTTATTGCTACAACATACAAACTGTCATGGTGGCTGAAATTAAAGGCAAGCTAAGGTGTTGCTGTTACAGTCCTCAGGGACTGGGGAGAAACGACTTCCTTCTTATCAACTTTCCCTCTGTGCAAGAGTTGGCAAAAAAATGAATCAAAGTAAATGAAGAGTTCTTACCCCGAAACAGGTTATGACAGAGAAAAAATGAAAAGAACATTAAAATTTCAGACCAACAGCTTGCACCTAACAAAGCTGCAAGGAAACCATCTTCTGCTCCCTGAAACATCTGGCACAGTGATAGCAGAAATGTTGTAAGGTGTTTCCATGTATCTCTGCCACAACTGCTACATTTACTCAGATATCTTTCCAACATCCCAAGCTGGGGATTGAGAAACTCAGGGCCAACTGAGATGCATAAAGGAAAGTGGACAAAAGGGTAGGGGAGAGGGATTTTGGGAAAAGGGGAAGCATGAGAGGTGCTCCCAAGGACACAGGAACTAGGGTGTGAGAATGTGGACCCAATGGGAGCAGAGCCACAAATCTCTTCACGTGGGCAGCCCAGCTGAGTGCTGGTCTCTGGGCAAGAGAGTGGCAGACACAGAAAAACATGGAGCACAGCTCCACCTCTATCCCACAAAAATCTCCTGTTTCATTCTCTGCCTCTCTTCTAGACTGTGAGTTCTATGAGGAGTAGAGATGTGTCCAGTTCATTTTTTAAAAATAATATTTTATTGTGTTTTCACTGAAGGTTTACACAGCAGTTTGGATTCCCAGTCAACAATTTCTATACAATTTGTTTAGTGACATTGGTTACATTCTTCACAATGTGTGAACATTTTCATTATTTCTGTTCTGGTTGTTTCGTTTCCATTAATCTGGCTTCCCGGTCCCCTTACATTCTCATCTTTGTTTTAAAGTGATTGTTGACCATTCAGTCTCATACAGGTGAATTTTTAAAGCACAGTACTTACAGGTGATATTCGTTATATTTTGAGGCAATTTAGATACAAGGTGACCTCACAGTTAGTTTTGGTTTAAGGTTTGAAGAGTATCTCAGGGCAATAGTATCAAGGAGTCCTCCAGTCTCAACAAGTCCAGTAGGCTATTTTTTGATTGTTTGTTTTTGTTTTTAGAAATTTGAGGACTTTTTTCCTATTTTTCTTCTTTCCACATTTTTCTCCCATTCTAACAAGGTCCGTCTATTGTGGCCCTGATTAGAATGGCCAGTAGTGGGAACCGGGCACCATCTAGTTCTTCTGGTCTCAGGGTAGATAAGGTCTTGATTCATGCAAACTACCTGCCCTATAGACTAGTTTCTTCTTTCAGCCTTTGATTTTCTCTTTTATCTTTTGCTTCAGATGAGTAGAGACTAATAGTTGTGTCTTAGAAGACCTCAGACACTTCTCACCAGATGAGGATGTAGAGCATAACTTTATGAACTAATTATGCCAATTGACAGAGATGTCCAACGAGATATGGTCCTAATCCTTCAAATGCAGAATTCTAATTCCATGAGGTTTTTGGTTATGTCTAAGAAGTATCTGTAACTGTACCCCCAAGTGCTTTATTATATATATGAATATATGTGCATACAGTCACATAGATGCATATCCATATACATATGCATACACCTATATATACACACATATATACATACTTAAACATAGATATGAAGGAGCCCTGATGGTACAGTGGCTAAGCATTCAGCTACTAACTGAAAGGTTCAAATCCATCAGCCACTCCACAGGAGAAAGATGTGACAGCCTGTTCCCATAAAGATTACAGCCTTGGAAATCCTATGGAAAAGTTCTACTCTGTCCTACAGGGCCGCTTTGAGTTGGACTCAACTTGACAGCAATGGATTTAGGTTATACACGTATATGTCTACACACATACATACCTACACATACATTTTTTGGTTGTTTTTACTGTCATTTCATCCAGTTCATTTTTGTTTCCAGCGCACACACTGGTGTACAACAACAGCTCAATAACTGTGGGATAAATGAATGACTGAATGAATGGGAATCTTTCACCCGTTGATCACTGCAAGTTGAGGCTTTCCTTTAGAAGGCTGGGAGTAAGTGGTTAAGCACTGAACTACTGAATCAGTTCAACCCCACACTGAGGTGCCTCAGAAGAAAGGCCTGGTGATCTGCTTCTGAAAGGTCACAGCCTTAAAAGCCCTATGGAGAGCAGTTCTACTCTACATACATGGGGTTACCATGAGTCAAAGTCCACTCAACAGCAATTGGTTTTTATTTAGTTTTTTAGAAGGCCAGTTGACAATTGTGATCAAAAGCTTTCAAAATGAGTATGCTCTTTGACACAGAAACTGCACTTCTTGGGGTCTTTTCTAAGGAAATGACTTCAAGCATAAAAAATAGTCTTCCGCACAAACATACAGCAATGAAAATTAGAAACAACTCAAACGTTCAAAGAAGAGCATAGCAGGCCCTGACATACACAGTTGGTGGG
The DNA here is from genome assembly GCA_030035585.1 of Dugong dugon. Classification (NCBI taxonomy): domain Eukaryota; kingdom Metazoa; phylum Chordata; class Mammalia; order Sirenia; family Dugongidae; genus Dugong; species Dugong dugon. The sequence continues at coordinate 6,700,269 of CM057475.1, read as the reverse complement.
ATAAAGTATAACTAATACTAATAATTTGTTAAAAGTAATAGCATGGAAAAACTCATTTGGGGAAAATGTACACAAAATTGCTTGTGCAGCACAATCATGAAAATACATAGGTAAAAAAATACTGTAATGAAATACAACAAAATGACAATAATAGTTGTGTTTAGACTGTAAGACTGTGGGAGGATCAATGTCCTCCCCACCACAGCCATTTTTCTGTATTTTCCAAGTTTTTGTGAATGCCACAGCAGTGGTCCCACTTCTTAAAAGAACTAGCCCACTACACGTCAGTCACCAGCAAATGCCAGGCAAGCAAGCTCCCTGGGAGATTCCCACAGGACAACCGTCTCCTGCTTCCAGTTCCTTGGTGGCTCCTGCCCACAGAAACCTGACTCCAGCCCTGTTCAGAATGTACAGGGAGTTGAAGTCAATGAGCTGAATTAAGGTTTACGCATTTTGAGATTTTATTCAATTTTCTTTTATGCACACCACTGAGGCTCCCTTTTGGTCAAAATTCTGCCTTGGGTCCCAGTTGGGACAATTATCTGCCTCGCAGCCCCCTCCTTCTGTTGTTGCCACTGGAGTTGAGTGTTCTCATCACACCTTGTTCTGAGCTGTGCTGGCTTCTGAGCAGGTGGGAAGTGTGCTCTCACATGTCAGCCACTATCTCTCAGCCTTGCTTTTGCGGTGCTGAGTGTGGCTTCATCCTCCGTGCTCCTTGGAGGTTCATCTCGCCAATTACCTACTCGAAGCCAAGGGACCCTCTCTCCGGGCCATCTTCCCTGCAAGGAGGGGGAGAGGGATAAGCAAGTAGTGCTCTGGGAACTGATTGCAAGCAATGAGATGAGTTGATCGCGAGCTCTAATTAAAATTGGGGGTGGGGGGTGGGGGGTGGGGGATGCAGAGCCCAAGATCAAAAATAGACAAGCAGGCAGAGAAGGTGGGCAGCTTTGGGTTGGAGACACAGCTGTCTGAAAAAGGAGCAGAGGAAGCTGGGCCCTGTCTTCAGTGTCTGGGGCCAAGACCCTGGGGGCCCAGGCAGCACTTACGGCCCAGAGCAGGATCCTAGGTTTGAGCCCAGGCTCCGCCCCTCACCAGCCGGGTGTCTGGGCATGGCTGCACCTGTGAAGTGGAGGAACCATGCTGTCTCCCCCAGTTGTCACAGGCTGTGCCAGTCAAGAAGGGAGGTAGTGTACTGCAATGGTTAGGGGCCTCTACCCTGGGACCACGCCTCCTGGATCCCAATCCCATGTTCTCACTTATACACAGTGTCACCTAGGGCAAGTCACATAACTTCTCTGGGCCTCAGTTTCTTTGTCTGTGAAATGTTGGTGATGCCAATATTAAGATATGAGATCTGTCCCCTTGTGTTGAACGAGCTGACACACTTCTGGTGATCAGGACGATACTTGTCACACACTGAGTGTGCGCGCCTCCATCCAATGCAGCATCTGGTACCTGGCAGGAAGGCCTTAAATGATCCTCATGTCTTTGAGTCTACAAACTGTCTGGCCATCTCTGAAGCAGGGCACCTCTGTGGTTCCTCCCGGCCCCAATTACAGTTGCCCCCCTGTTTGGGCCCACTGTATGCTTCCACCTTCCTAAGCTGGACAGCTCAGCTCTGTGGAGGCCCACTTGGATCGGCCTAGCCTCACTCTTGCCTCCCTCTGCCTCTGGCCCCTCCCCCAGGCACTCTGACACCATGTGCCAGGGCTGGCCGTGGCCTCATCTGACAGCTTCTCCCCAGCACAGACACTGGAAGGCTGGGGACAAAAAGGGTCTTGGTTCTGTGACTCCACATCCTGCTCCCTCCTCTGCTGGGCCCAGCAATTCAGATCAGCTTGCACTGGCCCTCCCTGCACCCCTCGTACCCCCACTGTTAGTGATCTGGCCCTAGCTCTACACAGAGCCCTGCCATACTCCCTCCAGAGAGCAGGGAGGCAGGACTTCCGTCTGGTGTCAGTGTGGGGCCTGGCCCGTGGTGGGGCCTCGCACACTTCCAGGCACTCGATTGAGTTCTGCTACATGTGGACACTGAGCCATGGGGATCTGAAATCTAGGACTAGAGACAGACCCTTCCCCAAAGAAGAGCCCTGATAAGGCTGTAGCTGTTCCCAGGAGAAATGCTGTAGTGAATGAACAACCTAGACAGACTTCTTTTTCTTTCCTGAGAATGAGCAGAGAGAATTTTCCCCTCCTCAGGACCTGGGGAGCAGGAGCCCCACGTTCCCATCATCTTTGCTGCTCCTCAGGAGCATCATATACAATGGCTGTAACACCCCTTTGTTCAGATGAGGTAACTGACACTCAGAGAGGTTAAGCAACTTGCCCAGGGTCAGCAAGACTCAAAGTCAAGCCTGCGTGACCTCCAAGCCCATGTTCTTCTCATGACAAAAACCCAGAGGGCATTCATGAAGTTCAGTCCAGAGACTAGAAGAGTCTTTCAGTCCAGCCTGACCATCTGGATGTGGTGTTGGAATGGGAAATGACTTTCAAACTCTGCCTCGGCCCTGTTGACCAGCCTCATCCCAGAGTTGAAATACGTAAAAAGTAAGATAATTCCCCTGCAGCCACATCCATGGATGAGGCCTCTCCTCCACACAGAGAAAACTCCAGATGTCCATAGTAATGCATCTTTCCTCCTCCAACTCTAGAAAAACTGAAAAGGAACTGTTTTTATGGTGTTCTGAATTAGAAACATTATGCATCGGTCCATCGCGGGGGCCTTTCTTCTTGGGTGGCTTTGCTATAAATGCTCCCTAATGTGGCAGCAAGACGTCTTAAAATAACTATACTGACTAGAAAAGACAGTGAGAGGTATTAGAAATACCTCTGGAGACTAGAAAAAGACACTCCCTGGCCACTGCTCTAACTGAGGAGAATCCTGAGGATACATACATCATCCACAGAGTGCTCATTGAAGGAAAAAAAAGACCCAAACCTGTTACCCTTGAGTCAATTTTGACTCATAGTGACACTATAGGACAGAGTAGAACTGCCCCATAGAGTTTCCAAGGAGCACCTGATAGATTTGAACTGCCAACCTTTGGTTAGCAGCCATAGCACTTAACCACTATGCCTCTAGGGTTTCCCATGGAAGAAAAGTCTCCTCCAATCTACTCAGCTTAAGCACAAGGGCCAGGCCTTCAGCAACAGAGAGCACCCTGGAGGAGGCAGTTCCAGGGGACATCACTCCTACAGCAATTGCTCTGATCACCTATGCACCTCTCAGGGCCTAAAGCCTGTAGTATGGGCCTTGTGTTAGGAGTTTTCAGTGTGGACTTAGAATTGTCTTTCTTCTTGGAGTAGATCTGGTATGGAAGCAGTGGCTGAGAAACTGATTCATTAATGGGTTGGTGGGGAGGTACTTACTGGCTTAAATTAGTTGTATAATGGTCTCAGCTATCACTTTATCCCTCCCACATGCCTGTAAATATGCCTGTGGAGGCTTGCATGTTGCTGTGATGCTGGAAGTTATGCCACCAGTATTCAAATATCAGCAGGGTCACCCATGGCAGAGAGGTTTCAGCTGAGTTTCTAGATTAGTCTAGGAAGAAGGACCCAGCAGTCTACTTCTGAAAAGAATTATCTAGTGAAAACCTTGTGAATAGTAGCAGAACATTGTCTGTTATAGTGCCAGAAGATGAGCCTCTCAGGATGGAAGGCACTCAAAAGATGACGGGGGAAGAGCTGTCTCCTCAAAGAAGAGCTGACTTTAATGACATGGATGGAGTCAAGCTTTTGGGACCTTCATTTGCTGATGTGGCACAACTCAAAATGAGAAGAAACAGCTGCAAATATCCATTAATAATCAGAACCTGGAATGTAAGAAGTATGAATCTAGGAAAATTGGAAATCATCAAAAATGAAATGGAACGCATAAACATCAATATCCTAGGCATTAGTGAGCTGAAATGGACTGGTATTGGCCATTTTGAAATAGATAATCATATGGTCTACTATGCCAGGAATGACAATTTGAAGAAGAATGGCATTTCATTCATCATCAGAAAGAAAATTTCAAGATCTATCCTGAAGTACAATGCTGTCAGTGATAGGATAATATCCATATGCGTACAAGGAAGACTAGTTAATACAACTGTTATTCAAATTTATGCACCAACCCCACTAAGGCCAAAGATGAAGAAACTGAAGATTTTTAACAATTTCTGCAACTGAAATTGATGGAACATGCAATCAGGATGCATTGATAATTACTGGTGATTGGAACTAAAATGTTGGAAATGAAGAAGAAGGATCGGCAGCTGGAAAATACGGTCTTGGTAATAGAAATAACACTGGAGATTGGATGATAAAATTTTGCAAGACCAACGACTTCTTCATTGCAAATACCTTTCTTCAACAACATAAACAGTGGCTATACATGTGGACTTTGCCAGATGGAATACACAAGAATCAAATTGACTACATCTGTGGACTGAGACAATGGAAAAGCTCAATATCATCAGTAACAGACCATCAATGACTCATATGCAAGTTCAAGTAGAAGCTGAAGAAAATTAGAACAAGTCCACACGACCCAAAATATGACCTTGAGTATATCCCACCTGAATTTAGAGACCATCTCAAGAATAGACTTGAAGCATTGAACACTAATGATGGAAGACCAGACTAGTGGAATGACATCAAGGACATGAAGAAAGCAAGGGGTCATTAGAAAGACAGAAAAGAAAGAAAAGACCAAAATGGATGTCAGAAGAGACTCTGAAACTTGCTCTTGAATGTCAAGTAGCTAAAGTGAAAATAAGAAATGATGATTGAAATAGCTGAACAGAAGATTTCAAAGGGTTGCTCAAAAAGACAAAGTAAAGTATTATAATGACATGTGCAAAGATCTGGAGTTAGAAAACCAAAAGGGAAGAATGCCCTTGGCATTTCTCAAGTTGAAAGAACAAGAAAAAATTCAAACTTTTAGTTACAATATTGAAGGATTCTACGGAAAGAAAATATTAAACAACACAGGAAGCAACAAAAGATGGAAAGAATACACAGAGTCACTATACCAAAAAGAATTGGTTGATGTTCAACCATTTCAGGAGGTAGCAGATGATCAGGAACTGACAGTACTGAAGGAAGAAGTCCATCTGCACTGAAGGCATTAGTGAAAAACAAGGCTCCAGGAACTGACAGAATACCAGTTCAGATGTTTCAACAAACGGATGCAACTCTGGAAGTGCTCACTCGTCTATGCCAAGAAATTTGGAAGACAGCTTCCTGGCCAACCAACTGGAAGAAATCCATATTTATGCCCATTCCCAAGAAAGGTGATCCAACCGAATGTGGAAATTATCGAACAATATCATTAATATCACACACAAAATTTTGCTGAAAATCGTTCAAAAGTGGTTGCAGCAGTACATCGATTGGGAACTGCCAGAACTTCAAGCTGGATTCAGAAGAGGATGTGGAAGAAGGGATATCATTGCTGATGTCATGTAGATTCTGGCTGAAAGCAGAGTATACCAGAAAGATGTTTACCTGTGTTTCATTGACTATGCAAAGGCGTTGGACTGTGTGGATCATAACAAATTATGGATAACATTGTGAAGAATGGGTTCCAGAACATTTAATTGTGCTTATGAGGAACGTGTAAATAGACTAAAAGGCAGTCATTCAAACAGAACTAGGGGATACTGCGTAGTTTAAAGTCAGAAAATGTGTGCGTCTGGGTTGTAGCCTTTCATCATACTTATCCAATCTGTATGCTGAACAAATAATCCAAGAAGCTGGACTATATGAAGAAAGAGGCATCAGAATTGGAGGAAGACTCATTAACAACCTGTGATATGCAGATCATACAACCTTGCTTGCTGAAAGTGAAGAAGACTTGAAGCACTAATGAAGATCAAAGACCATAGCCTTCAGTATGGATTATACATCAACGTAAAGAAAACAAAAATCCTCACAACTGGACCAATAAGCAACATCATGATAAACAGAGATAATTGTGAAAGATTTCATTTTACTTGAATCCACAATCAACACCCATGGAAGCAGCAGTCAAGAAATCAAGACACATTGCATTGGGCAAATCTTCTGCAAAAGACCTCTTTAAAGTGTTGAAAAGCAAAGATGTCACCTTGAACACTAAGGTGCGCCTTACCCAAGCCATGGTCTTTTCAATTGCCTCATATGCATGTGAAAGCTGGATGATGAATAAGGAAGCCTGAAGAAGAAATGACGCCTTTGAATTGTGGTGTTGGCGAAGAATGTTGAATACACCATGTACTGCCAAAAGAACGAACAAATCTGTCTTGGAAGAAGTACAACCAGAATGCTCCTTAGAAGCAACGATGACAAGACTACATCTCACATACTTTGGACATGTTATCAGGAAGGATCAGTCCCTGGAGAAGGACATCATGCTTGGTAAAGTAGAAAAAAAAACCCAAACCAAACCCATTGCCATCGAGTCTACTGTAACTCATAGCAACCCTATAGGACAGAGTAGAACTGCCCCACAGGGTTTCCAAGGAGCGGCTGGTGGATTCAAACTGATGACCTTTTGCTTAGCAGCTGTAGCTTGCTGTAGCTCTTAACCACTGTGCCACCAGAACTCTGGTAAAGGAGAGGGTCAGCAAAAAAGAAGAAACCCTCAATGAGATGAATTGACATAGTGGCTGCAACAATGGGCTCAAGCATAGCAATGATTGTAAGGATGGCGCAGGACCAGGCAGTGTTTTGTTCTGTTGCACATAAGTTCTCTATGAGTTGGAACTGAATCAATGGCACCTAACAACAACATCACTTTACCCAATCATTTGTGAGTCAGGTCTGCAAAACCTGCTTTACATTTCAAAGACAGGAGACTGTAAACCTTGGTTAGTTTGGAGTCTATCATCTCAGGTTAGGCAAGTAGCTATCTGGGCAAGAAACTAGAGACCTGAGCTTAATTCTCAACACTAAGAGCAGTTGGGCACAGCCTCACTCACCCTTTTGAAGAATCAAATGCCCCGTTAGGAAGGACATTGATAACAGTTCTGGAGTGGACTGAATATTAACCATTGCTTAGAAGGATTTGATTTTATCATATTCTTTTTACAAAACATACAAAATAAAACAAATGAAACAAAAAATGTATCTATGAACTTCTCTACATAAAGGACTTGAAGTTTGGGTCAGACTTTATTGCTTTTGGCCAAAAGCCCATGACAGGATTTACACTAAAGAGCAGATAAGCTGTGATCCTCAGAGTGGTTCAGGGTTACAGGGAGCAAATGATTTTTGGAGCACAACTAGAAAGATGTTCAGCATTTCAAAGGCGGTTCGTAAAAGGAATCCTCATAGTATCCCGTCATATTGATTTATCTTGGCTGTCTGAAGTCTCTTTAGCTCTGATTTTTTGAAGAGGCACTGCACAGCAAGAGTGACTTCAGAAGTAATGCATTCGTCTATGTCAGCAAGTGAGGACCTTGCCCTCTGTGCATTGACTTCTGTGAGTGCTGGTTACAGCAGCAAGGTATTGTGGGTGCTGATCTAGAATAAAAGACAAAGTGGAATCCCACTACTTTGAGGATGGAAGTGGCTCTGACCCTGGCCTCCAAGACTGAATGAGGTTAGGGAAAAATCTCTTGATAGATCAAAAATGTTCTGTCCTTTGCTTTCAAAAGCATTTCCTGCTTTTCTACTGTGTAACCACGCCTTGAGTGGCTTCTTTATGCTCTGTCACCCATGGGCCCCTTTCACCCACATGCAACTGATGTTCATGAAAACACTTCCAGGGTAGGATGCACAGACTGATCAAGCAGAAAGGGACCTTAGAGAATATGTAAGTCCAGTTGCTGGGACATCACCTGGAGAAGGTGATGCCCAGAGACCTGAAAGAACCTGTCCCTGCCCCACAATTGGCCAATAGCCCAAATCGGACTTCCTACTCCTTGCCAAGTGCTTTATCAACCCTTTTCTGGATGATTCCTTTGTCTCCTTTCAAAGGAGGCAAACTTTTATCCTCCAAAAGTGAATTTGATTTGGGAAAAGAGTTGAAAAGTTTACTGAGAGACAAGTCTGGAACACTAGGTAAGCAGTCAACAGGGAATGCCATTTTAGGAGAGAAAACACAGGTAAGACACTATAGGTTAAGTGAGTCTTTTTTACGACTTCCTTATGATCAGCTATTTCCCTAGAGGACACACTCAGAAACTAGTCTTCAATGAATATGAAACAACCACATCAAAGTGGCTGTCAGGGTCGTCCTCCACCAGTCTGTCCTCTCAGAATTTGCCTGGTCTGCAAGGGGCTGTGCTCCGACCCTTCCTTCTGTTCCTAATCTCTCCTGAAACACTGCAAGCTTAAAGACAGAGAAAAGTTTGACTTGATATACTCTTAAGGACAGACACTGTCTTGCCACATCTGTGATCTTCCTTCCCCTTTCATCAGTGTTGGCAAATACTTAATTCCCCAAGATACAAACCAACAGTCTGAGAACTGAAGCTCAGCTTTTGCTTCAGCTCTTAAATAGATCATATATGAACTGAGGCAATGGAGAGGGTGCTTAACAGTCGGGCAGCCCTGGCCAGAATCTTTGCATGTTCAGCTTCTCATGCAGAGCCAGATGGCAGGAAGGCCAGAGGATGGAGTGGAGGAAGGGACGCAAGTGTATTAGCTCTTGCTGAGTGCCAGGCACGGCACTAGGCACCTTCTCAGACTCTCCTGTGTAGCAAATGCCTCAAGTGTTTCCTTCCACAGCGTCTTGTTGTTGTTAGTTGCTGTCGTGACAGCACAGACCCATGGCAACCTTATGTATAACAGAAAGAAATGTTGCCTGGTCCTGTGACACCTTCATGATCATTGGTATATTTGAGTACATCCTTTCAGCTGTTGTATCAGTCCATCTCAATGAGAGTTTCCCTCGTTTTTGCTGACCCTCTATTTTACCAAACATGATGTCCTGATCTTTCCTGATAACGCATTCAAAGCAAGTGAACCAGTCTCACCATCCTCCATTCTAAGGAGTATTGTGGTTGTATTTCCTTCAAAACTGTTGTTTTCATTCTGTTAGAAGTCCATGGTATATTCAATATTCAACATCAACTTGGCCATCTGCAATGTAGGTCCCAGCTGGGGTGGACAGTTCCAAGCTTTCTGGGCCTAGGAGATTTGTCCAAGTACTAGCAGTTAACACAAGGTGGAACAAAACCCAAATCTGGACACAGAAAACCTGTGTCCTTTCACTACACCACGATGCTTCAGAGGAAAAAGGATGATTAACCACGTCACCAAGAAGATTACCCTTGGAGTGATTTGCTCCCTGGGTGTCGGAAGAAGGGCAGCTGCACTGGAATGAAGCAATATTTCTCTGTTGTATGTCCAAGCACAGCCTTTAATAGTTTTGCCACTTTGAGTGGCTCTTCATGTTCCCCAAAACAGCTCTAGAGGTCTCCTCTATTAATTGCTGGAGGGGAAAAGAGAGCTGTAGTATCTGGTCAATGCAGAAATGCAGCCAAATGGCTGTTGAGACTCTACTCATGCTAAGACAGTGAGTAGCTCACACCTCTAGTTCCATGGCCTCGTTTGGACAAAACAGAGCTCTTTTGCCTCTTAAGTGGTTCACTGATATGCCTGATACACAGGCTTCACATATATGCCAGAGGGTGGAGACACTTTGCTGGCTCTTCAGATCACAGAGACTCTGGGCACCCACCAGTTTGAACATTTTCCATCTTTAGCCTCCTTGCATTGCTGTATGATCCGTCATTATACATGCTGACCAACTCAATCACTATGTGCACTTGGAAGGCAGAAACAAGGTCCTGCACAGAATAAAAGCAATAGGTTTTTGTTGGTGGTGGTGGTAGTGATGGTGTTAACTGTTACTGAATTGGCCTCTGACTCATAGCAACCACATGCACAACAAAACAAAATGCTACCCAGTCCTGCACCATCCCCATGATTGGTGATGCATCGGGCCTTTGTGATCCATAGAGTTTTCATTGGCTGATTTTTGGTAACAGGTCACCAGACCTTTCCTCCTAGTCTGTCTTAGTCTGGAAGCTCCATTGAAACCTGTTCAGCATCATAGCCATACACAAGCCTCCAATGACCAGGTGGTGGCTATGCGTGAAGTGCATTGGATGGGAATCAAATCCGGGTTTCCGTCATGGAAGACAAGAATTCTACCATTGAACCACCAATGCGTCAGGTAATAATTAAATAAAGCTAACAACTCTTTTGCTTCTTAAGGGAAAAAAACCAGTATGAAACCCATTATGAGTAGAAAAGTATTAGTGCCATCCATTTTACAGATAAGAAAAATAAGGCAGAGAGGACATCTTCCTAAGGTCACACAGCAAGTTGGGAGAGGGGTGGCAGAGCTAGAATGTAAACTCTGACCATCTGATATAGAAGCTGGATCTTAAACACCATTCTATAACATCTCTAAAAAGGAGTATAGGGTTTAGTGGCTGAGATGAGGAGTTGCACATAGAATGATCTAGCCTGGACAATCCCCACTTGGAATGGGTTGGAGATTTGGTTATGTCTCAATAGTCTACACATGGTTGGTGGTGCCATGTCTGGTATCATCATACCAGCTTAAGCATGCTGATTATCTGGAAGAACAACCTCAGCTCAAACTAGTCCATATTAAAGAGTTTGCATTCTCCACTAAAAACCCTAAGAGTGAGAGAGGAGGTAGGGAAGGTAAGCAAAATTGAAGCTAATCAGGGGCTCTTGAGAAAGATGAACATAAGTGCTGATTTTAGTTAGTGGTTGGTAAACATTGATCCAAAAGATACCAGAGGGCTAGGTTACCATCAACCATTGACTCATCTCTTATCCTTGCTCTGACTTAATTTTCCGGTCTCTAAAGTGGAACAATAAAGATGGAATCAAAAGTGGGGTTAATTCAAGCAGGATAAATACCAAAAAAAATCACAACTAGACACACCAAACCACTGCTATCGAGTCGATTCCAACTCTTAGTGACCCTATAGGACAGAGTAGAACTGCCCAAATAGGGTTTCCAAGGAGTGGTTGGTGGATTTGAACTGCCAACCTTTTTATTAGCAGCCAAGCTCTTAACCACTGAGCCACCAGGGCTATGAGTCAGAATTGACTCGACAGCAATGGATTTGGTTATTTTTTCTTTAGACATATCAAAGTAAAACTGTGGTAAACCAAAGACAAATAGAAAACATGTAAAGAAGCTAATGGGGGTTGAGGGGAAGACACATTATCCTCAACAGAACAATAAGAAGACCAGAAGTTGACGTCTCAGTAGAAATGATAGAAGCGAGAGGGTAATGGAATCCTACCTTCAAAGTTATGAAATAAAATGCATTGCAAATCTAGAATTCTATAGGCAGTAAAACTATCCTTCAAAAATAAAAGCAAAATAGGAGGGCAGGGCCAAGATGACAGAGTAGTCAGATACTTCCAGTGGATCCTCTTACAACAAAGACCCCAAAAAACAAGTGATTAGATTATGTACAGCAATCTGGGAGCCCTGAACATCAAATGCAGAACTGAGGAACTGGACTGAGTGGCAGGGGAGGGAGAGACAGTCTGGAATCAGCGAGGAGTTGCCAGACCTGGCCTGGCAAGAGCCTGAACCCTTCAGGCCTGATCAGCTCAGGAGTGAGCCATGAGACAGGCCAGCAGCTGCACTCAGGAGGTGCGTTTTCTGCACCGGGAGAGACTCAGCACCAGAGACGCTACATGGCCACCCAGAACCAGTGAGAAGCAGGCCTCCACAAAAGATTAGTGCTTGTGTACAGCTTACCGCGCATATCAAAAACACCTCCTTAGGGAAAAACCTCTCTCCCATTTACCTTCCCACTCCCTGCTATGTACTGGGTACTGCGTCCTGGATCAGCTTCAGCAATTGCCAAGTCCCCTGGGCTGGAATTAGGATCCGTCACACACCCAGAGCCATTATCCCTGCCTTGGAGAGTGAAAAAATTAACAAACGGGGGAAAAAATAAACTGCCGGCTCCCCTAAGCCAAGAACCCAGGGTAGGCACAGCTCCTTTGGCTAGACACAGGCATAAGGGATCCACTGACTTTGAGTGCCCTTCCCCCTGCATAGACTTGTGCAGGCCCATCTCAACAGCATAGGTCCTCATTACCACAGTACAACAGGGTATATACCTGAAGTCTAACTTCAACTGTTCCAGCTGTGAAGTGGCAGGTTCCCAACATTTGACAATGCTTTGTCCATTAAGCAGGGTCTTCACCTACCCAGATTAGGGGCCTGAGTACTTGTAGTTCCACCCAAGCCACCTAGCCACCTGCAAGAGGGGCCCAAGAATAACAGGTGTGCCCCCCCAAGTCCTTACAGCTAGCAGCTTTAGGTGCTCATAGTCCAGCTGCAAAACCCACCCACCTACACGCTCTAGGGAGGAGGGACATGCCTTCCTCCTGTACACTCGGGGGCAGCCATAAGCCCCCTGCCTTGCTCAGAGTGTGTCCTCCTGCTGCAGCCAGATGCCTGTGCCTACACCAATCACCCATGCCTGTCTAAGACTGTAAGTGAGAGCCTACACCACAGACTTAATGGCTATCTACCTGGGCACCTGAGCTGAATCCATACAGGAGAAGTGGGCAGACTCCTGAGCTCACATACCTAGTAACAGATCTAACCACCTGGTGACAGGACATTAGAGCTTCAAAGGTGCCGATAATCAAACTAGCTCATATGAGCAGCCTATTTGGGCACATAAAAATGAAACAAGAAGCTAGGACACAGTAAGCAAACATAAAATAAATAAATATAATAACTTATTGATGGCTTGGAGACAACAGTCAATATCAAATCACATAAACAGGCAATCCATGATGGCTTCAGCAAGCTCTCAAAATAAAGAGCCTAGAAATTTTCCAGAGGAGGAAAATTTCTTGGAATTACCAGAGGCAGAATACCAAACATTAATATACAGAACTCTTCAAGAAATTAGGAAGGAAATTTAGCAAAATGCAGAACACGCAATAGAGGAAATTAAAAAGAGTAGAGAAGAGCATAATAATTTAACAGGCTGCAAGAATCCACAGAGAGACAGTAATCAGAAATCCAGAAGATTAACAATAAAATGTCAGAATTAGACAACTCAGTAGAAAGTCATAGGAGTAGAATTGAGGCAATGGAAGTCAGAATTAGTGAGACTGAAGATAAAGCACTTGACACCAACTTATTTGAGGAAAAATCAGACAAAAGGATTTAAAAAAGTGAAGAAACCCTAAGAATTATGTGGGACTCTATCAAGAGGAATAACCTACGAGTGACTGGAGTAGCAGAACAGAGGGAGATAACAGAAAATACAGAGAAAATTGTTGAGGATTTGTTGGCAGAAAACTTCCCTGATGTCATGAAAGATGACAAGATATCTATACAAGATGCTTATCAAACCCCACATAAGATAGATCCCAAAAGAAAGTCACCAAGACATATTATAATCACAGGATGGACATAAGGCTCTTGCTTCACCCCTTCCCTGCAGTCTCTCAAGCCATTAATGTAGGAGGTGCACATGTTGGTTTGCTCTCCTTTACAGACACATTCAAGCCATCAACATCATCAACAACAAACCCCAAAGCTATCCACTGCTCTCCTCTACTAGGATCACCTGGCCCAAATCACTGTCACCTCTGCAGGGATTGTTTTGATACCTGTAATCAGTCTCCTAACTAATGCTAGTCCCTCTCTATGATCTCCTCTTCACCCAGCAACCACAGTGATGTATAAACATATCAAAAACCCCCCTGCATAAACCTCTTTAAAGGTATCACTTAATCTTAGCACAAAATTCAAACTTTATGCCAAGTCTTCTTTATGATACTTTTTTTTCCGGTGATGGTCAAACCTTAAATTCCTATTTTATTTCATAGTTCAGGAACTATTAATCAATCAATCAGAGAATATGCATAATGAATCTAGATAAAAAGATTATTGATGAGCTTGAGTCCGTGTCCCCAAATATGCGTGGCCGATGTGGTTAGTTTATCATTTCAGTTTTAGTCAGCCGAATCTTACTTGATATTGGCATCAAGTTTCACAAAATTAAAGATAAAAAGGATGTTTTAAACTATGTATTCACACCTATCTTCAAAATTTCTCCTAAATAGCAGAATGCCTGTGGTAGGGAAGATATTTATTGAGTTACTATTAAATTCCAGCATCTATTAGAACTGTGAAGCCTAGGGGGCAAAGCAAGTTGCCCAGGGACACATGGCAAACACGTGGTCAACACTTGACAGAGCTGGAAAGCACCTCAGTTTTACCAGATCCTAAAGCCTCTTTGCACGTCTCCAAGCTGCTGTCCCTCAGTCTCTGTGGTCGGTGATGACTATCGCTGGCAGCTACTGGGCTCTTTACTTTGTAGCAGGCTAGGTGCCATGTGTTTTACATCCATGATCTCCCTGAGTTCCCACGACAATGGGATGTAGTGCGTACTGTGATTATCACCATTTGTACCCAGGGAGTGGTATCACTGACTGCCCAAGTCGGACAGCAGGGACATAGTGGGGCCAGGATTTGAACCAAGTCTACATGATGCCATAATCCTCCCTAGGAGTCATGCCACTATTCTAACACCCCTATGGCTCTGGGACCTCAAAAGCAAAAGCAAACTGGCTTCCTGGGAGTACAAGAGGCTGGTGGCTGGCAGACTCCACCCAGGGCTGTGGGGGTCCTGCCATAGGCCAGGCTGCAGCTCCCACATGTTCAGCCCCCATCAGAGTGGCTCTGTCCGTGAAACTATGTCCGATGGCAGTGGGTCAGTGGAGAGTCCAGCTGGCCAGTGCCAGGAGCCAGTCATCTGCACATGACTAGACTATGCTGCCTAAGACCTAGGTGGGAAGCCAGGGCTGGAAACTCAGGTTCAGGACTCCCCATCCCATCTTCCCCCTTGCTTCTAGGGAGCTTCCGGAAACACCGTGCTATCCTGGAAGAAGCATTAGGTGACCAGTTCCCAGCCTCCCCTGAGATGGATGTCCATCTGGCTCCCCCTCAGCTTGCCCTCCATCCTGGAGCTGCTGCAGACTCCTCTGGTCATCTGGTCCAGGTGACGTCCTTCTCCAGCGCCCTCAGAATGATACAAAGTCCTGCCAGGGTCCAAGCGCTTTTACTCAGCAATGTCCATGTCCTTCTTGGGAGCATAGGAAGGCTTTCTGCCCTCGCCAGCCACCACGGCCCAGGAGAGCGCACACGGCTTAGAGCAGCCAGTGAGGGTGGGACCTGATAATCAGACATGGAGGCAGGTGGGCTCAGGCAGGGCAAAGGGGAGAGCAGGCCTGGGCAGGTAGGGGATGAGAGAGCTGAGGCAGGGCAGCCTGGGGCTGCTGTCCTTCTACCCAGCCCTGGTACCCGCTGCTCCCCTCTCCCAGTTCTGCTTCTTTTGAGAAGAATGTCCTTTACACTTGGCATCTGTTTGATGCCTCCCTAACATGCCGTGTGCCCCTAGCAATGTCTCTGCATTTTGCTGTTCCTTGTCTATAAAATGGGCTGTATAATCAACCCATATCTGACATAATGCCCCCTCCTGAAGCCCTGTGGCTTCCCCCTTTGTAGGGGTAGATTATCCAACAGGCAAGGTAAGCACCGTGCTTACCTGGCTTACCAGATCATTTCACATTTTTTCACCACTTCAAAGATTCTGCTTCTAGGTACGGCTGGCATCTGTCTCTCTCCCAACCCCACAGCACCTTCCTACAGAATCAAAGCCTCTTTTCAAATTTACAATCCCTGACAGGGGCGGATGACCCAGTAAGCTAGGTAAGCACAGGTTTACTTGTGCTTACTTACTAATCTGTAGTAAACAATTTCACACAGGTTTCACCACATCAAAGATAACCCATGTGAAATAGGTCACTACAGATTAGCAAGTAAGCATAAGTATACCTGTGCTTACCTTGCTTACTAGGTTATCCACCCCTGCCCATTTGGGAGATGTGACAAACACCAGACACATGAACTGGGTAAGAGATGAAGGCCAGGGGCCTAGGGCTGGGATCTGAGTCTCACCACCTTGCTGAGCAGCTCTGGGCAGGGCTATGTCCCAGTGTTTAAAGGAAGTCCCTTCTAGTCTTAATATTAGGTGACCAATGAAATAAAAATACTACTTTTCAAACACGATACTTGATAATGTTCCTCTAATCAGACAGCTTTGAGCACCAAATGTAAAACCCTGGTCATCCTCCATTTACTTCCTGGTCGTCCTCCGCTTCTGAAGGTGAACACCTCACAGTGAGGCAGTCACTGGAGCGTCCCAGGTCAGCTCACAGACAGACCCATGGAAGCACTCTAGGCATATGTTATTGTTGCTTTCTGATAACACCAGATGTCTCTTAAAATAGTTCTCAGGTAGATGATGTTAGTCCCAAATGTGTCCAAGCAAAGAAGATGGTCAATGTGTTTGGCCACAGGGAACTCCTCCCACATCCTGCTCTCCCAGGAAAGATCAGCCCTGCAAGGTCAGCAAAGTGTAGCGTAGGCAGCTGCCAGTGAGGAAGCCAGCTCACAGGAGCCACTAGGAAATGAATTCAGCCGTCTCCTGTCTCCTGGTCTCCTGGGCCAGGATCCCTCCTTGCAGCAAAGGCTACAAGTTGATCAGGTGAGGCAACACAGACACAGGCACATGACTGATTTACTGGCGATTCACTTACACACAGTGGCCCTGCCCAAGAGATTCCTGCCAGCATCTCTTATGCTGACTTCTCACACACTCTGTGCAGCCCTTCCCTCTCCGGAAGTTGCTAGACTGTCAAAACTGTAGCGGCCCTTCCTCTTTATCAGCCCTGCAGCTACCGCTCTCTTGCTGACTAAGACATGCTCTTCTTGTTGACTGTGATGTGTTTGTGGAAATCCACTGATTTCTGCTGCTTCATTACATTCTATTTCGACCGACCCAATGTGGCATGCAGAATATTTCCAATCATGCATGACCACACACAGAACTTTCTTAGGAGATTTATTCCCTGGTTTCGTTACTTAACCTGCAAGGCTTCCCTTTTTGTTTTCTAAGTAGTGGGCATTGCCCTCTTGGTAATGTTCTGCCTCCTACCCCTCAAATCCACTTCAGATGCCTTCTCCTTAACAAAGGTTGCCCTGATCATCCCAACTTTATATGTGTTCTCCCACATTGATACTTCCCACTCCTAACAGTGCCTTGTACCTTCCGTACGGCACTTATTATAGTCAATCCAGAGGTCTTAGCTAATTAACTCTCACCACCCTCTAATCGCTGGCTCCATATAGGCAGAAAGAGCCCCGGTGATACAATGGTTAAGCATTTGGCTGCTAACCAAAATGTCAGCGGTTTGACCCCACCACTGGCTCTGTGGGAGAAAATATCTAGCGAGCTGCTCCTGTAAAGGTAAAAAACAATCAAAAACCCATTGCTGTCAAGTCAATTCCAACATAGAGACCCTATAGGACAGAGTAGAACTTCCCCATACAGTTTCCAAGGCTGTAAATCTTTACAGAAGCGGACTGCCACATCCTTCTCCCACGAAGCAACTGGTGGGTTTGAACTACTGACCTTTTGGTTAGCAGCTGAGTGCTTAACCACTGTACCACCAGAGCTCCTTCCATAAAGATTACAGCCTAGAAGACCCTATAAGGGCAGTTCTACTCTGTCATATAGGGTCCCTGTGAGTTGGAATCAGCTGGATGGCACGCAATAACACTAAAAGCATGTAGACAGAACCTGGACCTTGTTCTCTGACTCTGCCACTGTGTCTTACCAGCCCTGGTTCATAGGTGAGGCCCACTGTGTCTTACCAGGCCTGGTTCGTAGGAGAGGCCCACTGTGTCTTACCAGGCCTGGTTCGTAGGAGAGGCCCACTGTGTCTTACCAGGCCTGGTTCTTAGGCGAGGCCCACTGTGTCTTTGTAGTGAAAGGGAGGGAAATGGAGAGACGGCAGGGGAAGTGACATGGAACTGGCCCAGCCCTGGCCTGGCTGTAGAGGAGGGCGCGTGGAAGCAGGGGCCTGGGGAGATATGCACTGAGCCTCCTGTGCTCTGTACCAGGCAATCAAATGCTCAGCTCTAAACGGGCCCTTGGGGCCCTGACAGCTCCAGTATGGGGACCATCTCTTCCCTCTAGAGAAAGTGCTCATGGGTGGGTCCAGAGTCAGAGCGCTACCCTTCCTAGAATAAGGGAAAAGGGGCTAGGGCCCCGTCCATGCGTAGGACTCATGCTCCTACCCCAGAACTGGATGCAGGTTCTGATCTTAGGGCTCCGTTAACCCTACATACTTGTCACGGGGGCTTCTCTGGTTGCTGCATGGGTGAGCTCAACTTAGGGACACCATTCAACAAAGCACTTAGAGAGTCAGGGGTGGTAGATGTTTTAGCAACCTGAGGAAGTTCATAGCAAACAAGCCTGAGCTAAGAGCTCTGTACGTCAGGAGAATGTGCTGGAAGCCCAGTTGCTAAAGTCTGGGGTAAAGAAAAAGGGTGTGTAGCCATTAGCTCTCAAGGAAGAATGCAAGGCAGGGTAGGGAAGTGTGACATGCCCCCAAACTGCAGCCCATGAGCGCAATGGAGTAACCTGGAGGCCTGGTTAATTCCAGCCAAGCTGTGGCCTGGGACCCCTCCTGACCCAAGAGTCCCACCCCCAGGACCCATCAGAGGCCCTCCCATCTGCTTCCTGTGAAATGGCCAAGGAGTCATCTTCCAAAAGGCCTGAAGTTCCAGGGGGCAAGGAGCCCCCCACCGGGCTTCTGCAAGTGCACCGCGCCTTCACTTACAGGAGCAAAGCTATTTGGTTTAAAATCCTCATAAAAGCAGCAATGCTCATTTCCTATATTGGATTGTATTTCCTAATTACTGTCCCCCAGGAAAACCTAAGGAGAAGGAACGAGGCAAAGCCAGCATCCTCGCCGTCACGTGTACATTTAAATGAAGTGTGATTAAAAAGCACTCCCTGCACATTTCCTTGAAACACACCTTCCTTCCACGGACATTTCTGATGAACACAAAATGGAATCACTCACAAAAATTATTAGTTCAGCTTGAAAGTAATTGCCACTTATTTTGTTTATAATGCAAGCTCTGCTAGTGACATCAGATTAGACTTAACTGCATCCTGTTTTGATGCTAACTAATATTTGCCCTAATACTAAGCATAAATAAGCAGGAATTTCTCCAGAGACAACATAGATATTACATGTTTACTGGAACCTAATAGTCAGAGGCAAGCCAATTGCCCTGCTGTGGGATTATAATTATGCGAGTTCTTTCTCCCCCTTTTAAATTTCGAGAAGAGAGGCGCACTGCAAGCCATTAGGCTTTCTCCAGAAACGCAGGGTAAAAATAAAACCATCCGTGTGCAAACTTCAGCATCATCCATTTCAGAAGCAGATGCATTCTGAGCGCTCCCTCAGATGCATTGCTTTTCCCAAGGCTTTCTGGAAGGTGGCTGATGCCACAGGCTGCTGGCAGAAGGGTAAGTGTGGGAGTAGCCACACCTTAGCCGAGGCCAGAGCCTGGCCGCTCTCGTCCCCTGCACTCAGAGGCATGAGGCTCTTCAGCCTCCTTCTGTGTCTCTGACTTTGGCCCACTGTTCTGTGTGGAGAAAACTCCTCAGGCTTGGTTGCTTTTTTCTGGGAAGGTGTCTGATGGTGAGGACTCATAGAGCCTGGCTCAACTGACACCTGAGTCCCCTAGGCAAATAGGCAGGTCTTCAGGAAGAGCTCCTAAGAGCCTAAGTGGCACTAGCTAACCTAAATATTGCAGTTCCAACCCACCCACTGGCTCCATGAAAGAAAGCCCTGGGGAACTGCTACCATAAAGATTATAGCCAAGAAAACCCTATGGAGCAGTTCTACTCTGTAATACATGGGGTCACCATGAGTCAGAATTGACTCCATGGCAATGGATTTGTATTTTTTTTAATTAAGCGCTTGTCCATGCCTCTAGCGCAGGGCCTGGCTGCCATCTCTGTCCCTCCAAATTGCTGAGAATCTGGGGCCCTGAGACAAGATACACAGTGAGAACTTTGAGAAAAGGACTAAGATTGAAAGCAAGAAGAGATTTGACTTCCCTTTGAGATCCTGGAGGTAGAAGATGGGATATAATGGTACAAAAAAGAGCAAGTTGGGACCTTGGCCCTAGGTAGACCTTACCCATACCAAGCTTGGAACAGTAAGCTAAGAGGTGGTGTGCCTGGAGGACAGGAAACCCCAAGAAAGGCATATCTGGAGCTGGGGTGAGAGCGGGCCATGCCAAGGCAGCCAGGCTGCAGGGGTCTGAGCTCCCCAGAGACAGGCCCATGGGGCCATGGGTGATCTAGGAAGAGCCAGTGGAGTTATGCAAGCAGGAGAGGGGGACCAGAGGGAGGAGAGTTGGGATGATGCTGGTGTCTGATCCCTTCTCCTTGTGGCTGGAATTCTGGACTTTCTGTGGGTTGGTATAGAGGTGATCCTCAGGAGTACCATCTGAGAGCCAAAGGGCAGATGCCAAACATGTCACCTTCTAGACATCTGAAAATGACTTCTCAAAACAGCTTCTACAGGCCCTCTTCTGTTTGGTTCTCTTGGGCCCAAAAAACTACAAACTGAGGGAACCCATCTCCAGTCATGGCCGTATAGCTGGGCCCTGCTAGTCTTTTTCTAGTTTCTAACCTCTCTGGCCCTCTGTGAAACTAATGGCTTTGGTTAATAACTCCGTCTTCAGCTGACATTGGAGTACTCAATAAATGGTGGCTGTTATTTTATTAGGGAGTCCCTGGCTTCCATAAACGTTTAAGTGCTCAATTACTAGCTGAAAGGTTGGCGATTAGAACCTACCCAGAGTTGCCTCAGAAGACAGGCCTGGAAATCTGCTTCCAGAAAGTCACAGCCTTGAAAACACTATGGATCAGTTCTGCTTTGCACATATGAGGCTGCCGTGCATCAGAATCAACCTGACAGAAGCTGGTGTTTATTATTATTTCATAATAAGTGTGGAAGAAATGCATGGAGCTAGATAATCTGTGGCACAGGAGTTCAGAAAGGAGACAAATTCCTGAGTGGTGATGAACAGGGAAGCCTCGCCAAGGAGCCCGGCACATGCTGGAGGAGTGCCGAGAACGTTCCAGACCGGGGATGGCTACCAGCCAAGAGCCAGAGATGGGAAGGTGTGTGCTAGGTTGGGAAACTATGCGTGGGCTCTTTGGCTTCAGCAAGAGGTTCTTGTTAGAAGGTCAGTATAGGGAGAGGAGTAGATGGGGAGAAAGGAGTGTGGGGATGGGTGGGGTAGAAAAGGCTGGACTCAGATTCAAGAGAGTACCACAAATGCTAGGGTCAGCTATTTAGATTTTGTCCTATCCTCAGTAGTGACCACTGAGCATCATTACACTTGCTTCGTGGTATTTTGTCATGTCAGTCCGGAATCTTGTACAAGATGGATTGAAGAGAAAGCTGGAGGTGGGGAGGACAATGGGAGATGATGAAAGGTGGGATTCCAAGACTCAGGGACTGACTGAGTGAGAGAGGGAGAAGAAAGAGATTTGGAGGGTCTAAGATTTTGCCACTGGAAAAGGGGTAGATGCAGGAAGCCCAGAAAGGTTATGTCAGGACACATGGCCCCAAGAAGCCCCTGGACAGCAGGAGCTGGTCCAGACACCCATGAGATGCCATCTGTTATGGTCCCCACTGCAGTGAGTGCTGGCCACCAGGGCAGGCCAAGCTGGCATGGGCTGGCATGAGTCCGTATTCCTCCAGGAGCTTGCTGTGCATGTGGTTTTGCAAAAGTTTTTGCTGCTTTGCTGCTGCTGAACAAAATCCCCTGCTTCTTTATTAATTTTTGGAAATTAAAAGAAAATACAAAAAAAACCAATTATTCATATTTAAAACCCCTAGAATTAACCACTGTGACTATTTTAGCATACTTCCTCTTCATCTTTTTCTGTACTTATGTATGTCTTTTAAAAAATTGCACAAGTGCTATATTAATTCACTATCTTTCAAAAATCAAAAACAAATGTCAGACTACTTCAGCTAACATGAGGGCTCTTTACCCTAACCTCAACTCTGTGGCTGCCTGTATTATGAGTTTTGTATTGCCTTCCACTCATTTTTTTAAAATAATATTTTATTGTGTTTTAAGTGAAAGTTTACACAGTAATTGTTGTTGTTGTTGTCAGGTGCCTTGGAGTCCATTCTGACTCACAGTGACCCTGTGTACCATAGAACAAAACATTGCCTGGTCCTGTGCCATCCTCACAATCATTGTTATGCTTGAGCCCATTGTTGCAGCTACTGTGTCAATTCATCTCTTTGAGGGTCTTCCTCTTTGTTGCTGACCCTTTACTTTACCAAGCATGATGTCCTTCTCCAGGGATTGGTCCCTCCTGACAACGCATCCAAATTAGGTGAGATGAAGTCTCACCATCCTTACTTCTAAGGAGCAATCTGGCTGTACTTCTTCCAAGACAGATTTGTTTGTTCTTTTGGCAGTCCATGGTATATTCAACATTCTTCACCAACATCATAATTCAAAGGCATCAATTATTCTTTGATCTTCCTTATTCATTGTCCAGCTTTCACTTGCATATGAGGTGATCGAAAACACCATGGCTTGAGTCCTGAGTACCTTAGTCCTTGACGTGACTTTTCGACACTTTAAAGAGATTTTTTGCAGTAGATTTGTCCAATGCAATGTATCGTTTGATTTCTTCACTGCTGCTTCTATGAGTGTTGATTTTGGATCAGTAATTAGATTCCCCTTTAACAATTTTAGGAGCCCTGGTGGCACAGTGGTTAAGAGCTTTGGCTAACCAAAAGGTCAACAGTTCAAGTCCACCAGCTCCTCCCTGGAAACCCTGTGGGGCAGTTCTACCCTGTGCTATAGGGTCCCTATAAGTCAGAATCAACTGGACGGCAACGAGTTTGGTTTGGTTTGGGTTTTAACAATTTTTATGCAAACTGTTCCGTGCCATTGGTTACAACTTTTTTTTTTTAAGAATTTTTTTAAATTGTACTTTAGATGAAGGTTTACAAAACAAACTAGCTTCTCATTAAAAAATTAGTACACATACAGTTTTGTGACATTGCTTACCAACCCTACATGTCAACACTCTCCTCTTCTCGACCTTGGGTTCCCTATTACCAGTTTTCCAGTCCCCTCCTGCCTTCTAGTCCTTGTCCCTAGGCTGGTGTGCCCCTTTAGTCTTGTTTTGTTTTATGGGCCTGTCTAATCTTTGGCTAAAGGGTGAACCTCAGGAATGACTTCATTGCTGAGCTAAAAGGGTGTCTGGGGGCCATACTCTCCAGCTTTCTCCAGGCCATTGGTTATAATTTTTTACAGTGTGTCAGCATTCACATTATTTCCATTCTGTTTATTCTGTTTCCATTGATCTAGATTCTCTTTCCCTCCTTGCCTTCTCACCTTTGCTTTTGGTTACTGTTCACTGTTTGGTCTCATATAGTTAATCATTTAAGGGAGCACATTTCTCATGGCTAATACTGTTTATTCTGTAAGGCAATCTATTATTTGGCTGAAAGGTGACCTACAGAAATAGCTTCAATTTCCACTTCAAAGGGTATGTTAGGGTGATAGATTCGGGGGTTCCTCTAGTCTCTATCGGACCAGCAGGTCTGGCCTTTTTTGGGAATTAGAATTTTGTTCTGTTTTCCTCCCATTCTATCCAGGACCTTCTATTGTGTCCCTGGTCCTAACGGTTGGTAGTAGCCAGACACCATCTAGTTCTTCTGGACTCAGGTTAGAAAAGGCTGTGGTTCATGTAGGCTATTAGTCCCATGGACTAGTTTCTTCTTTGAGACTTTGATTTCCTTCATCCTCTTTTGCTCCATGGGAATAGAAACCAATAGTTGTATCTAAGATGGCTGCTCACAAGCTTTTAAGATCCCAGACGCTACTCACCAAACTAGGATGTAAAACATTATATTTGTGAATTATGTTATGTCAGTTGACTAAATTGTCCCCTGAAACTTGGGTCCCAAGTCTTTTGACCCAGTAAACCAACCACATGAGTTGTTTGGCTATGTCTAGGAAGTCTCTGTAACTGTGCCTCCTACGTGGTTTGTTATAAATGTGGGTATATATGCAGCACAAACATGTGTACACATATGCCTACAGATACACCTAGATGTGCGCACGTATTTACTCACATGTGCCTTGCTATACACATATATGCATCTCTATATACCTATGTAACCACCCACATATTTTTTTGGTTGTTTTCACTGCTGTTGCAAAATTGTATACATTATAGCATTTCCAGAAATTGTCCCTTTTTCTTGTGTACTTCTTAGTGTCTTTATTTACCTTGGTCAACTTGTGCTGACTACACCCATATTTGGAATTGTCTTTCCTATCACCAAAAGTAACAAGTCTACTATCTAGAAAGTGATTCCCCTCCATCCCTGGTAACTGTCAAAGAACTTTGCTTTCTGTGTTTGTATCTATTCTCGACTTTTTATAATACTGGGACTATACAATATTGATCTTTTTGTAATTGACTTATTTCACTCAGCATAATGTCCTCCAGGTTCATCCATGTTATAAGATGTTTCACAGACTCCTCATTATTCTTTATAGTTTTGTAGTATTCCATTGTATGTATGTACCACAATTTGTTTATCCACTTATCCATTGATGGGCACTTAGGTTGTTTCCAAGTTTGCTATTGTGAATAATGCTGCAGTGAACATAGGTATGCATATGTCTATTCCTGTCACTGCTCTTATACCTCTAGGATATACATCTAGGAGTGGGATTGCTGGACCATAAGTTATTTCTCTTTCTAGTTTTTTTAAGGAAGCGCCATACAGTTTTCCATAGTGGTTGTAACATTTTATAATCCCACCAACAATGTATAAGAGTTCCAATGCCCCCACAACCTCGTGAGCATTTGTTGTTTTCTGATGTATTTTTTATTGTTGTAATTACATGAAGTTTACATTTCAATTAGTCTCCCATACAAATTTTTTTTTGCATATATTGTTATGACACCCTAATTGCTCACCACATTCTGCGACAGCCACTCCTCCTTTCTGCCCCTGATTCCCCGTGAGCATTCAAGCAGCTCCTAACTCTCTCTGCCTTCCCATCTCACCTCTGGACAGAAGCTGCCCCTTTGGTCTCTTGTATCTACTTGACTAAGAGGCACACTCTTCATGAGTATCACTTTATGTCCCGCAGTCCAGTTCAATCCCTGTCTGAAGAGTTGGCCTCAGAAATTGTTCTAGTTCTGGGCTGATAGAGAGTCCAGGGGCCATGCTTTCCAGGGCGCCTCCAGTCTCAGTCAGACCATTAAGTCTGATCTTATTACTAGAATTTGAGTTCTGCACCCCATCCTTCTACTGCTCCATCAGGGACCCCATGTTGTGTTCCTTGTCGGGACATTCATTTGGTGGTAGCCGGGCACCATCTAGTTCTTCTGGCCTCAGGCTGATGAAGTCTCTGGTTTATGTGGCCCAATCTGTCTCTTGGGCTAATACTTTCCTTGTGTCTTTGATGTTCTTCGTTCTCCTTTACTCCAAGTGGTTGGGACCAACTGATGCATCTTAGATGGCCACTTGCACGCTTTTAAGGCCCCAGACACCACTCACAAAAGTAGGATGCAGAACATTTTCTTAATAAGCTTTGTTATGCCAATTGACCTAGATGTCCCCTAGAAGAATTGTCCCCAGACCCCCCATCCCTGCTACTCTGTCTCTCAAAGTATTTGATTGTATTCAGGAAAATTCTTAGCTTTGGTTTAGGCCAGTTGTGCTGACTTCCCCTGTAGTGTGTGCTGTCCTTCCCTTCACCTAAGATGATTCTTATCTACTATCTACCTAGTGAATAACCCTCACCCTCCCTCCCCACTCCCATAACCATCAAAGAAAATTTTCTTCTGTGTTTAAACCTTTTCTTGAGTTCTTATAATAGTGATCTTATACAGTATTTGTCCTGTGACTGACTAAATTCACTCAGTATAGTAAGTTCCAGCTTCCACCATGTTATACAATGATTCACAGCTTCATCATTGTTCTTTATCACTGCATAATATTCCATTGTGTGGATACACCATAATATGTTTATCCGTTTGTCCATTGATGGGTACCCAGGTAGCTTCCATCTTTTTGCTATTGTGAACAGTGCTGCAATGAACATGGATATGAATATATTTATTTGTGTGATGGCTCTTGTTTCTCTAGGATATATTCCAAGGAGCAGGATAGCTGGATCGTACTTCTATTTCTAGCTTTTTAAGGAAGCGCCAAATCGATTTCCAAAGTGGTGGTACCATTTTACATTCCCACCAACAGTGTATAAGTGTTCCAGTTTCTCCACAACCTCTCCAGCATTTATTATTTTGTGTTTTTTTGGATTAATGCTATCCTTGTTGGGGAGAGATGATATCTCATTGTAGTTTTGATCTGCATTTCTCTAATGGCTAATGATCGTGAGCATTCCTTCATGTGTCTGTTAGCCGCCTAAATATCTTCTTTGCTGAAGTGCCTGTTCATACCCTTTGCCCATTTTTTAATTGGAGTACTTGTCTTTTTGTTGTTGAGGTTTTGCAGTATCTTGTAGAGTTTAGAGATTAGACGTTGATCAGATTTGTCATAGCCAAAAATTTTTTCCTAGTCTGTAGGTTGTCTTTTTACTCTTTTGGTGAAGTCTTTTGATGAGCATAAGTGTTTGATTTTTAGAAGTTCCCATTCATCTAGTCTCTCTTCTGGTGCTTGTGCATTGTTACTCATGGTTCGTATTGTGTTTATGCCATGTATTAGGGCTCTTAGCATTGTCCCTATTTTTTCTTCCATGATCTTTATTGTTTTCAATTTTATATTTAAGTCTTTGATCCATTTTGAGTTAGTTTTTGTACATGTTGTGAGGTATGGGTCTTGTTTCAGTTTTTTTGCATATATATATCCAGTTATGCCAGCACCATTTGTTAAAAAGACTGTCTTTTCCCCAGTTAATGGACTTTGGGTCCTTGTCAAATATTAGCTGCTCATATGTGGATGAGCTTATATCTGGATTCTCAACTGTATTCCATTGGTCTATGTATCTGTTGTTGTACCAGTACCAGGCTGTTTTGACTACCTTGGCAGTATAATAGGTCCTAAAGTCAGGTAGTGTAAGGCCTCCCACTTTTTTATTCTTGTTGAGTAATGCTTTATTTATTCGGGGAATCTTCCCTTTCCATATGAAGTTGGTGATTTTTTCTCCATCTCATTAAAAAATGCTGGTGGAATTTGGATTGGGATTGCATTGTATCTGTAGATTGCTCTGGGTAGAATTGACATTTTTACTATGTTGAGTCTACCTATCCATGAGCAAGGTATATTTTTCCACTTATGCAGATGTCTTTTAGTTTCTTGCAGTAGTGTCTTGTCGTTTTCTCTGTATAGATTTTTATGTCTCTGGCAAGTGTTTTATCTTCTGGGGGGCTATTGTAAATGGTATTGATTTGGTGATTTCCTCTTCAAGGTTCTCTTTGTTGGTGTAAAGGAATCCAGTTGATGTTTGTATGTTTATCTTGTATCGTGAAGCTTTGCTGAAATCTTCTATTGGTTCCAGTAGTTTTCTTGTGGATTCTTTGGGGTTTTCTGTGTGTAAGATCATATCATCTGCAAATAGAGATACTTTGACTTCTTTATTTGGATACATGTTATTTCTTTTTCTAGCCTAATTTCTCTGGCTAGAACCCCCAGCACAATGTTGAATAAGAGTGGTGATAAAGGACATCGTTGTCTGGTTCCTATTCTCAGAGGGAATGCTTTAAAAGTCTCTCCATTTAGGATGATATTGGCTGTTGGCTTTATAAAAATGCCCTTAATTATATTGAGGAATTTCCCTTACATTCTTATTCTGTTGAGAGTTTTTATCATGAATGAGTGTTGGACTTTGTCAAATGCCTTTTCTGCATCGATTGATAAGATCATGTGGTTCTTGTCTTTTGTTTTATTTATGTGATGGATTACACTGATTGTTTTTCTAATATTGAACCATCCCTGCATACCTGCTATAAATCCCGCTTGATCATGGTGAATTATTTTTTTTGATATGTTGCTGAATTCTGTTGTCTAGAATTTTGTGGAGGATTTTTGTGTCAATGTTCATGAGGGATATTGGTCTGTAATTTTCTTTTTTTGTGGTGTTTTTCCTTATTTTGGTATCAGGGTTATGCTGGCTTCATAGAAGGAGTTTGGGAGTATTCCATCCTTTTCTATGCTGTGAAATACCTTTAGTAGTAGTGGTGTTAACTCTGCTCTGAAAGTTTGGTAGAATTCTCCAGTGAAGCCATCCGGGCCAGGGCTTTTTTTCTTGGGAGTTTTTTAATTACCTTTTCAATCTCTTCTTTTGTTATGGGTTTATTTAGTTGTTCTACCTCTGTTTGTGTTAGTTTAGGTAAGTAGTGAGTTTCTAGAAATTTGCCCATTTCCTCTGGGTTTTCAAATTTGTTAGAGTACAATTTTTCATAGTATTCTGTTATGATTCTTTTAAGTTCAGTTGGGTCTGTTGTGATATCACCCATTTCATTTCTTATGTGGGTTATCTGCTTCCTCTCCTGTTTTTCTTTTGTCAGTTTGGCCAATGGTTTATCAATTTTGTTGATCTTTTCAAAGAACCAGCTTTTGGTCTTCTTAACTCTTTCAGTTGTTTTTCTATTCTCCATCTCATTTAATTCTGCTCTAATTCTTATTATATTCTTTCTTCTGGCACCTGAGGGCTTCTTTTGCGGCTCTCTTTCTACTTGTTCCAGTTGTAGGGTTAATGT
Organism: Dugong dugon; assembly: GCA_030035585.1. Taxonomy (NCBI): domain Eukaryota; kingdom Metazoa; phylum Chordata; class Mammalia; order Sirenia; family Dugongidae; genus Dugong; species Dugong dugon. The sequence continues at coordinate 6,671,596 of CM057475.1, read as the reverse complement.
TTTGATTATGGTCCTTTCTTCTTTTTGGATATGTGCATTTATTGCTATAAACTGACCTCTGAGCACCACTTTTGCTGTGTCCCAAAGGTTCTGGTGGGATGTATTTTCACCCTCATTTGATTCTATGAATTTCTTTATTTCATCCTTAATTTCTTCTATAACCCAGTAGTTTTTGAGAAAGGTGATGTTCAGTTTCCATGTGTTTGACATTTTTTCTTTGCTTTTTGTGTTGTTGATTTCTACTTTTATGGCTTTATAGCCAGAAAAGACGCTTTGTAATATTTTGATGCTTTCGATTTTGTTAAGGCTTGCTTTATAGCTTAATATGTGGTCTATTCTGGGGACTTTTCCATGTGTGTTGGAAAAGAAAGTATACTTGGCTGCTGTTGGGTACAGTGTTCGATATATGTCTGTGAGATCAGGTTGGTTGATTGTAGCATTTAGCTCTTCCATGTCTTTGTTGAGCTTCTTTCTGCATGTTCTGTCCTTCACCGAAAGTGGGTGTTGAAGTCTCCTACTACTATTGTGGAGCTGTTTATCTCTCTCTCTTCACAGCTGTTAGAGTTTGTTTTATGTATTTTGGATCCCTGTTTTTGGGTGTGCAAATATTTATTATAGTTATGTCCCTCTGGTGTACTGACCCTTTAATCATTATATAGTGCCCTTCCTTGTCCTTTGTGGTGGATTTTACTTTAAAGTCTATTTTGTCAGAGATTAATATTGCCACTCCTGCTCTCTTTTGAGCATTGTTTGCTTGATATATTTTTTTGCATCCTTTGAGTTTTAGCCTGTTTGTGTCTTTAAGTCTAAGGTGTGTATCTTGTAGGCAGCATATAGATGGATCATGCTTTTTTATCCATTCTGCCACTCTCTGTCTCTTTACTGGTGCATTAAGTCCGTTTACATTCAGCATAATTATTGATAGGTATGAGTTTAGTGCTGTCATCCTGATATCTCTTTTTGTGTGTTGTTCACAGTTTCTTTGTCCCCCTTAATTTTCTGTGCCGAGTCATTTTTCTTTATGTATTTTTTTCATTGTTGTAGATTTTGTGTTTGCTGGGTCTTTATGTTTTTCTACTTTTTAATTTTGATTTGTAGGATTGTTAGATTCCTTTGTTGTTACCTTAATATTTACCCCTATTTTTCTAAGTTTATACCAGTCTTTTATTACTTTACATAACCTTAACTTCCCCTTCATATGAAAAATCAATGTCTGCATTTTTTAAGTCTCTTTTTTTTGTTTTAATGTTGTCCTTTTTTACATATTGTTATCTGTTTCCCTATTTTCAATGTTTTAGCTTTGAGGTATTTTTGATTTCCCTATCTGAGTCAATATCTGGTTGCTCTGCCCTTTGTTCTAGTCTTGCATTGTTATCTGGTGTTATTGATTATCTAACCATAAGACTCCCTTTAGTGTTTCTTGTAATTTTGGTTTGGTTTTTGCAAATTCCCTGAACTTCTGTTTATCTGGCAATGCCCTAATTTCACCATCGTATTTGAGAGACAGTTTTGCTGGATACGTAATTCTTGGCTGGCAGTTATTTTCCTTCAAGGCTTTATATATGTCATCCCATTGCCTTCTCGTCTGCATGGTTTCTGCTGAGTAGTCCAAGCTTACTCTAATTGACTCTCCTTTGTAGATGACTTTTCTTTTATCCCTAGCTGCTCTTGAAATTCTCTTTATCTTTGGTTTTGGCAAGTTTGACTATAATATGTCTTGGTGACTTTCTTTTGGGATCTACTTTATGTGGGGTTTGATGAGCATCTTGGATAGATATCTTCTCATCTTTTGTGATATCAGGGAAGTTTTCTGTCAACAAATCTTCAACAATTTTCTCTATATTTTATGTTATCCCCTCCGTTCTAGTAGTCCAATCACTCGTAGGTTATTTCTCTTGATAGAGTCCCACATGACTCAGAGTTTCTTCATTCTTTTTAATTCTTCTATCTGATTTTTCCTCAGATAAGTTGGTGTCAAGTGTTTTATCTTCAGTCTCACTAATTCTGATTTCCATTGCCTCAATTCTGCTCCTCTGACTTTCTACTGAGTTGTCTAATTCTGAAATTTTATTGTTAATCTTCTGGATTTCTGATTGCTGTCTCTCTGTGGATTCTTGCAGCCTAGTAAATTTTTTTAAGCTCTGCTACTACTGTGTCTGTATGTTCCCTGGCAATTTCTGCATTTTGTATAATTCCCTTTCTAATTTCTAGGAGAGTTCTTTATATTAATCTTTTGTATTCTGCCTCTGCTAATTCCAAGAAATTCTCCTCCTTCAGAGAATTTATTGATTCTTCATTTTGGGAGCTTGCTAAAGGCATCATGGACTGCCTCTTTATGTGATTTGATATTGACTGTTGTCTCCGAGCCATCAATAAGTTATTATAATTTTATTTTATATTTGTTTAGTGAGTCCTAGCTTCTTGTTTTGTTTTATTTTGATATGCCCCAATAGGCTGCTCATGTGCGCTAGTTTGATTATTGACACCAAAGAAGTTTTCTATATATTTTAAAGATTAGACCCTGTCGTGGATTGAATTATGTCCACCAAAAAATGTGTGTATCAGTTTGGCTGGGCCATGATTCCTGGTGTTGTGTGATTTTCCTATATGTTGTAAATCCTGCCTCTGTGATGTTAATGAGGGAGAATGGGTGGCAGTTGTGTTAGTAACACCGGACTCAATCTACAAGATTGGATTGTTTCCTGAGGCAATCTCTTGAGCTATAAAAAAGAGAAGTGAACAGAGAGACAGGGAGACCTCATACCACCAAGAAAGCAAAGCCAGGAGCAGAGCACGTCCTTTGGACCCGGGATCCCTGGACGAAGAAGCTCCTAGTTCAGGGGAACATTGATGAGATAGCCAACAGAGAGAGAAAGGCTTCCCCTGGAGCTGAATTTGGACTTACAGCCTACTTTACTGTGAAGAAATAAACTTCTTTTTGTTAAAGCCCTCCACTTGTGGTATTTCTGTTGTAGCAGCACTGGATAACTAAGACAGATCCTTAGCAGATTTTTTTCCAAGTCTGTATGTTCTCTTTTTACTCTCTTTGTAAAGTCTTCTGATGAACATAAGTATATAATTTTTGGGAAGTCCCAGTTATCTAATTCATCTTCTGTTATTTGTACATTTTTAGTTTTGTTTGATAGATTATTTATGCTGAAAATTCAGTTCCCTAGTTTTGACCCTATGTTATTTTCCAGGAACTTCATAGTTTTAGTTTTAACATTTAGGTCTTTGATCCATTTTGAGTTAGTTTTTGTGCATGGTGTGAGATATGGATGTTGATTCATTTGTCTGCATACCAGCACCATTTGTTAAAGAGACTGTGTCTTCCCCATTGAATGGACTTTGAACTTTTGTCAAAGGTCAGCTGCTAGTAGATGAATGGATTTACTTCTGCGTCCTCAATTCCATTCCTTTGGTCTATGTGTCTGTCATTGAACCAGTACCAGGCTATTTTGAATACCATGGCTGTACAGTAAGTATTGAGATAGGGAATATGAGGCCCCCTACTTTGTTCTTCAGTATTGCTTTAGCTATTTGGTGTCTCCTTTCTTTCCATATAAAGTTGGAGACTAGTTTGTCCATTTAATTAAAGAATGTTGTTGGGGTTTGTATCAGGATTGCATTATTTCTATAGGTCACTTTTGGTAGCATTGACATTTTCACAATGTTAGGTCTTCCAATCCGTAAGCATGGAATGTTTTTCCATTTATGTAGATCTCTTTTAGTGTCTTGCAGTAGTGATTTATAGTTTTCCTTGTATAAGTCTTTTACTTCCCTGGTTAGGTTTATTCCTAGGTAGTTTATCCTTCTGGGGGCTATTGTAACTGATACTGATCTCTTGACTTCCTTTTCAGAGTCCTCCTTGTTAGTCTAGAGGAATCCAACCGATTTTTGTGTGTTGATCTGGTACTCTGCCACTCTGCCAAATCCTTCTATTAATTCCAGAAATTTTCTTGTGGAGTCTGTAGGATTTTCTGTGTATAAGATCATGTCATCTGTGAATAGGGATAGTTTTATGTCTTCCTTTCCAATTTGGATACGCTTTATTTCCCTTTCTTGCCTTTTTACTCTAGCCAGGACTTCCAGTACAATATTGAATAAGAGGGGTGATAAAGGGCATCCTTTTGTTCTCAAGGGGAATGTTCTCAATATTTCTCTGTTGAGAATAATGTTGGCTGTTGGCTTTGCACATATGCCCTTAATTGTGTTGAGGAATTTCCCTTCTATTCCTATTTTACTGAGAGTTTTTATCAGGAAAGGGTGTTGGATTTTATCAAATGCCTTTTCTGTATTGATTGAAATGGCCATGTGACTCTTTTCCTTTGTTTTATTTGTGTGGTGAATTACATTGATTGATTTTATAATGTTGAACCATCCTTGCATCCTTGGTATGAATCCCATTTGATCATAATGTATTATGTTTTTGATATGCTGTTGAATTCTATTGGCTAGAATTTTGTTGAGAATTTTTACATTTATACTGGTGAGGGATATTTGTCTGTAATTTTCTTTATTAGTGGTGTTTTTGCCTGGCTTTGGTATCAGGGTTATGCTGGCTTCATAGAATGAATTTGGAGTATTCCTTCATTTTCTATGTTTTAGAATAGTTTGAATAGAATTGGTATTAACTCTTCTCTAAATGTTTGGTGGAATTCTCTAATGAAGTCATCTGACTTGGGGCTTTTTTTGATAACTTTTTCAATTTCTTTATTTCTTTTTGTTATGGGTCTGTTCAAATTCTCTACCTCTATTTGCATTAGTTTAGGTAGGTAGTGTGTTTCTAGAAATTTGTCCATTTCTTCTAAGTTTTCAAATTTGTTGGCGTACAAGCTTTTTTTATAATATTCTGTTACGATCCTCTTTATCTCAGTTGGTTCTGTTGTAATGTCACCTGTCTCATTTCTTATTTTGGTTATTTGCATCTTCTCATTTTTTCCTTTGTCAGTTTGGCCAGTGGTTTCTCAGTTTTACTGGTTCTCTCAAAGAACCAACTTCTAGTTTTGTTGATTCTTTCTATTGTTTTTCTGTTTTGTATTTCATTTATTTCTGCTCCAATCTTTATTAATTCCTTTTTTCTGGTGACTGTGAACTTCTTTTGCTACTTCTTTCTATTTGTTCAAGTTATAGGGTTAAGCTGTTTATTTTGGCCCTTTCTTTCTTTCTTTCTTTTTTTTTTTTTTTGATGTGTGCATTAACTGCTATAAATCCTCCTCTGAGCACTGCTTTTGCTGTGTCCCAAAAGTTTTGGTATGCTGCATTTTCATTCTCCTTTGATTGTAAGAATTTTGTAATTTCATTTTTAGTTTCTTCTATTACTAATAATGTTTAAGTAAGATATTTCTCAGTTTCCATGTGTTTAATTTTTTTCCTTGTTCTTTCTGTTATTGATTTCTAGCTTTATAGCATTACGATCAGAGAAGACGCTTTGTATTATTTTGATGTTTTTTAATTTATTGAGTCTTGGTTTGTGGCCTAAAATATGGTCTATTCTGGAGAACAATACATTGCATTGGAGAAGAATGTGTACTGTGCTACTGTTGGGTGGTATGTTCCATATATGTCTATGAAGCTGAGTTGATTGATTGTGTTATTTAGATCTTCTGCATCTTTCCTGAGTTTTTTTCTAGTTGTTTTGTCCATCACTGAAAGTGATGAGTTAAAGTCTCCTATTATTGTAGAACTGTCTATTTATCTTTTCAACTGTATAACAGTTTTTTAAATGTATTTTAGAGCTTTGTCATTAGGTGTATAAATATATATTATGGTTATGTCCTCTTGGTTGATTGACCCTTTAATCATTATAGAATATCCTTGTTTGTCTCTTATAATGTATTTTGATTTAAAGCCTATTTTATCAGAGATTATTATTGCCACTCCTCCTCTTTTTGGTTACTGTTTGCTTGATATGTTTTTTTCCATTGTTTGAATTTTAACCTATTCATGTCTTTGTGTCCAAGGTGTGTCTCTTGTAGGCAACACATTACTGGGTCATTTTTTTTTAAATCCATTCTGCCACTCTCTGTCTCTTGACTGCTGCATTTAAACCATTTACATTCAGTGTGATTATTGGTAGGTGTGAATTTACTTCTGCCATCTTGTTATGCTTTAGTTTTGTGGTGTTAATGGTTTCTTTGTTCCACTTAATTTTCTGTGATGAGTTCTTTTTGTTTATGGATCTTCTTTTCCTATTCTTTGTTGTTTGTTGATTTTGTGTCTACTGAACCCTGGTTGCACAGTGGTTAAGAGCTCAACTTCCAGCCAAAAGTTGGCAGTTTGAATCCACCAGCTGCTCCTTGGAAACCCTATGGGGCTGTTCTACTCTATCCTATAGGTTCACTGTCTTAGGCTGGGTTGTCTACGAAGCAAAACCAGTAAAGCGTGTGTGTGTGTATATATATATATATATATATATATAAGAGAGAGAGATTTGTATCAAGGAAATGGCTCACACAGTTGTAGAGACTGGAACATCCCAAGTCTGTGGGTCAAGAAAGAGGCTTCACCTGATTCATGTAGCCACACGGGCTGGTGAAACCAAGATCAGAAGATTGAAGAGCAGGGATCTTGCTGATGTGCTGTGAGATTCGATTAATCCCAAGATCAGCAGGCAAAATCACAGGTAAGGTGCTAGCTCAAGTTCCAAGAAACAGAAGTCAGATGAACAGGAGCCAGGTGCAGGATCCAGAATCAGCAAAAGCCAATGAGCTTTGCCAGAACATCTGCTTATATCTGATGCAGGCCACACGCCCAAGGTAACTCCCCTTCAATTGATTGGCTATTCATAGCAGATCCCATCATGGGAGTGATCACATATCATATCTCAACAGGGAAGTGATCACAACATTATAAAACTGCTAAAACACTGAGAATCATGGCCCAGCCAAGTTGACACACAATCTTAACCATCACAGTTGCTATGAGTAGGAATCGACCCGAGGGCAAAGGGTTTTGAGTTTTTTTGATTTTCTTTTTTATTTTGGTGAGTAGATTTATTAATTTTCTTTGTGGTTACTCTGAAATTTACCTGTATCTTTCTAAGTTGAAAACAGTCTGTTATATCTTAATATTGTCTTAACTTCCTCTCCACGTGGAAGTGCTGTAACTATACCATTTATTCCTCCTTTTCGTTTTGAAGTTGTCATAATTTACAGATTGCCATCTGTGGTTTCCTGTTTTCAGTTTTGTGGCTTTATTTTACTTTTGTGAATTCTTTATCTGGTTTGGTATCTGGATAATACTGTCATGTGTCTTAGTTTCAGGTTGTTATCTAATGTCATTTGTTCTCTGTTCAAAGGACATCCTTTAATATTTCTTGTAAGATTGGTCTGGTTTTTATAAATTATCTTAATTTCTGTTTTTCTGGGAATGTCCTACTTTCGTCATCATATTTGAAAGACAGTTTTGCTAGATTTGTGATTCGTGGTTGGCAATTTTTTTATTTCAGGGTTTTATATATGCCATCCCATTGCCTTCTTGCCTGATGTCTTCTGCTGAGAAATCAGTGCTTAGTCTTATTGGTGCCCCTTTGCATGTGATATTTCATTTTTCATGAGCTGCTCTCAGAATTCTTTCTTCGTCTTTCGTTTTGGAGAATTTGATTATGATATGCCTTGGTGACTTTCTCTTGGGGTTTATCCTGTATGGGGTTCATTGAGCTTGTTGGATGGAAACTTCCTTGTCTTTCATATTAGGGAAGTTTTCTACCAATAAATCTTCAAATATTCTCTCTGTGCTTTTTTTCCCCTTCCTCTTCTAGAATTCCTATTACATGTAAATTATTCCTTTTGATAGCATCCCAAATAACTCTTAGACTTTCTTCATTCTTTTTTTCTGATTGTTCCTCAGTCAAATTAGTATGAAAGGATTTATCTTTATTTCACTGATTCTCCCACTGATTCAATTCTACTTGTATGTCCCTCTATTGACTTATCTATTTCTAATATTTTATTATTAATCTTCTGGATTTCTAGTAGTTGTTTTTGTATGACTTCTAATTATCTATTTATTTTGTCATTTTGCTTTTATAGCTTTCCCAAATTCTTCTAGGGTTTTACTTGTGTTTTCCTTGATCTCTTTGAGAATCCTATAGATAAGTATTTTTAATTCCTTATCAGATACTTCTATTACAATTTCTTCCTCAGGATGATTTTATGCCCTTTTACTTTGCTCACTTGTTTGACCCATCTTAATCTACTTCTTCATATGATTTGTTATTGTCTGCTGTCTATGAGGTATTAAGGTGTTTATTTATTAATTGATTGATTCTATGTATGTTTGTCTTGTGCTGATTTTTGTTTTATTTGTTTTGATGTATCTGGAGCTTTCTTTCTTCTCGTTCTCTTTAGAATATCTTATTTCCTTTGTATTATTTTAATTGTTGTTTTGTGGTACTGGTCTATGTGTGACTTTGGTGGTGTCTGGTGGCTGGGCATGATTTCCTCTCACTCGTGGGTATGGTGTGTCTCACCCACATGTGAGTCTTCTGTGTTTAGGCTCATATGTCTTCCCTTGCCAGATTGAGTGAAGGTGGGAGAGCAGGTTCTTTCCCTGATATTAAGTGACAAGCATTAGGTGCTCAGGGTCCCTCCACAGCCCTGTGGGACCATGGGTTACTTCCAGGCTGGTGCTAGCAGCTAGTGCATCCTCTGGAGATCAGGGCAGGATCTCCATATCCACTGTGAGGGAGTGATAGCTAAATAGACAGGGTAGGCCCTCTGGGTGTGCACAAATTGTCATCTCAGTAGGCGGTAGGGTATCAAGAGGTTTCAGTGCAAGTGCTGGCAACCTGCAGGGACTGTTTGGGTGTGGGATGTGTGAAATAGCAGCTGGCCTGACGTTGGATGAGGGCACTAGGATCTCCTGCTCACTGTTTGGCAGAGGTGCAGATGGCACCCATCAGGATGTGACTGGCATTGAGGTGATGTGTCTGTCTGACTGGTAACCAGGGCATGGGTGCAGGGAACATTCTTGCCGGTCACTGGGTTGGGCACTGTGTGTGTGCACCGCTGGTTGCAGGGTGGTGGGGGCAAGGGTGCACAGGTCACCAGTCACCGGATGGGTGGTAAGGGAACTTGAACTGCTGGTCGCCGGGTGAGTGGGGTCGGGGGGCAGACAGGAGGGTCTCACATCTTTGTTTGCCAGTCTGGCAATGGGAGCACACGCCAGTGATCACCAGGCATGTGGGTCAGCTTTGGGGTAGGCAGAGCGGGCAGAAGCCCCCAGGTGGAGGTCTGACGGCGTAAGAGCATGCGCCGTGGCTAGCTGGGTGGGTGGGGCAGCCTGGGGATGGGTGGAGCAGACACAAGCCTCCAGTCCTACGTCCAAAGGCATGGGAGCGTGTGCCACAGATTGCTGAGAGAGGGAGGGGGGCCATCACTGGTCATGTGGGGGAGATGGGGGAGGGAGGAGGGGAGGAGCGTGTTCCCCTAGTCTCTGGCCTGGGTACCAGGGCATTTCCCGCAGAGTGCAACCAGTGATCAGGACCTGGCCCTGATCAAATGCAAGGGGCAGAAACTGTCCAGAGTCCAGACAGGTGAGGGATCTCTAGCTGCCCCGCCAAAGATCCTCCACTCTGCCAGCACCACCTGCCCAAATGATCAGGATCACTGCTGGTGAGTATTTCTGTTCCTAGTTTCTGGCTCCTTCCCTGTTCTATGGTTGCTTGGATCCCTAGGGCTCTCTCCCGCCTTCTGCACTTCTCCTCCTTAGATCCAGTTCGTGTTCTGCTCACCTTGATTCACTCTGGGTTTGTCTACACTGTATTTCTGTCTCCTCTTGGGGATGCTGTGAAGTTGGCTTCCCATGGTCCTCACCCAGGAATGTTGCTTTGTCTCAAGTTGGCCATGCTGTGCTAGGCCAGCTGGCAGGGTGCCTACAATCCATAAATCTCCTAGTTCTCTGTTTTCATTCAGTTTCTCCTTCCCTTGGATGTTTGACCTAATTTGTCATCCCTATATTTGCTGTTCTGGGTTACCAGACTCATCTGTATCTGTTTCACTTGGTTTCTCAGTTCTTTGCTGTAGGAGGATGGAGTGGTGTGTGTGACTAAGCTGCCATTTGGGCCATTCTGCCCTTCCCACTTATTTTTATAGTTTTATATAGACAGGTACAAATATGTTCATAATTAGCAGGAAAATGGATTTTTTTTTTCCTATGCCTTGGTTTTTTTCACTCAACATTAAGTTACGGAGATACCGTATTAATTCATGTAACTCAAATTTATGCCGTTGGTCTGCTGAGCAGCCTAACATGTTTGTGTGGGTTACATTTAATTTATCCTTTCCCCCATTCACACCTTCTTTTAGGTTGTTACAGTTTGTTATTATGGCAAACACTGATGCAACGAATATCTGCATATATCTCTCCTGATTTTCACCTCCAGGCTGACAACCAAATCACTTCTGTCTTCAAAGATATGAAAGCCATTACCTTGAGAAAGATAATTGTTTCACTAGGGCTGACACCTAAAGTGGAATTTTTGAGTAATAGGGTATGTACATTTTAATTCCCTTCCTTTTTGTGAAGGGGTTTAATTGGCCACACATATTACCAAAATAGGCTCCTCAGAATTTGAAAACTTCAGTGTGCTCTTAAGGAGAATTAGTCAAGAGGATACATGAGAAACTATTTGGCCTCAGCCTACTACTGATATTGGCATAACACTTGTTCCTATGTATTTATATTTTTAATTACAAGTATAATATGACATTACATAAAATGTAGAAGGAGATAAAATGTCATTCATATAGAATTAGAATACCACGGTTTTGAAATCCCAAAGGAGAAAATGAATCTAAGCAAAAATCATCAAAGGCTGCTAAATGTATTAGGTGAAATGTTGATGGAGAACTTTGTAATACTAGATGGATCTGGCTGAACCTTCTGAATAACTTGAACATTACTTATAGTGGAACCACCAGACACTATGTTCATTATGATGTAATGCAACAGGAAGAGTATGACACCACCTAGCAAGGGTTCTTTGCAAAATAAAGCTGAACCTAAACGTAATCAAGTATCTGGGTCTAACTGACAGCTAAAGGAAATCCAAGGCCTGAAGAAAGATATTAAATAACACTTTCAGATATCAACCAAATCTAGAACATGGGAAATTCAACAGAATGAATGATCCAGTTCTTCTGCAAGTAAATGGCATGAAAAAGCGGTGCTATTAAAAATCATTTAAATAGTTCTGAGAGACTTATCACCAAACAAAAGGTATAAATTTTATTGGATCCTGATTAGAACAGATCAACTGTAAAAAGACATTTTTTAGAAAACCAGGGAAAACTGGACAAAGTGTATTAGATACTGCTAAGAAGTGATTGTTTATAACCAAGATGATAGTAATGGCTTAATCCAAGTCTCCCAACACAAGCTCCAAAAGAAAAGAAGGAAGGAAGGAACAGAGGGAGGGAGGAGGGAAAACATAAAGAACAAGTAAAATTATATAAAACCCATACTTTCTGCATAATTAGAAGACAGAGAATGTCCAAACCCCCACAGGGTTTTCTAGGCTGTAATCTTTACAGGAGAAGTTTGCCAGGTCTTTTTCTTGCAGACCCTCTGAGTGGATTTGAACCACTAACCTTTCAGTTAGCAGCCAAGTGCTTCACCAATGTGCCAACAGGGCTCATTATATTGTGGGTTAGTGGGAATTAAATTTATTATGGTCAGAGATAGGTGCTACAAAAAAGTGAGAAGGATAAATGAGCCCTGTGGTGTTGGATTGAAATTAGAGATATCAGTTCCTTAAATGCAGGGATATATAAATATAGATATAGATATATATAGATAGATATACAGACATATATATGTCTGTGTGTAGGTATAAGTGTGTGTACATATATATATTTCCTAGCATGGTTCACTGCAAGACCTAGAAGCCATAATACCCCAGTAATGATGAACACACCTAGCAACCAGATCTTAGTTTCTAAATAACATCTCCACTAAAAAATTCCAGCACTCATTGGTGAAAGAAGCATGTGTTGGAGCATAAGACTGGAACATCTTGTGCTAGAAAATAGGAAAGTACTGAAAAAATTATGGAGACACGTCAAAAGGACATGGGATTTAGCATGAACGGCTCTCATTGGCCAAATCTGGGACAAAAAGAGCATCAGAATAACTAACGACAGCATGCGCTAACCCACTGGTTAAGTAAGAGTCCATGAGTCCATGTTGATGTCAATCAGTCAAATAAAGAAAGAAATAAAGAAGAAGAAAAAGCTCTTCCTTCCAGTAGAAAGCCAACTAATAAATGTATAAGAAAATTTGAAATTAGAAAGTCATCATCTGGTAATCACCATAGCAATAATTTCGTTCAGGCAACAATCATCAATTAACGCTAAAAACTAGTGGATAGAAGTTTGAGGAGTAACTGGATACTTACACAGACTCAGAGTATCTCTCCAAAAGATATTTAGTTATTTCAAAGGGGAAAAATAGTTACTTTATGGTTTTTAAACTGATTAAGTTTAACATCACCAGTAATGGTACAAATTAAAATTATGTGCCTCCTGATATACAGGCAGTCCTTGGGTTACAAATGTCTGACTTATGGACAACTCATACTTCAGAATGGACTGCCATAAAGCCTATTATATTAAAAATTTGACTTAAATGCATACAATGGTTTGTAATAACAAATGCATGCACTACTTTGTGATGCTCATGAAAACACTGTGTGGTTTGAAAGAGTTTCTTAAGTGTTTTATATGTATTGAAAAGTAAACTATATACTATATACTGTAAAAAGGGTGTGAGAGTGGCGTCTGACCTCCTCTAACTTCACAAGGGGGAAGGAGAATCAAGATCAACTGCACAAGGTTGATTCCTATGAGGCGGGGATCAGACATGCCTCTTCTGTCTGCCATCCTTACCAGTTCTGACACCAACCGTCCCTCCCATGGCACTCTCTACTTCTCTGCTGGGTTTGGTAATTCATTGCAATGGCCACACAGACCACACTCACGAGTATGGTGTTTATTAGGGAAGTAACAGGTTACAATTCAGGTTTAAGATACACTTCGTCCATCAAGATACCTATTCTCAGCCGTGTTCAGGGGCATGCCTCTCTGACCCTTGGCCTCTGCCCTGCTTGGGCAAATGTTACAAAACTCTTTTCACTCTGCCAATAAATGTCCAGAGGCACCCTACTCTGCCTGCAAGCCTCCTGCCCAAAGGCACTCAGCTTTCTTGCTCCATGGGCCGGGAAGCCCACCACGCCATCTCCTGCTGTCGTTTCTCTGCCACCGCTTCTTGAGAGCTCTCTCTGTCTCCTCATTCCAGGAGGTTCTCAGCACAGGAATCCCAGGTCCAAAGGCTGTGCTTTCTGCTCCTGGCTGTTCTTGATTGGTGGTAGTGGTATCCTCTCTTTTCTGCTTCTGGGATGGCTCATTTCAAGCCCAGAGGGATGGCAAAACTGACCATCCCCTTGGTGGGCCACAGTTACAGTATTTTCACAGTCCCATCTGATTACTTGGGTGGGAGTTACAAGACCATGGCGAGAAAGACCACACAAAAGTGATCCGTCTCACCACAGTACTAAGACAAACATTTGACTGACTGACACTAAATAAGGACCGTATATACCTGTTCCAATTTACCTACAATTCAACTTAAAGACAGATTTAGGAACGGATCTCTTTCGTAACCCTGGGACTGTCTGTAATGCACTGAGGACACAATATCACTTCTGTGATATTCCTGAATCTAATCATGAGGATTAGACAATGCAAACTGAGGGATATTGTACAAAGTAATTGGCCTGTACACTTCAAAACGTTAACGTTAAGGAATATTAAGGCAAAGGAAGACCGAGGAATTATTCCAGATTAAAGGAAACTAGAGATACAAAAAAACAACTGAGTGCAACGCATGATTCAGGATTTTTTTTTTTTTTTTTTTTTGCTATAAAGGACTATTGGATAAAGTCTGAATAAAGCCTACCTATTAAATAAAATTATCATGTCCGGGGCCAGGTACATAATTTGCAAAGCCCAGTGCAAAATAAAAATGCAAGCCCCGTTCAAAAACTATTAAGGAGTTCAAGATGGCAACAGCAGAACATTAACCAAGCACAGAGCCTTCTGAGTACAGGCCCCTGTGTGATTGCACAGGTCACAAGCCTGTGAAGCTGGCCTTGATGCATAATGTTAATTTCCTGATTTTGATCCTTGTATTGTGATTATGCAAGAGAATGTTCTTATTTTTAGGAAATTGTTGTTGTTAGGTGTCCTCGAGTCAGTTCCTACTCATAGCGACCCTATAAGACAGAGTAGAATTGCCCTATAAGATTTCCAAGGAGCGGCTGGTGGATTTGAACTGTCGACCTTTTGGTTAGTAGCTGAGCGCTTAACCACTAGACCACCAGGGCTCCAGGAAACTCACACTGTAGAATTTAGGGGTAAAAGGACATCGTGTCTGCAATTTATTCTCAAATGATTTAAAGAAAATGTAGCATGTGCGTGCATGTGGGTGGGTGGAAGGATGAATACAGCAGATGAAGTGCAACATTAACATTTGGAGAATCAAGATAAAGGTATACAGGTATTCTTTGTACTATTCTTCCAACTTCCTGTAAGTCTAAAATTGTGTCCAAATTTTTTTAAAACACATATACACACAATAGAAATTATTTTGCTCATTTGATAATGGAATGTTGGTTTTATTTTTTTAATCATTATCTATTACATATTTTAAATATACATGAAATGAGTAGTTCAAAAAGTTAATAATTATGAAATCCAGGTTGTGGGAGGGAGGAAGAAAAACACAAAGAACAAGTAAAACTATAAAAAAACTCATGCCTTCTGCATAATTAGAAGACAGAGAATGTTCAAACTTCAAATTACATGATTGAGCAATTGGTGTGCCTCTATGTATGTTTTAAGATTTTCATCATAAAGTTTTTTAAAGAGTCATTCTTAATGACTCTTGCTTAATGTCATCATTTTTGTGTATTCCCTTCCAGTCTTTGGTGTGATGCATGTATTTTATATGATTTTAATCATGTTTTACACACCATTTCAATCCTGCCCATTTCAATTTTCACATTGCCAGAGTCTTCCTAATTTGCTTTTCAATGGCTGCATGCTAGTTCATTGGCCAGATAATATACTGAATCATTCCTCTGTTGTTGAACTGTAGTATGCTTATAATGTTCCATCCAAATAAATAGTGTTTGGATGGCTTTTCCCAATTTGAGGTCATTTTCACAGGAAAGATTTCCAGAAGTAGGATTTCTGAATCACAGACATGATTATGTTTGTGAATCTTGAAGCATTTTGCCAAATTGCTTTCCAAAAAGTAGCAGCAATTTATACTATATGACAGTATCCATCAGGGATTAGCATTAATTTTTTAACTGGTACTAGGGTTGTGTTACTTGCATCTTTCTGATTCCTCTTTTGTGAATTGTTCTGTCTCATACCTCTGTTGGGATCTTAATGTTCTTCAAAATCTGCATGAGTTCTTTGAGTAATAAAGATATTACCTTTTGTACCATGTTTGCCTCAAATATTTTCTCTGAAAAACTCTCTTTAAATGGAAGGAGAATGTGTAGCTCTGTCTTAGTAACTAGACATCCATTATAAAAACCACTTCGCATATTCGTTTAGTCCTGGTGAGGTAATTATTAGCTTTGAAAACAAAATATTTATATTTATCCAGAATATAAAATATTACAAAAGGCTTTCTCTTGAGATAATTTTCCAATGACTACAAAATATCCCACCTACATCTTCATGATCAAAACAACTAACTTCTGAGGTGGAGCCAACATGATGCCATAGATAGACATGCCATGCTATCCCTCTGCAATAAAGACCCCAAAAACTAAGTAAAACAGATACAAACGTCAATCCTGGAACCCTAAGGATCAAATGAAGGAATAAAGAACTAGATCAAACACCAAATGGAAGAAGACACTGACAGAAAACAGAGAAATAGGAGAGGTTCCCTGCAAACTAACATTACACAGCGTCACCATCTTGGAACACAGCCAGAAATGACCCCAGACAGGGAGTATGGGAAGGCAACTTCACAGTGCTCCCAACAAGAAACAGAGCACTCGGTGACCAGAGAAACATGCTTTCCCATCCTTCACCCTTCTGCCCCATGTGCAACCTCCACCCCTTCCCAATGGGCCACACCATGCCACTTGGCTAGAAAGCCACCAGCCACCCCGGGTCTGCCCCACCTCCACCCGCCAGCTCCTGCTGTGCCGTTTTTCCCTTTTTCTTCCTTTTCTTTCTCCCTCCCCCCAGCACTGTACGCCACCACCACCCCCTTTCCTGCAGGACCATGCCACATCACCATGGTGTGAAATCCATCAACTCACTGCCACCCCAGGTCCACCCTGCTCCCACTCGTCAGTCTCTGCTGTGCCACCATTTTTTCTTTGCTTTCTTTCTTTCTCTTCATTCTTTGCTTTCTTTCTCCTAACTAGTCCCATACGCCACATACCCTACCTCTGCCACCATATCCCACTGTGACTAAAGAGCCACTGGCCTGCCCTTGCCCAGGTCCACCTTGCTCCCATCTGCCAACTCCTGCCACATCATCATTATTTTTTTTCTCTTTTTTTTTTTTCTTTCCCCTCCCACCTAGCCCCGTACGCCACCTCCCCTGCCTTCCCACCAGTCCTCAGGTCCACCCTACCTCCACTCACTAGCTCTCACTGTGCAGCCAGTTTTTAAATTTATTTTTATCTTTTTATTATTTTTTTCTCTCTTTCTTCCTTTTATTTCTCCCTCCTGCCTAGCCTTGTATGACACCTCACCCCCTTCTCACCATATCCCACCACACAACTGCAGATAGAAAGCCACTAGCCTGCTGTTGCCCTGGCTCCACCATGTCCCCACCCGCCTGTGGGCCACAGTCACTTGGCTAGAGAGACACCAGCTCACTGCTGAACCAGGTTTGCCCTGCACCCAGCAGCCAGTTCCCCCAGCACCGTATCTTTTTTTGGTATTTTTGATTGTTTGTTTTTTCTCTCTCTCCCTCTTCCTTCCTTTCTTTTCCCACCTACCTAAGCCCATGAGAAGTTCCCATCCCTGCACCAATCAGCTAGAGAGCCACCGGTACACAGACTCCCCAGGTCTGTGCCATCCCCATCAGCTGGCTCCCTCAGTGCCATATTTTATTGTTTGTTTGTTTTTGTTTCTTCTCTCTCTGTCTCTCTCATTTCCTTCCTTTCCTTTCTCCCACTCACATAGCCCTGTGAGCCATCCTTGACCCTTCTCAAAGGGCCATGCTGCACCATTCAGCTAGACAGCCATCAGCACATGGCCTGCCTGGTTCCTTGAGTCCCCCACTGGCTGGCTACCGCAGCACCATATTTGGTTCTTTGTTTTTGTTTGTTTGTTTCTTCCCTCTGTCCCTTCCTTCTTTTCCTTTCTCCCATCCACCTAGCCCCATGAGCCATTCCTGCCCCTTCTCGATGGGCCATGCTGCACCACTCAGCTAGAGAGCCACCAGCACACAGCCTCCCTTGTTCCATACCACCCCCACTGGCCGGCTCCCTCACTGCCATATTTTTTGTTTGTTTTTGTTTCTTCTCTTTCCGTCCCTTCCTTCCATTCCTTTCTCCCACCCACCTATTCCTGTGAGCCATTCCCGTCCCTTCTCAATGGGCCATGGCACACTGCTCAGCTAGATCAAGGGGAAAAAAATCAAATACGTAGAAGCTGAATAACACCGTGCTTAAAAACAACTGGATAATAGAAGAAATCAAAGAGGGAATAAAAAATTCCTAGAATCAAATGAGAATGAAAATACATCATACCAAATCTTCAACACACAGCAAAAACATAGGTCAACTTACAGCAATAAAGACACACAACAAAAAAGAAGAATGGGCCAAAATCAAAATGTCAGTCCTACAACTAGGAAAAATAGACAACAGCAAAAGAAGCCCAGAAGTAACAACAAAAAGGGCACCAGAAGAAAGAAAATAATAAAGACTAGCACAGAAATAAATGAAATAGAGAACAGCAAAACAAAAGAAAGAATCAACAAGACCAAAAATGAGTTCTCTGAAAAGATCAACAAAATCAGGAAACAATTGGCCAAACTGATAAAAGAAAATCAGGAGATGAAGCAAATAACTCAAATAAAACTTAAGATGGGACATTACAACAGAGCCAACTGAAATAAAAAGGATCATAACAGAATACTATGAAAAATTGTACTCCAACTAATCTGAGAACCTAGAAGAAATGGACAAATTTCAAGAAACACTTTGCCTACTAAACTAATACAAACTAAGGTATAAAATCTGAACAAACTCATAACAATAGAAGAAGTAGAAGAGATGATAAAAAAATTTCCAGGAAAAAAAAAAAAAAACTCTAGCCCAGAAGGCTCCATTTGAGAATTCTACCAAACATTCAGAGAAGAGCTCACATCTGTACTACTCAAACTATTTCAGATGATACAAAAGGAAATATCCTCCCAAACTCATTCTATGAAGCCAGCATAACCCTGATACCAAAGTCAGGCAAAGAATCACAAAAAAGAAAATTACGGACCAATATGCCTCATGAACATGTTGTTTTTGTTGTTGTTGGGTGCTGTCGAGTTGGTTCCAACTCATAGTGACTCTGTGTACAACAGAACAAAATACTGCCCAGTCTGGCACCATCCTTATGATCATTGTTATGCTTGAGCCCATAGTTTCAGCAACTGTACCAATCCATCAGGGTGAGGGTTTTCTCCTCCTTTACTGACTCTTCAATTTACCAAGCATGATGTCTTTCTCCAGGGACTGGTCACTCCTGATAACATATCCAAAGTAATGTGAGATATAGTCTCGCCATCCTTGCTCCTAAGGAGCATTCTGACTGTACTTCATCCAGGACAGATTTGTTCATTCTTTTGGCAGTATATTCAACATTCTTCACCAACACCATAACTGAAAGGCATCAGTTCTCCTTTGGTCTTCCTTATTCATTGCCCAGCTTTCACATGCATATGAGGCGATTGAAAATAACATGGCTTGGGTCAGGTGCACCTTAGTCCTTAAAGTGACAGCTTTACTTTTTAACACTTTCAAGAAGTCTTTTGCAGCAGATTTGCCCAAATGCAATGTGTCACTTGATTTCTTGACTGCTGCTTCCATGGGTGTTGACTGTGGTTCTAAGTAAATGAAATGCATGACAACTTCAATATTTTCTCCGTTTATCATGATGCTGCTTATTCGTCTAGTTGTGAGGATTTTTGTTTTCTTTATGTTGAGGTATCATCCATACTGAAGGCCATAGTCTTTGAACTTAATCAGTAAGTACTTCAAGTCCTCTTCACTTTCTGCAAGCAAAGTTGTGTCATCTGTATAATGCAGGTTGTTAATGAATCTTCCTCCAATCCTGATGCCCCATTTTTCTTCATATAGTCCAGCTTCTCAGATTATTTCCTCCATGCATCTGTTAGTTTGTCATACTGTGGGGGATTATGTGGTGCTGAGATGCTGGAAGCTAAGCCATTGGTATTCAAGTACCAGCAGGGTCATCCATGGCGGACAGGTTTCAGCTAAGCTTCCAGACTAAGACAGACTAGGAAGAAGGACCTGACAGTCAACTTCTGAAAGAAGTTAACCAGTGAAAACCTTATGAATAGCAGCAGAACATTGTATGATGTAGTGCCAGAAGATGAGCCCCTCAGGTTGGAAGGCACTCAAAGGACAAGTGGTGAAGAGCTGCCTCCTCAAAGTAGAGTCTACCTTAACGACATGGATGGAGGAAAGCTTTTGGGATCTTCATTTACTGATGTAGCACAACTCAAAATGAGAAGAAACAGCTGCAAACATCCATTAATAATCAGAACCTGAAATGCAGGAAGTATGAGTCTAGGAAAATTGGAAATTGTCAAAAATGAAATAGGATGCATAAATATTGATATCCTAGGCATTACTGAGCTGAAATGGACTGGTATTGGCCATTTTGAATCAGACAATTTTATGGACTACTATGCCGGGAATGACAACTTGAAGAGGAATGGTGTTGCATTCATCGTCAAATAGAACATTTCAAGATCTATCCTGAAGTACAATGCCGTCAGTGATAGGGTAATATCCATACACCTATAAGGAAGACCAGTTAATACAACTATTATTCAAGTTTATGCACCAACCACTATGGCCAAAGATGAAGAAACTGAAGATTTTTACCAACTTCTGCAGTCTGAAATTGATTGAACATGCAATCAGGATGCATTGATAATTACTGGTGATTGGAATTTGAAAGTTGGAAACAAAGAAGGATTGGTAGTTGGATAATATGGCCTTGGTGACAGAAATGATGCTGGAGATTGCATGACAAAATTTTGCAAGACTAACGACTTCATCACTGCAAATACCTTTTTCAACAACATAAACAGCAACTGTACACGTGGACCTCGCCAGATGGAATATACAGGAATCAAATCGTCTACATCTGTGGAAGGAGATGATGGTAAAACTCAATATCATCAGTCAGAATAAGGCCAGGGGCTGACTGTTGAACAGACCATCAATTGCTCATATGCAAGTTCATGTTGAAGCTGAATAAAATTAGAACAAATCCAAGAGAGCCAAAGTACAATCTTGAATATATTCCACCTGATTTTAGAAACCATCTCAAGAACAGATTTCACACATTGAACACTAATGACTGAAGACTGGATGAGATGTGGAATGACATCAAGGACATCATACATGAAGAAAGCAAGAGGTCATTAAAAAGACAAGAAAGAAAGAAAAGACCAAAATGGATGTCAGAAAAGACTCTGCAAGTTGCTCTTGTACATAGAGTAGCTAAAGCAAATGGAAGAAATGATGAAGTGAAAGAGCTGAACAGAAGATTTCAAAAGATGGCTCGAGAAGACAAATTAAAGCACTATAATAACATGTGCAAAGACCTGGAGTTAGAAAACCAAAAGGGAAGAACACACACAGTATTTCTCAAGCTGAAAGAATTCAAGAACAAATTCAAGCCCTGAGTTGCAATAGTAAAGGATTCCGTGGGCAAAATACTGAGCAACACAGGAAGCATCAAAAGAAGATAGAAGGAATACACAGTCATTGTATGAAAAAGAATTGGCTGACATTCAATCATTTCAGGAGGTAGTATATGATCAACAACCAATGGTACTGAAGGAAGAGGTCTAAGCTGCAGTGAAGGCATTGGCAAAAAAACAAGACTCCAGGAATTGACGGAATACCAACTGAGATGTTTCAACAAATGGATGCAGCACTGGAAGTGCCCACTCATCTATGCCATGAAATTTGGAAGACAGCTCCTGGCCAGATGACTGGAAGAGATCCATATTTATGCCTGTTCCAAAGAAAGGTGAGTAACTGAATGTTAAAATATTGAACAATATCATTAATATCCACACAAGTAAAATTTTGCTGAATATCATTCAAAAGCAATTGCAGCAGTATATCAACAGGGAACTGCCAGAAGGTCAAGCCAGATTCAGAAGAGGACGTGGAACAAGGGATATCATTGCTGATGTCAGATGGATCCTGGCTGAAAGCAGAGAATACCAGAAAGATGTTTACCTGTGTTTTATTGATTATGCAAAGGCATTCGACAGTGTGGATCATAACAAATTATGGATAACATTTCGAAGAATCGGAATTCCAGAACACTTAACTGTGCCCACGAGGATCCTGTACATGGATCAAGAGGTAGTCAGTGGAACAGAACAAGGGGATATCGCGTGGTTTAAAGTCAGGAAATGTGTGCATCATGACTGTATATTTTCATCACTCTTATTCAGTCTACATGCTGAGCAAATAATGATCATGAACATAGATGTAAAAATTCTCAAAAATTTCTAGCCAGTAGAATTCAGCATCATATATAAAAAAAAAAATACACCACAACCAAATGGGATTCATACCAGGTATGCAAGGATGGTTCAATATTAGAAAATCAATCAACGTAATCCACACATAAATAGAAAAAAAGAAAAGAATCACATGATCATCTCAATCAACGTAGAAAAGGCATTTGATAAAGTCCAACACACATTCCTGATAAAAAAAAACTCACAGTAAAATAGGAATAGACGTTAAATTCCTCAACATAATGAAGGACGTCTATACAAAACTATCATCCAACATCATTCTCAATGGAAAGAAGCTGAAAGAATTCCTTCTGATAACAGGAAAATTGCAAGGATGCCCTTTATCACCACTCCTATTTAACATTGTGGCAGAAGTCTTAGCTAGAGCAATAAGACAAGAAAAAGAGATAAAGGGCATCTAAATTGGAAAAGAAGAAGTAAAACTATTCCTATTCACAGATGATATGATCCTATACATACAGAACCCTAAAGATCCTCAAGAAAACTACTGGAACTAATAAAAACATTCATCAGAATAGAAGGACACAAGATCAACACAAAAAAATCACTTGGATTTAGAAAATGTCATGGAAGCGCCATAGACACATCCAAACTCCCTGAGGGACTGAATTGCTGGGCAGAGGGCTATGGGGACCATGGTCTTGGGGAACATCTAGCTCAACTGGCATAACACAGTTTATAAAGGCAATGTTCTACATTCTACCTTGGTGAGTAGCGTCTGGGGTCTTAAAAGCCTGTGAGCAGCCATCTAAGATACTCCACTGGTCTCACCCCTTCGGGAGCAAGGGAGAATGAAGAGAACATGATACAAGGAAAAGATTAGTCTGAAGGACTAATGGACCACAGCTACCAAGGCCTCCACCAGACTGAGTCCAGTACAGCTAGATGGTGCCCAGCTACCACCACTGACTGCTCTGACCGGGATCACAACAGAGGGTTCTGGATAGAGCTGGAGAAGGATGTAGAACAAAATTCTAACACACACCAAAAAAATACCAGACTTACTGGCCTGGCAGAAACTAGAGAAACCCCTAGAATATTGCCCCCAGACACCCTTTTAGCTCTGTAATGAAGTCACTCCTGAGGTTCACCCTTCAGCCAAAGATTAGACAGGTCCATAAAACAAAACGGGATTAATGAATGAGGTATAGCAGTCCAGGGACAAGGACTAGAGGGCAGAAGGGGACAGGAAAGCTGGTGATAGGGAACCCAAGGTTGAGTAAGGATAGTGTTGACATGTAGTGGGGTTCTTAACCATTGTCATAGGGCAATATGTGTACTAACTGTTTAATGAGAAACTATTTTGCTCTGTAAACCTTCATCTAAAGTGATAATAGCAGCACAAGTGGAAGAACATAATTGATGTAAATGAATTGTACACGTAGAAATTTTTGAAATGGTGTATCTTTGGCTATGGATATTTTCACCAATAAAAAAAGGTGTCCTCCAAGGTCGAGAAGGGAGAGTGTTGACCAATTGTTAACCAATGTCATAAAACAATATGTGTACTGACTGTTTAATGAGAAAATATTTGTTCTGTAAACCTTCACCTAAAGTACAATAAAAATTTTTTTTAAAATCACTTGGATTTCTATTCACCAATGAAGAGAATTTTAAAAAGAAAATCAGGAAAACAATACCATTCATGGTAGCCCCTAAAAAGATAAAATACTTAGGAATAAATCCAACCAGGGATGTAAAACACCTATGCAAAGAAAATTACAAAACACTGCTGCAAGAAACCAAAAGAGACCTACATAAATGGAAACACGTACAATGCTCATAGATAGGAAAACTCAACACAATGAAAATGTCAATTCTACCCAAGGCAATCTACAGGTACAACACAATCCTGATCGAAATACCAGCAGCATTCTTTAAGGAAATGAAAAACTAATCGCCAACTTTATATGGAAAGGGAAGAGGTCGCGGATAAGCAAAGCATTATTGAAGACAATAAAAAAAAAAAAAAGTAGGAGGCCTCACACTACCTGATCTCAGAGCCTACTATACAGTTATGATAGTCAAAACAGCCTGTTTTGGGTACCACAGACACATAGGCCAATGGAACAGAATTGAGAACCCAGATGTAAATTAATCCATCTATGGCCAGCTGATCTCTGACAAAGGACCAAAGTCCATTAAACGGGGAAAGACAGTCTTTTAACAAATGGTGCTAGCAAAACTAGATGTTTATCTGCAAGAAAAATGAAACAGGACCCATACCTCACACCATACACAAAAACTAACTCAAAATGGATCAAAGACATAAATATAAAACCTAAAACAATAAAGATCATAGAAGAAAAAATAGGAACAACGCTAGGGGCCCTAATACATGGCATAAACAGAATACAAACGATAACTAACAATGCACAAACACCAGAAGAGAAACTAGGTAACTGGGATCTCCTAAAATTAAAAACTCAGGCCCATCCAAAAAATTTACCAAAAGAGTAAAAAGAGAACGTACAGACTAGGAAAAAATTTTTGGCTACAACATATCCAACGTGAGTCTAATCTGTAAAATCTATAGAATACTTCAACACCTCAATAACAAAAAGAGAAATAATCCAATTAAAAAATGGGCAAAGGATACAAACAGACACTTCAACAAAGAAGACATTCATTCAGGCAGCTAACATGAGGAAATGTTTATTTGCCATTAGAGAAATGCAAATCAAAACTACAGTGAGATACCATCATACTCTGACATTATTGGCACTAATCAAAATAACAGAAAATAACAAATATTGGAGACACTGTGGGGAGATTGGAACTCTTATGGACTGCTGGTGGGAATGTACAATAATACAACCAGTATGGAAAACGATATGGCACCTCCTTAAAAAACTAGAAATATAAATACCATATGATCCAGCAATTCCACTCCTAGGAATATATCCTAGAGAAATAAGAGCCATCACATGAACAGACACATGTACAGCCATGTTCATTGCAGCATTATTCACAATAACAAAAAGATGGAAACAAGTGCCCATCAGCAAATGAATGGATAAACAAATTATGGTACATACACACAATGGAATACTATGCAACAATAAAGAACAATGATGAATCTGGAAAACACCTCACAACATGGATGAATCTGGACAACAATATGTTGAGTGAAATAACTCAATCACAATAGGACAAATATTGTATGAGACCACTATTATAAAACCCCAAGAAAAAGTTTACACACAGAAAAAATCAATCTTTGATGATTATGAGTGAGGGGATAGATGGAGAGGGAAATCACAAACTAGATAGTAGATTAAGTGTTAACTTCAGTGAAGGGAAAGACAACACACAATATAGGAAAAGTCAGCACAGCTTGACCAAGGCAAAGTCATGGAAATTTCCTAGACACATACAAACACCTTGAGGGACCGAGTTACTGGGGCCGATGGCTGGGGACCATGGTCTCAGGGACATCTAGGTCAATTGGCATAACATAGTTCATAAAGAAAATGTTCTACATCCTACTTTGATGAGTAGTGTCTGGGGTCTTAAAAGCTTTCGAGAGGTCATCTAAAACACATCTGTTGGTCTCATCACATTCGGAGCAAAGGAGAATGAAGAAAACCAAAGACACAAGTAAAATATCAGTTCAAAGGACAAATAGACTACCTGAACGACAGCATCGTTTGATTTCTTGACTGCTGCTTCCATGGGTGTTGATTATGGATCCAAGTAAAATGAAATCCTTGACAACTTCAAAATTTTCTGTTTATCATGATGTTGCTTATTGGTCCAGTTGTCAGGATTTTTGTTTTCTTTATGTTAAGGTATAATCTGTACTGAATGCTGCTGTAGTCTTTGATCTTCATCAGTAAGTAAGTAAAGAATAACTTAAGGAAAGTTAAAAGAAGCAGAAAATACGGAAACATGAGCCTTAGAATTGCTGTATCCCTCTCCACCCCGACCCTGGCCCTTACGTGACTGCAAAAGGATTCTACAGAAACCCAGTTAAAAGTGCCCATTGATGTCTGGACAATGGGGATTAATTAACCCAGCACTATTTGCAATGATAAAAGACTGGAAACAATCTGAATGTCCCTCCATGAAGAAACTGTCAAATAAATTGAGGTTTATCAGAGGAGCAGAATATTATGCAGTCTTTAAAATTAATAAGGCAGAACTATGTGCATTCATATGGACAGTTGAATATGTATATTACAATTATTAATTATTTATTAATTTATTATACTGTCAATAAATAATAATATATTATTAATTGAAAAGAACAGAGACAAAATGTTCTATTTGACATGATCTCATTTATGTAAATAAATATAAAGATTGGGAAATGAATGTACTTGCTAAAGCAGTTAGAGATAGACATAGAGATACAGATTTAGATCCAATTAGAAAAAAAGAGACAATGGTTTATGTGCTGTTTAAAAGTTTGAAAGACTATAAACTGTATGTAATGGCTATTGCCAGGAAATGATAAAGAGAGGGTGTTGGTTTCATTATTTCTGTAACTTGTTTTGTTGCTCCAAAATCTGTGACAGTGGACAAAATCTGAGGACAAGCAGTGTTAAACATCCCACATTCTGAAGAGTCACCAAGGAAGTGCCAAGCAGTGGCCAGCAAATAGGAATAGACTCCTCCTTCAGACCTTATTAAAAGGTGTCAAACCCACTCATTACCTCAACCCCCACTCCTGCCCACCTTAACCCCCATTAAAGCCTATATATGCGGACGCTCAGGGCTGAGAAGGAAAGACTTGTAGGAAAGTTTCCTCCCCCACCAAGCTAAGTGATGGAGGACTCCAGGAGTTTTAGACACCTACAAAAAGGGAATATTTGCCCCTCGTTCCCTATCTAGATACCTGCTTAGGCTGTTCATCTGGCCTACACCTACCTGAGCAAGAGAAATAGAGTAGGAAGAAGGTGTGATGGCCAAGAGTGAGGACACCAGCCAAGCAGCCCACACGCTTGTCATTTGAGTAGCAAGTTCTCTGAGGGTCAAGCAAAGCCCACAGATGGCTGGCTTTGGGTTGTCTTGCCTTGGCACCGTCTGTGATGGTTAAGATTGTATGTCAACTTGGCTAGACCATTATTCTAAGTGTTTTAGCAGTTGTATAATGTCGTGATCACCCCCATGATGGAATCTGCTGAGTTGTACTGGTGGAGGCGGGGCCTGTGGCAGCTCACCACCCTCTCAATTTCATCTCTCTGCCTTTTGCCAGTTACTTTCTGCCTGATCACTTTGCCAAGGTTTTTGGCTTGTTCCAGACTCAGCAGCTGCCTCTTGTTGTCTCAACTCCGGTTCGTGGGACTTGAGCTAGCAGCTTACCTGTTGATCTTGGAATTCGTCGAACTTCTCAGCCTGTGAGCAAGAGTCCGGTTCTCTGACCTGCTGACCTTGGGTTCACCAGCCCTTACAGCTATGCCAGTCAGGAGAAACCTTGCAGTCTTGTCAGCTGATCTTGGAATTCATTGACCTTCACAGCCTGTGAGCGGGAGCCCCTATCCGACCTGCCGACCTTGGATTCACCAGCTTCTGTGGCTAAGCGAACTGGGAGAGGCCTCTACCCTGATCTGTGGACTTGGGACATTTTAACCTCTACAATTGCACGAGCTATTTCCTTGATATAAATCTCTCTATATATATATTTACATGCTTTACTGGTTTTGCTTCTCTAGAGAACCCAGCCTAAGACACCATCCAAGAGCTTGATGCACCCAGAGATGGAAATCCAGCAGCAAGAGGCCTCTGGGGGCTATGAGGGGAACCATGGTTGTGGAAGGTTGCTGCCCAATTAGGGTCTGTGTCCTGTAGCAGTCGAGCCAATGAAATGTACTCCAAGTCAGAAAGAGAAAGTTCATTAGGAGGTGACACCAACGGGGAGTCTGACAGCAATGCAGGCTGTCTTTATGGAGTCCCAAAAGGCAATTTTACATTAGAGCTTATATATGATCTTTACAAGGGTTGGAAGTGTCTTTGTAGCCCACAGATGGCATGGCCGGATGAGTTATTCATTACAAGATAATTACAAGAGATTCTATCAGACTAAAGAGATACATGCCAGACATCTCCTTATCAGGCTAAAGATTTACAGATTGCACATCTAGGCTCTAATCTCCATGTGGAGGGTTGTAAATCACAGGTAGCAGGACAGAACAAAACAAAGTAATTAACAAAGGTATGCAGTTAGGAGAAAGCAGGCAGAAAAAAACTTATAGGTTCATCACGGTGTTAGTTATGTCAAACTCTCAATCACCCATTTTGAAAAGGAGAAAACATGCTGTGGAGTATTAGGGTCACAAGGTGAGGGAGAAAGGTGAAGGAGGTTGAGCCAGAACTGGGTTTCCCACCTCAGGGAACTGTGAAGAGTGGAGGCCTTGAAGAGAGGCCCCCAAAGAACACACACAGGCCAGGGTTTGGACACCTGTTACACCAAATGCATCAACCGCTAGTCAGTGTTAGCCAAAGAAGCAACCAAACAGAGGGTTTTAATCACCTGTCACTTATGTAGAAAAAAATAAAAAAAACAAACTCGTTGCCATCAAGTCGATTCCATCTCATGGTGACCCCATGTGTTATAAAGAAGAACTGCTTTCCACAAGGTTTTCTTGGCTATAATCTTTATGGAAGCAGATCATCAGGTTTTCTTCCACAGCATCTCTGGGAGAGTTTGAACCACCAACTTTTCAGTTAGTAGATGAGCACGAACTGTTTGTGCCACCCAGGAACCATTGTCCCTCCTTGCCTTAATCCTGAAGGAGGGAGAACCAAAAGAGGATGGGAGGGGAGAGGTGAAGGAGATCAGGCCATGACCTAATCCAAATTGGTACCTGGGCATGTGGTGGGCCTACATTGCCTCATGGAGGCAGGGGAGAGGGACCTCAAAACTGGCTGAATCCTCACTGACTCCTGCAGCAGTGTGACCAGTCAGTTCTCGACCTGGGGCCACTGTCCACTGGGCAACCGTGGATCCTATTTGAAACTTTGGGGCATCCTGCAATTCCTGAGTTCTGAATCCCAGCATTTTCACTTGGTCATGATGTCCTACATATGACACCTCTTAGAACCTCCCTAAGCTTCTGCTGCCCACTGGTCCCTCAGACCCTCAATGTCCTCTCACTAGAGCACACAAAACTTGTGGGTCCCTGCATGCCACCTGCAGGCTGAGGGGAGCAGACTACCTGCCATGTGTTCATCTCCTCCTGGGGTACACAGCTGAACTACATTGCCCCTCCCCACAATTAGGTGGGGTCATGTGACTAAGACTGGTGAGAGGAACATGGTGGGAGTGGAGCCCACCCCTTGCTGGCCAGGACCCTGAAATCTCTGTGCCATCCTCCATGTGCTCTCTCTCTGTTTCTGTGATTGGTTTAGCTGGTCAGATAGAGGATACAGCAGAGGACTCCAGTCCTAAGGGGACAGCAGAGCCACTAGATGAAGAGCTTCGGTCCCTGAGTGGCTGTATGGAAAGCTCTCAACCAGGAGTCCTGCCTCTGTCTCCTCAACCAACCACCACCTCTGCTCACGCCACACTGTCTTTTTCCAATACAGGTTAACCATGGGGATGACTTGATGCCTATCTTTTCCCAAGGCCTGTAGCTGTCCCAGGACAACACTTAGGAAAGTTGGCTAGGAATTCCTCATACCTGGGGGTTTCAGAAATGTTTCCAAGCACTCCTAACCCTACCAAATTTTAACCCCAGAGGGGGAAGATAAAGATCCTACATTTGGCCAATGTGTCCTCTCTCTTTCTCTCTTCTTTTTCTGCAGCCACCCTGGATGGAAGAGTGGACTTTTTACTTCCTTTTCTGCATAACAGGAACTATGATTACATTATACCACAAGTTTCTCAACCCTATGTCTTTTTGTAACCTTGACATTCAGATTGGCTGGGCCTAGCTGATACCATGTGAGTTAATGAGAGCTTAAGGAATGTATGGAGTCCCTGGGTGATGAAAACGGTTAACGTGCTCAGCTGCTAACTAAAAGATTGGTGGTTCAAGTCCACCGAGAGGTGTTTTGGAAGAAAGTCCTGGTGATCTACTTCCAAAAAATCAGTCATTGAAAACCACACGGAGTATAGATCTACTCCGACACACTTGGGGTCTCCAAGAGTTGGAATCAACTTGATGGCAAATGGGTTTTTTTTTTAAAAAAGAATTTATAAGTATCTTTCTCCCTCTACAAATCTTGGTTTTCAAGACTATCATCCTGTTAGGGACTCAAAAAAAATACTTAATTTGAAATGTCTGAGTTGTTGTTGTCAGGTCCGATCCTGTTGGTTCCAACTCATAGTGAACCTATGTGCAACAGAACGAAACACTACCCTGTCCTACGCCATCTTCACAATCGTTATGTTTGAACCCATTGTTGCAGCCACTGTGTGAATCCATCTAGTTGAGGGTCTTCCTCTTTTTTGCTGACCCTCTACTTTACCAAGCATAATGCCCTTCTCCAGGGATTGGTCCCTCCTGATACCATGTCCAAAGTACATGAAACAAAGTTTCATCATCCTTCCTTCCAAGGAGCACTCTGGCTGTATTTCTTCTAAGACAGGCTTGTTCATTCTTCTGGCAGTCCATGATGTAGTCAATATTCTTCACCAACACCATAATTCAAAGGCATCGATTCTTCTTCAGTCTTCCTTATTCATTGCCCCGCCTTCGCATGCGTATGAGGTGACTGAAAATAGCATGGCTTGGGTCAGGTGCACCTTAGTCCTCAAAGTGACATCTTCGCTTTTTAACACTTTAAAGAGGTGTTTTGAAGCAGATTTGCCCAATGCACTATGTCATTTGATTTCCTGACTGCTGCTTCCATGGGCATTGATTGTGGATCCAAGTAAAATGAATGTCTGAGTAGTGGTATGATTTTCTAGCTAATATCTGCCTTTCCTTGGAAGCAATGAAACTCATTGCTACAATGGGTGGTGTGGCGGATCCTACCTGTGTAGGCCGCTCAGCCAACTCGTTCTCACTTGACCTCCAATTCTGTATAAACTGGAAAGCTAGAAACTAAGTTTGCTAAACTCCTTTCCAGAGGGGGATTCATGTGTGGCCTAGCTTCCCCCGAGCTGATTTGCCTTCTCAAGACTTGGAAATGGAAAAGAACAACAACAGACTGTGGCTACACTACAGGACCTGGTATCTTCTAGATGATGGCAGAAGCACCAGCTCTTCTCAGCAGTTGACACGGGATTTTTCTGAGCTGCGGTGCCATGGGTGTCTCGCAGTGGGTGGTGGTAGCAGTGACATTTTACTAGAACATTCTGTGTATGGCTGGGCAATTTTCCTGGCTGTGTGGCAGCCAAGTTCATTCCCTGTTTCCCTGGAGATCCTATAAGCAAACTAATACGTTTTTAAAATCCTCTTTCTGATTAAACTAACTAGTATGGATTTTGTTATCTTGCTAGTAAGAACTCTGTCCAACACAGGTGGGGAGCCCAGGGCATGAACAGTTACTAAAGATGAAAATACTTCAAAAATATTACTCCCTTTAAACATGTTTTCTGAATGCAAGCCAAGTGAATTTACAAGCATCTTGCTGAAAATGTGAGGAAGAGATATCAAGAGTTTCTAGAGAGGAAGGGATGGTAAATGGGAATTAATTATAAAGTTGCTTCTATTACAAATTTATGATGTGTAAGAGGCCAATGCTTTTGTCTTTATTTAGTATGCTGTCTTTGTTTTATTGTATTAAGAGTAGAAAAAAAAATCTGTATAAGTGCTTCATGGGTTCATCTATGACCTCAATCCTCAGCTTTATTTTTCTTGAAAGCTTCTCAACAATGGATTCCCCAGTTACTGGGGTTTCAAGGAAACTCATCATTCAGGATGGGTATAGATTCCTAACCTCACATTGTCAGGATGGTGCATCCAGCAATTAATTAAGTAAGGCCTGATAATTTAACCGTTATCTCGAGCAACAAAGGTGGAGCTGGACCAGAAGATGTAAAGGTTCTTTCCAGCCATAGTATTTTACAGCTCTGTAAATGTACTTTCTAAAGCCCTTAAGTCTTGTTTTCTCCAACCAGACTGCAACATCCGTAGTTCAGGTACAAGCACAAGGAAGGGGCCTAGGACCCATGGGGGTCTATCTTAGCTTGGAGATAAGACAATCCTTTGGTGTGAAATATGGTTTCCCAGCCCAGAAGAAAGAGAAGAAAGGCAACTAGACCCACAGCCAGTCTGTGGCCAAATCCACAAAGGGACACATGAAGAAGATCACTGGCTGCAGCTGGAGGAACTGGTGGCTTTGCAGGGTCCCCTCAGTCTCAAGGTCAGAGTCAGTTCCCAACACCAGCATTCAGTAACTTCATTCCATTGGATCTGCTGGATTTTTAGGAGAATTAACAGATCAATGGTTAAGCGTTTGGCTGCTAACCAAAAGGTCGCGGTTCAAATGCACCAGCTGCTCTGCAGGAGAAAGATGTGGCAGACTGCTTGCATAAAGATTATGGCCTTGTAAATCCAGTGGGGCAGTTCTACTCTGTCCTGTAGGGTCACTATGAGTCGGAACCAACTCGATGGCAATGGGTTTTGTTTGTTTTTTGTTAACAGATCACAGACACGAGGGCATTGAACGAGCCATCGCTAAAGTGATGATCATCCCTCGTAAAACAGGGCTTGGACCGGAAGCAGCCTCTCCCTCGGGCTTTGCTGAGTGCACAAGGGGCTCTGTGTTGAGATAAACACTGACAAAATGCACCCCACACTTCTCAGAGCTGCATGATTACCAGTCCCACAGAGCTGGGTCTCAGCTTCTCAGCTAGTGAAGGTTGGATGGTTCACACAGCAACTGAAGCAATGCTATAACCCCTTGCTTTTGGCCCTCAGTGGTGTTGCATGGTAAATAAAATCCCAACTCCTCACACTGGTTCTTGAACTCTCTGGGAGTCAATCCTGATTTGCTCACCCAACTTATCCTCTCATCCTTTTCTCCCTCACTCCAGTCATGTGGTCCTCTCTCAGTTCCTCAAGCATCCCGAGGAATTTGCTCATACTATTCTTCCCCTATGAGGCACCGGTGGTTCAGTGGTAGAATTTCTTGCCTTCCATGTGGGAGACTAGAGTTCAATTCCCGTCCAATGCACCTCAGCACAGCCACCACCTGTCAGTGGAGACTTGGGTGTTGCTATGATGTTGAACAGGTGTAGGCAGAACTTCTAGACTAAGACAGACTAGAAAGAAAGACCTGGTGATCTGATTCCGAAAATCAGCCAATGAAAACTCTACGGGTCACAACCAATCCACAACCAATCATGGGGATGGTGCAGGACTGGCAATGCTTTGGGTCACCATAAGTCAAGCACCAACTGAATGGCAGTTAACAACAACAGCATTCTCTTCCTCTAATATACATTTCCTCCAGCTCATTGGCTGATCACCGTGTCTTCATTCTTCAGGACTTTACTCAATGAGAACAAAGACTTTGTCTTTCTGGTTCACTGCCAAGTCCTTAGCTTCTAAAACTGTGCTAGTTCATAGCAGATGCTTACTAAATACTGTTTTAATGAAAACATTTTTGAAGCGCAGTATGGATTCTCACCAGCTTGACTTATTAACACAGAATGGAAATAGCAGTTGTTTTAGCCTTTCCTTGTCCTCATCTTTCTGTTCCCAGGTTCCCAAGCTAACGGCAGGAAATGTAGGCAACCCCATTGGGCTTCTTGGACCCAAAACCTTTTCTTTATACCATTTCCCTTGGGTTTGCTTGTGTCATCTTTGAAGTGAAAGTCTGTCTGTGCCCTAACGGTAATCATATGCTTACAGCTAGCATGCAATAAGCCTTTGTTTTATGCCGGTTTCTTTCCATTTACTAGTCCCAATCCTCCCAACAGCCTGGTTAGTTTTTCTATCCCTAACTTGTCATCAGGGGCCCTGAGCTTCAGGAACATTAGAAAATTGGCTCAAGGTCACGTTTGTTGTAAGTTGCACAACCAGATTTTGACTCCTAAGCCAGTGCTCCTTCCATTGTGCTTCAGTAGGTCATGATTAGAGGGTGTCCCCAGGAGTGTCATCAAAGTAACTCATTATAGAAATACCTTGGGGGTGCCTTACTGGTGAATTGGTGCCAGTTGGTGACAAGGTTGGAGCCCCTCGGTGGAGCCAACAGTTCATATGCACTCATCTGCTAACCAAAAGGTTGGAGGTTTGAGTCCACCCAGAGGGGTCTTGGAAGAAAGGACTGGCGATCCACTTCCGAAAAATCAGCCATTTTAAAATGTATGGAGCATTTCTACTCTGACACATGTGGAGTCGCCATGAGTCGGAGTCAACTCCATGACAACTGACTTAGTTTTTCTCTTTTGGTTGAGAAGGTTGGAAGAGATGAAAGTTATAGCTAGCTCTCAGGTCAAAGGTGAACCAGGGGTCTGGCCTGCACAGGGGGTGGCCTGAGCTCTGAATGGCTGTGTTGAGTGGTTTCAGGCAACAGTAGCCTCCCTTGACCTCAGCAGTCTCCTTTCCAGGCGGGAGGACACTTCTACCAAAGTCTGCTGATAGCTCCGCAGTGCTGAGAGAATTAACTAATAAATGGCTGGGAAGCGCTCGGCAAATGTAAAGTGCTATATAAATGCTTAATAGTAACAACCACCCTGTCAGCCATCCAACGCCGCTTTTGAGCCCTGTGGTCCCTGTGTAATGATACTGAACCCTATCAAGTGCTTTACAAATAGTAAATAATTCATCCTCAGGGCGCCCCAGGGAAGTGAGAAAGTGTTCCTCTTACTTTGGAGGATGGAGATCCGGCATTTGCTGGGGCTGCTCAGCCAGGAGTCCTGGCAAAGCCAAGTTTGGATGCTGGTTGCCTTTGGGGTCAGGCCTGGCTGGGCCTAGCTGCTGGAAGCTGGGCAGAACAGGCTCCAGCTGAGAGGAGACTTCCTCCCCGGGCTCTGGCCAGGCATTAGTTTCTCAGGCTCTGGAGCTTCAGGTTGCGGCTTAGAAGAGTGGGAGGCACAAGAAAATGAGCAAATATAGCCTGGAAATAGAAAATGCACAGGTGGCTTTTTGCTGTCAAGGTGCTCGGCCTTTGAGTAGATCAGAAGCTTCCAGGGCCTTGGGAAGGAGGAACAGCCAAGGAAGGGAAGTGACAGATTGGGGTAGCTGGAGAGAAAGGACACCAGGAATTCAGCCACCTAAATTAAAGTTCCAAGGGTTTCCTCCAGGCAGTTCTGAGTCTCCCAGGCCACACAGGAGGCTCCTCATTAGTCAGGGCTGTGTCAGCTAAACTTGGCCAGGCAGCGGGGCTAAGCCCAGGGGCAGGAACACATCCTTCAGGAGCCTGCTGTGCTGAGGTCAGGTCCCGAGGCATAAAGGACAAGTGTCCAGGACATGGAAGGTTGGGCTGAGAAGGGTCAGAGATTAGAATGCTCAGTGCTTTCAGGGGCCTGACTGAGGGGCCCTAGGAATTGAGACTTTGGCTCTCTGAGTCTCAGTTCTGACACTGCCTCCCTCCTCTGGGAGCCCAGAGAGGCCAAGGAACCTGCCTTGGTTTCTCTATCCCAAGAACGGGAACTAAACTGTCTGTCTGTCTTCCAGGAGGCGGTGAGATGTCTGCAGCCTGTGAATGTCAGATAAAATACAGCAGAAAATCTCTTTGCTGTGTAAGATGCTACAGGCGCAGACAGGAAAACTTAGGGGAGATGAGACCACTTTGAGCTTCTCCAAAGTAGAGCCCCAACTTAATTGAAGATATTAATAACTCCATCTCCCCTACTGACTCAGAGTGACACGGAATGGGCTTCTTAACCTCTCTCCCAATGATAAAATGAGGATTACCATTGCTGTCACTTTGTCACCCATGTGGAGGGTGATGTCCTGACATGCTAATGGGATCAGGAGTCATGGTACTCCCAGTAGCAGGTCATTCCCTGGTGCTAGGACAACACTTATGCCCCTCTTCCCAGGCCCAGGGGTGATTTCTGGCACATCTAACAGCCACAGTCACTTCTTCCAGCCCCAAGGCCTCAAGGCACCCTCTCCCCTCAGGACAGATAATAGTTTTCAAGAAAGTGGCACTTTTTTTTTCAATGTCCCCTGCAGGGTGGGGCTGGGAGGCAGCCAGTTGAGTGTCAACTCATTCCAAACTCCCTGTCTTACACACTATCTTATGGACCATCACAACAAATGAGGGACAGAGCCAG
The DNA here is from genome assembly GCA_030035585.1 of Dugong dugon. Classification (NCBI taxonomy): domain Eukaryota; kingdom Metazoa; phylum Chordata; class Mammalia; order Sirenia; family Dugongidae; genus Dugong; species Dugong dugon. The sequence goes on along the minus strand of CM057475.1, from coordinate 6,635,613 downwards.
ATTTGTATCCTGCTTGCCTACTCCAAACACAGTGCTCCTTCTGCTACTCCTTTCTGCCTCCAGAAACCAGGGATGGCTCAGCAGAGAAAACAGCCCAGCAGGAATAAACTAGAAAGCAACAGTGGGGCTACTCCTTCCAGAAATGGCTGTGGTGGTGCAAAAAAAGAGCAAAGACTCAGAACTAGATGATCCCACTTTCTTGCTGAAGAACCAAGGGAGGGAAAAGAAAGGAAGAGGAGGAGTGATAAGATTACTGTCAGAGAGAAAAAAACTCAAAGTAGAAAAAAAATACTTAATGTATCAGATAGGGTCATTTGGACTTCCAGGCAACATGGCACTATAGACAGAAGCACCATGCCATCCCTCCACAGCAAAGATCAAAAAAACTAAGTCAAACAGAGACAAATGTCAATCCTGAAACACTAAGCATCAAATGAAGAGTTAAAGAACTCAGCCAAGCACCGAATGGAATAAGAAACTGACAGAGAACAGAAAGCTAGGAGAGATACATGCAGAGGTCTCATATCAGCTAACACAGCACCATTTGGGCTCCTATCAGAGATCAGTGAACAGGGGGTATGAGAAAGCAGCTTCACAGAGCTTCCAGCAGGAGACAGAACAACCAGTAAGCAGCAATATATGTGTTGCCACCCCCCACCTTTCATCACCCCCACTCGGCCTCCTGGGCTTCCTGCAGCCGCAGTCTCTTGGCTAGGAAGCACCAGCTTCACCCCAGTGTCACTTGGATTCCAGCCACCCACACTGGCCGGCTTTCTAAGTGCCATTTGTTGGCTGCTGGTGTTGTTTTTTTCTACTTCTTTTGATTTATTCCTTACCTCTCACCACCTCCCCTTCCTTTCTCTTAAATACCTAGCTCTGTGTGCCATCTTTGCTTCTTCCTGAGAGGCTGTGAAACACCACTCAACTGTGAAACTGCTTCCCAGCCCATGCCGCCACACTGGTGGGATCCCAGGGGCTTTTTGTTTGTTTGTTTGTTCTGATTTGCTCTGTTTTGATTTATTTGTTGGTTTTCTTTTTCTTTTCTCAGCTTGGGAGCACCTTCTAGCCAGGCAGTACTGCAGTGTGATCCCTGGGGGCATTTCCTTTTTCTTGTTTTTTTTTTTACGTTTCTTTGCTTTGTTTTCTTTTCTCTCTTTTTCCCTTTTTGTCTTTTGTCATGGTTTGAATTACTTCCCCCCAAAAATGTGTGTATCAATTTGGCTAGGCCATGATTCCTGGTACTGTGTGATTTTCCTGTATGTTGTAAACCTGCCTCTATGATGTTGTTATGAGGGAGGATGGGCGGCAGTTGTGTTAGTAAGGCAGGACCTGATCTACTAGACTGGATTGTGTCCTGAGACAATCTCTTGAGATATAAAAGACAGAAGTGAGCAGTGAGACGGGGGGCCTCATACCATCAAGAAAGCAGTGCTGGGAGCAGAGCGCGTCCTTTGGACTAGGGTCCCTGAGCCGAGAAGCTCCTAGTCTGGGGGAACACTGATGAGAAGGCAGGGAGAGAGAAAGCCTTCGCCTGGAGCTGACACCTTGAATTTGGACTTTTAGCTTACTTTACTGTAAGGAAATAAACTTCTCTTCGTTAAAACCATCCACTTGTGGTATTTCTGTTATAGCAGGACTAGATAACTAAGACAGTCTTTCTTCATTTCTCTGTTTCTCATCTCTCTATACATTCCTTCTCTTTCTGTCTCCTGAATACCTGACACTGTGTGACACCTCTAACCTTCTAGCCAGGCTGTACTTCACAGCCTGGGAGCAACTTGCTCAATCCTTGCAGCTGCACCAGTAGGATACCTGGGGGCTTTTCTTTTTTTTCTAATTTTTATTTATTCATTTTTTGTTTTACCCTTTTTATTTCCTTTTTGTTTTTCTCCATTTCTCAGTCTCTCATCTCTACAATCCAATGACAAGCTCTGTTAGCACTCTTTTTTGTTTCTTTGTGTGTTTTTGGATCCTGTCCCACTCTCCTTTCTCTCCTCTTTCCCATACCCATCTTAGCTCCACACATCACAATCTCCTCCCACCTTCTTGCCTACCTGCACCAAGTGCTGAACATCACAACCCCAAGCAGCACGGGCACAGCTTACTGGAACGTGCCCTGCACTGATTCCCAGCCCATGCTGTCAGACCTAGTACATGCCACAAACAACACATCCCAGCAATGCCCCTTCAGCTGGACCTGCCCTGCTGTACCATAAGTGAGTGACTGACCTGCCTATTGGAGACAAAGGTGAAAAATATCACGACTAAGAAGAGCAAACAACAAAGAACACACTGTCTGCCTGCTCAGACATAAACAAATTTTTAAAAAAGCAGGATGAAACAAACAAATCAACAATCAATAAATGAGAAAAATAACTACTGAATGTCCTGAAGAAAGTATGGTTCTAGTAGGTGTCCAAAATAAAAGACCAGATGACTCTTCAGTAGAAGAAAAGGCACTAGAACTACTTGATAGAGAATTCAAATCTCTAATATTCAGAGCTATCCAAGAGTTGAAGCAAAAAGCAGACAAAAATGAGGAAAAAATAAACAAATTCATGGAAAAGGCAGATAAATTCATGGAAAATACAGACCAAAAAATGGAAGAACTCAGGAAAATACTAAGGGAACAAAATGTTAAAATAAATTCACAATTAGAAACCCTACAAAAACAAAACTTAGAAATCCAAAAGATAAACAGAAATATTTTAGAAACGGACAGTGTCATAGATGGCTGAGGAGCAGGTTTGAAATGATGGAAGATAGGATCAGCGAAATTGAAGCTAAGCACTTGGCTACAACTTTGTCAGAGGAAAAATCAGAAAAAAGAATGCAGAAACTCTGAGAATTATGCAGGATACAATCAAAAGCAAAACTTTGCAAGTGATCAGAGTTCCAGAGCAGGGAGAAAAAACAGAAAACACAGAGAGGATGACTGAAGAATTGCTGACAGAAAACTTCAGCAATATTATGAAAGATGAAAAGTTGATCATCCAAGAAGCTCAACGAACCCCATATAGGATAGACCCCAAAAGAAAATCACTAAGGCATATCATAATCACACTTGCTAAAACCAAAGACAAAGAATCCTGAGAGCAGCTCAAGAAAAAAAAAAAGTCACACACAGAGGAGAAACAATAAGACTACAGTTGGATTATTTGACAGAAACCATGCAGGCAAAAAGGCAATGGGATGACTTACATAAAACCTTGAAAGAAAAAAATTGCCAGCCAAGAACAATATATCCTGCAAAACTCTCATTCAGATATGATGGTGAAATTAGGACATTTCCAGATAAACAGAAATTAAGGGACTATGTAAAAACCAAACCAAATTTACAAGAATTATTAAAAGGAGTCCTTCGATCTGAGAGCAAACAACATCAGACCACAGGCTGAATCTAGGATGCAGGATTGTACCAGCCAGATACCAACTTAGGAAATGAACTCTCAAGGACTATCCAAAACCAAAATAATTACAACAGGGAACAAAAGAGTCTAATCTGTAAACAACAACAACATCAGAGCAATAAAAGAGGGAATGGTGTAGGTGTAGAACCTTCTAATGGAGAGGAAGGCAAGGTGATACCAAGTAATAATAGACTGCTTCAAAACTTGGAAAATAAGGGTAAATTTCAAAGCAACAACAAAGAAAGCTAACAAACCTACTCATCAAAATAAAGAAGAAAAACATAAAGTCTCAGTGAAAACAAAACCTATGAAAACAAAAGAAATGAAAAAAAAATCCACAAACAAAAGTAATTCAGCACAGGAGAGCAAAAGGAAAAAGACAACATCGGCAGCACAAAAAAAAAGCACTACAAAATGACAGCAATAAACTCACACCTATCGATAATTACACTGAATGTAAATGGCCTAAATGCACCCATAAAGAGACGGAGAGTGACAGAATGGATAAAAAAACAGGATCCATCAATATGTTGTCCACAAGAGACACATCTTAGAAACAAAGATGTAAATTTACTGAAAATCAAAGGATAGAAAAAACACATCAAGCAAACAGCTACCAAAAAAGAGCAGAAGTGGCAATACTTATCTCAGATAAAATAGACTTTAAAACAAAATCCACCATAAAAGACAAAGAAGGACACTATATAATGATTAAGGGGATGATCCATCATGAAGACATAACCATGATAAACATCTACCCACCAATGACTGGGCTTCAAAATATATAAAACAAACTCTATAACAGCACTGAAAAGAGAAACTGACATTTCCACAATAATAGTAGGAGACTTCAATGCACCACTCTCGGTAAAGGACAGAACATCTAGAAAGAAACTCAACAAAGATACAGAAGACCTAAAGGGCACAATCAGCCAACTTGAACTCAGACATAGAACACTACACCCAACAGCTGCAAAGTACACATTCTTTTCCAATGCACATGGAATGTTCTCCAGAATAGACCACGTCTTAGGCCACAGAGCAATCTCAACAAGATCCAAAACATTGAGATAATACAATGTATCTTCTCTGGCCACAGTGCCATCAAGGTAGGCATTAACAACAGGAAGAGCAAGGAAAAAAAATCCAATTACATGGAAAGTGAATAACACCCTGCTTACAAACCACTGGGTAATAGAAGAAATCAGAGATAAAATTTAAAAAATTCCTAGAATCAAACGAAAAGGAAAACACATCATACCAAAACCTTTGCGACATAGCAAAGGCAGTCCTTACAGGACAATTTGTAGCAATAGATGCACACATCAAAAAGGAAGAAAGGGACAAAATCAAAACATTAACTACAAAACTTGAACAAATAAAAAGAGAACAGCAAAAAAAAAAAAAAAAGTCCACAGCCACTAGAAGAAAGGAAATAATAAAGATCAGAGCAGAAATAAATGAAACAGAGAATAGAAAAACAATAGAAAGAATCAACAAAAACAAAAGTTGGTTTTTTGAAAAAAATCAACAAAATCAACAAACCACTGGCCAGACTGACAAAGGAAAAACAGGAGAGGACACAAATAACCCAAATAAGAAATGAAATGGGGGACATTACAAAAGACCCAACTGAAATAAAAAGGATCATAACAAAGTATTATGAAAAACTATATTCCAACAAATCTGAAAACCTACAAGAAATGGATACATTTCTAGAAACACACTACCTACCCATACTAACAAAAGAGATGTTGAAAATCTGAACAGACCCATAACAAGAGATTGAAAAGGTAATAAAAAAATCTCCCAACCAAAAAAATCCCTGGCCCAGAGGGTTTCACTGGAGAATTGTACCAAACCTTCAGAGAAGAGCTTATACCAGTACTACTCAAATTATTTCAGAACACAGAAAAGGAAGCAACACTTCCAAGTTCATTTTATGAAGCCAGCATAACCCTGATACCAAAAACAGGCAAAGAGGTCACAAAAAAAGAAAATTGCGGACCAGTATCTCTCATGAATATAGATGCAAAAATTCTCAACAAAATTCTAGCCAATAGAATTCAGCATCATATCAAAAAAATAATACACCACGACCAAGTAGGATTCATACCAGGTATGCAAGGATGGTTCAACATTAGAAAATCAATCTATGTAATCCACCACATAAATAAAAGGAAAGAAAAGAATCACATGATAATCTCGATGCAGAAAAGGCATTCGACAAAGTCCAACACTGATTCCTCATAAAAACTCTCAACAAAATAGATATAGAAGGGAAATTTCTCAACATAATAAAGGGCATCTATGTAAAAGCAACAGCCAATATCATTCTTAGTGGTGAGAGGCTGAAACCTTCCCCTTGAGAACAGGAACAAGACAAGGATGCCCTTTATCTCCACTCCTATTCAACATTGTGCTGGAAGTCCTAGCTAGAGCAATATAGCAAGAAAAAGAAATAAAGGTATCCAAGTTGGCAATGAAGAAGTTAAACTGTCCCTGTTTGCAGATGATATGATACTATACATAGAAAACCCTAAAGACTCCAGGAGAAAACTACCAGAAATAATAGAAAGATTCAGCGTAGTAGCAGGATACAAGATAAACATACAAAATCGGTTGGCTTCCTATACACCAATAAAGAGAATGATCAAAAGGAAATCAGGAAAACAATGCTATTTGTAATAGCCCCTAAAAAAATAAAATACTTAGGAATAAATCTAACCAGGAATGTAAAATATGTATACAAAGAAAACTACAAAACACTACTGTAAGAAACCCAAAGGGATCTAAATAAATGGAAAAACATACCATGCTCATGGATAGGTTGACTCAACATTGTGAAAATGACAATTCTTCCCAAAGCAATTTACAAATACAATGCAATCCTGATTCAAATACCAACAACATTCTTTAAAGAGATGGAAAAACTAATCATTAACTTTATATGGAAAGGGAAGAAGCCTCAGATAAGTAAAGCACCATTGAAGAAGAATAAAGTAGGAGGACTTACACTACCTGACCTCAGAACCTACTATACAGCTGTGATAGTCAAAACAGCCTGGTACCGGTAAAACGACAGATACGTTGATCAATGGAACAGGATTGAGAACCCAGACGTAAATCCATCTGCCTACGGTCACCTGATTTCGACAAGGGCCCAAAGTCCATCAAATGGGGAAAAGACAGTCTTTTTAACAAATGGTGCTGGCAAAACTAGATGTCCATCTGCAAAAAAATGAAACACGATCCATACTTCACACCATGTACAAAAACTAATTCAAAATGGTTCAAAGACCTAAATATAAAGCCTAAAACTATAAAGTTCATAGAAGAGAAAACAGGATCAACTCTAGAGGCCCTAACACATGGCATTAACAGGATACAAACCATAACCAACAACACACAAACTCCAGAAGATAAGCTAGATAACTGTGATCTTCTAAAAATTAAACACTTACGCTCATCAAAAGACTTCACCAAAAGAGTTAAAAGAGAACCTACAGAATGGGAAAAAATTTTGGACATTACCAGTTAGACAAAGGTCTAATCTCTAAAATCTACAAGAAAATCCAACACCTCTACAACAAAAAGACAAATAATCCAGTTAAAAAATGGGCAAAGGAAATGAACAGACACTTGACCAAAGAAGACATTCAAACAGCCAACAGACACATGAGGAAATGCTTGTGATCACTAGTCATTAAAGAAATGCAAATTAAAATCACAATGAGATACCATCTCACCCCCGTATTACTGGCACATATCAAAAACACTGGAAATAACAAATGCTGGAGAGGCTGCGGGGAGATAGGAACTCTTATGCATTGCTGGTGGGAATGCACCATGATACAACCATTTTGGAAAATGATATGGTGCTTCCTTAGAAAGCTAGAAATAGAAATACCATAGGATCCAGCTATCCCACTTCTAGGTATATATCCTAGAGAATAAGAACAACCAGCTGAGTAGACGTATGCACACCCATGCTCATTGCAGCATTGTTCACAATAGCAAAAAGATGGAAACAACCTAGATGCCCATCAACAGATGAATGGATAAACAAACTACGGTACATACACACAATGGAGTATTATGCAAAGGTAAAGAACAATGATGAATCTGTGAAGCATCTCATAACATGGATGAAACTGGAGGACATTATGCTGAGTGAAATAAGTCAATCACAAAAGGACAAATATTGTATGAGACCTCTACTGTAAAAACTCATGAAAAAGTTTACACACAAAAAGAAATCATCTTTGCTGGTTACGAGGGATGGGAGGAGTGGGGGGGGGAACACTAAATAGACAATAGATAAGTGGTAACTTTGATGATGGGTAAGACAGTACACAATACTGGGGAAACCAACACAGTTTGTACAAGGAAAGGTCGTGGAAGCTCCATAGACACATCCAAACTCCCTGAGTAACCGAATTGCTGGGCTGAGGGCTGTGGGGACCTGGTCTTGGGGAACATCTAGCTCAACTGGCATAACACAGTTTATAAAGAAAATGTTCTACATTCTACTTTGGTGCATAGCGTCTGGGGTCTTAAAAGCCTGTGATCAGCCATCTAAGATACTCCACTGGTCTCACCCCTTCGGGAGCAAGGTAGAATGAAGAGAACAGGATACAAGGAAAAGATCAGTCCAAAGGACTAATGGACCACAGCTACCAAGGCCTCCACCAGACTGAATCCAATACAGCTAGATGGTGCCTGGCTACCACCACTGACTGCTCTGACCAGGATCACAACAGAGGGTCCGAGACAGAGGTGGAGAAAAATGTAGAACAAAATTCTAACTCACAAAAAAAATCAGACTTACTGGCCTGACAGAGACTGGAGAAACCCCAAGAGTATTGCCCCCGGACACCTTTTTAGCTCAGTAATGAAGCCACTCCCGAGGCTCACCCTTCAGCCAAAGATTAGACAGTCCCATAAAACAAAATGAGACTAATGGGGCACAATGGTCCAGGGACAAGGACTGGAAGGCAGGAGCGGACAGGAAAGTTGGTAATAGGGAACCCAAGGTTAAGAAGGGAGAGTGTTGACATGTCGTGGGGTTGTTAACCATTGTCATAAAACAATATGTGTAGTAACTGTTTAATGAGAAATTATTTGTTCTGTAAACCTTCATCTAAAGTACAATTAAAAATATATATACACATATATATTAAAAAAACAAATAGGGTCATTTGTTACCCACTCATTGACTAAATGTTTCTCTTTTTTTCCTGATTTTTTTTTATTGTGGTAAATATGTATGTAACAAAACATTGGTCATGGTGGCACAGTGGTTAAATGCTCAGCTGTTAACTGAAAAGTCGGTGATTCAAACTCACAAGCCACTCTGTGGGAGAAAGACGTAGCAGTCTGCTTCCATAAAGATTACAGCCTTGGAAACCCTATGGAGTAGTTCTACTCTGTCCTATAGGGTCACTGTGAGTCAGAACCGACTTGATAGCAATGGGGCATATGAACAATTTAGTGGCATTAATTGTATTCGTCATGTGCAACGATCACCATTACTGTATTTTTTTTTTTTTTTTTTTTTGCCAATAATGCGCCCATGTAAATAACCCGCCTACACACATAACGCTTACCAAAATAACATGTGGAAGGGTTGCCCAGGTAGCAACGTGTGCATTATTTGGGTAAAAATTCTGTATGTATTTCCACATTTTTCTCTCATCCTTAACAGAAGTTCAGTGTCTTCTTTGCGGTGAGTCGTCTTCCCCCCCTGCCCCACCTTCCTCTGGGAACTACTGATAACCTTAGGTCTGTATAAACTTGCCTGTTCTAGACATTTTATATAAGTGAAATCATACAATATTTGACTTTTGTGTCTGTTTATGTCAGTCAGCATGATGTTTTCAATGTTCATTTCTTTTTATGGGTGATAAATATTCCATAGTATGTATGTACCACATTTTGTTTATCCATTTATTTGTTGATGGGCATTTAGGTTGTTTCCATCTTTTGACTATTGTAGATAGTGCTGCAGTGAACATTTGTGTGTGTTCCTGCCTTTGATTCTTTTGAGTATATACCTAAGAGTAGAACCGTTGTGTCATAAAGAACTTCTACAGCTCAACAACAAAAGACAAACAACCCAATCAAAAAATGGACAAAGGACTTGAAGAGACATTTCACCAAATGGCCAACAAACACACGTTCAACATTGTTAGCCATCAGGGAAATACAAATCAAAACCACAATGAAATAGCACTTCACACTCAGTAAGATGTCCATCCACCACTTGTCTGTCAGTTTGTCATATTGTGGTGGCTTGTGTGTTGCTGTGATGCTGGAAGCTATGCCATCAGTATTTCAAATACTAGCAGGGTCACCTGTGGTGGATAGGTTTCAGTGGAGCTTCCAGACTAAGACAGACTAGGAAGAAGGACCTGGCAGTCAATTTCTCAAAAAATAGGCCAGTGAAAACCTTATGAATAGCAGTGGAACATTGTCTGATGTAGTGCCGGAAGATAAGCCCCTCAGATCGAAGGCACTCAAAATACGAAGGGGGAATAGCTGCCTTCTCAAAGTAGAGATGACCTTAATGACATGGATGGAGTAAAGCTTTTGGGATCTTCATTTGCTGATGTCGTAAAACTCAAAATGAGAAGAAACAGCTGCAAACATCCATTAATAATCAGAACATGGAAAACAAAGAAGAATTGATGCATTTGAATTATGGTGATGGTGAAGAATACTGAATATACCATGGACTGCCAGAAGAACGAACAAATCTGTCTTGGAAGATGTACAACCAAAATGCTCCTTAGAAGCAAGGATGGTGAGACTTCACTTCATGTACTTTGGACATGTTATCAGGAGGGACCAATCCCTGCAGAAGGACATCATGCTTGGTAAAATACAGGGTCAGCAAAAAAGAGAAAGAATGAGATGGATTGACACAGTGGCTGCAACAATGGGCTGAAATATAGTAACAATTGTGAAGATGGCACAGGACCGGGGAGTGTTCCATTCTGTTGTACATGGGGTTGCCGTGAATCAGAAAAAAAAAAAAGGAAAACAGCAGGTATTGTCAAGGATGTGGAGAAATAGGAACCCTCATCCATTGCTAGTGGAATTGTAAATAGGTACAGCTGCTGTGGAAAACAGCCTGGAGGTTCACCAAAAAGTTAAACTAAACGTTTCTCACCTGTCTGCTATGTGACCAGGTCACAGGGGAGAAAATGGTGAACAAGCAGACAAGGCCCTGCTCTCGGGAAGCTGACGGGGAGATAATAAACCAATCAACCAAAAACAAATGAATAGGTCGGGTAGGCGGAGGGCGAGTGTGCGGAAGCAGAGGACACACAAGGTTAGAGAAAGCCACATTGAGAAAGAAATGTTGAAGCTAACAAAAGAGAAGTTAACAGTAAATATGTAACACTTGTAAAACTTCATGTTCCGAATGGTGTTGTTGTTGCTAGCTGCTGTTAAGTTGGCATGTACAACGGAAAAGAAAAAAAAGCTGCCTGGTTCTGCACCATCCCCATGACTAGTTGTAAATCTAACAATGTTCTGTTGTGATCCACAGGGTTTTCATTGACTACTTTTTGGCAGTAGATTGCCAGGCCTTTCTTCCTAGTCCATCTTAGTCTGGAAGCTCTGCTGAAACTTGTTCAGCATTATTGCAACACACAAGCCTCCACTGATGGACGGGTGGAATAACAACATCAAAAGATACAAAGTACTAGACAGAATATAGAAATAAAGGGACTAGAAGGGAAACCATTATCGTGATTGGTTTTAACACACACCTTTGACAAAACAAGTAGCTAAAAAATAAAGGACATAGAAATTATGAGTATTATAATTAATAGACAGAATTTAAGCTGTGTGCTCTGCAAAGAATATTCTTACTTGTCCAGCATCCTGGGACGTTGACCAAAGAATTCACAAATAAAAACCTACAAACTAGTTTTTATACATGCAAAAATCTAAAACAAATTACAATAAAACTAAAAAGTTAAAAAAAAAATGAAATTTAGCCCCATGGAAATTTTTCAAAAAAATCTTAGGAGTGAGTTCTTAAATAATTCTTGATACTTAGAGGTCACATTGCAGTTACAGAGTCGAGAAAAAAACAAACAAAACCACTAAATTTCGAAGTTTATAGAATGTGGCCAAAATTGGAAGCAGAAAAAGTTTTATAACCTTAAGTGCTTTCATTATAAAGAAACGTATGAAAATTAGTCAGGAGCACAAGAAGTTAGCAGGAAATAAAAATAAAAACAAATACCAGCAAACCCAAGCCTAAGCAGACTAGGTAGGTGGTCACAGTAGAGATTTAAAAAAGTCAACCTAGCAAACCAAACAAATAAGCAGAAACCGCCCCACCTTAAGAGGAAGTAGATAATAAACCCTCAAATGGGTTCTTAGCGTGTTGGACTGAGGGCAGGTCGTGGTAAAATAGAGAAATCTCTGCTCATCTGATCGAGAAAAGGGAGAGATGTACAAATAACTACAATGTTCTGTGAAATAAGGGGCAACAAAGGAAAGGAAATCACAAAAATTATTATGAAACATCACATCAAAATTTACTGCAGAAAGTACAAACATCCAGATAAAATAGACCAGTTTTTCTGGAAAAGAAAAGCAAGTTGTTAAAATTGGTTTAAAAAATTAGGAAACCTGGGAGGGGGGACAATACTCACAATGACTTTTTCTTTCAAGGTTTCAAAACAGCATCTGAAGGTTGCGCTGTGGCCAGTGACCTTGCCCAAGTGTCCTTTCACATTTCCAAGCAGCAGTTAACACCCATGATATATAAAAGCTACCGGAAGATGAAAAAAAAAAAAAGGAAAGTTACCCTATTCGTTTTCAGAAATGAACAGAAGCGCGACATCAAAAACTTGCCAAGATAGCACAAAAAAGCATCTATGGGCCAATTTCAATGCCATGTATGAATATAAAGGCAACAGTCAGGACCAGCTGCCTGAGCACTCAACCTGTGCAGACACACACGACCCTTGCCTAGAAGGATCCCAAGCTTGGTCTTATACTATGTTATCACCGTCTTGAAATTCTTAATAATTTTTTAACTAGGGGTCCTACATTTTTATTTTGCACTGGACTTTTCAAATCATGTAGCTGTTCTGGCAAAAATCCTAGCAAATCAAATATGATAGTGCAACAAAAATAATTTCTGCCTTGATCAAACACCGGCAGGGTCACCCATACTGGACAAGTTTCAGGGGAGCTTCCAGACTAAGACAGACTAGGAAGAAAAGCCTGCTTTCGCAAATTAGCCAATAAAGACTTTATGGATAGCAAATAGCCACAACAGTGGGCTCAAACTTACCAGTGGTCATGAGGACGGCACAGGACTGGGCAATGTTTAATTGTGCTGTATGTAAGTCACCGTGAGTTGGAGCTGACTCAACGGCAACTAGCAACAACCTTAACCAAGGTGATTTCATCTGAGGCATGCACGGAAGGTCACATATTAGGAAAACTATTAATATACCTACGAGATGTGTTATAAAATGATGGCGTTAACAGATACTGGAAAGACATTTGAAGAAACTAAGCACACTGATGACTTCCTTACAGTTTTCAAAAGTGAATGATATGTTCTTGAATGGTAAAAGACAGACTTAAGCCAAAATAATACTTCATTGTAAAACACCAGCTCCATTATCTATTCACAATAGACAAAAGGTGGAAACAACCTAAATGTCCATCAGTAGATGAGTGGATAACAACATGTGATATAGACATACAATGGAATGCTACTCACCTTCAAGAGAAATGAAGTCCTGATAGAGGCCACAATATGGATAAAGCTTGGAAATGTGCTGAGTGAAGTACGTCAGTCACAAAAGGACAAATACTGTATGATCCCACTTACATGAAGTATCTAGAATAGACAAGTGTATAGAGATCAAAGGCTATTAGTGGTTACCGGGGCAGAGAGGAGGAGGAAAGGAGACACTGAGCGCCTGTTAAGGGTGATGAAAAATTTTGGCAACAGATACGGGTGATGGTTCAGCAACATGATGAACATAATTAATGTCACTGAACTGTACATGTGAAGAATGTTGAAATGGCAGATGTTGTGTTACATATATATTTATCACAATTTAAAAAAAAAAGCCCACTGCCAGCAATGTTGATGAATACTGGTTGGGAAGTTCTGGCTCTGCAAGAAAGCGTGAACAGTGATGTGTGGAATGACTCCAGGAAAAAAGGCGGCAGCATTAGGTTATTTGCAGACAGTGTGATTATAGACTAAACAGACTCAAGAGGATTGGCCGATTTTTTTTTTAAATCAGTAAGACTGTTGATTGCTAGATAAATAAACATAAACCAGTAACATTCGCTAATACCAGCAATAATAACTAAAATGGCATAATGAAAAAATGACTTCCTAGTATATTTTTAAAGCATAAAGTAATAGGAGTAACCATTACAATAAATGTGTGTAATCATATGAAGAAAATGACAAAAGTTTAATGAAATACGTAAAATAAGAGTTTAATAAGTAGAAAAAAATAAATTGTATATTGCAAAATTGCCATTTAAAAAACCCATTGCTGTCGAGTCGATTCCAACTCATAGGGTTCCATAAATAGTAGGGACATGAAATTATGTACTATAAGACTGAATAAATAAATAAACAAATGTCAATTGCTTGCCAATTAAATATTTAATAAATGTACCAGTGGAAGTTTTTTCATAAAACAAATATTTACAAAATAATTTTAAGCTTTATCTAAAAAATAAACAAGTGAGAAAGTTTGGGAACATTTTTAAAAAGCATAGGGAATTGTTCTGCCAAATTTAAAAAGCATTCTTAAGTTCCAAGAATTAAGTGTTTCATTGGCAGAAAAATTTGCAAACAGATCAATGAAACAGACTGTAAAAAAAAAAAAAAAGGTGAAACATATATAAGAATTAAGAATATGACCAAGGGAACATCACACCCGAGGGAAAAGGAGTGCATTAGCCACTAAATGGTATTTTCATTTACAAATTAAACCTTAAAAAAAGGAAGTAAAAACACGTCAGTTGATATTGGGGTAGTGAAGGCAATTCTAAGACCAGCAATGAAAAATGCCGTAAAGGAAAATACTGAGAAGTTAAACTGCATCATTTAAAACTTATGTATATCAAATATGCCACATTTAAAAATAAAAGGCAAAGACAAACTAGAAAAGAGTATCTTTAACAAATACGACAAAAGGGTTAATATTCTTATTATTTAAAGTTTTAAAAGTCAAAAAAGAAAAACTTATCAAGGTGCCAATAGAAATTTGGACTAAATAAATTTAAAAAATAATGTGAAATGGTCTGATAGCCTCATTAGTAACCTAATGTTCAGCTTCATTAGTGGTCAATGGAATAGGAATTAAAACAATGAGATACTATTTAAAAACCAAAACCAAACCTATTGCTGTCTAGTCGATTACAACTCATAGTGACCCTATAGGACAGAGTAGAACTGCCTATAGGGTTTCCAAGGAGCAGCTGGTGGATTTGAACTGCAGACCTTTTGGTTAGCAGCCGTAGCCCTTAAACATTGTGCCACCAAGGCTCTGAGATAAAATTTAGTGCATATCAAATTGGCAACAATGGTAATGGGGAACCCAAGGTTGAGAAGGGAAAGTGTTGACATGTGGAGCGGTTAACCATTGTCATAGGGCAATATGTGTACTAACTGTTTAATGAGAAACTATTTGTTCTGCAAGCCTTCATCTAAGGTCCAAAAAAAAAAGAATTATCTCTGTGAGAGCAAATTGACAACAGCAACTCAAAAGGTTTGATGGGAAGCCTAGAGGGCAGTGAGTTGAAGATAATGGTGATGGAACAATTTGGAAAAAGATAGTGAGAACAGCAGCACCGCTGGAAGAATGTAATCAGTGTCACCGAATTGTACATGTAGAAACTTTTGAAATGGTGTAACTTTGGCTGTGTATATTTTCACCAAAAAAAAAAAAAAAAAGAAACGATCCTCCAAGGTCGAGAAGGGAGAGTATTGACATGTCGTGGGGTTGTTAAACAATGTCATAAAGTAATATGTGTACTGACGGTTTAATGAGAAACTATTTGTTCTGTAAACCTTCATCTAAAGCACAATAAAAAAAAATTTAAAAAAATTGGCAACAGTGATGGGAGTTATTTTTTTCTTGTTTTTAGCATTTAATGAGATAATTCAATACTAATGTGGGCCCATAAAATTTTTGCATGTGTAAATTGTGCAAATTTTATGGAAAGCAATATGATAATATGCATTAAGTGCCTTAAAATATCATACGTTTTGATTCAATAATTCCATTTCTACAAACCTATCCTAAAAAAAAAAAAATTAATAGAAGCACAAAAAGATACAAGTACAGCAACAGTCAATACAGTATTATTTTCCCCAGGTATCTTCACTTTAAATCACTTAATACATTCTTTGCATTGATTCACAGTTTTTAGACAAATTTATTTTTCTAGCTTTCTCCTTTGAGGTAATTGTGGATTCACATGCAGTTGTGAGAAATAACAGAGAGACTCCTCCACACAGTTTCCCACAGTGTAACATCTTGAATAACTGTAGTACAATATCACAACCAGGAAACTGACATGGACACACCTTTGATCTTATTCTGATTTTCCTGTTTTACTTGTGCTCGCTTGTTTAACTCTATGCATCTTTATCATATCCATAAACCCGTGGGATCACTACCATAGGGAAGATATGGAACCCTTCCATCACCACAAGGATCCTTCATGTTTTACAGCCACAGCACCTCCCACCCTCTTCCCCAGCCCAGGTAACTACTAGTCTTGTTTTCATATCTATAATTTTTTTTTTCATTTCAAAATAGAGTATTATATAAGTCATCAGATAGCATGTAACTTTTTGTTTTTTGTTGTTAGCTGTCATTAAGTTGGCCCTGACTCATGGTGACCCCATGTACAATGGAACAAAATGCTGTCTAGTCCTGCACCATCCCCAATATAAGGTTGCAGATCAGACCATTGTGATCCATAAGGTTTTCAGTGCCTAGTTTTTCAGAAGTGGGTTGCCATGCCTTTCTTCCTAGTCTGTCAGCTCACTGAAATACCAAATATTCCACTAACATGCAGGTGGTGGCTGCACATAAGGTGTATTGGCCAGGAATCAAACCCAGGCCTCCTGCATGCAAGGTGAGAATTCTACCACTGACCCACCATTGCCCCAAGTAAACTTTTACAATTGACTCTTTTTCACTCAGAGTAATTCTTTTGAGATCTATCCAGAATATTGGGTATATCAGTAGTTCATTCCATTTTATTGCTGACTAGTATTCTGTCTTAGGCTGGGTTCTCTAGAGAAGAAAACCAGTAAAGCATATAAATATATATACCAAAAAAACCCACCAAACCTGTTGCCGTCAAGTCAATTCCAACTCAGAGTGACCCTATAGGACAGAGTAGAACTGCCCCATAAGGTTTCCAAAGAGCACCTGGTGGATTCAAACTGCTGACCTTTTGGTTAGCAGTCAAACTGTTAACCACTTTGCCACAAGGGTTTCCAAGTATATCTAGAGAGAGATTTATATCAAGGAAATGGCTCACGTGGTTGTAGAGGCTGGAACATTCCAAGTCTGTGGGGTCAGGATAGAGGCTTCTCCTGATTCACGTAGCCAAAGGGGCTGGTGAACCCAAGATCGGCAGGTCAGAGAGCAGGGCTCTTGCTCACAGGCTGTGAAGATCAATGAATTCTAAGATTAGCAGGCAAAACCACAGGTAAGCTGCTAGCTCAAGTCCCAAGAACTAGAGGTCAGATGAAAAGGGGCCTGCTGGCAGGATCCAGAGCGAACAAAAGCCCACGAGCCTTGCCAAAATGTCCACTTATATTCGAAGCAGGCCACATGCCCAAGGAAACTCCTTTTCAACCGATTGCCTGCTGACAGCAGATTCCATCATGGAGGTGATCACATTACATAAAATCTCATCATGGTAGGGATCGCAACATAATACGACTGCCAAAACACTGAGAATCGTGACCCTGCCAAGCTGACACACAACCCTAACCATCTCATAGTCCATGGTATTGAAACCTGACCCTATGAATGCCAATAAATTTCCATTAGTCCTTAAACTAGCCCAAGTCAGATCTGACCCACCCCGCATGCACAGGAGGGCCAGCTATGACTGCTAATTGACCTCAACAGAGGACCCAGCAACAGAAGGAAAATCATCACCCAGACCCTATTCTGAAGTGAAAGGTCTGACAAGAACCACTTCACATCCTGGTTCCTGGCTGCCTTCTAGAATTTACCCTGCCCAGTACGCCTGTGTGGCTGCCATCTTGCTGCCCAAATCACGTATAAGCCCTGCTTCCCTGTTTCTCTGGGAGCTGAATCTGAGGAACTTTCTCCCAACTCCTTGCTCTGCGCATTGCAATAAAGTTACTTTCTCTTTCTCAAAGACCGGTGTCCAGATAATTGGCAAGTTGAGCACACTGGACAAGGACCCACCTTCCCTGATTTGGTAAGAGTATGAATGTACCACAATTTGTTTAACTATTCACCTGTTGAAGGACATCTGGGTCGTTTCCAATTTTTGGCTTTTATGAATAAAGCTGCTATGAGCATTTACGTAGAGTTTTGCAGAATTATTTTTAATGGCAAAAAAATAAAAATACAAATGAACACAACTTAGAATTCAAATGTCCAGCAATAGGGAAATAACTAAATACATTATGGCAAATTGAATATTTCGGTGTCATTAAATATCATGTGTAAGTGGTTTATTAAATGAGCAAGACTCTAAGGTACAAATAGAAAATGGTGTTTTCCTCAGCCACTGCCTTTAAGAATGGAATATCTAATCTCCTTTTCTTGTCCCTGGGCAACATTTGAGCAGATTCAGCCACTTTCAGACATCTGATAATCTGTTTTTCAGGTATTAAAAAGCCTAGCACAATCTAAATCCAAAACTCTATCTCTCATCCAGTTAAAATCTCTGCCTCCTGCCCAGCAGGGAAACAGGGCTTGGTCTGGTCTTCCTTCTTCCATGTACCTGCGCCCTTGCCTGCTCACTCTGCTGCTTCTGTATCCTCCAGGGATGGACAGGAGGAAGGAGGGGAAGGACCAGAGGAGAAGGATGGCTGCTGATATCCTCCTACCAGCTTATGCAGCAAACTCTCTCTCTCCCTCTCTTTTTCCCTCCCTCTCTCCCTCTCCTTTTGTACATACGTGCAGTCTTTGGAGTCCCTTGCCCTAGCTGCCATCTTCCGACTCCCACTCGCTCCTGCTAAAGTCACCTCACTCCAGTGGGCCTCTATTTGGCGAGGATGCACTTGTAGATGGTTTGCTGCTGACCAAATGATCCTTTCAGCCCAGGAATCTTTTGCTCTGCCCAGCTCCAGGAGTGGCCTGCTCCCACTGCAACCCATTCTCTTTGCTCTTCCATCAAGGCAACTCTTCCCAGTGTCTGCCTTTAGACTTTTCCAGGTGTGCTTCAGATGCTGTTCTCTGTGCCCTCCTCCCCAGCCCCCTCCAGGACACTCAGGTCAAGCTCTCCATAGGAGAGTTTTCAAACTCTTCCCAGGTTCTCTTCCTGTGCAGGAGGGTCCAGACTTTCTACAGTTTAGGCAATACCCACTTGGTGAGAGATGGGGAGATGTCACTTTCCCCCTCACACTGCCCTCATAACAGATTCTCCTAAAGCACCCTTCCTGAGGTGGGGAAAGCACTCCCCTGTGGAGGGGCAACCTCACAACACTCTGTACTTAAAAGAACCAGAAGTAACATCAGCAGCAGCATTTTGATAAGAGCCATAAAAAAACCAGACTTGTTGTCAAGTCATTTCTGACTCATGGTGACCCCATGTGCTACAAAGTAGAACTGGTCCACAGGGTTTTCTTGGCTGTAATCTTTGCAGAAGCAGATTTCCAGGCCTTTCTTCAAACCACCAACCTTACGTTAGTAGTTGTGTTAGGCTGGGTTCTCTAGAGAATCAAAACCAGTAAAGTGTATAAATATAAACAGAGAGAAATTTATATCAAGAAAATGGCTCATGCAGTTGTAGAGGCTGGAATGTCCCAAGTCCGTGGGTCAGGCTGGAGGCTTCTCCTGACTCACTTAGCTGCAGGGGATAGTGAACCCAAGATTGGCAGGTTGGACAGCAGGGCTCTTGCTCACAGGCTGCAAAGACTGATATTTTGGATTTTTCTATTCTATGTAGTTGAACCTAACCCAAGACAGTACAAAGCAGCTCAATAATCCCCAAAGGTAGACAAGGAAGGTTCAGAGTGACTGATAGATTTTCCACTTCTCTAAAATGATAGCATTTTGAGACCTACACTAAAGTCAGGCCGAATCTTCTGACACTGCACAGTACCCAGAAATGTCCTGAGATGTGCTCTTCTTCCAAGTGATGGGAAAAGGTGACTAACAATCAAGAACTGGAGTCGAGGAGTGGTGTCCCACAGACTTGAAGTTCATACCCTCTCTCTGCTGCCTGTGAGTGAACAAAAAGGCAAAATTTTTCTGAGGCTTAATCTTTATGTGGAAAAACAGAAAAAGATATTTAAATATTCCTCTCAGATGACTGCCTTCAGCTGCAGAAGAATTAAACACCATTTATTATGGTGGTGATAATTATACAATACATAAAATATGCTATATTGGTTTGGTTTCGCCTAAAATGTAAGCACAGGGGCTGAGACCTTGCAACAGACTAGCCAGAGGCATCTCTGGGCAACTTCCCTGAAACCCTGGACCCATGCATCCACTGACTCCATCCTCTTAGCCTAGAACAGAGGCCCACCCCTCCTGGTGGCTCCCTGGACCCTCAGGCATCCCCTGTGGACTGCAGGGCCCATCCTTCATTCTGGGGTTCTTCATACCCAACACCAAGTTTGTTCAGCCTGGATAGATGAGCCGCAATTCTTCCTTTTGAGACCAGTGACAATCTTCCACCCAAAAGTTAGTCTGGGTTGGGGATTCAGGGATGGGCCTTGAAAGAGAAAAAACCTAGCTACGTTCTTTGAGCACTGAAGGATGAATTTGATTTTGTTTGTACCGAGACCAATATCCATCATCCAGATGTCTCCCTTTATTACTCATGAGTAGAGATGAGACAGTGGTGAGGGCTGAGATTCTAGAGTTAGAGACCTTTCCTCTAATTCTGGTTCCACCATTTACTTTGCCTTTCTAGGCCTTGGTCTTCTCTGTGTGAAATGGAAAGATTCTATTAACATTAACAATTATCTGTTTAACACCTACCATGTGCCAGGTACTCTCCTAGGATAAGGGGGATATTATGATGAACCGACTGCAGAGGACATTGGTGTGCCACCTAGAACCCCTTCAGGGAATGGTTTGCTGCCCCAGCTGTGGAAAATCCTCTCAAATGACGGCCTCTGACTGTCATAAAGGGGTCATCCATCTGCAAAACTTTCCCACCCAAGAGCCCACCCTTCCCACAGTGGCCCATCTCCAATGACTGATCAAAGGTGAAGTATGAAGAACTGGACATCTCAACCCAAGTCAGGACAACTTCGAAGAACCATTTTAGCCCCAAAGCTGCCCATGGTGTTGACCTAATCATCACTGTGCCTGCATGACAAATCTATTCTCCCTCTGTCACATCTGCTTCTAGCCACACCCTCCACAGGCGTGGACCCCAAGGGCACTGCTGAATAAGTATCCTGCTGGCTGAACTCCAGAGTTGGCTTCCTGCAGAGTCCAACCTGCAAGAAAACAACCTTCCCTCTCATGTGATTGACCTGGGGAGAGAGGCCACAGAACAATTCTGTGAGGACTGTTGAAAGGATCAAATGAGACAACGTGTGTGAAAATGCTTCGATAACATTGTAGGGATTAAATTGAGTCCCCCCAAAATATGTGCTGGAATCCTAACCCTATACCAATGGATGTAAGCCTGTTTGGAAATAGAAGTTTCTTTGTTATGTTAATGAGGTCACATGAATGTAAGGTGTGTCCTAAACCTAATCGATTCTGGGTTATAGAAAGAACAAGTTAGACCCAAAGACATATGTGCTCATACTGCAGAAGGCAGAAGCAAGTGAGCACCATCTACAAGCCAAGAACCGAGGAACTCCTGGGCTACCAACAAGGAAGGAATCAACACATCAAGACCCTGATTTGGACTTTTAGCCTTCAAAACTGTGAGAAGATAAATTTTTTGGGTTGCTCTTATTTTTATATCTATTGGTTTGAAGCGTGTGACCTTGTGCTGTGAAAACTCCTCTCCTGCCTTAGAAAGAAAACTTGCCTATTCCCCTGCCTTCCCATCTCTGAAAGACCACTCTCACCAGTCCGCAAGGGGTGACAACGCCAACGTGGCTCTGTGCAAGGTCCCCTCTGGGGGCAGCGATGGGGCACTACAGGTACCCAGGGTGGGCGATCTCTTGGCTCATAACTGCAAGCCCAGTCTCAGAAGGCCCCAAAAAGGAGAGAGTTGCTTGACCCCCAGCCCCGCTGACAACTTCCAAGTTTCGCAGTGTTATAACCAACTCTGCAGAAGTGAAGTCCTTGGCTCCAAACCACTAATGAACTCCTTCTAGTTCCAGTTTAATTAGTTTTCATTGCAATATTAATGATCCTAACAAACCATTTCAACTTTCCTGTTGCACAGCTGGAATTCTTTTATTTGGCATTTGGTCTTTTTATAAGACAATCCCCCACACATCCTCCTCCCCAATTGCCCCATCAAGAGGGAATAAGATCACATTCTTACTTTGCTTATCACTTTGGCCAGCCCGGGGACTGGGAACATTAAACATACCACAAACTGCCATACAAATAACATATAATATAACTCCAGGATTTTAATTACAGTGACTAATCTATGCACCGACCCTAAAACCTCTTTGGTACCATTAGGCCACATGCACGGACATTACAGGGAGGTTTCAAATTTGCACAAGGTGCGTCGTTAGTTGAGCCAAGGCCTTCCAGATCTAGAGACCTCACCTGGGACTCAAAATTCATTTGTTAGGCACTGTGGTCTACCCAGCCAGAGAAAATGTTATTTTCATTAGTGACTGTGAAAAATGATGAAAATTCCTTACGCATTCAGCCAGTTTGTGTTGAGGGCAGGTTTGGCTGCTTGGCAGAGCAATTAGGCATATGCTGATGGATTCCAATGGCCCTTTATTTTGTCTGCCTCTCCAACAGGAGAGAGTGGAAGTAGCAAACAGCAGTGTAAGGGAACCATGCCCCGCCTGCTTCCAGAACTCACCAGCTTGGCCTCAGAGGAAAGTGATTTGGATTTATATGAGCATCCACTGGATCTGGGATGCAGTGTCCTTTCAAGAAGGTCCCTGGGTGGCACAAACAGCTACTAACTGAAAGGCTGGAAATTTGAATCCGCCCAGCAGAACCACGGAACAAAGTCCTGGCTAACTACTTCCATAAGATTATAGCCCCTGAAAAGGTTATGGAGCCCAGTTCTACTTTAACAGATGTGGGGTTGTCATGAGTCAGAATGGACTCAACGTCAACTGGTTTTGAGTTTGGCCTTTTCAGGCAGAGATGGGGATCTGGGCAAGCTGCTGGGTGATGACTGCTAATAACCAAATTCAGTCCCCCAGTTGGCCTCTCCAAAGAAAGGCTCAAAGTCCACAAAGGTGTCATGAGCCCAAGCTCAGCACAGTCAGCATCAGTACCCAGTGCCATGCTGTACGGGACAGCAGTGCTAAGCTTCTGGTGAGAGTCTAAGCTGAGTGGGCAGGCAATGTGACCAGATCCCAGCAGGCACCTGGAGTGGGAATTGGAGCAGTGGAGGCAAACTGGCCACACAGAGTGGGAGCAAGGAAAGGAGACTGCATTGGAGGATCTCACATGGGGACTTTTACTCCAGACACACAAGCCACTGGGGATGGAGAGCAAACCATTCCTAGAGTCTGTTCCCTGGTGGGGAAGGAGCTCCTTGCATTCTTTCAGCACTTGGGAACAGAGGATCTTAAGGTTCCTGGGCAGTGCAAGTGGGTCGTGCTCAGCTACTAACCAAAAAGTTAGAGGTTCAAATTCACCCACAGAAGAAAGGCCTGGCAATCTGTTTCTGTAAGATCACAGCCATTGAAAACTCTATGGAGCACAGTTCTACTCTGATACCCATGCGATTGCCATGAGTAGGAGTCAGTTCAATGGCAACATTGTTATTATTTTTAATGCCCATAGCTGGGCAGAGCAGGTTCAGCTGGAGTCATTGATGTGACCTCCTTAGAGAGTGGCTACTCTACTACAAGTCATCCAGGCAGGGACCACTACTGGTCAACAGTCTCCAAACCTGTCCCCTTGCTTCTAGCCTTGCCTTACCATCCCACATGACCCTGAACACACACTATAGTCAGAAGACTCTTCTTTCTACTTTGACCATGTCCCTTTCCTACTTAAAACGGTTCTGAACCCATAGACCACTACCAGCTACACTGACACAGGGAAACCACGGTTCCAGAGCTCCTAATGAGACCTGTTTTTGTCCCTGTCCAGGATTTCAAAGGGCCAGAGAATCCAGCACCCCTGGGCAAGATCTCAATAACCAGCAGGAAAATGGAAAGGGATAAAAGGCCCCATTCATGACCATAAAAATAAAATATTTTTAAATAAATTTAACATGAATTGTGCAAGACTTATGTTTAAAAAAAACTATTAAATGTTAAGGAAATAAAAGACAAACTGAGAAATAAAGAGATAAATCTTGTTACGGGATGAAAAGTCTCAATTTTTTTTAATATGTCACTTCTCTCTAAATCGGTATATGCATTTATTTTAATCTTAAGTAAAATTGCAGGAGGGTTTGGTGTATGTGTATGTGTGAAAATTGACAAATAATTCTAAATTTATATAGAAATACACAGATTTAGCCTTACCCAGGTCAATCTTGAAGGAAATGAACAAAGTATAAGGACTTAAACTACCAGATTTCGAGGCCTACAATAAAGTTATAGTAATTGAGACTGTGTGGTTTTGGCATAAGGATAAACAAAGATAGCTAAAAGTTTCAGAAAGGAGAAACAAAATTGAGTCACCTACAAAGGAAGGAAGACTATCCTCACTTCAAATCATGCATCAACAACATTGAGTGTTAAAAGATAATGAGCTATGCCTTAAAAATTCTGAGAGAATTTATTTCAACCTGAAATTCCATACCCATATGTCTTAGGCTGGGTTCTCTAGAGAAGCAAAACCAGTGAAGTGTATATATAGGGAGAGAGAGATTTATATCAAGGAAATCAAGGAAATGACTCATGCGGTTATAGAGGCTGGAAAGTCCTGACTCATGTAGCAGCAGGGACTGACAAACCCAAAATTAGCAGGTAATATGGCAGGCTGCTGGCTTAAGTTCCAAGAACCAGAGTTCAGTTGATGCCAAGTTGAATGCAGGATCCAGAGCAGAGCTTTTCCAGAAAGTCCATGTATATTGGATGCATGCCATATTCCCAAGGAAACTCCCTTTCAGGTGATTGGCTGCTCATAGCATATCTCATTATGGAAGAGATTATATCATATCTCATCATGGAGGTGATCACATAAATACATAACTGCCCAATCACTGAGAATCATGGCCTGGCCAAATTGACACACTACCTTAACCATATAAACACCATACAAACATGAAATGTGAGAGAAAAATAAGGATCATTTTACAGATGCAAAGATTGGAAAGTGTACTTGCCTCATGCTCTTTCATATATGTTACTTGAGGATGCACTCCAACAAAACAAGGGAATCAACCAATGAAAAGGAAGACGTGATGTACAGGAAGCACTTGAGTAAACCCAAGAAAGAAAGGAAGACAAACGTCCAGTGACAGTTTTGTAGCAGCCTTAGAAGCCACAAATCCAGGTCAGGGCAGGAGGGTGGAGGCTCCAGTGGGGGAGCTTGCTGGGAAATTAAAACAGGACTTGACAGAGAGAAGAAAATAAGACTACGAATAAAACAGAGTATAATAATTTTTAAAAAGCTAATTACAAACCCCAGAAAACATACAGTATTCAATTTCGTTCTCCAGTAAACAATGTGTAGTCACAGTAAGTAAATACTGTTTTAATCATTACCTGTAGATAAAGCAGAAAACATCAAATCATGGCAACTAAAGAAAATGTGAATTAGTAACTTGATAGTGAAAACCAAAAACACAGATAGCAAAAGTCGAGGTTTCTGATTCCGAAACAAGATAGCATTATTTACTTCTCCCTGCTCCTCTCATCTAAATACAACTAAATAACCTGGAAATAATTCAACAGGCAATTATAAAAGAACTGTGATCAATAGAAAGAAAGTGCACTTGCTAGGGACTTCAGGACTTGAAAAATAGCACTATGGTGAGTTCCCTGGGTTTTCTTCATATTCCCAGCTGTCAGAAAGCTCTGAAACCCAGAATTACTAACAGGCAAAGACAAAAGAGAAAAAAAAAGCCTGCTGTCTCTGGGCAAAAGTCCAGGAAAGAACTTAGAGTGCAGCCTGACCTGCCCACAGTTGTAGCACCAGAAGAACTGGGAAGAGGGGCAACCCATCCTCTGCCTCATACTCAACAGCAGTGGTGAGTTTGACATGCCCACAAGTTGCTAGCACAGCCGGGCAGGTCAACTTATCCTCTGCCTCACATGGACCAGCAGCAGGTCTGATGCAGCACCAGCAGAGCCCAGGTGAGAAAACTTACCCTTCGCATGACACCAGCTGGCAGTGGTGGCCCAATCTGCCCACAGCAGCATTGCCAACAGAGCCAGGTAGACCAACCTATTCCCCACTTCATACCTGCTGCTTTAGTTTGCAATGGCTGCTGCAACAAATGACCATAACCTTAGTGGCTTAAAACAGCACAAATTTATTATCTTACACTTCTACAGACAGGAAACCTGCCAAGGGTCTCACTGAGCTAAAATAAGGGTGTCGGCAGGACTGTGCTCCTTTTTGGAGGCTTTAGGGGAGAATCCATTCCTTTGCCTTTTCCCACTTCCAGAGGCTGCCCGCGTTCCCTGGATCATAGCTTCCTTCCATAGTCAAAGCCAGCAACAGTCAGTCAAGTCTTTCTCACACTGCCATCTCTCTGGTTCTGTCTTCCAATTCCCTCTTCCACTTTTAAGGTATCATGCGATTACATTAGGCTCACCTGGATAATCCAGGACACTCCCCCTATCTTAAGATAAACTGATTAGTAACCTTAATTGCATCTGCAACCCTAATTCTGCCTTTCCCATGTAGCATAACATATTCAAAGGTTTCGGTGATTAAGACATGGACATTTGCAGGAAGCCATTATGCTGCCTACCACATCTCCCCTCAGCACTGGGATAGACCACTGCTGGGCCCAGTAGTGATGTCAGCACAGTGAAGGAGGGCCACCAGAACTTACACACTAAACCTACACAGGAAAACAGCCTGCTGAAAGAGAAGCTTTAAATAGAACTACCATAATCTCCAAAATGTCCTGGGTACAATCAAAAATCACTCCTTATACTAGAAGTAGGAAAATTATAACTTAAATGAAAAAAGGCAATAAGCTGACACAATGCTAAGATGAATTAGATATTGGAACTGTCTGACAAACATTGTAAGTTTGTTGTTGTTGTGTGCCATTGACTTGATTCTGACTCATAGCTACGTCACATGACAGAGTAGAACTTCTGACAGAGTTTCCTAGGCTGTAATCATTATAGGAGCAGATTGTCAGGCCTTTTCTCCTGTGGAGCAGCTGTAGGGTTCAATCCACCAATCTTTTGGTTAGCAGCTAAGCACTTAACAATTGTACCACCAGAGCATTATAAGGTACCCAAAAACCCATTGCTGTCAAGTCAATTCTGACTCATAGCAACCCTATAGGACAGAGTAAAGGAGCACCTGGTGGATTCGAACTGCTGACCTTTTGGTTAGTAGCCATAGCTCTTAACCACTATGCCACCCGGATTTCCCATTATAAGGAAGTCACCATAAAATTGACTCAATAAGTATTTATGAATTCTCTTGAAACAAATGAAAAAAATAGAAAATATGGAGGTGAGGCCAAGATGGTAGAGTAGTCAGACACTTCCTGTGGTCCCTCTTATAACAAAGACCCCCCCCCAAAAAAAACAAGTGAATGAATTATATATGACAATCTAGGAGCACTGAACATCAAAGGCAAGGTTGAGGAATTGGACTGAGCAGCAGGAGAAGGGAGAGATGGATCAGAAATGGTGAGGATTTGCCAGACCTGACCCACCAGAACTGACACCCTGCAGGCTGCATCAGCTGGAGAGCGCATTTAGGCAAGCAGTGGCACTCGGGATGAGTTTTCCACATCAGGAGAGACCAAGTAGCAGAGAGTCTGCTCAACCCTCCAGAACCAGCGAGAATCAGCACTCAACTGGCAAAAGATGAGTACATGCTTCTAACCTACCATGCAGATCAAAAAATACCCTCTATTTAGTATACTAAATAGACAACAGATAAGTGGTAACTTTGGTGAAGGGTAAAATAGTACACAATACGGGGGAAGCCAATGCAGTTTGTACAAGGAAAGGTCATGGAAGCTCCATAGACACATCCAAACTCCCTGAGGGACTGAATTGCTGGGTGGAGGGCTATGGGGACCATGGTCTCTGGGAACAACTAGCTCTATTGGCATAAAATAATTTATAAAGAAAATGTTCTACATGCTACCTTGGTGAGTAGTGTCTGGGGTCTTAAAATCCTGTGAGCAGCCATCTAAGATACTCCAATAGTCTCACCCCTTTGGGAGCAAGGCAGAATGAAGAAAACAAGATACGAGGAAAAGATTAGTCCAAAGGACTAATGGACCACAACTACCACCGCCTCCACCAGACTGAGTCCAGTACAACCAGATGGTGCCTGGCTAACACCACTGACTGCTCAGACTGGAATCACAACAGAGGGTGCTGGACAGAGCTGGAGAAAAATGTAGAACAAAATTCTAACTCACAAAAAAAGACCAGATTTCCAGGCCTGACAGAGACTGGAGAAACCCTGACAGGATGGCCCCCAGGCACCCTTTTAGCTCAGTAATGAAGTCACTCCCGAGGTTCATCATCAGCCGAAGATTAGACAGCCCCATAAAACAAAATGAGACTAAGGGGGCACAACAGTCCAGGGACAAGAACTAGAAGGCAGGAGGGGACAGGAAAGCTGGTAATCGGGAACCTAAAGTTGAGAAGTGACAGTGTTGACATGTCATGGGGTGGTTAACCATTGTCATGGGGCTATATGTGTACTAACTGTTTAATGAGAAACTATTTTTTCTGTAAACCCTCATCTAAATTACAAATGAAAAAAAAAAAAAAACCCTTGGGGAAGAAACTTTCTCCCATTTACCTGCCCCCTCCTCACTCTGCACTGGTCCCAGGGCCAGCTTCAGTGAATGTTGCATCCCCTGGGCCAGCAGTAGGACCCATCACACGCCCTGAGCCATTCTCTCAGCCTTGGAAAAGGAACAAATTAACAAATAGGAAAAAATAATCTGCCAGTTCCCCTAAGCCAGGAACTCAGGGCAGGCACAGCTCCTTTGCCTAGGCACAGCCATAAGTTTTCCATGGACTTTGAATGCCTTTCACATCTGCATAGAACTGTGTGGACTTATTTCAGTAGCGTAGGCCCTCACTAGCACAGTAAAACAGGGTATATACTTGAAGCCTCATTTCAGCTATAAGGTGAAGTGGAGGTTCGTGACATTTGACACTGTTCTGCCCATTAAGCAAGTTCCTCACCTTCCACATCAGAGGCTTAAGGACTGGTGGCTCCACCCACTCCACCTAGCCAACCATGACACAGGTCCAAGAATAAGTGGTGCCTCCCAGTCCTTGCAGCCAATAGCACTGGATGCCCATAGTCCAGCTGCAAAACCCACCAATATACGTGCTGTAGGGAACAGGGACATGCTTTCTTCCAAGATTCTCAGGGGCAGCCATCAGCCCCCTGCCTTGGTCAGTGCATGACCCCCTACTACAGCCAGACACCGGTGCCTACTCCAATCTCTCCTGCCCATCTAGGACTGTAGGTAAGAGCCTACACCACACACTTGGTGAATGACTACCTAGACACCAGAGCTGAATCCATACAAGAAACATACCTAGTAATACCTCTAACCACCTGGTGACAAGACGTGAGAGCTTCAAAGGTGCCTATAATCAAACTAGCTTACGTGAGCAGCCTATTGGGGCATATGAAAACAAAACAAAACAAGAAGCTAGGACACAGCAAGCAAACATAAAATAACTAAATATAATAATTTATTGATAACTCAGAGACAACAGTCAATATCAAATCACATAAAGAGGCAGTCCATGATGGCTTCAGCAAGCACCAAAAACAAAGAATCAAGAAATCATCCAGAGGAAGAGAACTTCTTGAAATTACCAGAGATAAAATTCAAAAGATTAATATACAGAGCTCTTCAAGAGATCAGAAAGAAGATCAGGCAAAACACAGAACAGACAAAGTAGTAGAGGAACTTAAGAAGGTTATACAAGAGCATAATGACAAATTTCACAGGCTGCAAGAATCACAGAGAGACACCAAACAGAAATTCAAAAGATTAACAATAAAATTTCAGAATTGGACAACTCAGTAGAAAGTCATAGGAGCAGGATTGAGGCAATGGAAGTCACAGTGAGTGAGAATGAAGATAAAGCACTTGACACGAACTTATTTGAGGAAAAATCAGATAAAAGAATTTAAAAAAATGAAGAAACCCTAAGAGTTATGTGGAATGCTATCAAGAGGATCAACCTAAGAGTGACTGGAGTACCAGAACGGGGGGATAACAGAAAATACAAAGAGAATTGATGAAGATTTGTTGGCAAAAAACTTCCTTGATATCATTAAAGAGGAGAAGATATCTATCCAATAAGCTCATCTAACCCTGCATAAGGTAGATTCCCAAAACAAAGTCACTAAGACATATTATAATCAAACTTGCCAAAACCAAAGATAAAGAGAAAATTTTAAGAGCTGCTAAGGATAAATGAAAAGTCATCTACAAAGAAGCGTCAATAAGACTAAGCTCGGACTACTCAGCAGAAACTATGCAGGCAAGAATGCAATAGGATAACATATATAAAGCCTTGAAGGAAAAAAATTGCCAGCCAAGAATTATATACCCAGCAAAACTGTCTCTCAAATGTGATGGTGAAATTAGGGCATTTCCAGATAAACAGAAGTTTAGGGAATTTGTAAAAACCAAACCAAAATTACAAGATATACTAAAGGGAGTCCTCCAGTTAGAAAACCAATAACATGGGATAACAACCCAAGCCTGGAACACAGGACAGAACAACCAGAAACCAACCCAGATAGAAAAAACCAAACCTGTTGCCATGGAGTAGAATTGCCCCATAGGGTTTCAAGGAGCACCTGACAGATTCAAACTGCCGACCTTTTGGTTAGCAGCCATAGCTGTTAACAACTACACCAGGGTTTCCTCAACCCAGATAGGGAAGTCACAAATAAATCAAAGCTAAAACACTGAAAATAGGGAAACAGAGATGTCAATATGTAAAAGATGACAACATTATACCAAAAAAGAGGCACTAAATAGTGTAGTCATAGATATCTCATATGGAGAGGAAGTCAAGTCGATATAAGGAAATAAAAGATTGGTTTAAACTTAGAAAAATGGAGGTAAATATTAAGGAAACTAACAGTCCTACACATCAAAATAAAAAACAAGAAAAACATAAAGACTCAGCAAGTACAAAATCTACAACAATGAAAAGGATGAAAAGAAAATACATAAAGAAAAGTGAGTCAGCACAGAAAATTAAGTGGAACAAAGAAGCTGTCAACACGACAAAAAAAAAGTCAAAATGACAGCAATAAACTCATACCTACCAATAATCACGCTGAATGAAAATGTTCTAAATGCACCAACAAAGAGACAGAGAGTTGCAGAATGGATACAAAAACACAATCCATCTGTATGCTGCCTACAAGAGATACATCTTAGACTTAAAAACACAAACAAACTAAAACTCAAAGGATGGAAAAAGATATATCAAGTAAACAACACTCAAAAAAGAGCAGAATTGGCAATATTAATCTCAGACAAAATAGACTTTAAAGTAAAATCCACCACAAAGAATAATAATGATTAAAGGATCAAAACACCAGGAGGACATATCCATAACAAATATTTACACACCCAATAACAGGGTGCCGAAATACATAAAACAAACTCCAATAGCATTGAAAAGAGAAATAGACAGCTCCACAATAATAGTAGGAGACTTCAACACACCAGTTTCAGTGAAGGACAGAACATCCAGAAAGAAGCTCAATAAAGACACAATCAACCAACTTTATCTCATAGATATATACAGAACACTCCACCCAATAGCAGCCAAGTATATTTTCTTTTCCAAAGCACATGGAACATTCTCCAGAATAGACCACATATTATGCCATAAAGCAAGCCTTAACAAAATCCAAAGCATTGGAATATGACAAAGCAACTTTTCTGACCATAAAGCCATAAAAGCAGAAAACAGTAACAGAAAAAGCAAGGAAAAAAATCAAATACATGGTAACTGAACAACACATTGCTCAAAAAACTACTGGGTTATAGAAAAAATTAAGGATAGAATAAAGAAATTCACAGAATCAAATGAGAATGAAAACACGTCCTACCTGAGCCTTTGGGACACAGCAAAAGCGGTGCTCAGAGGTCAATTTTTAGCAATAAATGCACATATTCAAAAAGAAGAAAGGGCCAAAATCAAAACATTAACCCTACAACTCACACAAATAGAAAGAGAGCAGCAAAAGAAGCTCTCAGGCACCAGAAGAAAGAAAATAATAAAAATTAGAGCAGAATTAAATGAAATAGAAAATAGAAAAACAATTCAAAGAGTTAACAAAACCAAAAGCTGGTTCTCCGAAAACATCAATAAGATTGATAAACCATTGGCCAAACTGACAAAAGAAAAACAGGAGAGGAAGCAAATAACCCCAATAAGAAATGAGATGAGTGATATCACAATAAACTCAACTGAAATTAAAATGATCATAACAGAATACTATGAAAAACTGCACTCTAACAAATTTGAAAACCTAGAGGAAATGGACAAATTTCTAGAAACACAGTGCCTACTTAAACTGACACAGAGGTAGAACAACTAATTAAATCTGTAACAAAAGAAGAGATTGAAAAGGTAGTTTAAAAATTCCCTACAAAAAAAAAAGCCCTGGCCTTGACAGTGTCACTGGAGAATTCTACCCAACTTTCAAAGAACTGTTAACATCACTACTACTAAAGGTATTCAGAGCACAGAAAAGGATGGAATACTTCCAAACTAATTCTATGAAGCCAGCATAACCCTGATACCAAAACCAAGTAAAGACACTAGAAAACAAGAGAATTACAGACCAATATCCCTAATGAACATAGACACAAATACCCTCAACAAAATTCTAGCCAATAGAATTCAACATCATATCAAAAAAATAATTCACCATGACCAAGTGGGATTCATACCAGTTATGCAGTGATGATTTAACATTAAAAAAACAATCAATGTAATCCATCACATTAATAAAACAAAAGACAAGAACCAAATGATCTTATCAATTGATGAAGAAAAGGTATCTGACAAAGTTCAACACCGATTCATGATAAAAACTCTCAACAAAATAGAAATAGAAGGGAAATTCATCAACAAAATAAAGGACATTTATACAAAGCCAACAGCCAACATCATCCTAAATGGAGAGAGTCTGAAAGCTTTCCTTTTGAGAATTGGAACCAGACAAGGATGCCCTTTATAACCACTGTTATTCAACATTGTGCTGGAGGTCCTAGCCAGAGCAATACGGCAAGAAAAGGAAATAAAGCGCATCCAAATGGGTAAGGAAGAAGTACAGTATCCTTATTTGCAGATAATAGATCTCATACACAGGAAACCCCAAAGAATCCACAAGAAAACTACTGGAACTAATAGAAGATTTCAGCAAAGTAGCTGGATACAAGATAAACATACAAAAATCAGTTGGATTCCTTTACACCATCAAAGAGAACTTCGAAGAGGAAATCACCATATCAATACCATTTACAATAGCCCCCAAGAAGATAAAATACTTAGGAATAAATCTAACCAGAGATGTAAAAGACCTATACAATGAAAACTACAAGACACTACTGCAAGAAACCAAAAAAGACCTGCATAAGTGAAGAAACATACCTTGCTCGTGGATAGGAAGACTGAACATTGTGAAAATGTCAATTCTACCCAAAGCTATCTACATATACAATGCAATCCTGATCTGAATTCCAACGACATTTTTTAATGAGAGAGGGAAGCAAATCACCAACTTCATATGGAAAGGGAAGAGGCTCCAGATAAGTAAAGCATTACTGAAGAAGAACAAAAAAGTGGGATACCACACGATACCTGATTTTAGAACCTATTATACTGCCACAGTAGTCAAAACAGCCTGGTACTGGTACAGCAACAGATACATAGACCAACTGAACAGAGATGAGAATCCAGACATAAATTCATCTACCTATGAGCAGCTGTTATTTGACAAAGGTCCAAAGTCCGTTAAATGGGGAAAAGACAGTCTCTTTAACAAATGGTGCTGTCATAACTGGATATCCATTGCAGAAGGATGAAACAAAACCCATATCTCACACCATGCACAAAACTAACTCAAAATGTATCAGTGACCTAAATAGAAAATTTAAAACAATAAAGATCATGGAAGAAAAAATAAAGACAATGCTAGAAACCCTCATACATGGCATAAACAGAATACAAAACATTACTAACAATGCACAAACACCAGAAGAGAAACTAGGTAACTGGGAGTTCCTAAAATTCAAACAATTATGCTTATCAAAGGGCTTCACCAAAAGAATAAAAGACAACCTACAGACTGGGAAAAAAATTTGGGCTACGACAAATCTGATCAGGGCCTAATCTCTAAAATCTACAAGATACTGCAAATACTCAACAAAAAAAAGACAAATAATCCAATTAAAAAATGGGCAAAGGACGTGAACGGGCACTTCACCAAAGAAGACATTCAGGCAGCTAACAGACACATGAGGAAATGCTCATGGTCCATTAGCCATTTGAGAAATGTAAATCAAAACTACAATGAGATACCATCTCACCCCAACAAGATCAGCATTAATCCAAAAAACATAAAATAATAAATGTTGGAGAGGTTGTAGAGAAACTGGAACACTTATACACTGCTGGTGGGAATGTAAAATGATACAACTACTTTGGAAATTGATTTGGTGCTTCCCTTAAAAACTAGAAATAGAAGTACCATACGATCCAGCAATCCCACTCCTTGGTATATATCCTAGAGAAATAAGAGCCATCACATGAATAGATACACGTACACCCACTTTCATTTCAGCACTGTTCACAATAGCAAAAAGATGGAAACAACTTAGATACCCAGCAATAGATGAATGGATAAATAAATTGTGGTATACTCACACAGTGGAATACTACACAAGGATAAAGAACAGCGAGGAATCCTCAAAACATCTTACAACATGGATGAATCTGGAAGGCATTATGCTGAGTGAAATGAGTCAGTCCCAAAAGGACAAGTATTGTAAGAGACCACTATTATAAGAACTCAAGAAAAGGTTTAAACAGAAGAAAACATTCTTTGATGGTTGTGAGGGTGGGGAAAGAGGGACAGGAGTATTAACTAACTAGATAGTAGACAAGAATTATCTTTGGTTAAGAGAAGGACAACACATACTACAGGGCAAGTCAACACAACTAGACTTAACCTAAAGCTAAGAAGTTTCCTGAATACAACCAAATACTTAGAGGGACAGAGTAGCAGGGGCAGGGGCCTGGGGACCATGGTTTCAAGGGCTATCTAGGTTAATTGGCATAACAAAATTTATTAAGAAAATGTTCTGCATCCCAATTTGGTGAGTGGCATCTGCAGTCTTAAAAGCTGGTGAATGGCTATCTAAGATGCATCAATGGGTCCCAACCCACCTGGAGCAAAGGAGAATGAAGAACAGCAAAGACACAAGGAAAATATTAGCCAAAGAGACAGAAAGGGCTACATAAACCAGACACTCCATCAACCTGAGACCAGAAGAACTAGATGGAGCCTGGCTACCACCAATGACCACCCTGACAGGGAACACAACAGAGAGACCCTGAAGGAGCAGAAGAAAAGTGGGGTGCAGAACTCAAATTCTAGTAAAAAGACCAGACTTAATGGTCTGATTGAGACTGGAGGAAACCCGGAAGACTTAGCCCCCAGATTCTCTGTTAGCCCAAAACTAAAACCATTCCAAGGCCAACTCTTTAGGCAAAGATTAGACTGAACTATAAGACATAAAATGATATTCGTGAAGAGAGTGTTTCTTACCTCAAGTAGATACATGAGACTAAATGGTAGCTCCTGTCCAGAGACAAGATGAGAAGGCAGAAAGGGACAGGAGCTGGTTGAATGGACATGGGAAATCAGGAGTGGAAAGGAGAAGTGTGCTGTCACATTATAGGGAGAGCAACTAGGGTCACGTAACAATGTGTGTGTAAATTTTTGTATGAGAAACTAACTTGAACTGTAAACTTTCACTTAAAGCATGATTTAAAAAAAGAGAGAGACAGACTGACAGAGGAAGACTCATGTGAAGACTCATGTACAAATTAAAGAACATCTAGGGCTACCAGAAGCTGGGAGAGACAAGAAAGGAACCTCCCCTAGAGCCTTTGGAGTGAGGATGGCCCCACCAATACCCTGAATTTAGACTCCTATCCTACAGTGGTCTCAAACATAGCCAGGATTGTGAGGATGGCACAGGATCAGACAGTTTCATTCTTTTGTACATAGGGTCACTATGAGTTGGAACCGACTCAATGGCACCTAACAACAACAACACCCTCCAGAACAGTGAGACAATAAATTTCTGTTCTTATAAGCTAAAAAAAAGAAAGAAAGAAAGAAAGTCTCAGCAAAGAAGTACACCCACTCCTCACTTATTGGCATGGTTAGGTTCCAAAGACCAGGTCATTATGCAAAAATTGGCTTTATAAAAAAATAGAGAATGACCGCATCAGATCACAAAATGGAAGATGACTACATCATTGCATAACTTCCCAATTACATCATTATGTAACTGTCAAACCACTGAGAATCATGGCCCGACCAAGTTGACACATAACCTTAACCATTACAGCCAATGTTGCCCTTGCCTCTCACTTCAGTGTTCATCACTGCCAGAAGTATGTCATTAATGCACAAAATAGTCAGATAGTAGATTTTTTTACTCATGGCATAAATGTGAAATGTCAGATAATGAGATAGTTGATAAGTGAGAAGTAGGTGTATAAACTTCAAAAAATGGAAATTATAGAACTGAAAAACACAAAAAACAAAAATAAAAAACTCATTGGAAGGGCTAAATAGTAGAATAGAAATGAGAGAAAACAAAATCAATGAACTTGAGGGCAAACAAATAGAATTTACTCAACCTAAAGAATAGAGAGAAAATATACTGAAAAAAAATAAATAACAGAGCCTCAGGGGCGGGCCTGTGGGACAATGAAAAAAATCTAGTATTATCATCCTCTTCTTCAGTGAATACACTTCCAAGAAAAAATGGCTGAAAACTTCCAAAATTTGTTGAAAAACATAAACTTAAAGATTGAAGATGCTGAGCAAACCCCAAATTGGATAAACCAAAAGAAATCCTCGCAAAGACACATCATAATTGAACTTCTGAAATTTAAATACAAAGAAAAAAATCATAAAAGAACAAGACAGAAACGAAGCTTTACTTACAGAGAAGCACCAATTCAAATTTTGGCAGATTTCTTATCTGAAACTAAGGAGGCCAAAAGGAAGTAGCACAACATATTTCATGTGCTGAAAGAAAGGGACCACCAGCTGCATATTCTACATTTGACAAAACTACCCCTCAGGGAAATTTACACCACTAAATGCTTACATTAGAAAAAAGGAAAAACCTCAAATCAATAATCTAAGTTCTACATCAAAGAGGCTAGAAAAGGAGAACAAAATAAACTCAAAGCAAGCAGATGGAAGGAAATAATAAAAATAAGAACAGAAATCAGTGCAACTGAAACAGGAGAATAATAGAGAAAATTAAGGTAACCAAAAGCTAATTCTCCAAAAAGATCAATAAAATTGATAAACTTCTAGCAAGACTAACAAACGTAAGAGAGACACGAATCCCTAATATCAGGAAAGAAACAGGGGATATCGCTACTAATCTTGCAACCGTTAAAAATATTATAAGGGAATATTATAAACATCTTTACACTCACAAATTTGACACCTTAGAAGAAATGGACCAATTTCTCAAAAACCACAAACTACCAAAACTCAACCAAGATGAAACAGATAACCTGAATAGTCCTACAACCATTAAAAAAAATTGAACATGTACTTTAAAACTCCCCAAAAAGAAATCTCCAGGTCTAATGGCTTCATTGGAGTATTTTATCAAATATTTAAAGAATTATATCAATTTTACACAATCTCTACCAGAAAGTAGAAAGAGGATACAATTCCCTTCATTTTTTTTGACCAACGTTATCTTTCTACCAAAACCAAAGACATCACAAGAAAAGAAAACTACAGACCAATATGCTTCATGAACATAGAAACAAAAATTCTTAACAAAATATTAGCAAATCAAATTCAATGGTGTATAAAAATAACTATACGCCATGGCCAAGTGGTATTTATTCCAGGTATATAATGTTTAGTCAGCATTTTAAAATCAATCAATGTAATACCCCATATCAACGGGTTAGAGAGGAAAAATTACATGATCATATTAATTTACACAGGAAAAAAACTTAAAAATGTCTAGCACCTAATCATGATTTAAAAAACAAAAACACCTCTCAGCAAGTTAGGAATAGAGAGAAACTACTTCAACTTGATAAGGAGCATCTACAAAAACAGAAAGAAAAGAAAAAAACCTACAACTAGCAACATACTTAATAGTGAAATACTGAATGTTTTCCCCCTAAGGTCAGAAAAAAGGCAAGGATGTCTGCTCTCACCACTCACCACTCCTATTCAACATAGTAATGGAAGTTTTAACCAATGCAATAAGGCAAATAAATAAATAAATAAAAGCCATACAGATTAGAAATGAAGTAAAGTTGTCCCTATTTGCAGAGAACATAATTGTCTACATAGAAAATTTTGAGCAATCTACGAAAATAAAAAAGCCCTAGATTAATAAGTGAGTTCACCAAGATTGCAAGATACAAGATGAACACACAAAAATAATCACATTCCTATACACTGACAGTGAACATTTGGAAACCAAAATTAAAAACAAAATGCCATTACAATTTCTCTAAAGCATATTAAATACTTAAGTATAAACTTACCAAAGCATGTACAGGAACTGTATGCTGAAAATCACAGAATGCTGAGAAAATCAAAGAAGAGTTAAATAAGGGACCCATATTACGTTCATGGATTGGAAGACACAACATAATAAAGATGACAATTTTCCCCAAATTGATCTACATGTTTAATGTAATTCTTTTTTTTATTGTACTTTAGATGGTTTTTCATTAAACAATTAATACACATATTGTTTTGTGATATTGTTGTTGACATGTCAACACTCTCCCCATCTCGACCTTGGGTTCCCCATTACCAGCTTTCCTGCCCCCTCCTGCCTTCTTGTCCTTGCCCATGGGCTGATGTGCCCATTTTGTCTAGCTTTGTTTTGTAGGCTTGTCTAATCTTTGGATGATGGATGAAACTCAGGAGTGATTTCAGCACTGAATTAAAAGTGACCACACTCTCGGGGTTCTCCAACTTCAGTCAGACCAGTAAGTCTGGTCTTTTTTTGTGAGTTAGAAGTTTATTCTACATTTTTCTCCAGCTCTGTCCAGGTCCATCTATTGTGATCCCTGTCAGAGCAGTTGTTGGTGGTAGCTGGACACCATCTAGCTGTTCTGGACTCAGTCTCGTGGAGGCTGTGGTAGTTGTGGTTCATTAGTCCTTTGACCTAATCTTTCCCTTGTGTCTTTGGTCTTCTTCGCTCTCCCTTGCTCCAGACAGGGTGGGACAAATGGAGTATCTTAGATGTCCCCTCACAGCTTCTAACACCCCAGACACTACTCACCAAAGTAGGAAGTAGAACATTTTCTTTATAAACTATGTTATGCCAACTGCTCTAGATGTCCCCTGAGACAAGCCCAGTAATTTGGTCCCTCAGGGAGTTCAGATGTGCCTATGAAGCTTCCATGACCTTGCCTTGGTCAAGTTTAATGCAATGTAATGTAACCAAAAGCTAATTCTCCAAAAAGATCAACAAAATTGATAAACTTCTAGCAAGACTAACAAACATAAGAGAGACACAAATCCCTAATATCAGGAAAGAAACAGGGTTATTTATTTGTTTGTCTATAAACAAGGTTATTATAAAATTTATATTGAAAGACACAAACCCTCAAATAAACAACCATAAAGACAAGATTAAAGTTGGAGTAATCATTCTACCTAATGCTGCATTTTTCTTCATATTGTCTGACTTCTCAGAGTATTTATTCAGCATATAAATTGAATAAGTAAGGCAAAAGATTCCAGCCCTGCTGCAGGGTTGTGTTGTCAATAAATTCATTCTGTTTGGATCAGCAATCAACATCCATAGAAGCAGCAGTCAATAAACGAAATGACAGATTGCATTGGGCAAATCTGCTGCAAAAAGACCTCTTTAAAGTTTGAAAAAGCAAAGAAGTTACTTTTATGACTGAGGTGCATCTGACCCGAGCCATGGTATTTTCAATTACCTAATATGCATGCAAAAGTTGGATAATGGGAAAGGAAGACAGAAGAATTGATGTGTTTGAACTGTGGTGTTGGGAAGAATATTAACTACACCATGGACTGCCAAAATAATGAACAAATCAGTCTTAGAAGAAATGCAACCTGAATGTTCCTTAGAAGCAAGGATGGTAAGCCTTCAACTCACTTACTTTGTATACACATCATTGGGAAAGACCAGTCACTAGACAAAGACACCTATAAAAAACAAGAGAAACCTTCAGTGAGATAGATTGACACAGTAGCTGTAATGCTGGATTCAAACATACCAACAATCATGAAAATTGTGCAGGACCAGGCAATATTTGTTCTGTTATACATACGATCACAATGAGTTGGAGCCAACTCAACAGCAACTAACAACAATACTATCACTATGCCCAACATTAAGCATTATAGAGCTACACTACATTAAACAAAACAGTGTGGTATTGGTGAGGGAATAGCCATATAGATCAGTGGAACAGAATACAGAACTCATAAATTTTGTTGTTGTTTTAAGTGCTGTCGAGTCGGTTCCGACTCATAGCAACTCTATGTACAACAGAACGGAACACTGCCTGGTCCTGTGCCAACCTCACAATAATTGTTATGCTTGAATCCATTGTTGCAGCCACTGTGTCAATCCATCTCATTGAGGGTCTTCCGCTTTTTCGCTGACCGTCTACTTTACCAAGCATGATGTCCTTCACCAGGTACTCGTCCCTCCTGATAACATGTCCAAAGTACGTGAGACATAGTCTCACCATCCTTGCTTCTAAGGAAAATTCTGGTTGTACTTCTTCCAAGACAGATCTGTTCTTTCTTTTGGCAGTCCATGGTATATATTCAATATTCTTCACCAACACCCGAATTTAAAGGTGTCAATTCTTCTTCAGTCTTCCTTATTCATTGTCCAGCTTTCACTTGCATATGAGGCAATTGAAAACCCCATGGCTTGGGTCAGGTGCACCTCAGTCTTCAGGGTGACATCTTTGCTTTTCAACACTTTAAAAAGATGTTTTGCAGCAGATTTGCCCAGTGCAATGCGTCTTTTGATTTCTTGACTGCTGCTTCCGTGGGTGTTGATTGTGGATCCAAGTAAAATGAAATCCTTGACAACTTCAATCTTTTCTCCGTTTATCATGATGTTGATTCTCAGTCCAGTTGTGAGGATTTTTGTTTTCTTTAAGTTGAGGTGTAATCCATACTGAAGGCTGTGATCTTTGATCGTCGTTAGTGCTTCAAGTCCTTTTCACTTTCAACAAGCAAGGTTGTGTCATATGCATAACGCAGGTTGTTAATGAGTCTTCCTCCAATCCTCATGCCCCGTTCTTCTTCATATAGTCCAGTTACTCGGATTATTTGCTCAGCATACAGATTGATTAAGTATGGTGAAAGGATACAACCCTGACACACACCTTTCCTGACTTTAAACCTTGCAGTATCCCCTCATTCTGTTCTAACTACTGCCTCTTGATCAATGTACAGGTTACTCATGAGCACCCATAAATAGGCCCATACAAATAACATCAACTGATTTTTGACAAAGGTGCAAAAGTAATTCAATGGAGGAAGGATCATCTTTTCAATAAATGGTACTGGGACAATTGGACATCCATATACGAAAAAAAAAAAAGAAAGAAAGAACATCTACCTAAACCCCATACCTTGTACAAAAATTAACTTGAACTGGGTTACAGACTTACATGTAAAACAAAACGATAAACTGTTTAGAGAAAACAAAAGGAGAAAATCTTTGGGTCCTCAGGCTCGCAAAGTGTTCTTAAACTTGACACCAGAAGTACTAAAGTATTAAAGAAAAAATGCTAAGTTGGGCCACATCAAAATTAAAAATTTTTGCTCTGAAAGCACCCTGTTAAGAGGATGAAAAAACATGAGAAAATACTTGCAAACCACGTATCTGGCAAACAACTAGTATCTAGAATGTATAAATAACCCTCAAATTCAACAATACGAAAACAAACAATCCAATTAGAAAACAGCAGATGACATGAAGAGACATTTCATCAAGGAGAATATACAGATGGCAACAAAAATAAATAAAAGCAAGTGAGAAGATATTTAACATCTTTAGCTATTAGGGAAAAGCAAATTAAAACCACAAGAAGATACATCACCACACACCTATTAGACTGGCTATGTTAACAAATGGTGACAACAGTAAACCCTGACAAGGATAAAGATAAACTAGATCACTTTTACATTGCTGCTGTGAGTCTAAAATGGAACATCTACTCTGGACAACAGTTTGGCTGTTGCTTAGCAATCTAAATATGCAACTATTGTGTGACCTAGCAATTGTACTCTTGGATATTTACCCCAGAGAAATGGAAATTTGTAGTTACACAAAAACCTGTATGCTAATGTTCATATCAGCTTTATTTACAATAGCTAAAAACTGGAAGCAACCCAGATGTGTAAAATGAGTGAAGCAAACTGTAGTACGTCTCTATCATGGAAAACTACTCAGCAATAATATAAAAGAATGAACAAGTACAATAAATTGGACAGATCTCAAGGGAATTATTCTGAGTGAAGAAAGCCAATCCTCAAAGGTCATATACTATATTGTTCCATTTACGTAACTGTCTTGAAAAGGCAAAATAATAAAAATAGAGAACAGATTAGTTAAAGAGGGAGTGGACCAGCAGGAGGGAAGTGGGCACAGTTATAAAGGGCAACAGGAGGGCTTCCTGTGGTTATGAAACGGCTCCATATCTTCACTGTGGTGGTGGTGCCACACATCTAAAAATGTGATGAAGTTATGTAGAACTAAATGCACACATGCACAAGTAAGTACAAGTGAAGCAGGGAAATTAATAAGGTGGATGGTTGCATCAATGTCAATTTTCTGGCTGTGATATTGTATTATGTTCATACAAACCGTCACTGTAGGGGAAGCTGGGTGAGGGATATATGGGATCTCTCTGTGTTATTACTGATAACTGCTGGTGAATCTCAATTATCTCAAAATTAAGGGTTTTTTGTTTTTTTTTTAAGTTCAGAGGTGGGAGTAGGGAGGAAAGTTGAACAAAAGGGCAGGGACTCTATAGAGCTTTCCCTTACAAAATAAAGCAACTAGCAATACCGTCTACAGCTGATGGGTCAAGAAATACTTTGGTAGAACCATGACTTAGGGTTACGAAAGTAACCAACATTGAAATTGATATAACTATATTGTGAGAAAAAGGAATGGGAGGAGAAGGAACCTTAACTGAATTAAATACTAATCTATCACAGTAGAATATTGCTAGATAATACCTGATAGTTATAAATATGAAAATTACAATATGCATTCCTATTATTTAGAAGTATGGAATTGACGACCAGAAGAACCACAAAAAGAACAGAGTTAAAAGTGGTTATATAAAGTAATAGTAGGGTAGACAGGGCTGAGATAGAATATTTGCATTTCATTTATACAACTCCTTCTTTAGTTTTTTATTATTTGACTGTTTAGTCATGTTCTTTCTTGATTTGAAAAAAAAAAAAGTAAAAAATGTTTTCCAAAGTAAAAGGAAAGACAGGATTTGAGGAGCACAGAGATTATGAAGGTGAAGTAAAGCACCACCAGGAGGCCAGGCAGACAAGAACTTCCAGGAGAAGGAAAAAGTCAAAGTGGCTCCAGGCAGATATCAGGAAAGCCAGACCTGAGAAGACATCCCTAAGGGCAACTGTGTGAACGCAGTCACCTTTGCCAGAGCAGGAGTCTGGAAGACATCAGGTCATGGGTGACTGAGTTGGAGGTGAGGATGTAGATAGCGGTGGACCACTTTTTCCAGGAGCTTGGCTCTGGAGGGAAGGCAGG
Source organism: Dugong dugon (assembly GCA_030035585.1). NCBI lineage: Eukaryota > Metazoa > Chordata > Mammalia > Sirenia > Dugongidae > Dugong > Dugong dugon. The sequence continues at coordinate 6,591,616 of CM057475.1, read as the reverse complement.
AGAAAACTGCATGTGCATTTTGGTGGCCATGAAAGAGCATTGCAGAGGAGAAGTTGAAACTCTAAGAGGAAGGTAACCTGCTGGACAACACTTTACCCTGGGAGAAATCAAGGTGCAGATGGGGTAGGGGGGGCCTCCTGCTCTGAGGTTCAGAGAAAATGTGATCGAGGTGCAGATATTAGTGGGTTTGTAGGTTTGAAGGCATGTCATCATTCCACCAGAGTGGGGCTGGAATGAGGTGAGAAGTCTGAGGGGAGAGGTGAAGTTTCAGGATAAGTGTTGAGCTAAATGTAGGAGCAGCTGAAAGGACAAATCAGTGTGAAACCAGGGTTTCTCCCTCTTATTGTCTCTCCCATTGCCCTCTGTTAAGAACCTGGGCTCTATGACAGCCAAAGTCCAAAGTTCAGGAAAGTCTTGGGTAATGTGCAAAGACTGACCAGTCCCAAGGGGAGGTGACACCTCCTGTCAGAAACATTTGCAAGCCTGACACCCATAGCGTTTGTTTCTGGGAACACCCCTCCTCCCACGGTATTGGAGAACCCCCTCATCCCGTCATATTGGACCTTTGGGAATATCCCCTCATCCCATGGTATTGGACACCTCTGGAAGCAGCTCCTCATCTCATGGTACACCTCTTGTGCGCCACTGCCAATCTCTTTGACCACATGTCTTGCTCTAGTCGCTGCTGCCTCAACCCATGACAAAAAGCAGGCTTCAATCTGCTTCACAGACTACACCTCCCTCTCCTGGGCCCCACACCACATACCTCTCACTTCCTGTCTCAGAACTTCCCTGGTGTCAGAGAATGTGGTGACACCCATGGGAATCCACCCTCACACAGGTGCAGTCCAAACTGCAAGAGTGTTTATCCCGGAGCCACCCTTGACCTGTGGGAGGATGATAGCCAAAGATGAATGGCTCCCCATTTGAGACTCAGGGGGACAGTTCTGAAAGGCATTTTGAAGGTTCTTCAGAAGGTTCCTGCCAGATGGAGCACCAGTCCCCCTTAGCAGTGGCCAACCTAGTTCAAGGCTGTCCTTGAATTGTATCTCACTTTTCCTCTGCCCACTCCCCTTGTGCTGTGCTCCATATCTCTGGATATTTCTCAAATACACTACCTACATCAACTCTCTGTCTCAATCTATGCTGGAACCAACAATTTAACAAGTATTTAACAAGGGCTGGCTGAATACCACAGACTAAAGCCTGCCATGTCCCTCAATGCCTCTTAGTCGAATGGGTCCCCTTTAAATCATCTGTGTCAAAGTAATGAAGTGATGATGGAACAGCTCACACATGCACACAAGTCCAGACAAAGAGAAGGTTGCTAAGACCAGAACCAAAAAAAAAGTTTGGTAGAATATGTCTCTCATGATCCAAACGGCTGGAAACTAACAGTGGATGAAAAAGAGAAGTGTTCAGAAATCCCAGGAGAAGTCATATACTTTGAAGGACAAGCTGTCATACCTAATGAAGAAAGAGATTTGAGGACATGCTAGCATTTTTTAAAAAATAATAACACAGGAGAAGAATAGGAGAAGGAACCTCACACATCGCCTTGTATATCTGCTTGCAACACTGAGAGACTGGGTAAAGTCCAAGTGCATCTGAGATCACAATGCCAGCCAGCCAGCCAGCCAGCCAGCCACCCATCCATCCATCCACCCACCTATCCATCCATCCACTCACCCATCCATCTACCCTCTCATATATCCATCTGTCCATCCATCCATCCATCTACCCACCCATGTATCTGTCAATCCATCCATCCATCCATCTACCCTTCCATCCAATCATTCAGCAGACCTTCCTGATTGCATAGCAGGGGCCCACACAGTGCTGGGCCCTGGATGATATCAATGACTATTGCACAGAACTTGTGGCCTCTTGAAGGAAGCAGTTGCCACACCAGGTGCCCCTGGCTAGTGAGGTGCCCCTTCCTGTCCTCTTGTTGCACCCCACACACACTTCCTTTATCAAAAAGGACCACTATTGCCTGTCCTCTTATCTGACTTTCCCACTGGGCTATAAACTCTATGATGGAAAGAGCTCATACTTACACTGACTAAGAACACACGGCACTGTCCTAAGTGCTCTGCATGAATTAATTCGCAGCAATGCAAAGAAGCAGGAACTATTATTGTTCCGTTTCATATATGAGAAACACAAGGCTCAGAAAGGTTAAGTGGTTTACCCAAGGTCACAAAGGCAGTTTAACCCCAGATACTCTGGCTCCAGAGCCTATGCCCTGGAGCACTGCATTCAGTGTCTCCTGGGAGAGCAGGCTGGGCTGCAGAGGTCATTGTCAAATCTTAGCCTCTAGCATAGTGCCTGGCTCACCCAGAGGCTCAGCACAGTGTGGTGTGGGCTGCCAGTCAAGCAGCTCATGGTGCTGTAGGAGCGCAGAAGAGCCTGCCACAAAGACTCCCTATGGCTGACAAGGAGAATCTAAACTGGGGGAGCAGCATGTGCAAAGATAAGTAGGGAGGGAAGGAGAGACAGAAGGAAGGGAGGGAAGGAGAGAGAGAAGGAAGGGAGGAACGGCGAGAGAGAAGGAAGGGAGGAACGGAGAAGACAGAGGAGAAAGGAGAGGGGGAAAGGGGAAGGGAGGAGAGAGGAAGAGAGGAGAAGGGGGAAAGAAGAGGAGATGGTAAGGGAAGAAAGACAAGAGAGATAAGAGGGAGAAAGGAGGGATGAGGGAAGGGAGGGGAAGGACGGAAGGGAGGCAGTAGGGACAGCAGCTCTGAGCAGGGCTCTCAGCTGAAATCTGTGGATGAAAGAGGAGCAGAGGGCTGAGGCTGACCTGTGGGCAGGGCTAATGCTGAGGGACTCCCTGTCCTGAGCAGGTGAGAAATCATAAACATGTGTAAGTAGTGAATGTGACAAGACCAGTTCACGTTCAGAACCCTCACTGGCAGTGGCTATGGGTGTGAAGTGGGGTGTCAAATATGAAGTGTGAAGGGGGGCTGGAGCAGGGTGCCTGAAGCAGGGAGAGTGGTCAGGGGCTGCTGCCCAGATCCAGGGGAGAGAAGACGCACCAGCCAGGAACTCAGCAGAACTTGGAGAGAGGAGGAGGGGAGGGAGGAGTCAGTGGGAAGGTCCAGGTCTCTGGCTTACGTGGATAGGTGGACACTGCCCCTCCCTCGCACTGAAACAATCTTGTAAAGAGTGCCTACTATGTGCCACGGGAACCCTGGTGGTGCAGTGGTTAAGCGTTCTACTGCTGACCAAAAGGTTGGCAGTTCAAATCTGCCAGCTGCTCCTCAGAAATCCCATGGGGCAGTCCTACTCTGTCCTATGGGGTTGCTATGAGTTAGAATTGACTCGATGGCAAGGGGTTTGGTTTGTTTTGCTAAGTGCTAGGCCCTGCACCCAGCCCTGGAGACGGACCCTAGCTTCCTGGCTGCAATCATTCTGCGACGTGGGTTTGTTCCTCCTCACTTTACAGAAGGGAAGACAGCCCGCACTTCCCAAAGGCCCAAAGGGAGTGAGTGATGGAGGGGACAGGATCTGGGATGTCTGTGTAGCTCAGAGCCCCGTGTTTTTTCCACTGCACCATGGAATTAAATTCAGGTCGTCTTCACTCAGCAAGGAACATAACACGGTGACAGCTGAACAGGCTTTGTGAGCATCGTAATCGCTAAGTGCCAGGCTACAAATCACACCGCGTCACTGCAAAAGCCAAAATAACAAGCGCCGACGTGTGGTCTGCTTGCTCCAGCTGTCTTAGCTCAACCGGATCTGTTGACAATTCCCTAATCCAGCCCATAGCTGGAGTGGCTGACCTGCAAAATCGTCTATTGCTGAGTTGGAGGTGATGCCAGCCTGTGCCCAAGTCGTCAGATGAGTTGGTGTTCACTCATTAAAGACTCAGCCTGCAGAGTGCAGCAGGGTTTACCCCTCCCAGAGGGACACTCTGCAGCACCCCTGCATTCCGCACCCCTCCTTCACAGTTCTCTTCTTGGCTTCCTCGTTTGACACACCCCTGCATGGCCACTCAGTCAATTTTGTGCACGAGAACAGCCTGCAGTGGGTTGAAGTGTGGCACCCAAAAATGTGCCCACATGCTAATCCCCGGAGTCCACAAATGTGAATTTATTTGGAAAAAGGGTTTTTATGGATGTAAGTTAAGGATCTGGAGATTCGATCATCCTGGATTGTCAGCCCTAAATCCAGTGACAAGTGTCCTTATAAGAGGGAGACACAGGGAGATTTGAAATAGACAGCAGACTGAGGAGGACGCAATGGGACCACAGAGGCTGAGCTTGGAGAGATGTGACCACAAGCCCAGAAATGCCGACAGCAGGCAGAAGCCAGAAGAGGCGTGGAACAGACTTTGCCCTGGAGCCCCCAGAGGTAGAGCAGCCGTGCTGGATTCCAGCTTCTGGCCCCAGTGAGAAAATGCATTTCTGCTGTTTCAAGCCACCCAGCTAATGGTGATTTGCCAGGGCAGCCACAGGACACTCCCCACAGGCTGCTCAGGATCTCTGACCAACAAGCAGGAGCGGCTATTTGAGGAGTGCCTGTGATCTCATCCCTCAGGCCCCTGGCGGTGGGCTCCGGCTCGGCCCTTGGCTGAAAAGGGAGTCCCACAGTCACATCTGCTCCTTGGGTGTGGAGCTCCTGGCCTGCACAAGATGAGAAATGGGCCTATTTATAAACAAACAGGGTGTGAGGGCGGGAGCGGGATCAGCCGAGGCTTCACCAAGGGCACAGCGATCTAGTTGCCTTGGGACAGGGGACGCAACAGAGAATAGCAGGGACATGGGAGGAAGCTGGGGGCTGGAGCAGGGGCATGCGAGGCCTCTCTGAGCACGGGGATTTAGTCTGCTCCTGAGAGCCTGAGACAGGAATGCCCAGCTGGCTTCCAAGTCATATCTGGTGTCCAGGGCGCAGGGCAGGTCCTGCTAGTAGGAGCGGATTCTTCCCCTCTGCCTCACTGCCGTGCCGAGAAAGGAAGTGTGAGTGCAGAGGGCCGACGCCTGCACGCAGCCGGCCCATCCGGGGCAGTGGGGCCTGCCACACTGGCCTCTTGCTGCCACGGTGAGTAAACCCCTGCAATGCCATTTTCGGGGCAGAACAGGTGGGAGGGACACACTAGGGGTGTCTGAGCCCAGGCTGTCCCATGGAGGTGAGAAGCTGGGTGTGGGTGAACAGATAAACCCTGCTGGGGACTGGCTGAGCTGGACCTGGGTCTGTTCTGAGCCTGGCTGGTGTTGGGCACAGCCAGGCCCAAGCAAGCGCCCTGGAGGAGGTCACAGCACAAGCTAACTGGCCCAGCTCCTCCATAAAGGCCTGTGCCCAGGTCAGGCCCTGCTCTCCTGGGGTCCTGGGCATAGGAGGGACTGCCGGTGGGAGGCCGGGACCCCCACACCTCCAAGCTGGGCACGTTAGTGTCAGGCTCCGCGCTCCTGTCTGTCTTGAGTGTCGGTGAGCTCTGCACCTGTCTGAGTTAGTGTCTGAGCAGCCTCAAGCAGGAAGGAGGACGGAGGTGTACTTAACCTGCGCAGGTCCAGAGGGATAAGCTTTAGCAGGCTCTGCGCCTTCCTAGCTGTGGGACCTGGGAAAGCCTCAAGTCTCATCTCCTCATCTGTTAAGGGGATAAGGAAGCCCATGCTGCAGGGCTGCCAGGAGGTTAAATGGGATGAGACAGGTGAGCAGTGCCTCAGTCCCCCTCCACAGGGACTGGGCTCCAGTGCCAGGTCTCCCAACATCTTCTTGTCCTTCTGGAGAGAGTCGGCGGGAGCCACAGGAGCCTGGTCCACCCCAGCTGTGCGCTGGCCACACAGAGTGTACTTCCCAGGGCCTGAGGGTCCCAGCAGGGGCTCGCCTGAGGGCTCACACCCCACAAATGGAGAGGAAGAAAAGCGTGAGACTGGACCCGATGCCAACACACAGTCTCTCCAAGGTCTCAGGAGACATCATCACCCTCTGCTCGTGGTCTGTGCTCCCCATCCCACTTAAGCAAAACGAAACTTTACCCCTCCTTCCAACCCCCAACCCTCACACACACACACACACACACACACACACACACACACACGCGCGCGCGCACACACATCCACCTCCCTGTTTCTCCTGAGCACCAGGGTGATGCCACCCAGTCACCTGCTCCCCCACGCCCACTGGGCTGTGGAGACCTGCTATCCAACCTTTGGCTGCTCCTCTCCCGAGGCACATCTCGGCTCAGCCTTGCCTTCACCAGCAGCCTCCTGACTGGCCTCTGCCCTCACACCCTCCCAGACCTGCCCTGCAGGCTGCTACTCCAGTCTCCTTTAAAGTAGCTCAGAGAATGTCCCAGCCCTCAAGACATGGTGATTGTGATGATTGGCGTGCTGGCCCTCTGCCTGCGGATTCTGAGGGGTCCAAGAATGTTCATGTGGAGAGCAGGTTTTCCATTCCACCTTGAGACTGGAGAAACAGACACCCACCCTCACATTCCAGTATCCAGAGAAGATCTCCCCTGGCCACTCCCAGCACCCAGCTCCCTCCAGCCTCACACACCCTGCTCTCAGTGCTGAACCAACAACAAGCCTCTTGTCCAACACACACACATTCTCACATACTCACAAGTGCCCATACTCACATTCACAGACTCACCCACACACACCATACACTCACACATGCATTCACACACTCACACACTTACACACATTCTCACATACACATTCACATACCCACACTCACCATATACTCACACACACTCACACACATACACACATTCACACACTTACATTCGGATACCCACACACACCATACACTCACAAGTACATTCACTCACATACTTACATGCATTCACAGACTCACATTCACAGACTCACCCACACTCACCATACACTCACACATGCATTCACACACTCACACACTTACACACATTCACACACTCACATTCACAGACTCACACACTCACACACATTCACACACATTCACAGACTCACACACTCATATGGCACACACATGCACACACAGACTCACATTCACATATACACACAAACTCACACACACCCACACTCCCACATTCTCACACACACTCACACTAACACACTCACATACACACATATGCATGCACATGCTCACACATACACTCACACACACTCACGCACACCTACACTCACACACACACTCAGCTGGGAAGTGGCTAACGAGGAAGCTGGAGAGGTACCTGTGCCCCACGTGTCCACCCGGAATGAGAGCTTCCACATTCATCAATGGCTGACGGCGGAGCTTCCCACGCACACATGTCAATGTCCATCACCTCCAGCCTAACCCCCACCGGCTCCTTCAGAGGCTCTTGGGAAATGCTCTCCTCAGCCCCTCCACGCACAACCCAACCAGGGGAGAGGCCTCAGGGACAGCAGCAGCTGAGAAAGCCCCCTGGGAAGGGCACTCTGGCCCAGAGGGTGTGGCAGAGCTGGATCAAGCTGGGAAAGAAGGACGTGGGCCCAGGACTGCCACTCCTCGGTGACCCTCAGTGCTGGCCATGCTCCCCAGCCAGCCCAGATTCTGACAATGAGGAAGCAGGGGTGTCTGTCAGCCCGGGACTGGGATGGGCTGTCGGTCATCTCTGGGGTCCACTGAAGTTCCTGGAATCCCACCAGCCTCAGGAGAATTTGGAGTATGTAAGTGCATGACACTGGGCAGGAAAAGGCATGCTGGCCTCGACCGAGCGCCCCTGAGTGGCCACCTCCACCAGTGGTCTTGAAGTGTAGACCTGCAGCACAGCCCCAGCACACCTGAGACCTTGTTAGGGAGGCCCTGTCTGTGCTGGAACACACCCTCCAGCCCACCCCTGGGCCTGGAAGGTGGCTCAGACACTCTCCAGGGTGACAGCCATGCTCCACATGCTCTCCCAAGCCCTGGCAGCTGTGTTCTTTGTCGTACCTGGACGCGCCACTCTGCTTGGGCAACCAGCGACCCTCCCACAGGTGCTGCCAGAGAGCAGAAACCCAGATCACCAAGCTCCTAGGTCCAAGCCATCTTCCTTCCGCCTGGCCTACTATATTATTCACTATGAAACAGGCACTGCCAGGATGGGGTAGAGGCCAGACTGAACCCAGACCTGGGCACAGGTTTGGACAGCCATAAATTAAACGGAGCCGAGAATAACCTGGAGGTGGGGCTGGGATATAAGAACCCTCAGGCTCACAGTAGGAAATATGGGTGAGATGGCTAGCAAAGCCCCGTCAGGGGCATCTGGTGGGGATGGCCAGCCCTTAGCTGTGAGCCCCATGTCCATTCTCGTGTGTTAGTCAGATCTGCAGAGCAGTGGAGGGAGCATGTCACTCTTGGTGAGGAATCTCTCGGGCAGCCCCCAAAGCTGCCAGCTCCCGGTCCCTGATGTGAGCCTCACAGCAGCTCTGGCCCCTCAAGGAGGGCACGTGGGGGTGTCCCATGGACCTCAGTGAGGAGGGAAGGCTGACCTGCCTGGAATGGAGAGAAGCTCCAAAGCGGGCAGAGTGAACTTGAGTCTGTTGGTCACTGGGAGTCTGATGGGGTGGGCAGGTGGGCTGAGAAAGCAGGAATACTGGGTGCCTGCCCCACCGTGGGTGTTGGCACCATGGTGGAACTGAAGCTACAGCCCGGCCCTCGTGGGAGGTAGGGAGACAGCAGCTGGGTGGTCAGGTGGCCAGGCAAGCCCCACCCACTGGAAAGGAGGAATCTGAGGATGAGGTCTGTGGGGCCTGCCTCCAAGGTGACTGCCTGCGAAGGGCAGCCCGGTGGGGACATTAACAAAAACATCAAAGATGACATTCACACAAACAAAATACAGTTAGGCCAAATGCCTGGCTCAGAGTCCCAGCTCCAAGATCCAAAGCTGTGCTACCTTGGACAAAGGACAGGATTTCTGGGAGCCCTGTTCCTGGCTGCTGTGGGCTGAATTTTGCCCCAAATAGATATGTCTGCATCCTAACCCCCAGAACGTGTGAATGTGACCTTATTAGGAATCAGGGTCTTTGCAGATATAATTAAGTTAGGTATCTCAAGACGAGATCATCCTAGATTTAGGGTGGGCCCTAAATCCAATGACAAGTTCCCTTATAAGAAACAGGTCAGGGAGAGACACGGAGGAGAGACACATGGGGGAGAGACACACGGGGGAGAAAGACCCTGTGGAGACAGAGGCAGAGATTGGAGTTATGTGCCACAAGTCAAGGAAGTCCAGGAGCCACCAGAAGCTGTAAAAGCAAGGAAAGATGTTCCCCCAGAGCCTTTGGAAGGAGTATGGCTCCACCAACACCTTGGTTTTGCACTTCTGCCCTTAGGAACTGTGAGAGAATCTGTTTTTCTACTGTCACGTAGCGTGTGGTGATTTGTCCCAGCAGCCACAGGAAATGAATAGGCTGGCCTATGAAGCAGGTTAATAATACCCACCTCTTACTGTTGTAGGGTGAGCTTAAAAAAAAGCGTCCATAAGCCAAAAAAAAGAACCTAAAGATCCAACAATACAGGGTCAGTATAGATTATGGGCATTTATACAAAGGAACTTTATACAACCAGACAAAGAAGCTTATGAACAGTAATTAACGACGGAACAAATGGTCACATTATAATATCAAAGGGGGAAACAGAATATCATATCAGAGTATAAAATTAAATCTGTATGAGCCTAATTTTTTTGTTTGAAGTATGCCAAAAAGGGAAAATATAACATTGATCTCTAGCAATATGATTACTATGTTCTTTATTTTCTTCTTTGTTGTTTTCTATATTTTCCAAGCTCTTTTCAATGAGTATTTCTTACTTTTATTATCAGAGAACAGAGTTGTTCTAAAAGCAATTTCTTCCTACAAATATCAGATGACTATGCATATACTGGAAGCCCACTTCCCGCCTTTAATCTCACTTGATCCTCACCACAGCCCCCACGTGGAGGTTCTCCCACGTGGAGGTTTTGCTGTGATTCCATCTTGTAGGTGGAAAACCAGGCTCAGTGAGGTTACTGCCTGACCATAAGGCTAGTGTGTGACCTGTCCACCTTCTGAGTCCATGAGTGGGGGCAAAAAGACCAAAACCAGTTCCCGTGGAGTCACCTCTGACTCATGGTGACCCCATATGTGTCAGAGTAGAACTGTGCTCCATGGAGTTTTCAATGGCTGATTTTTCCAAAGTGCATCACCAGGCCTTTCTTCCAAGGCACCTCTGGGTGCACTAGGACCTCCAACCCTTGATTAGCAGCTGAGCATGTTTGCACCACTCAGGGACCACTGAACTGTAGAGACAGTGGCGGCAGCTGGAGCTGGGCACCACCACCTCCTTCCTCACCTCGTTGTTTCCCGACCCCGCCAGGGATGGGCTGTGTCCTTCAAGTCAGAACAGCAGGTGTAAAATTCTTCAGGGCCCTCTAGTCAGAAATAAAGAACAGCACACCCGCTCCTGGGATTTCATTTTCTTGGCTTTAAGTGGAATGAAGGATAAATCATGTCTGCTAACTGTTTTTACCTGGCCGTAGGAAATGATGCATCACCATCTTTTAAAAAAAAATTAAGCCTTTAATTCCATGGCACATGTAATAAAATGGTGCTTCAGCTCTCCACTCTGGATATATGGCCAGCATTTCTTAATTTACTATTTCCATGTTGCCTGAAAAGTTCAGAAATTATTAATGGGGCAATATATTCAAGCACAAAACCCGGCCTTCAGAGCCTGGAAGCACTCAATTAAAGCAATGGATGTGGGTGTCAAAAGGGGCAGCAGTGTGGACAAGGGGCCCCCACATGGGGGTCGGAGCCAGAGGGAGCCGGGTCCACGGCTATTTGCCCTGCCGCCGGGTGGTTGCGGGAGCTCGGGCATCTGTTTTCTCTTCTGGAAGATGGAGATCACAACACCTAATTTACAGGTGTTTTGAGGATGGAATGTGGAGTCCCTGGGTGGTGCAGATGACTAAGCACTCACCTGCTAACTAACAGGTTGGTGGTTTGAGTCCACCCAGAGGCTCCTTGCAGAAAGCCTTGGTGGTCTACTTCTGACAAACCAGCCACTGGAAACCCTGTGGAGCACAATTCTCTGACACACATGTGGTCGTCATGAGTTGGAATCAATTCCACGGCAACTGGTTTCAAGAATGAAATAAAGAACATGTATCCTGTGCCTGGTTCACAGCAGACCCTGTGCAAACACCGTTTTCCTCCCTTCTCTGGATGACTAGCTGCACCATCATCTCGCGGTTGCCAAGAATGGCAATCAGATAGCATCCTCTGTTTTTGGATTCTTTCGCAGTCCTCAAGGGGAGCGGGGAATGTCCCACACATATACAGATGCACACACACGTGCACACACACAAAGCTCTGAAGTGACACTCCCTGTATTTGAAGAACAGGCCGTTATGACCAGGGAAGTGGCCCCAATGACCCATCCAAAGAGATACCGAGGAGAAGTGTCACAGTAAGGTAAAGGCATGGTCCAACCTCCTCACCTAACTTCACAAGGCGGGAGGAGAATCATTATCAGCATCAACAGCCCAAGGCTGATTGCTATGAGGCGAAAGTCAGATATACCTCTTCTCTCCAGTCTTTTTACCAGTCTGACGCTAGCAGTCTCTCCCATAGCACTCTCAACCTCTCTGCTAGGTTTGATAATCCATTGCAATGGCCAACCAGAATTTACAGACCATACTCAAAGTTATGGGGTGTATTAGGGAAGTAGCAGGTTACAATTCAGGATCAGGGACAACTCAGAATACAGTTCTTCTATCAGGACAGCCTCTTCTCAGCCTTGTCTGCAAGCAGGCCTCTATTGGCCCCTCAGCCCCTTGGTCTGGCCTCTGCCCTGCTCAAGCAAATGTTACAAAGCTCTTTAGCTCTGCCAATAAGTGCCTGGGGGTACCCCACTCTGCCAGGAAGCCTCCTGCCCAAAGGTGCTCAGCTTTCTTGCTCTGTGGGTTGGCACACACACTGTAACCACCTTGCTCTGTGGGCCAGGAGGCCCACTGCACCATTTTGGGCTGATCTCCTGGTTCTGCTGCTGCTGTTTCTCTGCTGCCGCTTCTTGCCATCTTGTGCCATCTCGGGTGTTACAGGTCTCTCTCTGTCTCCTGGGCCTAGGAGTTTCTCAGCGCAGGGACCCTGGGTCCAAAGGACTCACTCCTTCTTAGTGGTAGTAAGGTCCTTCCTTTCTACCTTTGGGATGGCTCATTTTAAGCATAGCAGGATGGCAAAACTTGACCAATCCCCTCATTAGGGTTCCATACACCTTATTTACATGATCCCACCCCCACAAGGGTGCCATGAACCTTATTAGCATTATTAGCAAGCTGTCCCATCCCCTTGGTGGGCCATAAGCACTTTTTGCCTAGTCCCATCTAATCATTTGGTGGGAGTTACAAGACCATGGCGAGTAAAGCCATATAAAAGTGATTCATGGTACCAAAAGTAGGCACCTGGAGGAGTCTAAGTCCCTGTTCACCCTCTCCCCTGCCCATGTGTAACACTGACCAGTGTGACCAGGCCCAGACCACTTATCCTATCAGCAGGTCTCACAGCCCTCCTGCTCTTGGCACCTGTGCCTCTGGCAGGGCACGCTGAGTGGACGCCCTTCTGTTCTGCAGAAACTTCCAACTTGGCTCACAGACACTACTGGGGTCTCCAGGGTCAGGGACCAGCTCTTTCTGTGGGTCACCTCAGCATAGGGGCCAGTCCACTGGGCAGTCCAAGACAGCCCCATCACACCACACCATCTCTTGGATCAGGGATGGGTAATTGGAATGGTTAATCTCGCTTTCGGCAAACTCCTAAGGGGAATTGCAAACCTACGCTGGGAGGGTGTTTTGGTTTCTTAGGGCTGCCGTAACAAGTCCCACAAACTAGGTGGCTTATAAGACCAGGAATGTATTGTCTCACAGTTCTGGAGGCTAGTCATCCAAATTCAGGGTGTTGGCTGGGCCTTATTGTCTCCGAAGGCTCTAGGAGGAAATCCTTCCTTGTCTCTCTCAGCTTCTGGTAGCCACAGGCATTCCTTGGCTTGCAGCCGCAGCATAACTCCAGTCTTTGGTCTTCACATGGCTGTCTTCCAGCTATGTGTCTGTGTCTCTTCTCTTTTAATAGGACACCTACTCTACTCCAGTACGACCTCATGTTCGCTGAACATTTTCCAACAGCCTATTTCCAAATAAGGTCATGTTCACAGGTACTGGGTTAGGACTTCAACGTATCCTTTTTTTGGGGGAGATGGGGCATAAGTCAATCTGTAACAAAAAGAAAGGCATAGGTCAAGTACTCAAATGTGGGCCTGAGCCCTTAGCAGAGGGCCATGAGCAAAGCTCCCTTTCACTATCTGAGCTAGTGGCCTGAGGAAAAGACTACAGGCCTCTGCCAATAGCTTTTAAAGACCACGTGTGAAGGAGCCAGGGTGCCTGGGCTTGTATCACAGCACCTACTAGCTAAGTGACCTTGAGCAAATTATTTAGATAACAAAGGCACCTGGCTTATAGGATTTTTTCAGTTATTAAAATGAGTCAATGCGTGGGAATCCCTCAGGGCCGTGCCTGGCAAATAGAAACAGCAATATGTGTTTGCTGTTGTTGTTAGTTGCCGTAGAGTCAGTGACCCCATGTACAGCAGATGGAAACGTTGCCCAGTCCTGCTCCATCTTCATGATCATTGCGTGCTGGAGTCAATTGTTGCGGCCACTGTGTATTTTGAATGCCTTCCAACCTAGAGGGCTCATCTTCCAGCATTATATCAGACAATATTCTGTTATGATCCATAGGGTTTTCACTGGCTAATTTTCAGAAGTAGACTGCCAGGCTTTCCTTCCTACTCTGTCTTAGTCTGGAAGCTCCACTGAAGGCTGTCCACTGTGGGTGACCTTGCTGGTATTTGAAATACAGGTGGCATAGTTTTGGCATCATAGCAACATGAAAGCCACCACAGTATGACAGATTGACAGACAGATGGTGGTTAGCTATTGATACTAGCCACATTTCACAGTGACTTCCTAAATTTTAACCCCACCATAAATGCCCCCCTCAGTTCCACAGAGAACAGGTGTTTACCACTAACAGTCCTGCTTAGCTTCCTCTTTTTCTTGCCCTTCCCATCCGAGACTCAGCAAGTCCTTTGGCTCAGGAGCCACATTTTATCCCAAATGGCCCTTTCTCAATGGCTTAAGTTTTCCAGCAGTGGTCTCCTGAGGCCGTTGTGCCATAGAATTGGAGACTTTGATCTTCAAGATGCAACCCACTGCTGTCCACTGTCATTAAGGTGCCACCCACCAGGCTAGCCTTGTCTCCAGCCCACTCTGTTCCTCACCAGCTTCCCACCGGCTGTCTGAGCTTTGTCAGGTATATAGTCCCGGGACCTAAAATTGGAGCAGGGAAGAGGGTGGGAGTCCTCTAAAATCAATGTCTCCACTCCGTAACTGAGCTTGACACCAAGTCACAAACCTGGGTCAGTGCTGCTGACAGCTTAGTGGGGGAGAGGCTATATTTAGCCACATGCTTGACCTAAGATCTTGTCAGGAGCAGAACCACAGGATGCGGAGCAGAGGGCGGTGGCAAAAAGACCCTCACATGTCCTATCCTGCCCCAGCTGCAGAACCTGGATTGTCTGCTCTGGGAAAGTTTTCATTGTCTGAACACAGTTTTAATTTCCAATCTGAGGGAGGTTTGGTAATGTACCGAGTGCTTTTGGCCTGAGAGAGAGTGGTGTAACAACCTTGGCAGAAGGCAGCCGGAAAACCAGCCCCATTTTGCAGCAGGAGGAGTTCGGTGCAGGGGAGTTAGGAAGCCCCTGGGTGGTGGGTCACAAAGCCAGACCATCCTTCCCACCCACTCAGTGTGTGCAACAGTGGCGGGAGTACGTGTCCAGAGCACCGGGGTTTAGAGCTTCTGCCTGAGGAGAGTGCTCGGGCTGTGCAGCAGGCATGGATTGGAATCCTAGAGAATTCCACTCCCTGCCTCACAGAAATTTTGAGAAGATCAAATGAAATAAAATATAGAAAGTATGCAGCACAGTTAATGTGGTAACTTTTTTCTCCCCTGCCCACAAACCTTATAGAATTCTATAAGGTAGGTGTCAGTCGATTGGTCCCCATTCTACGGATAAACAAACTGAAAGCAACACTCAGATAAGGTGATTTGCTGGGTGTCTCATCTGGGGTCTCAGCAATACCAGAGCTGCAGACTCATCAGTATCCCCACCTCTGGGGCTGACCTATGGCAAATGGCCCAAGAAGATAAAGTCTAGGGGTGCTAATTTCCCAGAAGCAATCTTACCTCTGCCCTGTGCAGCCTCCGGTAATTGACCTGAGACTTCGCCTGCCGGAGCGCTGTGTGCATGAGGCTGCGGAGAGCACTTTTAGCACCTGATTAAAATGGAAGCTTCATTTTCCTGTGTGATTACCAGGCTGCCTTTCAGGTCTCATCCCGAAGACAGGAAGGAGAGTGATGGGAGCCTCTCTTCCCAGCGCTCACTGTGCATAGCCGGCAGGGTGGCGGGAGCTGCTCTCAGCAGGCAAACTTGTCATCGGGGTGAACATCTGTGCCCTCCTCACCAGCTCTGGGCAGCCCCAGCAGTAGCTGTAGGTTGTCACCTGGCTGCTGGGGCAGGGGGAAAGAAGGAAACTTGCCTGTCTTGAAGTCCTCCTTTGGAAATACCATTCCTTTCATTTCCCGGAATAGCTCTGCTTGGGGGACACCATTAGCTTCATGACAAATATATCTTAAGGAAATAAGTCACAATAAGTCTTATTTATAAGATCAAAGATCACAGCCTTCAGTATGGATTACTCATCAACATAAGGAAAACGAAAATCTTTACAATTGGACCAATAAACAACACGATGATAAATGGTGCAGTAATTGAAATTGTCAAGGATTTCATTCTTCTTGGATCAACCATCAATGCCCAGAGAAGCAGCAGTCAAGAAATAAAATAACGTATTACATTTGGCAAATCTGCTGCAAAAGACCTCTTCAAAGTGCTAAAAAGCAAAGATGATACTTTGATGACTAAGCTGGGCCTGACCCAAGCCATGGTATTTTCAGTTGCCTCATATGTATCTGAAAGCTGGACAATGAATAAGGAAGACTGAAGAAGAATTGATGCGTGTTAATTATGGTGGTGACGAATAATATTGAACACATCATGGTCTACCAGAAGAACAAACAACTCTGTCGTGGAGGAAGTACAGCCAGAATGCTCCTTAGAAGCGAGGATGGTGAGATTTCATATCACGTACTTAGGACATGTTATCAGGTGGGACGAGCCCCTGGAGAAGGACTTCATGCTTGGTAAAGTAGAGGGTCAGCTAAAAAGAGGAAGACCCTCAATGAGACAGACTGACACTGGCCGCAACAATGGGTTCACACATAACAACAATAGTGAGGATGGTGCTGGACTGGGCAACATTTTGTTCTGTTGTACGTAGTGTTGCTATGAGTCGGAGCCAACTTGATGGCACCCAGCAAGGCTTGCACTGTGGCATTTTCTAAAGGAGACAAAGAACATCCAATGATCAGGCTAAGTAAATCTCACAGTACAGAGACTTAGAAGTTGATCTCTGGCCCAAATTACACAGCCAGGAGCACGACAGAGAAGAGATTCATAGCCTCTAAACAGCACCCTCTATTACACCACCCACCACAGAGCACTCTGTGTTACCTTTTTTCTTAACTTTTTAAAAATTTTTATTGTGGTAAAATACACATAACAAAAAGTTTGCTGTTTTAACCGTTTTCAAGTGTACAATTCAGTGACCTTAATTATAGTCACCACGTGGTGCTACCATCACCACTATCCATTTCCAAAAGCTTTTCATCACCCCAAACAGAAACTCCGTGCCCCTAGTCACCACTAATAACCTTTTGTCTCTACGCACTTGCTTAATCTAGATATTTCACGGAAGTGGCATCATACACTGTTTGCCCTTTTGCATCTGACTTATTTCATTCAGTACGTTTTCCAGGTTCGTTCATGTCCTAGCACGTATCAGGACTTCATTTCTCTTACGGCTAAATAATACTCCACTGTATGGATGAACCACATTTTATTTATTCATTCACCTGTTGATGGACGCCTTGGTTGTTTCCACCTACACATGTGATTGCCATGAGGCAGAACCAATTGGACAGCAATGGGTTTGGTTTTGGGGTTTTTTGGGTCACTATGAGTTGGAATCCACTCGCCGGCAACAGGTTTTTTTTTTTTTTTTTTTTTTTTTAAGAGAAGTGGTGGCAGCATTCACCTGCACTTGTTCTCACAATACATGAGCTCCATTTCCTACGTCACAGCGTCGCGAGGGTTTGTAAAACAAAAATGCTCAATGCTGCCAAAGACACATTCAAAGAAGCAGGCTTCCTCAGGCCAGGGCAGCAGCAGTGTTTGGCAATATACACGCATGCAGAGTTTAATGCTGGTTATCTCTTTGACCCAGTAACTACAAGTTTGCAAATATATCTTATGGAAATAAGTCAAAATAAGAATGAGTCTTTCCTGTAAGAATCTTCATTGAGGCATTTTCTAAAAGAGCCAATAATATCCAACAATCATGCTAAGTAAATCCCATAGTATCGAATAGTAAACCATTAAAAATAATGCTTCTGAATTTATAATAACACGGAAATGCCTTTGTTACAAAGCCTAGTGACAAAAGAAAGAGAAACTTATCCAAAGAGTAAGAGCACCACAACAACATAAAATCGTGGAAAACAAGTAGTGCTTAATTAATTGTACACAGGACTATGGGTGGAGTTGTTGTTTTTGGGTTGTTTTTTTTTTTTGCCTACTTTCTTTATCTATGGGAGTCCCTGGGTGGTACAAATGGTTTATGCACTTGGCTGCTAACCCAAGGTTAAAGGTTTGAGTCCACCCAGAGGCACCTCAGAAGAAAGGCTTAGCGATCTAGTTCTGAAAAATCAGCCATCAAAAACTCAGTGGAGTGAGGTTCTGCCCTGACACACATGGGGAGTCAGAGTCCACACACAGCAACTGGTACTGGTACTGCTCTTTGTTTATAAAAGAAAACCATATCCTATTAACAAGGAAGTAAGGAGGGAGGGAAGGAGGGAGGAAAGAAGGAAGGAAGGAAGGAGGGAGAGAGGGAGGGAGGGAGCAAAGGGAGGAAGGGAGGGAGGAAGGGAGGAAGGAAGGAAGGGCCGAGGAGAAATGAGAGGAAGCGCAAGAAGAAGAACCCTTCAGTCCCAGAGGCAGAACGCAAATGGGTCCTGACCCTTCAGCTTTCCAATACACCTTAATATTTCACCAGCTATTTGGATTCCTCAGTATTTTAAGTTTATGATCATCACTACCTCTGTCCATACATATTCCCCAGGGAGGGGAGATCATTTCAATGCTTTCCCAACCTCTCCACCCCTCCCCAAATACAGACATCAAGCCAGCTTCGGAGGGAAGCCTCCTTAGTTAATGCTCCATCCTTGTACCTCAGACATCTTTTCCTGTTGACATTGACCCTGCTCTAACCACAGTCCAGGCAGAGCTTCTCCGGCTTCACCATCCAGCCCTATAGGGCTCATGGCAATGCAGAGAGCCACGACCTCCAAGGGTGGCCACCTCCAGCAAGGAGCTGAGTACTGAGCCTCGTGGCTTGGGCCTGTGTCTGCCACATTTCTGTCCTTGGTACCCAGAACCAGGGGTCCAGGGATCGCTGGCTAAGTGAATTGATATGTCCACAGGCTCATTTTCCATGCTCTTTGGAGCTTTAAATGGGGACACGGGTTTCTCCAGGTAGCGATGGTGAAGTTGCATGCATTAGATCACCCCACAGGAAGAGCAGTCAATGCTGACCCTGTTTTGGCTTCTAGTAGATTGTTCTACTCATTGTGCTCATGATGAACCTGCACACAGATCAACAGGCAGTCGTTCATACAGAACAAGGGGATAATGGGTGGTTTAAAGTCAGGAAAGGTGTGCGTCAGGGTAGTATCCTATCACCATACTTATTCAATCTGTATCCTGAGAAAATAATCCAAGAAGCTGGACTATAAGAAGAAGAATGAGGCATCAGGATTGGAGAAGGACTCATTAACAACCTGCATTATGCAGTTGACCCAACATTGCTTGCTGGAAGTGAAGAGAACTTGAAGCACTTACTGATAAAGACCAAAGACCACAGCCTTCAGTATGGATTACACCTCAATATAAAGAAAACAAAAATCCTCACAACTGGACCAAGAAGCAACATCATGATAAAGGGAGAAAAGATTGAAGTTGTCAAGGATTTCATTTTATTTGGATCCATGATCAACACCCATGGAAGCAGCAGTCAAGAAACCAAAAGACACATTGCATTGGGCACATCTGCTGCAAACTATTTTTTTAAAGTGCTGAAAAGCAAAGATGTCACCTTGAAGACTAAGGTGCACCTGACCCAAGCCATGGTGTCTTCAATTGCCTTACATGCATGTGAAAGCTGGACCATGAATGAGGAAGACCAAAGAATAATTAATACCTTTGAATTGTGATGTTGGCAAAGAATATTGTATATACCATGGACTGCCAAAAGAATGAACAAATCTGTCTTGGAAGCAGTACAACCAGAATGCTCCTTAGAAGCAAGGATGGGAAGACTATGTCTCATGTACTTTGGACGTGTTATCAGGAGGGATCAGTCCCTGGAGAAGGACATCATGCTTGGTAAAGTAGAGGATCAGCGAAAAAGAGGAAGATATTCAACGAGATGGATTGACACAGTGGCTGCAACAGTGGTCTCAAGCATAACAACGATCATGAGGATGGCACAGGACCTGGCAGTGTTTTGTTCTGTTGTACACAGGGTCACTATGAGTCAGAACCAACTCGAAGGCACCTAACACAACAACAGATCATTCTAAGAGCCATTCCCACCCGATTGTGCTGCAGAGGAGAGGACCAGGATTGGGGTTTGCCATTCACACTGCACGTAACCTTCTTCTCTCTCAGGGCTTCGGTTTCCCCATGTGTAGGATGAAGAGATGCAATAACCTCTGGAGGCCCTTCCACGATATTGGTCTATGACTTGAGTGAGGATCCAAAAAAAAAAAAAAAATCCCACTGCCAGCAAGTCAATTCTGACTCATAGTGACCCTACAGGACAGAGTAGAACTGCCCCATAGGGTTCCCAGGGCTGTAACCCTTACAGAAGCAGACTATCACATCTTTCTCCCATGGAGCGACTAGTAGGTTTGAACCGTCAACCTTTTGGTTAGTACCTGAGCTCTTAATCAGTGCACCACCAGGGCTCCTTGAGTAAGGATCACTTGAATATAAAATGAGCTGTCAACACGGAAGTATTTTCCAAATATGAGACATTTTAGAGAATATATTTTATGTTTTTATGTCATACATAATAACATCCACAAAGAATTTAGAGTAAGAATCTTAGAAAATTAGACTCATGTAAGTAGAAATCAGCTTCTTGTTATCTTTTTGGTAAGATGGCAACACAAAGTCTGCACCGCAAACTTGCCTATGCTATACCCATGCATACACACACACTTCCACACATTCACACACATGCACACACATGGATGCACACAGCCACAAACACACAGATTCTCAGCCACACATACTCATGCATAGTCACACGTCCACTCTTACACATTCACATACACACACTCACACAGGTGCACACACATGCTTGCACACGTGCACACACGTTCTCAGTCACACTCACACATTCCCATCCACGCTCACCCTCACCCCTTCGCATGCACACCTGTACACATTACTCATCACCACCACACCCGCCAAGTGACTGTGTTGTAAGTACACATGGCACAATTTTAGCACCAGGACCGCGCAGCAGAACATAAGAAGGAAAAGATAAAGCTTGGGTCTGAATTAGGAGGAAACGATGCTGGAATAATTGAGGAATAAGCTCTGCATCAGAACTTAAGGTAGATCAGAGACGAGGCTGCTTTAGTCTTTCTGGGGAGGGAAGCACTGAGGAACAAGAGTGAGGACTTCCTGCCCAGTGTACTGCTCTCTGAAGGCAAAGAAGCATCTGGGCCCAGCTTTCCGTTGCTTCAACAATCTGCTTAGGCCAAAAGAGGTGGGGTCTGTCCAAGGAAGCTTCGTACAGGGACCACATACAACATTTTACTATCTTAATCTGATCTGCTTTTTTACTGAGTGCCCACCTCAGACTAAGTATGGAACTGAGGAATCAACGTACATTGTCTTCTTTAATCTGCAGGATAACCATTAGGTCGGTATTAGTATGCCCACTTTACAGATAGCACAACTGAGGCTGAGCGTGCATAGACAGCTTGCCCACAACCTCAGAACTAGTAAGTGACCAACCTGGAATTGGAGGGCAGATGCCAGTCTTTTACCTGTTCTAGACTGCCTCTTTCATCTGGGTGGGGTGTGGAGGGGGGCCAGCATTCCTCAGAGGTGGAGAACAGTCCCTGAGGTCACAGTTCTGTCTTTAACTCTTTTTCCGTTTGAAGTCCCCCACTCTGGAGGCTTCCTCTCTCTCCTGGGCTGACCTGCCATCTCTACAACAATCTCATTTAAAATAGTTCCTAAGGGCTTAGTGGTTTTATCTCGCTTCAAATTAAAAATATGGTTAGTGGACAAGCCATCTTCTGCCGTACATACTTCTCCCAGATGCCTTTGGTGGTGACATTATATTTCTGTCTGACTTGCCTAGTTATGCAATCCTTTATTTTAAAGAGTTCTTCCCTTTTATTGTAATTTAGAATCCTAGACCCTAACTTGGCCAAGAGACAGTTTTTCTTTTGGTGAGTTTTGTTTTGTTTTTGAAAGGTGTGTTGGTAGGGGGTTGTTTATGTGTTTGTTGGCTGGATATAATCTTAATTTATATGAAAAGTGTATGCGTATGGCATATGTTTAATTCTCTCAGTGTCGGCTCGCCACATCCCTTGCAGTAAGTCAGAACCAGGGATAAGAACATTAACCCACGGCTCTGGGTCGTGTCTTTACCGATGCCTGTGCTGTCCGGGCAAGGAGTTCCTGAGTTTCTGGATCCTCTGGAGTCAGGAACCCTGGGCCTGAGTTCCAGCCCTACCCCTCACTGCTTCACTTGGACAACTTATGCTGCCCTTCTGCGCCTGTTTCCCCTCCTATGAACGTGGAGGCTGAAAGAGGTAATGTGTGAAAACGCTTTGTGAAGAGCAGTGGTTCTCAAACTCCGGCTGCAGGAGCATCTCCAAAGGGCCTGTGAACACATAGTCTTCTGGTTCACCCCCAGAGTCTCTGACGTGGTGGAGCCGAGAATGTGTGTTCCCAGCAAGCTATAGTGTGATGGTGCGGCTACTGGTGATGTAAGAACAGTGTCCAGGCTCCACCCTTGGGGTATTGATGAAGAGCCTAGTGCCGTGCTTGCTGTATGAGGCATTGTTGTCAGGCGCAGGACAGTGGTTCCCCCTCAGGAAGTCACTCGTCACCACTCCTTCATGCACAGTAAGGTTGTGTTTCCTATCCAGATAGGTATCACTAGTGGTACTTGTTATTAAAACTAAACAGAGTCTTACGTCCCAATCCAACCAGTTGCCCCAATTGCCATCAAGTTGACTCTAACCCATGGAGACCTCATGAGTGTCACAGTAGAACTGTGTTCCATAGGGTTTTCAACGGCTGTGACTTCCAGAAGTAGATTGGCAGGCTTTCTTCCAGGTGCCTCTGGGTAGACCCCACCTCCAACCTTTAGGTTAGCAGCTGAGCTAGTTAACTGTTTATACCACCCAGGGACTCCATCCGCTCTCCAACGCTCCAGCACAGCCTGAGAAAAGGCTCTGCAGCCTCTTCTCTTTGGTTTCCCTTCCTGCCTCCTCACGTCTCCCCCACCTTGGGCTACTTCTCAGCTGAAACGACCTGCCGGGCCATGAGCTTATGCCTCGGTGGAGCCATTCTCTAACGGTCAGCCTCTTCCCACTGCAGCGCCTGAAACAATTCGTAGAATGAAAGAATAAACCAATGACTGCCAAAACTAAAGGATTGATGAAGCACAGTTGTAAATGCGTTCCCAACATTGATACACACACTTTCATGACCAACTTTTTCCCCTTACAATTTTTCCTACTAGAGTATTTCTATGTTTAGAAGACAGAAAAAAGTGTCCTGGGTTCTCTGGAGCCTTTAGTAGGTGATGTTTTGAAAACCAACACATAAACACCACACTTCCCTTGGCATTAGCCCTGACACACACATTTGGTTCAGATAAGATCCACTTGACCGGAAAAGTGACCCTGTGTGTTTACACAAGATATCAGGTTTTAGAGAAGCACCTGTGGAGCATTAAAAATCGTGGTTGTCTGGGCCCCACCTCTTGTGTTTTGGAAGTAATTGTTCTGGGGTGATGCTCAGCCACAGAGGAGGTTTAACAAGCTTTCCAGGAACGTGTGGTGTGCAGCCAGGCTGGGAAGCACTGCTGTAGTCCAGGTCCTTGCTTTCACTGTGCTGTGTCCTCTGGGGTCAGAAGTGGGCATAGCAGCCTGTGTGAAGGTGGATGAGCACCTTTGCTTCCTTCTGATTTCTCTGCCGCTGGGTGATGAGGGCCTCACTGTGAAATCCAATGCACGTCTTGCTACCTTCTTTGACCCTTGCCTCGAGGCCACCAGCAAAGTTTCCCCAGAAGTCTTACTTCCGGGCCTCACGAGATTTACCAGGTTGGGGGATGCCTAGTGGTGGAAAAGAAGCTGTCACGTATTATTCATGTGGACTGTTTACTTTCATGGAGTCCCTAGGTGGTGAAAAGAGCTAACTTGCTTGGCTACTAAGCAAAAGGTTGGAGATTCAAGTTCACCCAGATGTGCCTTGGAAGAAAGACCTGGTGATCTACTTCCAAAAATCAGTGATTGAAAATCCTATGGAGCACAGTTCTACTCTGACACACACATGGACCTGCCATGAGTTGGCATCAACTGGACAGTAACTAGCGGACAGCATCAAGTAGAGAAAGTTCCCTGGGAGGCCTCATGCTGGGAGCTGGTTTCTGGGAAGCCTGGGACAATGTCCTGTAGCCCCAGCTCCTGGCACACAGTAGGGCCTCAGCCAGTGCAGGCTTTGCTATGCTAAACAAGACTAATTTTAAGGGAAGAGGAGGATGAGGTACAAAAGAACAAAGAGAATAATGCAGACCAAGCTGCAGCGCCTCCTGTCCCAGTGGGCCAGAAGGAAGCCTTCGCCCAACCTACCCAGAGGTCTAGGAGGTCCAGCTCCTCATCCGTGACATTTGGGGGACAGCCCCTGGTGTGCTCATCTCAGTCAGAGATGAACCACTTTCATTTCACTCCGAGCCAACACTGAGACTGAACCGAGCCCAGTTTCTGATCCGCATCCTTTCTCAGTCTTGCTCGGGGCCCACAGAACCCATTAAACTCTCTGCTCACCGCTCCCCAGGAGGGGCGCTGAGTTCCCCAAGGCAGCCAGATGGGAGCTCTTCAGGGTGAAGCCTTCTTTTACGTGGACCAGTGACTGGCTTATTGTAGGCCCTTAATAAATATTCAATCATAACCATCTTAATTACTGAATTACATCATGTCTGTCTTAGGGTCGGATATAAATAAATAATGCAATAATAATAATGAGGCTCTAACAGAAGGCTGCTCAGTTGGAGTCTCTACTATTACACAGGCAGTTTTAATAAATTCGGGAGGATTTCATATTTCATGAAGACATATCTGCTCACAGTAGGTGAGCGTTTCAGAAGATAAGCCTGATGTCATATTAACGCAGCGGAGCACTTCCTGACTTGCTGTTTTATGTCCTGTTCAAGACTTAACTCAACGCAACGTGACTGTCAGTTGCCCTGTGTGTTTGAGGGTGTCTGTGGGCAGTGGAGAGGGGATGGCAGGGCCTGGTTCTGCCCCAACCTCATGCCATGCCTGAGGCAGTCCCGGCTGTACCGTGGGTATCCGTTTCTCTCTCTTGCTTGGAAAGTGGCCAGGAGAAATGAATGAGCCTCCTCTGGTGGTGTTTGACATCCTCCACTTCCCAGTGGGAAGCCAGGCAGCTCTGAGCAATTAAAGACACATCTGGGCAGCTCGTCTGCAGGGGCAAGCACCCCTTCTTCCCTCATGGGGCCATAGTTGACCCTGTAGGCAATGCTCATAAAGGACCTTTGGACTTACCAGAGTCCAAGAAAAGAGTCTTTGTAGTAGACCCAGTAACTAGGCCACAGCGCTGAGACTGGGGGTGACAGTCCAGACATGGGAGAAAGCAAACAGTCCCATGCTTTCTAGAGAGACTGCCCTGCCATCCCATACCTTCTAGGAGTGGTGAAGCTGTGTGTGAAACTAGCCCCTCACCTCTGTCTGGCTATAGTGGGAAAAGCAACAGGGAGCCATGGGGTAGGGGTGGGGACCTCAAAAGTGTCTCACTAACTATCTGGACTCAGGTTTTCTTCCCTGCAAGTTGGTGCAGTAATATAGGACTGGGTTTTCCTCACCCTGCTGCATGTCATGAAAAGTGCATCAGTATTAAAAAAAGGCGGGGTGGGGGGGGGAAACTATACAAACACATACACACACACATTCTGCTTACAGACTCTCTTAGTCATCTAGTGCTGCTATAACAGAAATAACCACGAGTGGATGGCTTTAACAAAGAGAAGTTTATTCTCTCACAGTCCAGTAGGCTACAAGTCCAAATTCAGGGCATCAGCTCCAGGGGAAGGCTTTCTCTCTCTGTCGGGTCTGGAGGAAAGTCCTTGTGATGCATCAGTCTTCCTTTGGTCTGGGAGCATCTCAGCACAGGAACCTCAGATCCAAAGGATGCACTCTGCTCCCAGCACTGCTGGCTTGATGGTGTGAGGTTCCCATGTGTCTCTGCTCGCTTCTCTCTTTTATATCTCGAAAGAGACTGGATTAAGACACTATCTAAACCTCATCAGTATAACCTCATCACAGTGACAGAGTTTACAACACATAAGGAAATCACATCAGATTTACAAAATGGTAGACAATCATACAATACTGGGAATTATGACCCAGCCAAGTTGACAGATATTTCTGGGGGACACAATTCAATCCATGACACATACATTATATGTTGGTTTTAGATAATGTGTTTACTTAGTGTTGGCAATATATTATTATTATTTGAGACCGTATAAATATGTATATATATACACAGACACATATATATACAAGTCCCATGTGCATATATGTATATGTACATATGTGTATACACACACACACACACACACACACACTGGGCAGAGGTGCTTCAGTGGAAGAATTCTCACCTTCCCTGCAGGAGACTCAGTTTGATTTTTGGCCAATTCACCTCAAGCACAGCAATCACCTCTCTATCAAGGGAGGCTTGCATGTTGTTATGATGCTGAGGAGATTTCAGTGGCGCTTCCAGACTGAAAAAGACTAGGAAGAAAGGCCTGGTGATCTACTTTTGAAAATCAGCCTATGAATCACATCAGTATGACCCCATTGTGCATGGGGTCACCACGAATCGGAGACCAATTCAAAGGCAGCTAACAACATATATATACGTACCTTGGACACGTTATCAGGAGGGACCAGTCCCTGGAGAAGGACATCATGCTTGGTAAAGTAGAGAGTCAGTGAAAAAGAGGAAGACCCTCAACGAGATGGATGACACAGTGGCTACAACAATGCGCTCAAATATAGCAATGATTGTGAGGATGGTGCAGGAGCAGGCAGTATTTGGTTCTATTGTACAGTCACTATGAGTCAGAACCCACTAGACAGCACCTAACATATATATATACATATACATATACAGCTAACATATACATATATATATACACACACACACATATATACATATATACATACATATATATTTACAATGATTTTCTTTACATATATATGCAAACTTACATTGATATATGCACATATAAACTCCATTTTTACTTGGTTACTTAACAGTCTATCATAAATGTGTTCTCTTCTTTTAAGTGTTACTTTATTACCTAATTTTTAAGAGGGTTGTTGTTGTTGTTAGGTGCCATTGAGTCAGTTCCAACTCATAGCGACCCTGGTCCTGCGCCATCCTCACAGTCTTTGCTATGTTTGAGCCCATTGTTGCAGCCACTGTTCAGTCCATGTCATTGAGGGTCTCCCTATTTTTTGCTGACCCTCTACTTTACCAAGCATGATATCCCTCTCCAGGGACTGGTTCCTCCTGATAACATATCTAAAGTACGTGAGACGAAGTCTTCCATCCTCGCTTCCAAGGAGCACTCTGGCTGTACTTCCTCCAAGACAGATTTGTTTGCTCTTCTGGCAGTCCATAGTATATTCAATATTCTTTGCCAACGCCACAATTCAAAGGCATCAATTCATCTTCGGGCTTCCTTATTCATTGTCCAGCTTTCGTACGCATATGAGGCTATTGAAAACACCATGGTTTGGGTCAGGTGCATCTTAGTCATCAAAGTGATATCTTTGCTTTTTAACACTTTAAAGAAGTCTTTTGCAGCAGATTTGCTCAAGGCAATACATCATTTGATTTCTTGACTGCTGCTTCCATAGGATTTGATTGTGGATCCAAGTAAAATGAAATCTTTGACAACTTCAATATTTTCTCCCTTTATCATGATGTTGCTTCTTGGTCCAGTTGTGAAGATTTTTGCTTTCTTTATGTTGAGGTGTAATCTATACTGAAGGCTGTGGTCTTTGATCTTCATCAGTAAGTGTTTCAAGTCCTCTTCACATTTAGCAAGCAAGGTTGTGACATCTGCTTATTGCAGATTGTTAATGAGTCTTCCTCCAATCCTGATGCCCTGTTCGTCTTCATATAGTCCAGCTTCTTGGATTATTTGCTCAGCATACAGATTGAGTAAGCATGGTGAAAAGGACACAACCCTGGCACACGTCTTTCCTGATTTTAAACCATGCAGTATCCCCTTGTTCTGTTCAAACAACTGCCTCTTGAGCTATGTACAGGTTCCTCATGAGCACAATTAAGTATTCTGGAATTCTCATTGTTTGCAATGTTATCCACACTTTGTTATGATCCGCACAGTCAAATGCTTTTGCATAGTCAATAAAACACAGGTAAACAACTTTCTGGTATTCTCTTCTTTCAGCCAAGATCCATCTGACATCAGCAATGACATCCCTCGTTCCACGTCCTCTTCTGAACCTGGCTTGAATTTCTGGCAATTCCCTGTTGATGTACTGCTGCAACTGTTTTTGAATTATCTTCAGCATAATTTTACTTGCATGTGATATTAATGATATTGTTCAATAATTTCCACATTCCATTGGATCAGCTTTCTTTGGAATAGGTGCATATATGGATCTCTTCCAGTCAGTTGGCCAGTGTGAAAATGGTTTGGCAGGGACGTCTGACCTCCTCGTCTAACTTCACAAGGGAGAAGGAGAATCAAGATCAACAGCTCAAAGCTGATTCCCATGAGGAGAAGGTCAGACATACTTCCTTTCTCCAAACTTTTAATCAATTCTGACACCAGCTGTCTGTCCCACAACACTTTCCACTTCTCTGCTGGGTTCAATAATTGGTTGCAATGGCCACACAGAACTCACAGACCATACTCACAGTTATAGAGTTTATTAGGGAAGTAACAGGTTACAATTCAGGTTCAGGAACGCTCAGGATACGGTTCTTCACTCAGGACAGCCTCTTCTCAGCCATGCCGCAGACAGGTCTCTCTCTCTCTGGCCCTCAGCCCCTCAGCCTGGCCTCTGACCTACTCAGGCAAGTGTTACAAAGCTCTTTCAGCTTTGCCAATAAGTACCCAGAGGCACCCCACTCCACCAGCAAGCCTTGGCGTGGAGGCGCTCAGCTGTAGCTCCATGGAATGGCAAACGTAGCTCCACCAAGTGCCTGGAGGCACCCCACTCCTCCAGCAAGCCTCCTGCCTGAAGGCACTCAGCTTTCTCACTCCCTGGGCTGGGAAGTTCACCTCACTGTCTCCTACCACTCTTCTGCTGGTCTGCTGCCTCTGCTGCCACCACTTCTCTGCCGCCACTTCTATCCATCTTTGATGATACAGCTCTCTCTCGGTCTACTGTTTCCGGGGGCTTCTCAGCACAGGGATCCCAGGTCCAAAGGATGTGTTCCAGTCCTGGCTCTTCTTTCTTGGTGGTATTGAGATCTTCCCTTCCTGCCTCTGGGATGGCTCATTTTAAGCCAAGCAGGATGACAAAAAACTGACCAATTCCCTTGTTAGGGTTTCATACACCTTATTTGCATGGTCCCACCCCCACAAGGGTGCCATGAACCTTATTTACATTAATAACAAGCTATCAATCCCCTTGGTGGGCCACAAGTACCTCATTTGCATAGTCCCACCCAATCATTTGGTGGGAGTTACAAAGATTATGGATAGAAGGGCTATATTAAGTAACTCACTGCACCGTGGCCAGGTAGCTCTCTTCCAAATTTCTTGGCACAGAAGAGTGAGTGCTTTCAGCATTGCTTCCATTTGTTGAAACAGCTCAATAGATATTCCGTCAATTCCTGGAACCTTGTATTTCGCCAATGCCTTCAGTGAAGCTTGGACTTCTTCCCTCAGTACCATTGGTTCTTGATCATATGCTATCTCCTAAAATGGTTGAATGTCATCCAATACTTTTTGATTTGGTACAGTGGCTCTGTGTATTCCTTCCATCTTATTTGATGCTTCCTGCATTGTTCAATTTTTTGCCTATAGAATCCTTCAATATTGCAACTCAAGACTTGAATTTTTTCTTTGGTTCTTTCATTTTGAGAAATGCTGAGCATGTTCTTCCCTTTTGGTTTTCTAACTCCAGGTCTTTGCACATTTTGCTGTTGTACATTCTCTTATTTTAAGTGTTACTTTATTACCTAATTTTTAAGGAAACTATTGACAATAATTTATTTAACCAGCCTCCAAAGTTGGACGTTTATTTGTTTCTGATGTTGTGTGTACTTGCCAGTGTCGTAGAGATGTTGGCCTCCTGAAAACCACTAGATATCAAGTAGCCCTTAGTGAGGTCACCAGACAGACTGGAGTCTGTGGGACGGGCCAGGCAGGCCCAGGAGCCACCTCCTCTGCTATGTGGCCCAGGGACAGTCCTAGATCATGCCCTGGAAGCTGGCAGAGGACCTCCTCTCACTGTCCGCCTCTCTCCTTCCCTCTACCTCCCACCTCCCCCTCAGCTTACTTCCTCTGTTGTTTTTGTGTGTCTATTCCAACTCATAGCAACCCTACATGACAGAGTAGAACTGCCCCATAGGGTTTGCTAGGCTGCAATCTTTATGGAAGGAGCCATGGTAGCACAGTGATTAAGCGCTCAGCTGCCAGCTGAAAGGTTAGCAGTTGAAATCCACCAGCCTCTCTGTGAGAGAAAGATGCGGCAGTCTGCTTCCATAAAATTACAGCCTTGGAAACCCTATGGGGCAGTTCTACTCAGTCTAATAGCATCACTATGAGTCGTAATCGACTCCACAGCAATGTGTTTGGGTTTGGCATCTTTCCAGAAGCAGACTGCCTTGTCTTTCCTCCTGCAGAGCAGCTGGTGGGTTCAAAGCGACCAAGCACTTAACCACTGTGCCACCAAGGCTCCTTGTTTTCTCTATGCCCCTACCCATTCTCCTATGCACTGCATTACTTTGAAGTAAGTCCCAAACGTATATCACTTTATTCATAAATATTAGTGCAGGTATCTCTAAACAATAAAACCTCTTTTTTCAACAAAATACTATCATCCACTTAAAAAAATTATCAGTGATTCTTTAATATTATCACATACCCAGTAGCATTCGAATTTCCTGAATTGTTTTATAAAACTTTACTATAAATAGTTCGTTTGAATCAGTATTCAGACAGGGTCTATATATGGCATTTGATGGAAGTGTATTTTATCTTCAGTGTATTTAAATCTGTAAGCCCCACCTGCTTCCTTCTCAACAATTTATTTGTTAAAGAAACTGGTCACTTGTCCTACAGAGTTTCCCACACCTTCAACTTTGCTGATTGCATCTTCTTGATGTCATTTAACAGTTCCTCTGTTCCTGTGATTCCTGCAATCTGATAGTTAAATCCTGGTATGTCATAGTTACCCGGTGTTGCTGTAACACAAATACCACAGGAGAATGGCTTTAAAGAACAAAAATGGATTTTCTTACAGTTCAGGAGGCTAGAAGTCCAAATTCAGGTCCTTCCTTATCAGCAGCCTTAGGAGGTCTGACGAGTCCCCTGGTCTTCCTTTGAGTTACTTGGCATCCCTGGGCTTGTCGCTGCATCTGTCTCTGTCATCTGTCTTCCGCTTCTCCTTGTGTGTCTGTCTGCTCTGCTCTTTCTATATCTCAGAATTGACTAGGTTTAGACCCACCTTACACTGGTACGACCCCATTAACATACCAAAAGAAAACCTCTATTTCTAAACAGGGTTATATTTACAGGTACAGGGGTTAGGATTTCAACACATAGTTTGAGGCGGACACATTTCAATCCACAATACCAGGTTTAGGTGCTTGTTCTGATTTAGCTTCGATTTTTTTTTTTGGTGGGGCGGGGGCAAGAATACTTCACAGGTGACGTGCATTTTCACAGGAAGCCCATTGATGGCCCTCGTCCAGTACTCGGTACTTTTCCACTTGTCAGAAGAATGAAGCCGTTCCCTAATATCCTCCAAACTCTCAGAGCTGTCTGGGTTTTTTGTTTTTCAGTATCTCTGTGAATTCATGGATTTAAACATATCCAATGTGTTTCAGTCCACTGCGGTTTTTATTCTTATTGTTGTACAAACTCTTCCATCTTTAACTAGTGGGAGCTTCTTCATGTTCTTTCCACATGATCCCAGTAATTTTTACCATTATGATTATGTGTTCCAGATTCTTCTGAAGCATTCCCTGGGAATGCTTTGTTCTTTTTAACGAGAAATGATATTCAGAGACAAAAATCCATGTACAAATGATGTTGCTATTGTGTTGATCATTGTTTCTAGGCTTTTCCAGTAGGAAATACTTCTTATTTACAGAGAAAGTGTATCAAGGGCTCATATGGCTATTCAAATACTGCCAATTCTCATTATCCTCTGACTCCGTATTTGCAAATTCTCCTATTAGTGATGCTTTTGCAGTCACTCACAGACATGCACAGAGCAGGGAAAAATTTGAGTCATCTGACACATGCGTTTCCAGCTGAGGTCAAACAAGGCAAGACTCTGACTTCTTGTTTCAGCTATCATACTGCAAGCAAGTGTCCTTTTCACAGTCTATTTGATGCCATGGTTTTTGCTGTTTTGTGCTTTTTGTGGGTGATTTCGCTGTTTGAAGTGGCCCCCAAGCACAGTGCTGAAGTGCTGTCTAGTGTTTCCAAGTGCAAGAAGGCTGTGACGTGCCTTAGGGAGAAAATACGTGTGTCAGACAAGCTTCGTTCAGGCGTGAGTTATAGGGCTGTTGTCTGTGAGTTCAGTGTTGATGAATCAGCAATATATATTAAAATGGAAGTGTTACACACATAAAACAGGGTTATGGATTGATCGGTTCATGGAAATGTTGGGAACAGAGACTCACAGGAATCTAACCCCATATATGTCCTAGGAGCAATGGTTCAGCATTCACTAATTCAGTGCCTGCAGTGACATTATGGAACATGCCCACTGCAACTACAAGAATCAACCGCATGTGACTACAGAGTTTTAAGTAATATTTTGATTTTATATTTACTTCTTTGCTCTCACACTAAACAAATTTGATTTCTAATGACATTAATATATTTACTAATTTGCTTTATTTGCATCTATCTATATTTCAACTTAATAATGCTGAAATATTATTATTGACAATTAGTAATGAGAACAGTATTATTGCCAATGAGAACAGTTGTTTTTGTTTGTTTGTTTTTATTTTATAGTTTCACTACAAAAACCCTATTTTACAGTTAATTTAGTGTTAGGGTATAACCCTACTATAAGTGTTACTTCAAATTACTGTATTTTAGAATCATTTGAAATAATTTCTCTGTGTGAAATTGTGCCACCCACATGTTAAGTTCGTTTATTTCATTTTGCTCTCAAATTTTACGGACCCTCTTTCTTTTCATTTTGATTTAATTTAGTTGTATAATTATTTAAGATACATGGTTCCAAGTAACCAGTCTACAAAACTAGGTAGATTCAGAGTCTAGCTCCTATCCCTATCCCCACCAACCTGTTCCCAACCTTCCCTGTAGGTAACCATTTTATTTTTTTATTTATCTTTCCATTTTTATTTTAATATAAGAAAACACATATAAATGCAGTCATATTTGTTTCTTCTCTTTAAAAAATGGTAGCATACCACACCCATGTTTCTCTCTTTTTCCTGGAAATTACTCGCTACAAGTGTATGGAGACGCCCCTGGTTTGTTTCTGTGGCTGTGTGGTCACAGCCCCACTGTCCTCCACTCACCCACACCCCAGCCCCAAGCTTTTAAGCTTTTAATCAGTGCAGACCTGCTGTTGCCCTCCAACCCAACCATGATAGGGCCAGAGTAGTTACGGCTGTTGTATCTATGTATAATCTTTCTGTGTAAGTACTTGCATCATCTTATTTAATATTTGCAACAGTTGTAGACACTGGTTTGTAGGTACCAAATGGAAGTTTGGAGAAATCAAGTCACAGGCCCAAGGCCACATAGCTGGCATGGAACCCTTGTATCCCTGAGGCCAAGATCCATGATCTTAGCAGCTCAGCCATACAGGCTCTCCTTGCCGGGCCTCCCAAAGTTCTTGGTAGCTATGGCAAGCATCCCAGAAGTGAGGTGTGAAAGCAGAAGTGGGTCTAACTGGCACCTGTGATCCATGTTTGAAGGCTTCTGGGAGGCAGCATGGCAGGATGGGCACATACTTTGGTGTGCACTACTGTCCCTGAATTCCAGCTCCAGCCTCACCTTTTGCTGCTTCTGTGAGTTTGGGCCATGTATTTAACCGCTTGGGCCTTCGCTCTCTTGCCTGTATGTCTATCTGTGCGATGCAGTGAGGATGATGCAGCGAGGAAGACGCAGTGAGGATGATGCAGTGAGAATGATGCAGTGAGGATGATGCAGTGGAGATGACACAGTGACGATGACGCGGTGGGATTGACCCAGTGAGGATGAGGCAGTGAGGATGACACGGCGAGGATGACCCAGAGAGGATGACACAGTGATGATGACGCGGCGGAGATGACCCAGTGAGGATGACACAGTGACGATGACGCAGCGGGAATGACCCAGTGAGGATGACATAGTGATGATGACACAGTGATGATGACGCGGCGAGGATGATGCAGTGAGGATGACACAGTGACAATGACGCGGTGAGGATGACGCGGTGATGATGACACGGCGAGGATGACACGGTGAGGATGACGCAGTGAAGATGACATAGTGATGGTGACACGGTGAAGATGATGCAGTGATGACGACGCGGCGAGGATGACGCAGTGAGGATGATGCGGCGAGGATGATGCAGTGAGGATGACAAAGTGATGATGACGCAGCAAGGATGACGCAGTGGTGATGACCCAGTGAGGATGACACAGTGATGATGACGCAGTGAAGATGACACAGTGAAGATGACCCAGTGACAATGACGCAGTGAGGATGACACAGTGAGGATGAGGGAGTGATGATGACACAGAGATGATGACTCAGTGAGGATGACGTGGTGAGGATGACCCAGTGAGGATGACGCAGTGAGGATGACACAGTGATGATGACACGGCGAGGATGATGTGGTGAGGATGACACAGTGAGGATGACACAGTGAGGATGACGCAATGAGGATGACACAGTGAGGATGAGGGAGTGATGATGACACAGTGATGATGACTCAATGACGATGACGTGGCGAGGATGACCAAGTGAGGATAACGCAGTGAGGATGACGCGGCGAGGATGACGTAGTGGGGATGACCCAGTGAGGATGACACAGTGATGATGACGCAGCGAGGATGACGCAGTGAGGATGAGGGAGTGATGATGACATGGTGAGGATGACGCAGTGAGGATGATGCGGTGAGGATGACGCAGTGATGATGACGCAGCTGGGATGACGCAGTGATGCGGCGAGGATGACACAGTGAGGATGACACAGTGAGGATGACGCAGTGAGGATGACACAGTGAGGATGACACAGTGATGATAACGCGGCGAGGATGACTCAGTGATGATGACGTGGTGAGGATGCCGCAGTGAGGATGACACAGTGAGGATGACGCAGTGAGGATGACGCAGTGAGGATGAGGCAGTGAGGATGACGCAGTGAGGATGACGCAGTGAGGATGACCCAGTGAGGATGACACAGTGAGGATGATGCCGTGAGGATGACGCAGTGATGATGACGCAGCAAGGATGATGCAGTGATGCAGCGAGGATGACACAGTGAGGATGATGCAGTGAGTATGACCGAGTGATGACGACCCAGTGAGGATGACGCGGCGAAGATGACCCAGTGAGGATGATGCAGTGAGGATGACACAGTGAGGATGACGCAGTGATGATGACGCAGCAAGGATAATGCAGTGATGCAGCGAGGATGACACAGTGAGGATGATGCACTGAGTATGACCGAGTGATGACGACCCAGTGAGGATGACGCGGCGAAGATGACCCAGTGAGGATGACGCAGTGAGGATGACGTGGTGAGTATGACGCCGTGAGGATGACACAGTGAGGATGACACAGTGAGGATGACGCAGGGACGATGACACAGTGATGATGACACAGTGAGGATGATGCAGTGATGATGACCCAGTGAGGATGACGCGGTGAGGATGACGCCGTGAGGATGACACAGTGAGGATGACACAGTGAGGATGATGCCGTGAGGATGACGCAGTGATGATGACGCAGCAAGGATGATGCAATGATGCAGCGAGGATGACACAGTGAGGATGATGCAGTGAGTATGACCGAGTGATGATGACCCAGTGAGGATGACGCGGCGAAGATGACCCAGTGAGGATGACGCAGTGAGGATGACGCGGTGAGTATGACGCCGTGAGGATGACGCAGGGATGATGACACAGTAATGATGACGCAGTGAGGAAGACCCAGTGAGGACGACAGAGTGAGGATGACGAGGTGAGGATGACCCAGTGAGGATGACACAGTGATGATGACGCAGTGAGGATGACACAGTGATGATGACCCAATGAGGATGACGCAGTGAGGATGACGCGGTGAGTATGACGCTGTGAGGATGACACAGTGAGGATGACACAGTGAGGATGACGCAGAGACAATGACACAGTGACGATGACCCAGTGAGGATGACGCAGTGAGGATGACGCAGTGATGCGGCGAGGATGACACAGTGAGGATGATGCAGTGAAGATGACCCAGTGAGGATGATGCAGTGATGATGACGCGGCGAGGATGACACAGTGAGGATGACCTAGTGAGGATGACGCAGTGAGGATGACGCGGTAAGGATGACGCGGTGAGGATGACACAGTGAGGATGACCCGGTGAGGATGACGTAGTGAGGATGACGCAGTGATGATGATGCAATGAGGATGACACAGTGAGGATTACCTAGTGAGGATGACGCAGTGAGGATGACGCGGTGAGGATGATGCAGTGAGGATGACGCAGTGAGGATGATGCAATGAGATGACACAGTGAGGATGACGCAGTGAGCTTGACGCAGTGATGATAATGCAGCGAGGATGATGCAGTGATGCGGCGAGGATGACACAGTGAGGATGACACAGTGATGATGACACGGTGATGATGACACAGTCATGATGACCCAATGAGGATGACGCGGTGAGGATGACGCAATGAGAATGACGCCGTGAGAATGACACGGTGATGAAGACACAGTGAGATTGACACAGTGAGGATGACGCAGTGAGGATGACACAGTGAGGATGACACAGTGATGATGACGCAGTGAGGATGACCCAGTGAGGAAGACACAGTGAGGATGACCCAGTGAGGATGACAAAGTGAGGATGACGCAGTGAGGATGACGCAGCAACGATGATGCAGTGATGCGGTGACGATGACACAGTGAGGATGATGCAGTGAAGATGAACCAGTGAGGATGACGCAGTGATGATGATGCAGTGATGATGACGTGGCGAGGATGCCGCAGTGAGGATGACACAGTGATGATGACCCAGTGAGGATGACTCAGTGAGGATGACGCAGTGATGCGGCGAGGATGACACAGTGAGGATGACACAGTGATGATGACATGGTGATGATTACACAGTGATGATGACATGGTGATGATGACACAGTGATGATGACGTGGCGAGGATGCCGCAGTGAGGATGACGCAGTGATGATGACGCAGCAAGGATGATGCAGTCATGCGGCGAGGATGAAAGAGTGAGGATGACACAGTGATGATGACACGGTGATGATGACACAGTGATGATGACGTGGCGAGGATGCTGCAGTGAGGATGACGCAGTGATGATGACGCAGCAAGGATGATGCAGTGATGCGGCGAGGATGAAACAGTGAGGATGACACAGTGATGATGACACGGTGATGATGACACAGTGATGATGATGTGGCGAGGATGCCGCAGATAGGATGACACAGTGAGAATGACTCAGTGAGGATGATGCAATGAGATGACACAGTGAGGATGACGCAGTGAGGATGACGCAGTGATGATAACGCAGCGAGGATGATGCAGTGATGCGGCGAGGATGACACAGTGAGGATGACACAGTGATGATGACACGGTGATGATGACGTGGCAAGGATGCCACAGTGAGGATGACACAGTGATGAAGACCCAGTGAGGATGACGCAGTGATGATGATGCAGTGAGGATGCCACAATGAGGATGACACAGTGATGATGACCCAGTGAAGATGATGCAGTGAGGATGATGCAGTGAGGATGACGCAGTGAGGATGACACAGTGAGGATGACACAGTGAGGATGACGCAGTGAGGATGAAGCAGTGATGATAACGCAGCGAGGCTGATGCAGTGAGGATGACGCAGTGAGGATGACGCGGCGAGGGTGCCGCAGTGAGGATGACACAGTGATGATGACCCAGTGAAGATGACGCAGTGAGGATGATGCAGTGAGGATGACGCAGTGAGGATGACGCAGTGAGGATGATACAGTGAGGATGACGCAGTGAGGATGACGCAGTGATGATAACGCAGCGAGGATGATGCAGTGATGCGGCGAGGATGACACAGTGACGATGACGCAGTGATGATGACGTGGCGAGGATGCCGCAGTGAGTATGACACAGTAATGATGACCCAGTGAAGATGACGTAGCGAGGATGACGCAGTGAGGATGACGCAGTGAGGATGACACAGTGAGAATGACGCAGTGAGGATGATGCAATGAGATGACACAGTGAGGAAGACGCAGTGAGGATGACGCAGTGATGATAACGCAGCGAGGATGATGCAGTGATGTGGCGAGGATGACACAGTGAGGATGACCCAGTGAGGATGACACAGTGAGGATGACGCAGTGATGATGACGTGGCGAGGATGCCGCAGTGAGGATGACACAGTGATGATGACCCAGTGAGGATGATGCAGTGAGGATGATACAGTGAGGATGACACAGTGAGAATGACACAGTGAGGATGACGCAGTGAGGATGCCACATGGATGATGACACAGTGAGGATGATGCAGTGAGGATGACACAGTGATGATGACGCAGTAAGGATGACTCAGTGAGGTTGACGCACTGAGGATGACGCAGTGAGGATGACCCAGTGAAGATGACGCAGTGAGGATGATGCAGTGAGGATGACGCAGTGAGGATGACACAGTGAGGATGATACAGTGAGGATGACGCAGTGAGGATGACGCAGTGATGATGACCCAGTGAGGATGACGCAGTGATGATGACCCAGTGAGGATGACGCAGTGAGTATGACGCCGTGAGGATGACACAGTGAGGATGACACAGTGAGGATGACGCAGAGACAATGACACAGTGACGATGACCCAGTGAGGATGACGCAGTGAGGATGACGCAGTGATGCGGCGAGGATGACACAGTGAGGATGACGCAGGGACGATGACACAGTGATGATGACGCAGTGAGGATGACGCAGTGATGATGACCCAGTGAGGATGACGCAGTGAGTACGACGCCGTGAGGATGACACAGTGAGGATGACACAGTGAGGATGACGCAGAGACAATGACACAGTGACGATGACCCAGTGAGGATGACGCAGTGAGGATGACGCAGTGATGCGGCGAGGATGACACAGTGAGGATGATGCAGTGAAGATGACCCAGTGAGGATGATGCAGTGATGATGACGCGGCGAGGATGACACAGTGAGGATGACCTAGTGAGGATGACGCAGTGAGGATGACGCGGTAAGGATGACGCGGTGAGGATGACACAGTGAGGATGACCCGGTGAAGATGACATAGTGAGGATGACGCAGTGATGATGATGCAATGAGGATGACACAGTGAGGATTACCTAGTGAGGATGACGCAGTGAGGATGACGCGGTGAGGATGATGCAGTGAGGATGATGCAATGAGATGACACAGTGAGGATGACGCAGTGAGCTTGATGCAGTGATGATAATACAGCGAGGATGATGCAGTGATGCGGCGAGGATGACACAGTGAGGATGACACAGTGATGATGACACGGTGATGATGACACAGTGATGATGACCCAATGAGGATGACGCGGTGAGGATGACGCGATGAGAATGACGCCGTGAGGATGACACGGTGATGAAGACACAGTGAGATTGACACAGTGAGGATGACGCAGTGAGGATGACACAGTGAGGATGACACAGTGATGATGACGCAGTGAGGATGACCCAGTGAGGAAGACACAGTGAGGATGACCCAGTGAGGATGACAAAGTGAGGATGACGCAGTGAGGATGACGCAGCAAGGATGATGCAGTGATGCGGTGACGATGACACAGTGAGGATGATGCAGTGAGGATGAACCAGTGAGGATGACGCAGTGATGATGATGCAGTGATGATGACGTGGCGAGGATGCCGCAGTGAGGATGACACAGTGATGATGACCCAGTGAGGATGACTCAGTGAGGATGACGCAGTGATGCGGCGAGGATGACACAGTGAGGATGACACAGTGATGATGACACGGTGATGATGACGTGGCAAGGATGCCACAGTGAGGATGACACAGTGATGAAGACCCAGTGAGGATGACGCAGTGATGATGATGCAGTGAGGATGCCACAATGAGGATGACACAGTGATGATGACCCAGTGAAGATGATGCAGTGAGGATGATGCAGTGAGGATGACGCAGTGAGGATGACACAGTGAGGATGATGCAGTGATGATGTTGCAGTGAGGATGACACAGTGAGGATGACACTGTGAGGATGACGCAGTGAGGATGAAGCAGTGATGATAACGCAGCGAGGATGATGCAGTGAGGATGACGCAGTGAGGATGACGCGGCGAGGGTGCCGCAGTGAGGATGACACAGTGATGATGACCCAGTGAAGATGACGCAGTGAGGATGATGCAGTGAGGATGACGCAGTGAGGATGACACAGTGAGGATGATACAGTGAGGATGACGCAGTGAGGATGACGCAGTGAGGATGACGCGGTGAGGATGACGCGGTGAGGATGACGCGGTGAGGAAGACGCGGTGAGGATGACGCGGTGAGGATGACGCGGTGAGGATGACACAGTGAGGATGATGCGGTGAGGATGATGCGGTGAGGATGACACAGTGAGGATGACGCAGTGAGGATGACGCACTGATGATACCGCAGCGAGGATGATGCAGTGATGCGGCGAGGATGACACAGTGAGGATGACCCAGTGAGGATGACACAGTGATGATGACGCAGTGATGATGACGTGGCGTGGATGCCGCAGTGAGGATGACACAGTGAGGATGACCCAGTTAGGATGACACAGTGAGGATGACGCAGTGAGGATGATGCATTGAGGATGACACAGTGAGGATGACGCAGTGAGGATGACGCAGTGAGGATGACACACTGAGAATGAGGGAGTGATGATGACATAGTGATGATGACTCGGTGAGGTTGACGCGGTGAGGATGATGCAGTGAGGATGACGCAGTGATGATGACCCAGTGAGTATGACGCGGTGAGAATGACGCAGTGATGATGACGCAGCAAGGATGATGCAGTGATGCAGCGAGGATGACACAGTGAGGATGATGCAGTGAGTATGAATGAGTGATGATGACCCAGTGAGGATGACGCTGCGACGATGACCCAGTGAGGATGACACAGTGATGATGACGCGGCAAGGATGATGCAGTGATGATGACGCAGCGACGATGATGCAGTGATGCGGCGAGGATGACACAGTGAGGATGACACAGTGAGGATGACGCCGTGAGGATGACGCAGTGATGATGACGCAGCAAGGATGATGCAGTGATGCAGGGAAGATGACACAGTGAGGATGATGCACTGAGTATGAATGAGTGATGATGACCCAGTGAGGATGACGCTGCGACGATGACCCAGTGAGGATGACGCAGTGATGATGACGCAGCGGGGATGACGCAGTGATGATGACGCAGCGACGATGATGCAGTGATGCGGCGAGGATGACACAGTGAGGATGACCCAGTGAGGATAACACGGCGAGGATGACGCAGTGAGGATGAAGCAGTGAGGATGACGCCGTGAGGATGACGCAGTGATGATGACGCAGCGAGGATGATGTAGTGATGCGGCGAGGATGTCACAGTGAGGATGACCCAGTGAGGATGACACGGCGAGGATGACGCAGTGAGGATGAAGCAGTGAGGATGACAAAGTGAGGATGACGCAGTGAGGATGACCCAGTGATGATGACGCAGTGATGATGACGCAGTGATGATGACGCAGCAACGATGATGCAGTCATGCGGCGAGGATGACACAGTGAGGATGACACAGTGAGGATGACGCAGTGAGGATGACACACTGAGGATGAGGGAGTGATGATGACATAGTGATGATGACACAGTGATGATGACACAGTGATGATGACGTGGCAAGGATGCCACAGTGAGGATGACACAGTGATGATGATGCAGTGAGGATGCCGCAATGAGGATGACACAGTGATGATGACCCAGTGAAGATGATGCAGTGAGGATGATGCAGTGAGGATGACGCAGTGAGGATGACACAGTGAGGATGACGCAGTGATGATGTTGCAGTGAGGATGACACAGTGAGGATGACACAGTGAGGATGACGCAGTGAGGATGAAGCAGTGATGATAACGCAGCGAGGATGATGCAGTGAGGATGACGCAGTGAGGATGACGCAGTGAGGATGACGCAGTGAGGATGATACAGTGAGGATGACGCAGTGAGGATGATGCGGTGAGGATGACGCGGTGAGGATGACGCGGTGAGGATGACGCGGTGAGGAAGACGCGGTGAGGATGACGCGGTGAGGATGATGCGGTGAGGATGACACAGTGAGGATGATGCGGTGAGGATGATGCGGTGAGGATGACACAGTGAGGATGACGCAGTGAGGATGACGCACTGATGATACCGCAGCGAGGACGATGCAGTGATGCGGCGAGGATGACACAGTGAGGATGACCCAGTGAGGATGACACAGTGATGATGACCCAGTGAGGATGATGCAGTGAGGATGATACAGTGAGGATGACACAGTGAGAATGACACAGTGAGGATGACGCAGTGAGGATGCCACATGGATGATGACACAGTGAGGATGATGCAGTGAGGATGACACAGTGATGATGACGCAGTAAGGATGACCCAGTGAGGATGACGCAGTGAGGATGACGCAGTGATGATGACGCAGCGAGGATGATGCAGTGATGCGGCGAGGATGACACAGTGAGGATGACCCAGTTAGGATGACACAGTGAGGATGACGCAGTGAGGATGATGCATTGAGGATGATACAGTGAGGATGACGCAGTGAGGATGACGCAGTGAGGATGACACACTGAGGATGAAGGAGTGATGATGACATAGTGATGATGACACAGTGATGATGACACAGTGATGATGACGTGGCAAGGATGCCACAGTGAGGATGACACAGTGATGAAGACCCAGTGAGGATGACGCAGTGATGATGATGCAGTGAGGATGCCACAATGAGGATGACACAGTGATGATGACCCAGTGAAGATGATGCAGTGAGGATGATGCAGTGAGGATGACGCAGTGAGGACGACACAGTGAGGATGATGCAGTGATGATGTTGCAGTGAGGATGACACAGTGAGGATGACACTGTGAGGATGACGCAGTGAGGATGAAGCAGTGATGATAACGCAGCGAGGATGATGCAGTGAGGATGACGCAGTGAGGATGACGCGGCGAGGGTGCCACAGTGAGGATGACACAGTGATGATGACCCAGTGAAGATGACGCAGTGAGGATGATGCAGTGAGGATGACGCAGTGAGGATGACACAGTGAGGATGATACAGTGAGGATGACGCAGTGAGGATGACGCGGTGAGGATGACGCGGTGAGGATGATGCGGTGAGGAAGACGCGGTGAGGATGACGCGGTGAGGATGACGCGGTGAGGATGACACAGTGAGGATGATGCAGTGAGGATGATGCGGTGAGGATGACACAGTGAGGATGACGCAGTGAGGATGACGCACTGATAATACCGCAGCGAGGATGATGCAGTGATGCGGCGAGGATGACACAGTGAGGATGACCCAGTGAGGATGATACAGTGATGATGACGCAGTGATGATGACGTGGCGTGGATGCCGCAGTGAGGATGACACAATGAGGATGACCCAGTTAGGATAATGCAGTGAGGATGATGCAGTGATGATGACGCAGTGAGGATGACACAGTGAGGATGACACAGTGAGGATGACACAGTGAGGATGACACATGGATGATGACACAGTGAGGATGACGCAGTGACG
Organism: Dugong dugon; assembly: GCA_030035585.1. Lineage (NCBI taxonomy): Eukaryota > Metazoa > Chordata > Mammalia > Sirenia > Dugongidae > Dugong > Dugong dugon. The sequence goes on along the minus strand of CM057475.1, from coordinate 6,547,898 downwards.
ATGACACAGTTATGATGATGCAGTGAGGATGACACAGTGATGATGACACTGTGAGGATGACGCGGTGAGTATGACGCGATGAGGATGTCGCAATGAGGATCACGCAGTGATGATGAAGCAGTGATGATGACGCAGCGAGGATGATGCAGTGATGCGGCGACGATAACACAGTGAGGATGACTCAGTGAGGTTGACGCAGTGAGGATGAGGCAGTGAGGATGACGCAGTGAGGATGACGCAGTGAGGATGACCCAGTGAGGATGACACAGTGAGGATGATGCCGTGAGGATGACGCAGTGATGATGACGCAGCAAGGATGATGCAGTGATGCAGCGAGGATGACACAGTGAGGATGATGCAGTGAGTATGACCGAGTGATGACGACCCAGTGAGGATGACGCGGCGAAGATGACCCAGTGAGGATGATGCAGTGAGGATGACACAGTGAGGATGACGCAGTGATGATGACGCAGCAAGGATAATGCAGTGATGCAGCGAGGATGACACAGTGAGGATGATGCACTGAGTATGACCGAGTGATGACGACCCAGTGAGGATGACGCGGCGAAGATGACCCAGTGAGGATGACGCAGTGAGGATGACGTGGTGAGTATGACGCCGTGAGGATGACACAGTGAGGATGACACAGTGAGGATGACGCAGGGACGATGACACAGTGATGATGACACAGTGAGGATGATGCAGTGATGATGACCCAGTGAGGATGACGCGGTGAGGATGACGCCGTGAGGATGACACAGTGAGGATGACACAGTGAGGATGATGCCGTGAGGATGACGCAGTGATGATGACGCAGCAAGGATGATGCAATGATGCAGCGAGGATGACACAGTGAGGATGATGCAGTGAGTATGACCGAGTGATGATGACCCAGTGAGGATGACGCGGCGAAGATGACCCAGTGAGGATGACGCAGTGAGGATGACGCGGTGAGTATGACGCCGTGAGGATGACGCAGGGATGATGACACAGTAATGATGACGCAGTGAGGAAGACCCAGTGAGGACGACAGAGTGAGGATGACGAGGTGAGGATGACCCAGTGAGGATGACACAGTGATGATGACGCAGTGAGGATGACACAGTGATGATGACCCAATGAGGATGACGCAGTGAGGATGACGCGGTGAGTATGACGCTGTGAGGATGACACAGTGAGGATGACACAGTGAGGATGACGCAGAGACAATGACACAGTGACGATGACCCAGTGAGGATGACGCAGTGAGGATGACGCAGTGATGCGGCGAGGATGACACAGTGAGGATGATGCAGTGAAGATGACCCAGTGAGGATGATGCAGTGATGATGACGCGGCGAGGATGACACAGTGAGGATGACCTAGTGAGGATGACGCAGTGAGGATGACGCGGTAAGGATGACGCGGTGAGGATGACACAGTGAGGATGACCCGGTGAGGATGACGTAGTGAGGATGACGCAGTGATGATGATGCAATGAGGATGACACAGTGAGGATTACCTAGTGAGGATGACGCAGTGAGGATGACGCGGTGAGGATGATGCAGTGAGGATGACGCAGTGAGGATGATGCAATGAGATGACACAGTGAGGATGACGCAGTGAGCTTGACGCAGTGATGATAATGCAGCGAGGATGATGCAGTGATGCGGCGAGGATGACACAGTGAGGATGACACAGTGATGATGACACGGTGATGATGACACAGTCATGATGACCCAATGAGGATGACGCGGTGAGGATGACGCAATGAGAATGACGCCGTGAGAATGACACGGTGATGAAGACACAGTGAGATTGACACAGTGAGGATGACGCAGTGAGGATGACACAGTGAGGATGACACAGTGATGATGACGCAGTGAGGATGACCCAGTGAGGAAGACACAGTGAGGATGACCCAGTGAGGATGACAAAGTGAGGATGACGCAGTGAGGATGACGCAGCAACGATGATGCAGTGATGCGGTGACGATGACACAGTGAGGATGATGCAGTGAAGATGAACCAGTGAGGATGACGCAGTGATGATGATGCAGTGATGATGACGTGGCGAGGATGCCGCAGTGAGGATGACACAGTGATGATGACCCAGTGAGGATGACTCAGTGAGGATGACGCAGTGATGCGGCGAGGATGACACAGTGAGGATGACACAGTGAGGATGACACAGTGATGATGACATGGTGATGATTACACAGTGATGATGACATGGTGATGATGACACAGTGATGATGACGTGGCGAGGATGCCGCAGTGAGGATGACGCAGTGATGATGACGCAGCAAGGATGATGCAGTCATGCGGCGAGGATGAAAGAGTGAGGATGACACAGTGATGATGACACGGTGATGATGACACAGTGATGATGACGTGGCGAGGATGCTGCAGTGAGGATGACGCAGTGATGATGACGCAGCAAGGATGATGCAGTGATGCGGCGAGGATGAAACAGTGAGGATGACACAGTGATGATGACACGGTGATGATGACACAGTGATGATGATGTGGCGAGGATGCCGCAGATAGGATGACACAGTGAGAATGACTCAGTGAGGATGATGCAATGAGATGACACAGTGAGGATGACGCAGTGAGGATGACGCAGTGATGATAACGCAGCGAGGATGATGCAGTGATGCGGCGAGGATGACACAGTGAGGATGACACAGTGATGATGACACGGTGATGATGACGTGGCAAGGATGCCACAGTGAGGATGACACAGTGATGAAGACCCAGTGAGGATGACGCAGTGATGATGATGCAGTGAGGATGCCACAATGAGGATGACACAGTGATGATGACCCAGTGAAGATGATGCAGTGAGGATGATGCAGTGAGGATGACGCAGTGAGGATGACACAGTGAGGATGACACAGTGAGGATGACGCAGTGAGGATGAAGCAGTGATGATAACGCAGCGAGGCTGATGCAGTGAGGATGACGCAGTGAGGATGACGCGGCGAGGGTGCCGCAGTGAGGATGACACAGTGATGATGACCCAGTGAAGATGACGCAGTGAGGATGATGCAGTGAGGATGACGCAGTGAGGATGACGCAGTGAGGATGATACAGTGAGGATGACGCAGTGAGGATGACGCAGTGATGATAACGCAGCGAGGATGATGCAGTGATGCGGCGAGGATGACACAGTGACGATGACGCAGTGATGATGACGTGGCGAGGATGCCGCAGTGAGTATGACACAGTAATGATGACCCAGTGAAGATGACGTAGCGAGGATGACGCAGTGAGGATGACGCAGTGAGGATGACACAGTGAGAATGACGCAGTGAGGATGATGCAATGAGATGACACAGTGAGGAAGACGCAGTGAGGATGACGCAGTGATGATAACGCAGCGAGGATGATGCAGTGATGTGGCGAGGATGACACAGTGAGGATGACCCAGTGAGGATGACACAGTGAGGATGACGCAGTGATGATGACGTGGCGAGGATGCCGCAGTGAGGATGACACAGTGATGATGACCCAGTGAGGATGATGCAGTGAGGATGATACAGTGAGGATGACACAGTGAGAATGACACAGTGAGGATGACGCAGTGAGGATGCCACATGGATGATGACACAGTGAGGATGATGCAGTGAGGATGACACAGTGATGATGACGCAGTAAGGATGACTCAGTGAGGTTGACGCACTGAGGATGACGCAGTGAGGATGACCCAGTGAAGATGACGCAGTGAGGATGATGCAGTGAGGATGACGCAGTGAGGATGACACAGTGAGGATGATACAGTGAGGATGACGCAGTGAGGATGACGCAGTGATGATGACCCAGTGAGGATGACGCAGTGATGATGACCCAGTGAGGATGACGCAGTGAGTATGACGCCGTGAGGATGACACAGTGAGGATGACACAGTGAGGATGACGCAGAGACAATGACACAGTGACGATGACCCAGTGAGGATGACGCAGTGAGGATGACGCAGTGATGCGGCGAGGATGACACAGTGAGGATGACGCAGGGACGATGACACAGTGATGATGACGCAGTGAGGATGACGCAGTGATGATGACCCAGTGAGGATGACGCAGTGAGTACGACGCCGTGAGGATGACACAGTGAGGATGACACAGTGAGGATGACGCAGAGACAATGACACAGTGACGATGACCCAGTGAGGATGACGCAGTGAGGATGACGCAGTGATGCGGCGAGGATGACACAGTGAGGATGATGCAGTGAAGATGACCCAGTGAGGATGATGCAGTGATGATGACGCGGCGAGGATGACACAGTGAGGATGACCTAGTGAGGATGACGCAGTGAGGATGACGCGGTAAGGATGACGCGGTGAGGATGACACAGTGAGGATGACCCGGTGAAGATGACATAGTGAGGATGACGCAGTGATGATGATGCAATGAGGATGACACAGTGAGGATTACCTAGTGAGGATGACGCAGTGAGGATGACGCGGTGAGGATGATGCAGTGAGGATGATGCAATGAGATGACACAGTGAGGATGACGCAGTGAGCTTGATGCAGTGATGATAATACAGCGAGGATGATGCAGTGAGGATGATGCGGTGAGGATGATGCGGTGAGGATGACACAGTGAGGATGACGCAGTGAGGATGACGCACTGATGATACCGCAGCGAGGACGATGCAGTGATGCGGCGAGGATGACACAGTGAGGATGACCCAGTGAGGATGACACAGTGATGATGACCCAGTGAGGATGATGCAGTGAGGATGATACAGTGAGGATGACACAGTGAGAATGACACAGTGAGGATGACGCAGTGAGGATGCCACATGGATGATGACACAGTGAGGATGATGCAGTGAGGATGACACAGTGATGATGACGCAGTAAGGATGACCCAGTGAGGATGACGCAGTGAGGATGACGCAGTGATGATGACGCAGCGAGGATGATGCAGTGATGCGGCGAGGATGACACAGTGAGGATGACCCAGTTAGGATGACACAGTGAGGATGACGCAGTGAGGATGATGCATTGAGGATGATACAGTGAGGATGACGCAGTGAGGATGACGCAGTGAGGATGACACACTGAGGATGAAGGAGTGATGATGACATAGTGATGATGACACAGTGATGATGACACAGTGATGATGACGTGGCAAGGATGCCACAGTGAGGATGACACAGTGATGAAGACCCAGTGAGGATGACGCAGTGATGATGATGCAGTGAGGATGCCACAATGAGGATGACACAGTGATGATGACCCAGTGAAGATGATGCAGTGAGGATGATGCAGTGAGGATGACGCAGTGAGGACGACACAGTGAGGATGATGCAGTGATGATGTTGCAGTGAGGATGACACAGTGAGGATGACACTGTGAGGATGACGCAGTGAGGATGAAGCAGTGATGATAACGCAGCGAGGATGATGCAGTGAGGATGACGCAGTGAGGATGACGCGGCGAGGGTGCCACAGTGAGGATGACACAGTGATGATGACCCAGTGAAGATGACGCAGTGAGGATGATGCAGTGAGGATGACGCAGTGAGGATGACACAGTGAGGATGATACAGTGAGGATGACGCAGTGAGGATGACGCGGTGAGGATGACGCGGTGAGGATGATGCGGTGAGGAAGACGCGGTGAGGATGACGCGGTGAGGATGACGCGGTGAGGATGACACAGTGAGGATGATGCAGTGAGGATGATGCGGTGAGGATGACACAGTGAGGATGACGCAGTGAGGATGACGCACTGATAATACCGCAGCGAGGATGATGCAGTGATGCGGCGAGGATGACACAGTGAGGATGACCCAGTGAGGATGATACAGTGATGATGACGCAGTGATGATGACGTGGCGTGGATGCCGCAGTGAGGATGACACAATGAGGATGACCCAGTTAGGATAATGCAGTGAGGATGATGCAGTGATGATGACGCAGTGAGGATGACACAGTGAGGATGACACAGTGAGGATGACACAGTGAGGATGACACATGGATGATGACACAGTGAGGATGACGCAGTGACGATGACACAGTTATGATGATGCAGTGAGGATGACACAGTGATGATGACACTGTGAGGATGACGCGGTGAGTATGACGCGATGAGGATGTCGCAATGAGGATCACGCAGTGATGATGAAGCAGTGATGATGACGCAGCGAGGATGATGCAGTGATGCGGCGACGATAACACAGTGAGGATGACTCAGTGAGGTTGACGCAGTGAGGATGAGGCAGTGAGGATGACGCAGTGAGGATGACGCAGTGAGGATGACCCAGTGAGGATGACACAGTGAGGATGATGCCGTGAGGATGACGCAGTGATGATGACGCAGCAAGGATGATGCAGTGATGCAGCGAGGATGACACAGTGAGGATGATGCAGTGAGTATGACCGAGTGATGACGACCCAGTGAGGATGACGCGGCGAAGATGACCCAGTGAGGATGATGCAGTGAGGATGACACAGTGAGGATGACGCAGTGATGATGACGCAGCAAGGATAATGCAGTGATGCAGCGAGGATGACACAGTGAGGATGATGCACTGAGTATGACCGAGTGATGACGACCCAGTGAGGATGACGCGGCGAAGATGACCCAGTGAGGATGACGCAGTGAGGATGACGTGGTGAGTATGACGCCGTGAGGATGACACAGTGAGGATGACACAGTGAGGATGACGCAGGGACGATGACACAGTGATGATGACACAGTGAGGATGATGCAGTGATGATGACCCAGTGAGGATGACGCGGTGAGGATGACGCCGTGAGGATGACACAGTGAGGATGACACAGTGAGGATGATGCCGTGAGGATGACGCAGTGATGATGACGCAGCAAGGATGATGCAATGATGCAGCGAGGATGACACAGTGAGGATGATGCAGTGAGTATGACCGAGTGATGATGACCCAGTGAGGATGACGCGGCGAAGATGACCCAGTGAGGATGACGCAGTGAGGATGACGCGGTGAGTATGACGCCGTGAGGATGACGCAGGGATGATGACACAGTAATGATGACGCAGTGAGGAAGACCCAGTGAGGACGACAGAGTGAGGATGACGAGGTGAGGATGACCCAGTGAGGATGACACAGTGATGATGACGCAGTGAGGATGACACAGTGATGATGACCCAATGAGGATGACGCAGTGAGGATGACGCGGTGAGTATGACGCTGTGAGGATGACACAGTGAGGATGACACAGTGAGGATGACGCAGAGACAATGACACAGTGACGATGACCCAGTGAGGATGACGCAGTGAGGATGACGCAGTGATGCGGCGAGGATGACACAGTGAGGATGATGCAGTGAAGATGACCCAGTGAGGATGATGCAGTGATGATGACGCGGCGAGGATGACACAGTGAGGATGACCTAGTGAGGATGACGCAGTGAGGATGACGCGGTAAGGATGACGCGGTGAGGATGACACAGTGAGGATGACCCGGTGAGGATGACGTAGTGAGGATGACGCAGTGATGATGATGCAATGAGGATGACACAGTGAGGATTACCTAGTGAGGATGACGCAGTGAGGATGACGCGGTGAGGATGATGCAGTGAGGATGACGCAGTGAGGATGATGCAATGAGATGACACAGTGAGGATGACGCAGTGAGCTTGACGCAGTGATGATAATGCAGCGAGGATGATGCAGTGATGCGGCGAGGATGACACAGTGAGGATGACACAGTGATGATGACACGGTGATGATGACACAGTCATGATGACCCAATGAGGATGACGCGGTGAGGATGACGCAATGAGAATGACGCCGTGAGAATGACACGGTGATGAAGACACAGTGAGATTGACACAGTGAGGATGACGCAGTGAGGATGACACAGTGAGGATGACACAGTGATGATGACGCAGTGAGGATGACCCAGTGAGGAAGACACAGTGAGGATGACCCAGTGAGGATGACAAAGTGAGGATGACACAGTGAGGATGACGCAGCAACGATGATGCAGTGATGCGGTGACGATGACACAGTGAGGATGATGCAGTGAAGATGAACCAGTGAGGATGACGCAGTGATGATGATGCAGTGATGATGACGTGGCGAGGATGCCGCAGTGAGGATGACACAGTGATGATGACCCAGTGAGGATGACTCAGTGAGGATGACGCAGTGATGCGGCGAGGATGACACAGTGAGGATGACACAGTGAGGATGACACAGTGATGATGACATGGTGATGATTACACAGTGATGATGACATGGTGATGATGACACAGTGATGATGACGTGGCGAGGATGCCGCAGTGAGGATGACGCAGTGATGATGACGCAGCAAGGATGATGCAGTCATGCGGCGAGGATGAAAGAGTGAGGATGACACAGTGATGATGACACGGTGATGATGACACAGTGATGATGACGTGGCGAGGATGCTGCAGTGAGGATGACGCAGTGATGATGACGCAGCAAGGATGATGCAGTGATGCGGCGAGGATGAAACAGTGAGGATGACACAGTGATGATGACACGGTGATGATGACACAGTGATGATGATGTGGCGAGGATGCCGCAGATAGGATGACACAGTGAGAATGACTCAGTGAGGATGATGCAATGAGATGACACAGTGAGGATGACGCAGTGAGGATGACGCAGTGATGATAACGCAGCGAGGATGATGCAGTGATGCGGCGAGGATGACACAGTGAGGATGACACAGTGATGATGACACGGTGATGATGACGTGGCAAGGATGCCACAGTGAGGATGACACAGTGATGAAGACCCAGTGAGGATGACGCAGTGATGATGATGCAGTGAGGATGCCACAATGAGGATGACACAGTGATGATGACCCAGTGAAGATGATGCAGTGAGGATGATGCAGTGAGGATGACGCAGTGAGGATGACACAGTGAGGATGACACAGTGAGGATGACGCAGTGAGGATGAAGCAGTGATGATAACGCAGCGAGGCTGATGCAGTGAGGATGACGCAGTGAGGATGACGCGGCGAGGGTGCCGCAGTGAGGATGACACAGTGATGATGACCCAGTGAAGATGACGCAGTGAGGATGATGCAGTGAGGATGACGCAGTGAGGATGACGCAGTGAGGATGATACAGTGAGGATGACGCAGTGAGGATGACGCAGTGATGATAACGCAGCGAGGATGATGCAGTGATGCGGCGAGGATGACACAGTGACGATGACGCAGTGATGATGACGTGGCGAGGATGCCGCAGTGAGTATGACACAGTAATGATGACCCAGTGAAGATGACGTAGCGAGGATGACGCAGTGAGGATGACGCAGTGAGGATGACACAGTGAGAATGACGCAGTGAGGATGATGCAATGAGATGACACAGTGAGGAAGACGCAGTGAGGATGACGCAGTGATGATAACGCAGCGAGGATGATGCAGTGATGTGGCGAGGATGACACAGTGAGGATGACCCAGTGAGGATGACACAGTGAGGATGACGCAGTGATGATGACGTGGCGAGGATGCCGCAGTGAGGATGACACAGTGATGATGACCCAGTGAGGATGATGCAGTGAGGATGATACAGTGAGGATGACACAGTGAGAATGACACAGTGAGGATGACGCAGTGAGGATGCCACATGGATGATGACACAGTGAGGATGATGCAGTGAGGATGACACAGTGATGATGACGCAGTAAGGATGACTCAGTGAGGTTGACGCACTGAGGATGACGCAGTGAGGATGACCCAGTGAAGATGACGCAGTGAGGATGATGCAGTGAGGATGACGCAGTGAGGATGACACAGTGAGGATGATACAGTGAGGATGACGCAGTGAGGATGACGCAGTGATGATGACCCAGTGAGGATGACGCAGTGATGATGACCCAGTGAGGATGACGCAGTGAGTATGACGCCGTGAGGATGACACAGTGAGGATGACACAGTGAGGATGACGCAGAGACAATGACACAGTGACGATGACCCAGTGAGGATGACGCAGTGAGGATGACGCAGTGATGCGGCGAGGATGACACAGTGAGGATGACGCAGGGACGATGACACAGTGATGATGACGCAGTGAGGATGACGCAGTGATGATGACCCAGTGAGGATGACGCAGTGAGTACGACGCCGTGAGGATGACACAGTGAGGATGACACAGTGAGGATGACGCAGAGACAATGACACAGTGACGATGACCCAGTGAGGATGACGCAGTGAGGATGACGCAGTGATGCGGCGAGGATGACACAGTGAGGATGATGCAGTGAAGATGACCCAGTGAGGATGATGCAGTGATGATGACGCGGCGAGGATGACACAGTGAGGATGACCTAGTGAGGATGACGCAGTGAGGATGACGCGGTAAGGATGACGCGGTGAGGATGACACAGTGAGGATGACCCGGTGAAGATGACATAGTGAGGATGACGCAGTGATGATGATGCAATGAGGATGACACAGTGAGGATTACCTAGTGAGGATGACGCAGTGAGGATGACGCGGTGAGGATGATGCAGTGAGGATGATGCAATGAGATGACACAGTGAGGATGACGCAGTGAGCTTGATGCAGTGATGATAATACAGCGAGGATGATGCAGTGATGCGGCGAGGATGACACAGTGAGGATGACACAGTGATGATGACACGGTGATGATGACACAGTGATGATGACCCAATGAGGATGACGCGGTGAGGATGACGCGATGAGAATGACGCCGTGAGGATGACACGGTGATGAAGACACAGTGAGATTGACACAGTGAGGATGACGCAGTGAGGATGACACAGTGAGGATGACACAGTGATGATGACGCAGTGAGGATGACCCAGTGAGGAAGACACAGTGAGGATGACCCAGTGAGGATGACAAAGTGAGGATGACGCAGTGAGGATGACGCAGCAAGGATGATGCAGTGATGCGGTGACGATGACACAGTGAGGATGATGCAGTGAGGATGAACCAGTGAGGATGACGCAGTGATGATGATGCAGTGATGATGACGTGGCGAGGATGCCGCAGTGAGGATGACACAGTGATGATGACCCAGTGAGGATGACTCAGTGAGGATGACGCAGTGATGCGGCGAGGATGACACAGTGAGGATGACACAGTGATGATGACACGGTGATGATGACGTGGCAAGGATGCCACAGTGAGGATGACACAGTGATGAAGACCCAGTGAGGATGACGCAGTGATGATGATGCAGTGAGGATGCCACAATGAGGATGACACAGTGATGATGACCCAGTGAAGATGATGCAGTGAGGATGATGCAGTGAGGATGACGCAGTGAGGATGACACAGTGAGGATGATGCAGTGATGATGTTGCAGTGAGGATGACACAGTGAGGATGACACTGTGAGGATGACGCAGTGAGGATGAAGCAGTGATGATAACGCAGCGAGGATGATGCAGTGAGGATGACGCAGTGAGGATGACGCGGCGAGGGTGCCGCAGTGAGGATGACACAGTGATGATGACCCAGTGAAGATGACGCAGTGAGGATGATGCAGTGAGGATGACGCAGTGAGGATGACACAGTGAGGATGATACAGTGAGGATGACGCAGTGAGGATGACGCAGTGAGGATGACGCGGTGAGGATGACGCGGTGAGGATGACGCGGTGAGGAAGACGCGGTGAGGATGACGCGGTGAGGATGACGCGGTGAGGATGACACAGTGAGGATGATGCGGTGAGGATGATGCGGTGAGGATGACACAGTGAGGATGACGCAGTGAGGATGACGCACTGATGATACCGCAGCGAGGATGATGCAGTGATGCGGCGAGGATGACACAGTGAGGATGACCCAGTGAGGATGACACAGTGATGATGACGCAGTGATGATGACGTGGCGTGGATGCCGCAGTGAGGATGACACAGTGAGGATGACCCAGTTAGGATGACACAGTGAGGATGACGCAGTGAGGATGATGCATTGAGGATGACACAGTGAGGATGACGCAGTGAGGATGACGCAGTGAGGATGACACACTGAGAATGAGGGAGTGATGATGACATAGTGATGATGACTCGGTGAGGTTGACGCGGTGAGGATGATGCAGTGAGGATGACGCAGTGATGATGACCCAGTGAGTATGACGCGGTGAGAATGACGCAGTGATGATGACGCAGCAAGGATGATGCAGTGATGCAGCGAGGATGACACAGTGAGGATGATGCAGTGAGTATGAATGAGTGATGATGACCCAGTGAGGATGACGCTGCGACGATGACCCAGTGAGGATGACACAGTGATGATGACGCGGCAAGGATGATGCAGTGATGATGACGCAGCGACGATGATGCAGTGATGCGGCGAGGATGACACAGTGAGGATGACACAGTGAGGATGACGCCGTGAGGATGACGCAGTGATGATGACGCAGCAAGGATGATGCAGTGATGCAGGGAAGATGACACAGTGAGGATGATGCACTGAGTATGAATGAGTGATGATGACCCAGTGAGGATGACGCTGCGACGATGACCCAGTGAGGATGACGCAGTGATGATGACGCAGCGGGGATGACGCAGTGATGATGACGCAGCGACGATGATGCAGTGATGCGGCGAGGATGACACAGTGAGGATGACCCAGTGAGGATAACACGGCGAGGATGACGCAGTGAGGATGAAGCAGTGAGGATGACGCCGTGAGGATGACGCAGTGATGATGACGCAGCGAGGATGATGTAGTGATGCGGCGAGGATGTCACAGTGAGGATGACCCAGTGAGGATGACACGGCGAGGATGACGCAGTGAGGATGAAGCAGTGAGGATGACAAAGTGAGGATGACGCAGTGAGGATGACCCAGTGATGATGACGCAGTGATGATGACGCAGTGATGATGACGCAGCAACGATGATGCAGTCATGCGGCGAGGATGACACAGTGAGGATGACACAGTGAGGATGACGCAGTGAGGATGACACACTGAGGATGAGGGAGTGATGATGACATAGTGATGATGACACAGTGATGATGACACAGTGATGATGACGTGGCAAGGATGCCACAGTGAGGATGACACAGTGATGATGATGCAGTGAGGATGCCGCAATGAGGATGACACAGTGATGATGACCCAGTGAAGATGATGCAGTGAGGATGATGCAGTGAGGATGACGCAGTGAGGATGACACAGTGAGGATGACGCAGTGATGATGTTGCAGTGAGGATGACACAGTGAGGATGACACAGTGAGGATGACGCAGTGAGGATGAAGCAGTGATGATAACGCAGCGAGGATGATGCAGTGAGGATGACGCAGTGAGGATGACGCAGTGAGGATGACGCAGTGAGGATGATACAGTGAGGATGACGCAGTGAGGATGATGCGGTGAGGATGACGCGGTGAGGATGACGCGGTGAGGATGACGCGGTGAGGAAGACGCGGTGAGGATGACGCGGTGAGGATGATGCGGTGAGGATGACACAGTGAGGATGATGCGGTGAGGATGATGCGGTGAGGATGACACAGTGAGGATGACGCAGTGAGGATGACGCACTGATGATACCGCAGCGAGGACGATGCAGTGATGCGGCGAGGATGACACAGTGAGGATGACCCAGTGAGGATGACACAGTGATGATGACCCAGTGAGGATGATGCAGTGAGGATGATACAGTGAGGATGACACAGTGAGAATGACACAGTGAGGATGACGCAGTGAGGATGCCACATGGATGATGACACAGTGAGGATGATGCAGTGAGGATGACACAGTGATGATGACGCAGTAAGGATGACCCAGTGAGGATGACGCAGTGAGGATGACGCAGTGATGATGACGCAGCGAGGATGATGCAGTGATGCGGCGAGGATGACACAGTGAGGATGACCCAGTTAGGATGACACAGTGAGGATGACGCAGTGAGGATGATGCATTGAGGATGATACAGTGAGGATGACGCAGTGAGGATGACGCAGTGAGGATGACACACTGAGGATGAAGGAGTGATGATGACATAGTGATGATGACACAGTGATGATGACACAGTGATGATGACGTGGCAAGGATGCCACAGTGAGGATGACACAGTGATGAAGACCCAGTGAGGATGACGCAGTGATGATGATGCAGTGAGGATGCCACAATGAGGATGACACAGTGATGATGACCCAGTGAAGATGATGCAGTGAGGATGATGCAGTGAGGATGACGCAGTGAGGACGACACAGTGAGGATGATGCAGTGATGATGTTGCAGTGAGGATGACACAGTGAGGATGACACTGTGAGGATGACGCAGTGAGGATGAAGCAGTGATGATAACGCAGCGAGGATGATGCAGTGAGGATGACGCAGTGAGGATGACGCGGCGAGGGTGCCACAGTGAGGATGACACAGTGATGATGACCCAGTGAAGATGACGCAGTGAGGATGATGCAGTGAGGATGACGCAGTGAGGATGACACAGTGAGGATGATACAGTGAGGATGACGCAGTGAGGATGACGCGGTGAGGATGACGCGGTGAGGATGATGCGGTGAGGAAGACGCGGTGAGGATGACGCGGTGAGGATGACGCGGTGAGGATGACACAGTGAGGATGATGCAGTGAGGATGATGCGGTGAGGATGACACAGTGAGGATGACGCAGTGAGGATGACGCACTGATAATACCGCAGCGAGGATGATGCAGTGATGCGGCGAGGATGACACAGTGAGGATGACCCAGTGAGGATGATACAGTGATGATGACGCAGTGATGATGACGTGGCGTGGATGCCGCAGTGAGGATGACACAATGAGGATGACCCAGTTAGGATAATGCAGTGAGGATGATGCAGTGATGATGACGCAGTGAGGATGACACAGTGAGGATGATGCATTGAGGATGACACAGTGAGGATGACACAGTGAGGATGACACATGGATGATGACACAGTGAGGATGACGCAGTGACGATGACACAGTTATGATGATGCAGTGAGGATGACACAGTGATGATGACACTGTGAGGATGACGCGGTGAGTATGACGCGATGAGGATGTCGCAATGAGGATCACGCAGTGATGATGAAGCAGTGATGATGACGCAGCGAGGATGATGCAGTGATGCGGCGACGATAACACAGTGAGGATGACTCAGTGAGGTTGACGCACTGAGGATGACGCAGTGAGGATGACGCAGTGATGATGACGCAGCGAGGATGATGCAGTGATGCGGTGAGGATGACACAGTGAGGATGACCCAGTTAGGATGACACAGTGAGGATGACGCAGTGAGGATGATGCATTGAGGATGACACAGTGAGGATGACGTAGTGAGGATGACGCAGTGAGGATGACACACTGAGAATGAGGGAGTGATGATGACATAGTGATGATGACTCGGTGAGGTTGACGCGGTGAGGATGATGCAGTGAGGATGACGCAGTGATGATGACCCAGTGAGTATGACGCGGTGAGAATGACGCAGTGATGATGACGCAGCAAGGATGATGCAGTGATGCAGCGAGGATGACACAGTGAGGATGATGCAGTGAGTATGAATGAGTGATGATGACCCAGTGAGGATGACGCTGCGACGATGACCCAGTGAGGATGACACAGTGATGATGACGCGGCAAGGATGATGCAGTGATGATGACGCAGCGACGATGATGCAGTGATGCGGCGAGGATGACACAGTGAGGATGACACAGTGAGGATGACGCCGTGAGGATGACGCAGTGATGATGACGCAGCAAGGATGATGCAGTGATGCAGCGAAGATGACACAGTGAGGATGATGCACTGAGTATGAATGAGTGATGATGACCCAGTGAGGATGACGCTGCGACGATGACCCAGTGAGGATGACGCAGTGATGATGACGCAGCGGAGATGACGCAGTGATGATGACGCAGCGACGATGATGCAGTGATGCGGCGAGGATGACACAGTGAGGATGACCCAGTGAGGATAACACGGCGAGGATGACGCAGTGAGGATGAAGCAGTGAGGATGACGCCGTGAGGATGACGCAGTGAGGATGACGCAGTGATGATGACGCAGCGAGGATGATGTAGTGATGCGGCGAGGATGTCACAGTGAGGATGACCCAGTGAGGATGACACGGCGAGGATGACGCAGTGAGGATGAAGCAGTGAGGATGACAAAGTGAGGATGACGCAGTGAGGATGACCCAGTGATGATGACGCAGTGATGATGACGCAGTGATGATGACGCAGCAACGATGATGCAGTCATGCGGCGAGGATGACACAGTGAGGATGACACAGTGAGGATGACGCAGTGAGGATGACACAGTGATGATGACACAGTGATGATGACGTGGCAAGGATGCCACAGTGAGGATGACACAGTGATGATGATGCAGTGAGGATGCCGCAATGAGGATGACACAGTGATGATGACCCAGTGAAGATGATGCAGTGAGGATGATGCAGTGAGGATGACGCAGTGAGGATGACACAGTGAGGATGACGCAGTGATGATGTTGCAGTGAGGATGACACAGTGAGGATGACACAGTGAGGATGACGCAGTGAGGATGAAGCAGTGATGATAACGCAGCGAGGATGATGCAGTGAGGATGACGCAGTGAGGATGACGCAGTGAGGATGACGCAGTGAGGATGACGCAGTGAGGATGACCCAGTGAGGATGATACAGTGAGGATGACGCGGTGAGGATGACACAGTGAGGATGATGCAGTGAGGATGATGCGGTGAGGATGACACAGTGAGGATGATACAGTGAGGATGACGCGGTGAGGATGACGCGGTGAGGATGACACAGTGAGGATGATGCAGTGAGGATGATGCGGTGAGGATGACACAGTGAGGATGACGCAGTGAGGATGACGCACTGATGATACCGCAGCGAGGACGATGCAGTGATGCGGCGAGGATGACACAGTGAGGATGACCCAGTGAGGATGACACAGTGATGATGACGCAGTGATGATGACGTGGCGTGGATGCCGCAGTGAGGATGACACAGTGAGGATGACCCAGTTAGGATAATGCAGTGAGGATGATGCAGTGATGATGACGCAGTGAGGATGACACAGTGAGGATGATGCATTGAGGATGACACAGTGAGGATGACACATGGATGATGACACAGTGAGGATGACGCAGTGACGATGACACAGTTATGATGATGCAGTGAGGATGACACAGTGATGATGACACTGTGAGGATGACGCGGTGAGTATGACGCGATGAGGATGTCGCAATGAGGATGACGCAGTGATGATGAAGCAGTGATGATGACGCAGCGAGGATGATGCAGTGATGCGGCGACGATGACACAGTGAGGATGACCCAGTTAGGATGACACAGTGAGGATGACGCAGTGAGGATGATGCATTGAGGATGACACAGTGAGGATGACGCAGTGAGGATGACGCAGTGAGGATGACACACTGAGGATGAGGGAGTGATGATGACATAGTGATGATGACTCGGTGAGGTTGACGCGGTGAGGATGACGCAGTGAGGATGACGCGGCGTGGATGACACAGTGAGGATGACCCGGTGAGGATGACGCAGTGAGGATGACGCAGTGATGATGATGCAATGAGGATGACACAGTGAGGATGACCTAGTGAGGATGATGCAGTGAGGATGACGCGGTGAGGATGACGCGGTGAGGATGACACAGTGAGGATGATGCAGTGAGGATGACGCAGTGAGGATGACACAGTGATGATGACGCGGAGAGGATGACGCAGTGAGGATGACCCAGTGAGGATGACACAGTGAGGATGATGCAGTGAAGATGACCCAGTGAGGATGACGCAGTGATGATGACGCGGTGAGGATGATACAGTGAGGATGACCCGGTGAGGATGACGCAGTGAGGATGACGCAGTGATGATGATGCAATGAGGATGACACAGTGAGGATGACCTAGTGAGGATGACGCAGTGAGGATGACGCGGTGAGGATGACGCGGTGAGGATGACGCAGTGATGATGACCCAGTGAGGATGATGCAGTGAGAATGACGGAGTGATGACGACGCAGCAAGGATGATGCAGTGATGCAGCGAGGATGACACAGTGAGGATGATGCAGTGAGTATGAATGAGTGATGATGACCCAGTGAGGATGACGCTGCGACGATGACCCAGTGAGGATGACACAGTGATGATGACGCGGCAAGGATGATGCAGTGATGATGACGCAGCGACGATGATGCAGTGATGCGGCGAGGATGACACAGTGAGGATTACACAGTGAGGATGACCCAGTGAGGATGACGCAGTGATGATGACGCAGCAAGGATGATGCAGTGATGCAGCGAAGGTGACACAGTGAGGATGATGCACTGAGTATGAATGAGTGATGATGACCCAGTGAGGATGACGCTGCGATGATGACCCAGTGAGGATGACGCAGTGATGATGACGCAGCGGGGATGACGCAGTGATGATGACGCAGCGACGATGATGCAGTGATGCGGCGAGGATGACACAGTGAGGATGACCCAGTGAGGATAACACGGCGAGGATGACGCAGTGAGGATGAAGCAGTGAGGATGACGCCGTGAGGATGACGCAGTGAGGATGACGCAGTGATGATGACGCAGCGAGGATGATGTAGTGATGCGGCGAGGATGTCACAGTGAGGATGATCCAGTGAGGATGACACGGCGAGGATGACGCAGTGAGGATGACACAGTGATGATGACCCAGTGAGGATGACGCAGTGAGGATGACGTGGTGAGGATAATGCAGTGATGATGACGCAGCAAGGATGATGCAGTGATGCGGCGAGGATGACACAGTGAGGATGACGCAGTGAGGATGACGCGGTGAGGATGACGCGGTGAGGATGACACAGTGAGGATGACCCGGTGAGGATGACGCAGTGAGGATGACGCAGTGATGATGACGCAGTGAGGATGATGCAATGAGGATGACACAGTGAGGATGACGCAGTGAGGTTGACGCTGTGATGATAATGCAGCGAGGATGATGCAGTGATGCGGCGAGGATGACACAGTGAGGATGACCCTGTGAGGATGACACAGTGATGATGACGCAGTGATGATGACGTGGCAAGGATGCCGCAGTGAGGATGACGCAGTGATGATGACGCAGCAAGGATGATGCAGTGATGCGACGACGATGACACAGTGAGGATGATGCAGTGAGGATGACGCAGTGAGGATGACACAGTGATGATGACGCAGTGATGATGACGCGGCAAGGATGCCGCAGTGAGGATGACACACTGATGAAGACCCAGTGAGGATGACGCAGTGAGGATGATGCAGTGATGATTACACAGTGAGGATGACACAGTGAGGATGACGCAGTGAGGATGACACTGTGAGGACGACGCGGTGAGGATGACGCGGTGAGGATGACACGGTGAGGATGACACAGTGATGATGAGCCAGTGAGGATGACGCAGCGAGGATAACGCGGTGATGATGACGCAGTGAGGATGACACAGTGAGGATGACGCAGTGAGGATGACACTGTGATGATGACGCGGCGAGGATGACGCACTGAGGATGAGGCAGTGTTAATAACACAGTGAGGATGCAGTGAGGATAAGGCAGTGATGATGACGCAGTGAGGATGACGCAGTGATGATGACGCAGTAATGATGACGCAGCAAGGATGATGCAGTGATGCGGCGAGGATGACACAGTGAGGATGACGCAGTGAGGATGACGCAGTGATGATGACGCAGCGAGGATGATGCAGTGATGCGGCGAGGATGACACAGTGAGGATGACCCAGTGAGGATGACACAGTGATGATGAAACAGTGATGATGACGTAGCGAGGATGCCGCAGTGAGGATGACACAGTGAGGATGACCCAGTTAGGATAATGCAGTGAGGATGACACAGTGAGGATGACACAGTGAGGATGACTCAGTGACGACGACACAGTAATGATGACGCAGTGAGGATGACACAGTGATGATGACACTGTGAGGATGACGCGGTGAGTATGACACGATGAGGATGTCGCAATGAGGATGACGCAGTGATGATGACGCAGCGAGGATGATGCAGTGATGCGGCGACGATGACACAGTGAGGATGACTCAGTGAGGATGACGCACTGAGGATGAAGCAGTGAGGATGACGCAGTGATGATGATGCAGCGAGGATGATGCAGTGATGCGGCGAGGATGACACAGTGAGGATGATGCAGTGATGATGACCCAGTGAGGATGACGCAGTGATGATGACACGGCGAGGATGACACAGTGAGGATGACCCGGTGAGGATGACGCAGTGAGGATGACGCAGTGATGATGATGCAATGAGGATGACACAGTGAGGATGACCTAGTGAGGATGACGCAGTGAGGATGACGTGGTGAGGATGATGCAGTGATGCGGCGACGATGACACTGTGAGGATGACTCAGTGAGGATGACGCACTGAGGATGACGCAGTGAGGATGACGCAGTGATGATGATGCAGCGAGGATGATGCAGTGATGCGGCGAGGATGACACAGTGAGGATGATACAGTGATGATGACCCAGTGAGGATGACGCAGTGAGGATGACGCGGTGAGTATGACGCTGTGAGGATGACACGGTGAGGATGACACAGTGATGATGACGCGGCGAGGATGACGCAGTGAGGATGACCCAGTGAGGATGACCCAGTGAGGATGACACAGTGAGGATGATGCAGTGAAGATGACCCAGTGAGGATGACGCAGTGATGATGACGCGGCGTGGATGACACAGTGAGGATGACCCGGTGAGGATGACGCAGTGAGGATGACGCAGTGATGATGATGCAATGAGGATGACACAGTGAGGATGACCTAGTGAGGATGATGCAGTGAGGATGACGCGGTGAGGATGACGCGGTGAGGATGACACAGTGAGGATGATGCAGTGAGGATGACGCAGTGAGGATGACACAGTGATGATGACGCGGAGAGGATGACGCAGTGAGGATGACCCAGTGAGGATGACACAGTGAGGATGATGCAGTGAAGATGACCCAGTGAGGATGACGCAGTGATGATGACGCGGTGAGGATGATACAGTGAGGATGACCCGGTGAGGATGACGCAGTGAGGATGACGCAGTGATGATGATGCAATGAGGATGACACAGTGAGGATGACCTAGTGAGGATGACGCAGTGAGGATGACGCGGTGAGGATGACGCGGTGAGGATGACGCAGTGATGATAACGCAGCGAGGATGATGCAGTGATGCGGCGAGGATGACACAGTGAGGATGACACAGTGATGATGACACGGTGATGATGACACAGTGATTATGACGTGGCGAGGATGCCGCAGTGAGGATGACACAGTGATGATGACTCAGTGAGGATGACACAGTGAGGATGATGCAGTGAGGATGACGCAGTGAGGATGATACAGTGAGGATGACCCGGTGAGGATGACGCAGTGAGGATGACGCAGTGATGATGATGCAATGAGGATGACACAGTGAGGATGACCTAGTGAGGATGACGCAGTGAGGATGACGCGGTGAGGATGACGCGGTGAGGATGACGCAGTGATGATAACGCAGCGAGGATGATGCAGTGATGCGGCGAGGATGACACAGTGAGGATGACACAGTGATGATGACACGGTGATGATGACACAGTGATTATGACGTGGCGAGGATGCCGCAGTGAGGATGACACAGTGATGATGACTCAGTGAGGATGACACAGTGAGGATGATGCAGTGAGGATGACGCAGTGAGGATGACACAGTGAGGATGACGCAGTGAGAATGTTGCAGTGAGGATGACACAGTGAGGATGACGCATTGATGATGACGTGGCAAGGAAGCCGCAGTGAGGGTAACACAGTGATGATGACCCAGTGAAGATGACGCAGTGAGGATGACACAGTGAGGATGACGCAGTGAGGATGATGCAGTGAGGATGACACAGTGAGGATGACACAGTAAGGATGACGCAGTGAGGATGATGCAGTGATGAATCCGCAGCGAGGATGATGCACTGATGCGGCGAGGATGACACAGTGAAGATGACCCAGTGAGGATGACACAGTGATGATGAAACAGTGATGATGACGTGGCGAGGATGCCGCAGTGACGATGACACAGTGAGGATGACCCAGTTAGGATAATGCAGTGAGGATGATGCAGTGAGGATGACGCAGTGAGGATGACACAGTGAGGATGACGCGGTGATGATGATGCATTGAAGATGACACAGTGAGGATGACACAGTGAGGATGACACATGGATGATGACACAGTGAGGATGACGCAGTGACGATGACACAGTAATGATGACGCAGTGAGGATGACACAGTGATGATGACACTGTGAGGATGACGCGATGAGGATGTCGCAATGAGGATGACGCAGTGAAGATGACGTAGTGAGGATGACGCAGTGAGGATGACACAGTGAGGATGACGCAGTGAGGATGACGCAGTGATGATGACGCAGTGAAGATGACGTAGTGAGGATGACGCAGTGAGGATGACACAGTGAGGATGACGCAGTGAGGATGACGCAGTGAGGATGATGCAGTGAGGATGATGCAGTGATGATACCGCAGCGAGGATGATGCAGTGATGCGGCTGGGATGATACAGTGAGGATGACCCAGTGAGGATGACACAGTGATGATGAAACAGTGATGATGACGTGGCGAGGATGCCGCAGTGAGGATGACACAGTGAGGATGACCCAGTTAGGATAATGCAGTGAGGATGATGCAGTGAGGATGACGCAGTGAGGATGACACAGTGAGGATGATGCAGTGAGGATGATGCATTGAAGATGACACAGTGAGGATGACACAGTGAGGATGACACATGGATGATGACACAGTGAGGATGATGCAGTGACGATGACACAGTAATGATGACGCAGTGAGGATGACACAGTGATGATGACACTGTGAGGATGACGCGGTGAGTATGACGCGATGAGGATCTCGCAATGAGGATGACGCAGTGATGATGACGCAGTGATGATGACGCAGTGAAGATGACCCAGTGAGGTTGACCCAGTGAGGATGACCCAGCGAGGATGACGCAGCGAGGATGACGCAGTGAGTATGACGCAGTGAGGATGACCTCGTGAGGATGACCCAGTCAGGATGACGCGGCGAGGATGACCCAGTGAGGATGACCCAGTGAGGATGACGCGGCGAGGACGACACAGTGAGGATGAAGCAGTGAGGATGACACAGTGAGGATGACGCAGTGAGGATGACGCGGTGAGGATGACGCGGTGAGGATGATGCAGTGAGGATGATGCGGTGAGGGTGACGCAGTGAGGATGATGCAGTGAGGATGACGCAGTGAGGATGACACAGTGAGGATGACGCAGTGAGGATGACGCAGTGATGATGACCCAGTGAGGTTGACGCGGTGAGAATCACGCAGTGATGATGACGCAGCAAGGATGATGCAGTGATGCAGCGAGGATGACACAGTGAGGATGATGCAGTGAGTATGTATGAGTGATGATGACCCAGTGAGGATGACGCTGCGACAATGACCCAGTGAGGATGACGCAGTGATGATGACGCGGCAAGGATGACGCAGTGATGATGACGCAGCGACGATGATGCAGTGATGCGGCGAGGATGACACAGTGAGGATGACACAGTGAGGATGACGCCGTGAGGATGATGCATTGAGGATGACACAGTGAGGATGATGCACTGAGTATGAATGAGTAATGATGACCCAGTGAGGATGACGCAGTGATGATGATTTGGCGAGGATAACGCAATGAGGATGACACAGTGATTATGACCCAGTGAGGATGACGCAGTGAGGATGACGCGGTGAGGATGACGCAGTGAGGATGACGCAGTGAGGATGACGCGGTGAGGATGACGTGGGGAGGGTGACACAGTGATGATGACGCAGTGAGGATGAAACAGTGAGGATGATGCAGCGATGATGACGCGGTGACGATGACGCAGTGAGGATGACACAGTGAGGATGACGCAGTGAGGAAGCCGCAGTGAGGATGACACAGTGATGATGACCCAGTGAGGATGACGCAGTGATGATGACGCAGCGACGATGATGCAGTGATGCAGCGAGGATGACACAGTGAGGATGACACAGTGAGGATGACGCCGTGAGGATGATGCATTGAGGATGACACAGTGAGGATGATGCACTGAGTATGAATGAGTGATGATGACCCAGTGAGGATGACGCAGTGATGATGACTTGGCGAGGATAACGCAATGAGGATGACACAGTGATTATGACCCAGTGAGGATGACGCAGTGAGGATGACGCGGTGAGGATGACGCAGTGAGGATGACGCAGTGAGGATGACGCGGTGAGGATGACGCGGGGAGGATGACACAGTGATGATGACGCAGTGAGGATGAAACAGTGAGGATGATGCAGCGATGATGACGCGGTGACGATGACGCAGTGAGGATGACACAGTGAGGATGACGCAGTGAGGATGCCGCAGTGAGGATGACACAGTGATGATGACCCAGTGAGGATGACGCAGTGAGGATGACGCAGTGAGGATGACACAGTGAGGATTACGCAGTGAGGATGATGCAGTGAGGATGACACAGTGAGGATGACACAGTGAGGATGACGCAGTGAGGATAATGCAGTGATGATACCGCAGCGAGGATGATGCAGTGATGCGGCGTGGATGACACAGTGAGGATGACCCAGTGAGGATGACACAGTGATGATGAAACAGTGATGATGACGTGGCGAGGATGCCGCAGTGAGGATGACACAGTGAGGATGACCCAGTTAGGATAATGCAGTGAGGATGATGCAGTGAGGATGACGCAGTGAGGATGACACAGTGAGGATGACGCAGTGAGGATGATGCATTGAAGATGACACAGTGAGGATGACACAGTGAGGATGACACAGTGAGGATGACACATGGATGATGACACAGTGAGGATGACGCAGTGACGATGACACAGTAATGATGACGCAGTGAAGATGACACAGTGATGATGACACTGTGAGGATGACACGGTGAGGATGACACGGTGAGTATGACATGATGAGGATGTCGCAATGAGGATAACGCAGTGATGATGACGCAGTGATGATGACGCAGCGAGGATGATGCAGTGATGCGGCGACGATGACAGAGTGAGGATGATTCAGTGAGGATGACGCACTGAGAATGACGCAGTGAGGATGACACAGTGATGATGACGCATCGAGGATGATGCAGTGATGCGGCGAGGATGACACAGTGAGGATGACCCAGTTAGGATGACACAGTGAGGATGACGCAGTGAGGATGACGCATTGAGGATGACACAGTGAGGATGACGCAGTGAGGATGACGCAGTGATGATGACGCAGTGATGATGACGCAGCAAGGATGATGCAGTGATGCAACGACAATGACACAGTGAGGATGATGCAGTGAGGATGACCCAGTGAGGATGATACAGTGATGATGATGCAGTGATGATCACATGGCGAGGATGCCGCAGTGAGGATGACACACTGATAATGACCCAGTGAGGATGACGCAGTGAGGATGACTCAGTGAGGATGACGCAGCGAGGATGACGCGGTGATGATGACGCGGCGAGGATGACGCACTGAGGATGAGGCAGTGATAACAACACAGTGAGGATGATGCAGTGAGGATAAGGCAGTGATGATGATGCAGTGAGGATGACCCAGTGAGTATGACGCAGTGAGGATGACGCAGTGATTATGACGCAGTGAGGATGACACAGTGATGATGACACAGTGAGGATTACGCAGTGAGGATGACGCAGTGAGGATGACGCAGTGAGGATGACACAGTGAGGATGACGCAGTGAGGATGATGCAGTTATGATAACGCAGCGAGGATGATGCAGTGATGCGGCGAGAATGACACAGTGATGATGACGCGGCGAGGATGACGCAGTGAGGATGACACAGTGAGGATGACCCAGTGAGCATGACGCAGTGAGGAAGACGCAGTGAGGATGACGCAGTGATGATGACGCAGCGAGGATGATGCAGTGATGCGGCGAGGATGACACAGTGAGGATGACCCAGTGAGGATGACACAGTGAGGATGACGCAGTGAGGATGACGCAGTAATGATGACGCAGTGAGGATGATGCAGTGATGCGGGGAGGATGTCACAGTGAGGATGACCCAGTTAGGATGACACAGTGAGGATGACGCAGTGAGGCTGACGCAGTGAGGATGACACGGTCAGGATGACACAGTGATGATCACACAGTGAGAATGACACACTGAGGATGAGGGAGTGATGATGACATAGTGATGATGACTCGGTGAGGTTGACGCGGTGAGGATGATGCAGTGAGGATGATGCAGTGATGCGGCGAGGATGACACAGTGAGGATGACACAGTGATGATGACACGGTGATGATGGCACAGTGATGATGACGTGGCGAGGATGCCGCAGTGAGGATGACACAGTGATGATGACCCAGTGAGGATGACGCAGTGAGGATGATGCAGTGAGGATGATGCAGTGATGATAACGCAGCGAGGATTATGCAGTGATGCGGCGAGGATGACACAGTGATGATGATGCGGCGAGGATGACGCAGTGAGGATGACCCAGTGAGGATGACACAGTGAGGATGACCCAGTGAGGTTGACGCAGTGAGGATGATGCAGTGAGGATGACGCAGTGAGGATGACACAGTGAGGATGACGCAGTGAGGATGATGCAGTGATAATAACGCAGCGAGGATTATGCAGTGATGCGGCGAGGATGACACAGTGATGATGATGCGGCGAGGATGACGCAGTGAGGATGACCCAGTGAGGATGACACAGTGAGGATGACCCAGTGAGGTTGACACAGTGAGGATGATGCAGTGAGGATGACGCAGTGAGGATGACACAGTGAGGATGACGCAGTGAGAATGTTGCAGTGAGGATGACACAGTGAGGATGACGCAGTGATGATGACGTGGCAAGGAAGCCGCAGTGAGGATGAAACAGTGATGATGACCCAGTGAGGATGACGCAGTGAGGATGACGCAGTGATGATGACGCAGCGAGGATGATGCAGTGATGCGGCGAGGATGACACAGTGAGGATGACCCAGTGAGGATGACACAGTGAGGATGACGCAGTGAGGATGACGCAGTGAGGATGACGCAGCGAGGATGATGCAGTGATGCGGCGAGGATGTCACAGTGAGGATGACCCAGTTAGGATGACGCAGTGAGGATGACGCAGTGAGGATGATGCAATGAGGATGACACAGTGAGGATGACGCAGTGAGGTTAACGCAGTGATGATAACGCAGCGAGGATGATGCAGTGATGCGGCGAGGATGACACAGTGAGGATGACACAGTGATGATGACACAGTGATGATGACACAGTGATGATGACGTGGCGAGGATGCCACAGTGAGGATGACACAGCTATGATGACCCAGTGAGGATGACGCAGTGAGGATGATGCATTGAGGATGACGCAGTGAGGATGACACAGTGAGGATGACGTAGTGAGAATGTTGCAGTGAGGATGACACAGTGAGGATGACGCAGTGATGATGACGTGGCAAGGATGCCGCAGTGAGGATGACACAGTGATGATGACGCAGTGAGGATGACGCAGTGAGGATGACGCAGCAAGGATGATGCAGTGATGCAGCGAGGATGACACAGTGAGGATGATGCAGTGAGTATGAATAAGTGATGATGACCCAGTGAGGATGAAGCGGCGAAGATGACCCAGTGAGGATGACGCAGTGATGATGACTTGGCGAGGATTACGCAATGAGGATGACACAGTAATTATGACCCAGTGAGGATGACGCAGTGAGGATGACGCGGTGAGGATGACACAGTGATGATGACGCAGTGAGGATGACACAGTGAGGATGAGGGAGTGATGATGACATAGTGATGATTACTCAGTGAGGATGGCGCGGTGAGGATGACGCAGTGAGGATGACGCAGTGACGATGACATGGTGACGATGACACAGCGAGGATGACACAGTGATGATGACCCAGTGAGGATGACACAGTGAGGATGACGCAGTGAGGATGATGCAGTGATGATGACGCAGCAAGGATGATGCAGTGATGCAGCGAGGACGACCCAGTGAGGATGACGCAGTGAGGATGACGCAGTGAGGATGACGCAGTGAGGATGACGCAGTGATGATGACGCAGCGAGGATGATGCAGTGATGCGGCGAGGATGTCACAGTGATGATGACCCAGTGAGGATGACGTGGCGAGGACGACGCAGTGAGGATGAAGCAGTGAGGATGACCCACTGAGGATGACGCAGTGATGATGACGCAGTGATGATGACGCAGCAACGATGATGCAGTGATGCGGCGAGGATGACACAGTGATTATGACGCAGTGAGGATGACACAGTGAGGATGACACAGTGATGATGACGCGGCGAGGATGACGCAGTGAGGATGACCCAGTGAGGATGACACAGTGAGGATGACGCAGTGATGCGGTGAGGATGACACAGTGAGGATGATGCAGTGAGGATGACCCAGTGATGATGACGCTGCGAGGATGACCCAGTGAGGATAACATAGTGAGGATGACACAGTGAAGATGACCCAGTGAGGATGACGCAGTGAGGATGACGCGGTGAGGATGACACAGTGAGGATAACCCGGTGATGATGACACAGTGAGGATGACGCAGTGAGGATGATGCAGTGATGATGACGCAGCAAGGATGATGCAGTGATGCGGCGAGGATGACACAGTGAGGATGACGCAGTGAGGATGACGCAGTGATGATGACGCAGCGAGGATGATGCAGTGATGCGGCGAGGATGTCACAGTGAGGATGACCCAGTGAGGATGACGCAGCGAGGACGACGCAGTGAGGATGACGCAGGGAGGATGACCCAGTGAGGATGATGCTGCGAGGATGACCCAGTGAGGATGACACAGTGAGGATGACCCAGTGAAGATGACCCAGTGAGGATGACCCAGTGAGGATGACGCAGTGAGGATGACGCAGCAAGGATGATGCAGTGATGCAGTGAGGATGACCGAGTGAGGATGACCCGGCGAGGATGACCCAGTGAGGATGACGCAGTGATGATGACATGGCGAGGATGACGCAGTGAGGATGACACAGTGATGATGACCCAGTGAGGATGACGCAGTGAGGATGACGCGGTGAGGATGACCCAGTGAGGATGACACAGTGAGGATGACACAGTGATGATGACACAGTGATTATGACCCAGTGAGGATGACGCAGTGAGGATAAGGCAGTGAGGATGACGCAGTGAGGATGACACGGTGATGATGACGCAGTGAGGATGACACAGTGATTATGACCCAGTGAGGATGACGCAGTCAGGATAAGGCAGTGATGATGACGCAGTGAGGATGACCCAGTGAGGATGATGCAGTGAGGACATCGCAGTGAGGACGATGCAGTGAGGATGACGCAGTGAGGATGATGCCGTGAGGATGACGCAGTGCAGATGACACTGAGGACGATGCAGTGAGGATGACGCAGTGAGGATGACATAGTGACAATGATGCGGTGAGGATGACCCAGTGAGGATGATGTGGCGAGGATGACGCAGCGAGGATGATGTGGCAAGTCTGATGCAGTGAGGATGATGCGGCGAGGCTGATGCAGTGAGGATGATGCAGCAAGGACGATGCAGTGTGTATGACGCAGTGAGGATGATGCAGCGAGGATGTTGCAGTGACGATGATGTGGCGAGAATGATGCAGTGAGGATGGCACAGTGACGATGATGCAGTGAGGATGATGCGGTGAGGATGATGCGGTGAGGATGATGCGGTGAGGATGATGCAGTGAGGATGTTGCAGCAAGGACGATGCAGCGAGGATGACGCAGTGAGGATGATGCAGCGAATATGTTGCAGTGACGATGATGTGGCGAGAATGATGCAGTGAGGATGACACAGTGACGATGACGCAGTGAGGATGATGCGGTGAAGATGATGTGGCGAGACTGATGCAGTGAGGATGATGCAAGGACGACGCAGCGAGGATGATGCAGTGAGGATGATGCAGCGAGGATGTTGCAGTGACGATGATGTGGCAATAATGATGCAGTGAGTATGACACAGTGACGATGACGCAGCGAGGATGACGCAGTGAGGATGATGCAGCGAGGATGTTGCAGTGACGATGATGTGGCAAGAATGATGCAGTGATGATGACGCAGTGAGGATGACTCAGTGAGGATGATGTGGTGAGGATGATGCGGCGAGGATGAGGAGAGGATGATGCGGTGAGGATGATGCAGTAAGGATGAAGGGAGCTTATAATGAGAAGGCACCCGGTAGTGCCTGGCGAACAGTAAGTGCTCAGCAAGTGTGTGTTGAATCAACTGGAGTAGGAAGCAGTTCTGGACACAGCTCCCAGTAAACAACCCGTAGCAACAGCGCAGGGCAGAGTCGGTGCAGCTGGTCCATTAGGAGGAGGTCTTTCTTCCAAAATGGTAGCTCTCCAAGTGGGGTCCTCAGAACCAGGAGCATCAGCTTCACCAGGATACTTGTGAGAAATGCAAATTCTCATGCTGCACGCAGACCTGCTTGTTCAGAAGCTCTGAAGGAGGATCCCAGCCATCTGTATCTTAACAAGAATCCCAGGTGCACTGAGAACCACTGCTCTAAGATAGTCCCAGCACCCCAGGTCCATAAAGGCAGGGAGGGCCAAGGCAGTCAGGACTCCTCCCACCTCCAGGATGCCCCTTTTCCTTCACTCACACACTCTTGTCAGATGCAGGGACAGTGGGGAAGAAGGCAGACAAAATAAAATCCTCCCAGAGCTTGCATTCTGGGTGGGGGATAGGGCGTGAACCTAAAACCAGCAAGCAAGACGGTTCCTGCAAGTGGTCAGTGCCATGAAGGACATAAGCAGGGTGGCATAAGAGAGACTGATGGGGGCCAGTGGTGAGGGACATTAGACCGGTAATCAGGAAAGGTTTCTCTGAGGAGGTGACTCTTGAGCTGAGATCTGAATGGAGGAGGGAGGCAGCCATGTAAGGATCAAGGCACAGTGTCCCAGGCAGAGCAGCAACCCATGCAAAGGCTCTGAGACAGGATTGGGAAGAGTAAGGAGGCCCATGTGACTGGAGCATGTGGGTAGTGATTCTTACCTTGGTCTATCTTGCGTTTGAAACAATCCTGCTACCCCTGTCCCTTTGGGTGCTGTTTCAGAAGTGGGCATGGGTCCATTAAACACTGGCCTTCCTCTCCCCACTGCTAGGGGAGGAGAACAGGTGAAGCCTGGCGGTGCAGGGCAGCTTTGTGATCCAGCTCTTCCTCGAGCTTCCCTCACCGCCCAGCTGCTCTGTGAAATCCCACCACCACCACATCTTGCAGTGATGAAGCCAACTGAGTGATATGGCACCCCAAAAATAAAACAAAGTCTAGGGAAATAAGGAGATCTGAGTTTGAGACCAGAGCTGCTGCCATTACATAATTTGGGCAAGTTATTTCTCCCCTTTGACCTTGTTCTGCATCTGAAAATGGAGCTAAGGATGCCTCCCTCCCAGGATGGTGGTCAGGATCAAAATACACCTATGTGTGTAGCCCCACTTAGCGTAGCTGCTTGGAAATGGTAAAAATCATCCTTGTTTTCATTAGCAGAAAGTTTAATTTCAAATTTAATTTCAAAGGGATAGGGTCCATGGACCAGGGGAAGGCTAGCCCCACACTGTCCAACAGAAATACAGTCATCTATTTTTAGTCATCTACTAGCCACATATAAATGTAAAAAGAGACAGTGAAAACAATCTTAATAGTATATTTAGCCCAAAATATTCCAAATATCATTTCTACATGTAATAAGTTGTTATTGTTGTTAGGTGCTATAGAGTGGGTTCCAACTCATGGCAACCCATGTGTTACAGAGGAGAACTGCTCATCAAGTTCTTCTTAGCTGTGATCTTAACAGAAGAAGATCGCCAGGCCTTTTCTTCCACAGTACAACTGGGTGAGTTTGAACCACCAACCTTTTGGTTTGCGTTCTAGCAAAAACCATTTGCACCTTCTAAGGACCTTGTAAAAAATATAGGAAATCATTAATGAAATATTTTAGGTTCTTATTTTTCTACTATGTATTTGAAATTTGGTGTGTATTTTACACTTAACAGCACATCTCAGTTTAGACTAGCCACATTTCAAGTGCTCAGTAGCCACAGATGGCTGTAGCTGGTGAATTGGACAGAGCAGCTGTCCAGCAGGGCCAGCAAACTATGGCCCAGGAGCCCAGTCTAGCCTGCTACCTGTTTTTTCACAGCCTTCGGTGCTGGGAATGGTCTTAACATATTTAAATAGTTCGGGTAAAATCAAAACAAGACTATTTTGTTACACATGAAAATTATGTGAAATTCAAACTTCTGTGTCCATAAAGTTTTATTGGAACACAGTCACATCCATTTGTTTACATATTGTCTACGACTACTTTCATTCATGCTACAGCGGCAGAGCTGAGAAGTTGTCACAAACACCATATGGCCTGCAGAGCTGAAATATTTACTACCTGGCCCTTTACAGCAAAAGCTGGTCGGCCCTGCCCTAGACGTGGACACACCTCACTCAGTCCCTCCTGACTGTGGGTTCTCAGATCTCTTAGTGTGGAGATGAGCCTTGGAGACCCAGGGGCTCTGGGGGCTGGACTCTCAGCTAATCGCCATGGGTTTGTTCACGTTGGGCAACATTTTAATAATATGTGTTTCCTTCATTTCAGAGTACAGGTTCTGTTTCTTTGCTAAAGAAACTAAACTTAAATTCAAACCTAAGTTCTGTGGTGGTTGTTAGTTACCATGGAGTTGGCTCATAGCAGCCTTACACATAACACAACAGAACATTGCCCAGCCCTGTGCCACCTTCACGATTGTTGATAGGTTTAAGTCCATTCTAGTGGCCGTTGGATAGTGCCTTCCAACCTGTGGGGCTCGTCTTCCAGCACTGTGAAACTTTAAGTTCTTTGATGAGGGCTTGCAAAGTCCTAAGCAAAGAATCCTGAAGGAAAGGCTCAGGAGAGCCCCCAGCCAGGGTGCCCTTCAATAGACTGTGAGGTGGCTATCCCGGGGCCAGGCTAGCTGGTCTGGAGGGCAGTGGATACAGAGGGGGCCTCTGTGACTTGACAGCACCAGCGGGCTCAGCGGGCTGTTTCCAAGCCATGAGCTACACACAGGGCCCCACCCCAGAAATCCAGGCCCTCTGAGCGAGGCGTTAGTTGCACATACCAGCAGGCAAGATCTCTTCAGAGAGGCATCAACCCTGTGTGCTTGATACGGAATTCCAGTCCAGTCCGAAGGGGGTCCTGAGGGCCTTTCAGTCAGCCTGGGCACCAGAACCAGCCCCCTACACTAACGACGCAACCTCTGTCATCAGGTCTGACATTTGTATTGTGCCGTCAACCAAGACACAGCCTCCCCTTGGTTCCCAAAATTCGTCAGTAGCTAAGGAGGTGCCCCAGGTGGACTTGCTCTCTCACCAGGGAGAGGCATGGCCAACAGGTGGGTGGAAGGAGGCTGTGTCCCTGGACTAGGCTGGTAGTCAGTCAGGAGGAATGGAGGAGAGCAGGCTGGACAGGCAGGCTGACAAGCCTCAGTGCCACTGTCAGCTGGAGGACAGTGAACACACCCGACACCTCTGCAGCCTCAGCCTCCTCATCTGTAGGGAGGGGACATCCATGCCATTATACAGGGGTGTCGTGAGGCTCAATGAAAAAAGCAAAGAGTACCCAGCACATCGAGGGCACTGAGAAAACATCGGTCCCCCTCAGCTTGTCTTCCCCCAGCTCCTGAAAGGGAGTCAGTCATGGGGATAGAACATAATGGTGACAAGAGTTAAGACAAAGGGCATACGGTGACCTAGTGGGTTAATTCATGCAGGGACCTCAGCACAGAGCAAGAGCTCTAACTGTGTTGGCTGGCATTGTTATCTTATTGTTGCTGTTGTTGTTATGCCATCCCATAATTTAGATGGGATGGTCAGAAAAGGTCTCTCTGAAGAGGTGACACTTGAGTGACATCTGAACAGAGAGAAGGCGGTAGCCACGTAAAGATCAGGAGCAGAATGTCCCAGGCAGAGGCACAGCACCTGCAAGGGACCTGAGGCAGGATTAAACAGCCTGCTTACAGAGGAGCAAGGAGAGTGTCTACCGGGAGATGTTCATGGGAATCACTTCAGAGAGAGCTGAGTGGTCGTGAGGAAACTTCTCAGAGGCCACCTGACAAGAAGTCACACACAACCAGGTCCCTCAGCTCGAAGAATCAGGTGACTGGCCCCATGCCATTCGCAGGGATGTGAGCTTCAAACACCAGCAGCAGAAACTGGCCTGAAGCATCCATATGACACTACCCTTATGTCCAGCTTTAGAACGTGTCTAATTAATACAGGGAGTCCTGGGTGGTATAAATGGTTAACATGCTTGACTGCTAACTGAAAGGTTGGAGGTTTGAGTCCATCCAGAGGTTCCTTGGAAGAAAGGCCTGGTGATCTACTTCCAAAAAATCAGCCATCAAAAACCCTGTGGTGCAAAGTTCTACTCTAATACACATGGGGTGCCATGAGTTGGAGTCAACTCAATGGTAACTGTTTTTTTTGTTGTTGTTGTTGCTTTCAATTAATACAGATGCACAACTAATTAAATTTGCTGCCAGACTGAGTTAACCATCATTGTACATGTCAAAGCAGCATCCTGGCCATTTCCCCCATGCAGTCAGGCATCTGTGTGGCCCTCTGCAGTGTTCTGGTGGTTCTGCTGCGGGTTTGGTCAGTGAAGTCACTGGTGACACCACAGCACACCGGAGCCTGAGGACAGCTTTATTTATGCTCTTGCAGAATGTGCAAGCAGGCGTTGTTTTTCTGGACAACAAGGGAGCCCTCTGGCTCACATAGCATCCATGAGTCTACATTTAGAATTGTGTCTTCATTCACATTCTTTCCACGCAGCTCACAGCTCTGGACGGAAAGAGAGTGGTCACTTTGCCTGGGCCGGTTCCCGGAAAGATGCCAGCTCCAGCCCTTGTGGACCCCAAGCTGTTGATCTGGAGCATGTGTGCTGTGCTGGAGGGGGTCTGTGCCACACAGCCGCTGGGACTGATGCAGATGTGAGCTCCTCAGCTTGGGGCAGGTAGAGGCGTTCTCTGGGAGAAATCGGACTCTGCAATGATCAGCTGTGGTCAGGCCAATGGAAGGATCCCAGGCCAAGCTACAAGAATGCCTTCCACCAAGACAGGCTCCCTGTGGGGCTCAGTTCTACTCTGACACATACAGGGTCACCGTGAGTCAGAGTCAATGCGACAGCAACTCATTCGTTGTTTGTTTGTTTTAATTTGTTTCAATATGTATTAGGAAAAAACTTAACTAGAACACACATCAAATCCATGAATTTATAGGTATTGTTTTTCATAAAGCTCTGATTTAAAAGTAAGTAAATTTGAATTCTGCTCAAAGAAGACTAATAACTAAATGATTATACAGATGGTTGACAATGTGGCAAAAATGAAAATCACCAATAAATGACGAGATTTGGGAAGCTTGGCGCTATACTAGCATATTCATGTCAGTTGGCATCTTCGATCTTCAAAGGCACTCTGTCCATCTTAGAGGTGAGTAAACTGAGGTTCAGAGGGGTTTAGTGATTTGGCTTATGACAAATAGCCAGGAAACTGTGGGGCCAGGGCCCCCAAATCCTGAGTCCCTTATTTTTTTTAAGCCTGGCTCACGTCTAAAGTTGATCCTTTTCATTTGCCAGATGGGCTAGTGTGGTGTTGATAAGCAGGAGAGGTGGGCAGGGTCGGTAAAATAGAGGGGTTCTCTTTGGGCTCCCCTGAACCATCTCTGAGCAGTGAGCAGGAGACCCAGAGCCAGGTTCTGAATTCCCAGGATAAAAAGCAAGTTGGAAGCCCCCGGGGAGGAGGAGGGCTCGAACCTTCCTCCCCATGAGCCTCGTGGTTCTCACCTGACGCCACCATCTGTGGGGCATTGAGAAACCATCCTTCTGACTCTGATTGAACTACAGTGCGTAGACCTGGTGGTCCCGGCAGCCAACAGGTTCAAGAGTAGAGGTAGTGCCAAGCCCAGAGGTAGGGCTGAGAGAGGCCGCTGTCCTTGAGGGGCCCGCGGGGTGCAGGACGCTCAAGAACATTCCTTGAGAGTGCAGACTTGATGTGGGACAGATGTCCAGGGGCACGGCGCGGGAGTGGTCACCGCTGCTCTGCCAGCCCAGGGGCAGGGGAGCAGGAGGAAGAGCTCTTGGAAAGAAAGAACAGATTGGAACTAAGCCCTGGCTGCCTGGGGGAGAGGGGGAGGGAGGACTACGGAGGATGTCCTGGGGGCGACCTGGCGTGAGCAAAGGCGTGGAGGGTGCAAGGAGTCTGGAGGTCTGCAAGGACTTGGGGAGCAAGTGACTCCAGGCCTTGAAGGTCGACCCCTGGGAAGACAGGTGGGAACTGCTGGGGTCCTCCTGGAGGTGAGGAGGAGAGCTCCCTCCTGGAGGGCGTGAATGACTTCTCCAGCACTTGGACCTCCCTATCAGCCAGGCAGCCATGACCAGCTCATAAGGCACACTTACCTTGCCCCTTTCTTTCCCCTATTATCTCACAGCCTCCAGCCAACCTCACCCTGAAGCCCCAGCCTGGCCTCCCACCAGCCTGCAGCTGAGGGTGTTATTTTGCTACAAAAGGACGGGCTCCTTACTCGAGGAATGCAGGCTGTGGCCGTCCAGAGCCGATGATGAAACGGGCTATTTCTGCCCTGGCCATCAGCAGCTCAGACACACTCCCAGGCACACATGCCTGTGTTTTAACGTCTCCTTAAACAAACACTTCCCTTTGTGCCTTGAGATGTGTTTACTTCAATCTGGGCACTGGAGCAGCTTTAGAAATGGTGCGGGGTTGAAGGTGGAACAGTGGTTAGGGTCCAGCTCAGCGGCCAGCAATTTCTCACTCCCCAAGTTATCTATTACCCCAGCCGATCTGGAGGTAAAAATAGCTCCTGAGGCTGTTTGTTTAATCTGACTGTTACTTGACACCACGCGCGGGTGTTGCTGTGCGGGCTGTTTGCCTCATCCCCACCAAGAGCACCACTCGGTCCCCTGGGCCGCGTCTCTGAATGTGCTGCCCCGACTTCCAGGGTCCTGCCACTTCTGGACATGCAGCTTCCTCAGGTGGGCAGGTTTTGAAGAGTACATGGTCCAGGTCTTGGATCCGTGCTCCTCTGCTCTTTGTGCAGCCCAGCTAAGGAAGGAGAAGTTTGTGAGGCAGGCAGGGCCAGCTGCCGGCCGCCGCCGGAAGAGTCGGGTGTCCCCACTCGCTCGTAGGAGGGCCTGGAGAGCAGCGCAGCCATGCGGAGAGTGCAAGGTAGGGTGCAGACGCTTGTCTGGGTCCTTGGCGTGAGCGTGGAGGCCCACTCACTGCAGGCAGGCGTTCACCGTCTGGACACACAGGGCTCTATGTGCTTGTCACCATGCAGGGACGTGGGCCGGCAGCTTTGCAGGCGGTGGTGCGAGCAGGTAGCGGGTTCAGGTGTTCGTGTGCTGTGTGTGTTACTGCATGGTCTGTGGGGGCGGAAGCACCGCGTGGGGGGACCGCTTGGGGGGTACCGCGTGGGGGGTACCACCTGGGGAGGGGCCGCGTGGGGAAAGGCCGGTGCGCTGGAAGGGATAAGCCATTTCCATACACACTGTGTACCTGGGGACTTTACCCTTGCATGTCGCGTGTGCAGGCACTCCACTCCTACGTAGCCGTGTGGGCCCAAGCCTGCGTATGTGCCCAGGTCCCTGTGCTGCCAAGTGGAGGCGACAACCTGGCCACCAGTGTTAGGGTTGGAAGAGACTGGTTATCTTGTCTCCCCCAGTACTGGGTCAGGCAGGATGTATCACAGAATGTTTATAAAAAAGAGGAAAATGACTTTTTTAAAAATAATGGCCCATGGACTCTGAGAGCAAGTGCGTCCCCAACATGAGGTTCTCCTACTCTTTGGGGTGGGGCAGGGGTGGGGGGGTGTCCCAAACCAGGCTCCCACAGCGTGGGCACAACTGAATTAAAAATCTTTTTTCTCGTTGTGAAGAGCAGTAATGAGTATGTGGAAAGGTAGATAACCTTTAGAAAAGTAATTTAGGATTTTTAAATACCCCCCTAATTACAGGACTTGTGGAGAGTGTATTAAACAAATGTGCATGTTATACAAGGTCCACTTACAATAGTGGTTGGGAAACAAGGGCCTGTGAGCTGGACACCTGTTTTTGTAAATAAAGTTTTATTGGCATGCAGCCACACTTGTTTGTTTACATACTATGACTGCTTCACACTACAACAACAGAGTCAAGCAGTAGTGACAGAGGCCATATGTCTTGCCAAAAGAAAAAAGTTTAATACGTGGCCTTTTACAGAAAAAAGTTTGCCGACACTGCTGTACAGGAACGTTAGTTGAGAAGGATAAATTTGTGCAAAAAAGGCAGTGGCTGTCCTGGTTGTTAAACTAGTCCGTGACTGGCCCCGGAGCCTGTGCCCCTGCCCTGAGCCAGTTCTCCAAGTTTGGTTGGTACAGGAAACGTTCAGTTTGCCTTTGGGGCGCTGTGAAGGGTGGCTTAGTAGTGAAGTCACCAGATGCACAGTGTGGCGGGGTGGCTCCACTGGGAGGGCAGATTGTGCTTATCATGGTGGTTTATAAATAGTCACCTCTGGGTGACCTGAGTCCAAGTGTGTCTGCTCCTGGGTCTTTAGGGTGGGAGCAATTGTCCTCACTCTTTGAGGGCAAGAAGCTCTGTGGGGTGACAGCAACTTGCTTGCTCAGGAAGCAGGTGGGGGCTGGAGGAATGTTGAGCCCGTAAGTGGAGCTTGGATTCCCTGGAAACCTGGGGAGAGCTAAACAGAGACAAGGAAGGCAAGAGAAAAGGAAGGCATGCGTCCTCGGGGGAATAAAACATCCACGCCAGTGTCTTTTCAATCAGGACACAGCAAGTGTCTGCATTTTTTGCTTCCTTGCTGCTGATCCTATGGAAGTCCTAGAGACCCTGATGGAGGAAGGGTAGCCCCATGTCTTGAAATAGCTTTATTCCTACAGTCTATGCCAGTAACTGAGACCTACCAACAGAGCCAGGGCTGGACGTCTTCCTTACTGGCCCTTGGGAGCTCGCACCATCTGCCCAGGGCTACGGGAGAGAAAGCTGCCCTGGTGGAGGGCTGAGCAGCATCCTCACCAGTTGCACTGGCAACTCTCAACAGCGTATAAGGAGGTTGGAATGGGTCTTGGTTTGACTTGCATTGGAGGGTTCAAACCACATTTTACCAAATCCAGCCAATCCATAATCCTGGAACTAAATCTTACTTTTTATTTAGTTAGTTGGAAAAACTCAAGATGCCGTCATAATTTCTACTTGGTTCCAAGGGGCCACCTGATGTGAGCCGGCAGAGGTGGAGGGGGTAAGGGGAAGGTAAAGGAGACAGGTCATGGCACACAGATCAAGACCCAAAAATGGAGCATGTGGAGCACTGCTGAGATGTGTCATCCCAATGTAAGTCATCAGTATCATTCTGGAACCTTCCCTGGGGACTACTTCTGGGATGAATGTTGCTGTAACACGTGGACCCCCCAATGCCAAGGAGGAGCAGAACTGGTCTGTGCTGGGAGCATGAGGTCAGCTGACCTCGGCCCTTGGTGGAAGCCTGAAGACCACTCTGCAAAGTATAATTCCTTCCAAGCTCATGTCAGTGAGTGAGAATTGGAATATTTGGGAATCCAGAAGGAAGAGAACCAGTCAGAAGAACCAGTAAACTGTTAGTAGCTTTCTTCACAGGACGTGAAAGTCCAGCTGTTCTCAGTATGAGGGGAAAGGGAACATTCTTCTTGACTGTGGCATGTGAAAGTGGAATGCCTCACTTGGGGACCTCTGTTCTCTGCTCTGCTGACCCCCGAGGCTACAGTCCAGGTAGGGGAGACATGAGTGCTGCTCCTGTCGCCAGGGCCCTGCACAGTCTTCCAGATCCCACCAAGGTGGGCCCACAGGCTTCAGCGGGAGACCAGGAGCAACTTGGGGCCTCTGCGCTCCTGGGCCCAGTCCCCTCCTCAGTAGGTCCCTCCTTTCCTTGAGAGGCTGCTGCTGCAGGGGGTCTGGAACCCTGAGACTGGGGCTGCCAAGGGCCTGTGGGGCTGGGACAGGGGAAGGATTCAGTCTCAGCCATCTCACATCTCTCAGCCTTCACCGGAGCTTAGGGAAGCAAGGGCAGAGAGGAAACACCTTGACTTGCTTGAGAAGCCTCTGGAGGAGTTTCCAAAACTCTGACAGGGTGCCACACATAGAGTCAGCCGGGCAGAACTGCGGTCGCCCTCCACACTCCATCTGCAGCTGGACTTAAACCCGACCCTGCAGCCTGCCTGCCTCCTGGAGTTGCCCCTTGGCTTGTCCTGTCTGGGGACAGCCATGCCATGTGCTATGACCACCCACTCATCCACTTCTTGGCTCTGTCTGCCCCTCCTGAGGGAGGTCAGGCCTGAAGGCTGCAGAGGTCAGTGGGTCTGAGTTCAGATCCACTGAGCTAAAACCCACTTTCTTCCCTTCAGCTCAGCCGACCAGAGCCATTCCCACCAGAACCATCACTGGTTGTGCTCCTCCTGTGTGCAAGGCCCCTCCCTAGTCATCTGGTTTTAGCCTCAGTCGTACAGCATGCTAGGTTCTGTAATCCCCTTCACAGAGACAAGAACTGCACTTCAGCGAGGTTAGGTAATTGCCCAAGGATGCACAGTTAACGAGGGCTAAGACTTAAAATTGGCTCTGAATCCAAAGCCTGTGTCTTGTCCTAACTGTCTTTCTATAACTAAAGCTCACATCAGCATCCAACAGGTTCAGTAGAAAGGAGGCCATACCACTCAGCAAAGAGTCAGATCTTCCTTAAGAAGATCACTCGTGCCTACAGAGGCCTTGAGTGTCTCCCTGTCCCCTCAGACCTGCAGGAAGATCCCTGATGCCTACAAAGGCCACGGGCATTTCTCCTTCCCCTCAGACCTTCAGAAAGACCCCTCGTGCCTACAGAAAGCACAGGCATCACCCCATCCCTCAGGCTTTCAGGAAGGCCATGTGTGCCTACAGAGGCCACAGGTGTCACCTCATCCCTCAGTTTTTCAGGAAGGCCATGTGTGCCTACAGAGGCCAAGGTGTCATCCTATCCCTCAGACTTTCAGGAAGGCCATGGGTGCCTACAGAGGCCACAGGCGTCACCCCATCCCTCAGACTTTCAGGAAGGCCATGTTTGCCTACAGAGAGCACAGGTGTCACCTGGGTCCCTCAGACTTTCAGGAAGGCCATGTGTGCCTACAGAGGCCAAGGTGTCATCCTATCCCTCAGATTTTCAGGAAGGCCATGTTTGCCTACAGAGAGCACAGGCGTCACCCCATCCCTCAGACTTTCAGGAAGGCCACGTGTGCCTACAGAGGCCAAGGTGTCATCCCATCCCTCAGAATTTCAGGAAGGCCATGGGTGCCTACAGAGGCCACAGACGTCACCCCATCCCTCAGACTTTCAGGAAGGCCATGGGTGCCTACAGAGAGCACAGACATCACCCCATCCCTCAGACTTTCAGGAAGGCCATGGGTGCCTACAGAGAGCACAGGTGTCACCCCATCCCTCAGACTTTCAAGAAGGTCGTGTGTGCCTACAGAGGCCACAGGCGTCACCCCATCCCTCAAACTTTCAAGAAGGTCGTGTGTGCCTACAGAGGCCACAGACATCATCCCATCCCTCAGACTTTCAGGAAGGCCATGTGTGCCTACAGAGGCCAGAGGCACCACCCAGTCCCTCAGACCTTCAGGAAGCTGCCCTAGGGTGGAGATTCTGCACAGCTCCCAGGAGGCCTGCTGGAGCAGCATGGCAGGGATTTGAGGACAGGCAGATCTATATTCACAGGCCAGCTCTGCTGCCTCTCAGCAAGTCCTCTGGGCCTCAGCTTCCCCCTCTGTAAAATGGGAATACTAACAGTCCCCATCTCAAAGGGGCACTGTATTGAACAAGATGTATGAAAAACACCTGGCACATGGTAGATATAAAAGAAATACTTTCTTTTCTCAATTGTCCTATTTTGAAATTTTTCTCTAACTGAGGTCATTGGTGGTTCAGTGGTAGAATTCTTGCCTTCCACGAGGGAGACCCAGATTCTATTCCCAGCCAATGCACTTCAAGTGCAGCCACCACCCATCCATCTGCAGAGGCTTGCATATTGCTATGATGCCGAACAGATCTTAGCAGAGATTCCAGACTAACAGACTAGGAAGAAAGACCTTGCGATTTACTCCCGAAAATCAGCCAGTGTAAACCCTACGTTGCACAATTTTACTCTGCCACACATGCGGTTGCCATGAGTCACGGACCAACCAGATGGCAGGTAACAACAGCAAACTCCAACTTGGGTCACTGCTTTCCAGAGGTGGCCAATGAGAAACCCTGAGCTTCAGGGGACAGTTGATCCCTACTCATTGCTCCTCTGCAGGGCAGCTGGTGCTGTGCAGGAGTGACCCCAACCCACAGTGACCTTTGGATACTTACACATCATTATCACTTTCCTTTGTGCCAAAAAGGGCTGGGATCCATGCACCTTTAGTGCTTGAGGTGAAGGACCTAGCCCTTGTTGTGCAGATGAGGAAAGTGAGGTACCCACACTCCACAGCAATGTGGGGCCCCCGCCTGATACCTCAGGGCCCATTCACATCTGCCAGACACTTCGTTCTGCATGCACACACACCCCACTGCAGCCCCGCCAAAGGAAGAGAAGGAAAGGTAAACCTTCAGGCCTACATTTACTCTGAAGCTTCAAGGGCAAAGGCAGTTGTCTAAATTGTAACTGAGCAGTGATTTCTGTACTGAGGACAACTTCTGGCAGGATTCAGGTAACCACCCGGAAGCTGAAGACCTGTTTTCAAGGGGAGCATCACCGACTGATGTTGGGAAGTGGCTCTCGTGCAAACAGACCGTGGAGCTCTGTCCTGAGCAGGGGGGAGGTGTGCGACTCCTGAAGGCAGAGATGCCAGGAACAAGAGGGCAAACACAGGAGGTGGGCCCAAGGACATAGACATTCTGGGGCAGGGAGTCTGCTTGGTCACTGTACCTGACTTCTCTCTGCCTTTCATGCCAGGGAATTGCAAAGTCACCCCAGTGCCCCTGGTGACCCCACAGCAACCAAGAGTCTGACCCCCTGGCCCTGATTCAGCAGGTTATGTGGGGATGGTAGTGATGACATTTATTGGATGGGTACAAGGTGCCAGCCACTTCACAGATACTCATTAGTGCTCCTGATAACCACCCCACAAGATAGGTAATATTATGAGTTGAATTTTACAGATGAGGAAACTGAGGCACAGGAGACTTGGAAATCT
Organism: Dugong dugon; assembly: GCA_030035585.1. NCBI lineage: Eukaryota > Metazoa > Chordata > Mammalia > Sirenia > Dugongidae > Dugong > Dugong dugon. The sequence continues at coordinate 6,504,671 of CM057475.1, read as the reverse complement.
GTCCAGGGCCACACACAGCTAGCAGAGGCAGGATTCAAGCCCAAGGAGTCTGGCTTCAGTTCATGGCCTTTGCACTGCGTCATACTGCCCCTGTCTGGGCATTGGAGACGATGCAAGCCACATTTAGTGAGTACCTACTATAGGGTCACTAGGAGTCGGAATCCGTTCAGTGGCAGTGGGTTTGGGTTGTTTTGTTTGTTTGCTTGTGTTACTATGTGCTGCGAGTCCCTGGGTGGTACAAATGGTTAACACACTCGGCTGCTAACTGAAAGGTTGGAGGTTCAAGTTCACCCAGGGGTGACTCAGAAGAAAGGCCTGGTGATCTACTTCTGAAGAAACAGCCATTGAAAACCATATGGAGCACAGTTCTACTTTGAAACACATGAAGTCAGCATGAGTCGGAATCGACTCGATGGCAACTATTCTCAACTGGTAGTATAAGCTGGGCCTTGACAGCCATGAGCTCATTTAAGCCACTCAGCTGTCTCGTTCGTGCATGTTACCACTGCAGGAGTGCTTGTGGGATTTGGTCCCTACCCGTCAGCGTCTAAAACCCAGGGTATTTAATGGTGGAAGCTTCCATTCGTTGAGTACTTATTCTGTGTGAGCCTGTTCTGGTCTCTACATTGTCAGCCTCTACTCTTTACAACTACCCAGCAAAACAGGTTTTATTGCAAATGAACTAGCCGAGCGAGGTCCTGGACCTGCCTGGGTCTCAGTTTCTCCATCTAAAATTCCTTTGGTATTATCCCTACCTAACTTCCAGGTCAGCTGACTGAGATCATGGATGTAAAGTGCTTGGCAAGTGTAGAAGCTCTATCAGTGGATGGACATCTTAAACTGCCCAACACGTGCTGATGCTTAGTCTTCCCTCTTCTAGCTCACTGCTTGGGCTGGGTCAGCCAGTCTGGGGGATATTGAGTCCATGGAAGGGTGAATTCTGCAATACCCCTGCCCTCTTGTGCCTGGAGACTTCTCCCTCTGCCTAAGCCTGGGACACTCAAGAGCTGCTCCACGAACCTGGGCTCCCCTCCCCAAATGGCCTGGCTCTCTTCCCAGGAGACAGAGAGAACACAGGACAGTTGCTGAGGGTACCCCCACTCCCAGCACTCCCAAGTGTCTCTTACTCCTGGACCCCCTAGGAGCCCTTGGAGCTTCTACAAGTATCAGTCACCCCAAGGAAGTAGGGGTGATTTTACCCATTTTACAAGGACAAGACTGAAGCTCAGGCAAATTGACTTGTTTAAAGTCTGTCTCCACCACCCCTCTGTCAGTTTGTCATACTGTGGTGGCTTGCATGTTGCTGTGATGCTTGAAGCTATGCCACTGGTATTTCAAACACCAGCAGGGTCACTAATGGTATTTCAAACACCAGCAGGGTCACTAAGACAGACTGGAAAGAAAAGCCTGGAGATCTACTTCAGAAAATCAGCCAATGAAAATCCTATGGATCACAACAGAATACTGTCCAATATAATAGTGGAAGATTAGCCCCCTAGGCTGGAAGGCACTCAAAATACACAGTGGCCACAACAATTGACTTGAACATATCAACAATCATGAAGATGGCACAGAACTGGGCAACATTTCCATCTGTCGTATGAGTCAGAGTCACAGTTGACTCAACGGCAACTAACAATGACAACAGCAAAGTCTGTCTGGTTCCAAAGCTCTCAGCCAGAGAGCCGTGTGCAAGTTAATCAAGGCAGGGCACGTATCAAGATCCTTGTCCTGCAGACATTGAAATCCCAGGTGGGATAAGGTACAGGGGCTCAAAGGGCCTCCTGTGGCCATAGGTCTTGAGAGTGAGCTCCAAGGAGGCCCAAGAGGATGAACCAGGAGTGTGGGGGCTGCGGGGAGGCCGAGAGCTCCCCAAAAGAGGGCAGTATGGTGCTGAGCAGAGGTTCTCAGCCCACAGCAGGCATTTCAGAAGCTCCTGGAGGAGCTTTTGAAGTGCCAGTTGCAGCCCCCCCACCCCCCTGCCCCTGAGATGGTCGATCTCTAAGGGGCCTAGAGCCCTAGGTCTGAGCCCTCCACCACCAGGTATTGAACCTCCCTGAACTCCACGTTCCTCCTCCGTGAAGAGCAAGAGTAAGTCCTGCCTCACTAGGTTGTTGTGAGTAGTAAATTAGATGCTAATAATGATACATATGAGTCACTGATATTAGATTATATAAAGTGCTTATCTTATATCAAGTGCTCAGTAAGTGAGGATTTCTTTCCTTCCTTCCTCCCTTCCTTTCTTCCTTTTTTCCCCCTCTCTTCCTTCCTATTTAACAAATGAACGACTCTGTGCTAGGGGCTGGGAACACAGCACTAAGAAGAAAGGCAAGGCCCACCTGCTGGAGCCACCATGGCAGGGGTGGGGAGAAGGAGAGGAGGTCCTGCCCTCCCCTACTTGAATCTGGTCAGACCCTGCCTGTTGCTGCATTTGGGCCTCAGATCTCCATTTCTTCATCCAGATGAAAATCTAGCATCACCATAAACAGGGCAGCTACAAATTGGACTTAATCAGGGACACTTGGAGTTACTGATCTAGGACTTTTTTAAAAACTTTACAGATCATAACTCATTAGTGGGGTTATGAAGTCACTTAGTAAATTGTAAACAGAATTTTTAAATGAAAGAATGGAATGGAATAGAATAGAAGAGAAATACAAGAATGGTACGTATAAGAAGGCTAAGTTTGTTTCATGAAAATTTCCCTTTATAGAAATGTTTCTGTGCTCGTTCTGGGCTGGATGTAACTGTATTTCTTACTACGGGTTGAAGGAAGAGCAAGTTGGAAAACTGCCCAGGGAGACAGGCAAAAGAAGGACAAGCACATAATTCACTAACTGCCCAGCAGCCCTGCACAGATGTCCCCTGGATGGGGGTACCCAGGACCTGGTGAGTGGGGGAGGCTCTGAGCATGTGAAGATTCTCTCAGGCAGTGCCTGTTTCAGGGACCAATTTCATGATGCTTCCCTCCCCCAGCACTCTCCATGTGGGAGCAGCCCTGGAAGAGTACACAGCTGGGGAGATTTTGCCCTCCAGGGACATTTGGCAATGCCTGGTGACATTTTCTGTTGTCACAACTGGAGAGTGGCATCTAGAAGGTAGAGGCCAGGGATGCCACTAAACATCCTACAATGTATAGGACAACCCCCACAACAAAGAATTATATGGCCCCAAATGTCAGTAGTGCTGAGACTAAGAAACCTCATTACATAACAGCCCCACAAGGAAAATGTCAGGAGATTTGTTTTTGTAAAGGAGAAATCTGAGGCACTCAGCAAGTGTGGAGCAGTACCAGGCTCTGCACCCCAAACCCAGGCAGGACCTGCCACTTTAGCAACTCTGCATGGCTGACGGGGCTGACCTGGCCTAGCATGGCAGTGGGCTGGCACCTGGGGTTTGGACTAGGTCTGGCAAAGAGGTCAAAGAGTCAAAGGCTGAGAGGCAAGCCTGTTTCTGCCAGTCTGTCCCCTCTTTTTTCCTGGCTTTTCACTCTTGGCCAATGGGGCATGGTCAGCCTTTACCCTGGCCTTGGGAAAGGCATGACAGGAGGGAAATCAGAGTTGTTTGGGTCACCTCCTGGCTACCCCCACCACCTCTCAGTTTGTCATAATACTGTGATGGCTTGAATGTTGCTATGATGCTGAAATTTATACCACTGGCATTTCAAATATCAGCAGGGTCACTGTCTTAGGCTAGGTTCTCTAGAAAAGCAAAAGCAGTGAAGCATGTATTTATATACATAGAGAGAGAGAGATTTCTCTCAAGGAAATGGCTCATGTAGTTGTAGAGGCTGGCAAGTCCCAGGTCTGTGGGTCAGGCATCAGGCTGGAGGCTTATCCTGACTCATATAGATGCAGGGGCTAACGAATCCAAGATGGGCAGGTCAGACAGCGGGCCACTGGCCCACAGGCTTCAGAGGCTGGCAAATCCCAAGATCAGCAAGTAAGCTGACAAGCTGGATGAAGGATCCAAAGTGAGAGCCTTGCTGGAACATCCATTTATATATTGAAGGCAGGCCACTCCCCCAAGGAAAATCCCTTTCAACTGATTAGCTGCTCAAAGCAGATCTCATCAGGGAGTGGATTACATCATTACATAACTGTCAGACTACATCATAACTGCCAAACCACCGAGAATCATGGCCCAGCCAAGTTAATACACAGCCTTAACCATCACAGTCAACTTGTGAACTTGGCACCTGTACACATCTCCTTAAATAGTACATCATCCTTAAATAAAGATAACTATAAAGTTATACTTGAGCCTAACATGATACAACTAACACTCATACAACCAAAACCACGCTAGCCCCAATTACATCTTAGATTTTGTAAGTAAAGAAAACAAAAATATTTGATGCACACATACAAGGAAGAAACACTCATTACAATTACAGTCCTCGTTTCCACAACTGGTCTTGCAGTCGTAAGTAGTATTTAGAACTACCTTCTACTACCACCCATTCCGTATTCCCTTTGCCCTCAGCAAGCACCTTATCTGGCTGCAGTTCTTTGCCTGGTGGGGTGACCCAAACCTTCATTTCTAAAGGGTCTGGGCCATTAGTAGGCATGTTGGAATTGGGTTGCTGTAGTTTTCCATTGAACACTATTTCACACTGAACACTAGTGATCATACGAGTTGTGGAATGACATCAAGGGCATCATAAATGAAGAAAGTGAGAGGTCCTTGAAAAAACAGGAAAGAAAGAAAAAACCAAAATGGATGTCAGAAGAGACTCTGAAGTTGCTCTTGAACGTAGAATAGCTAAAGTGAAAGGAAGAAATGATGAAGTAAGAAAGTTGAACAGAAGATTTCAAAGGGTGGCTTGAGAAGACGAAGTAAAGTATCATAATGAAATGCGCAAAGACCTGGAGATAAAAAACCAAGAGGGAAGAACATGCTTGGCATTTCTCAAGCTAAAAGAACTGAAGAAAAAGTTCAAACCTTGAGTTGCAATATTGAAGGATTCTACAGGGAAAATATTAAAAGACCCAGGAAACATCCAAAGAAGATGGACGGAATACACAGAGTCACTGTACCAAAAAGATCTGGTTGATGGTCAACCATTTCAGGAGGTAGCATATGATCAAGAACTAATGGTACAGAAAGAAGAAGTCCAAGCTACACGGAAGGCATTGGTGAAAAACAAGGCTTCAGGAATTGATGGAATACCAAGTGAGATGTTTCAACAAATGGACGCAGTGTTGGAAGTGTTCACTCATCTATGACAAGAAATTTGAAAAACAGCTAACTGGCCAGCAGACTGGAAAACATCCGTATTTTGCCCATTCTAAAGAAAGGTAATGCAATAGAATGTGGAATTATCAAACAATATCATTAATACCACCTACAAGTAAAATTTTGCTGAAGATCATTCAAAAGCAGTTGCAGCAGTATATCAACAGGGAATTGCCAGAACTTCAAGCTAGATTCAGAAGAGGACGTGGAAAGAGGGATACCATTTCTGATATCAGATAGATCTCGGCTGAAAGCAGAGAATACCAGAAAGATGTTTACCTACGTTTCATTGAATATGCAAAGGCATTCAACTGTGTGGGTGATGATTATGGATAACATTGCAGAGTATGGGAATTCCAGAACACTTAATTGTGCTCATGAGGAACCTGTACTTAGACCAAGAGGCAGTTGTTGAAACAGAACAGTGGAATACTGAGGGGCTTAAAATCCTGAAAGGTGTACATCAGGGTTATATCCTTTCACCATACTTATTCAGTCTGTGTGCTGAGAAAATAATACAAGAAGCTGGACTGTATGAAGAAGAGCGGGGCATAAGGATGGGAGGATAATTCATTAACAACCTCTGATATGAGATGACACTTGCTGGAAGTGAAGAGGACTTGAAGCACTTACCGACAAAGATCAAAGACCACAGCCTTCAGTATGGATTACACCTCAACATCAAGAAAACAAAAATCCTCACAACTGGACCAAGAAGCAATATCATGATAAATGGAGAAAATACTGAAGTTGTCAAGGATTTCATTTTACTGGAATCCACAACCAACATCTCTGGAAGCAGCAGTCAAGAAATCAAACCTCGCATTGCATTGGGCAAATCATCTGCAAAAGACCTCTTTAAAGTGAAAAAGCAAAGATGTTACTTTCAGGACTAAGGTGTGCCTGACCCAAGCCATGGTGTTTCCAATCGCCTCATATGCCTGAAAAAGCTGGACAATGAATAAGGAAGACCAAAGAAGAAATGATGCCTTTGAATTATGGTGTTGGTGAAGAATATTGAATATACCATGGACCGCCAGAAGAACGAACAAATTTGTCTTGGAAGAAGTACAGTCAGAATGCTCCTTAGAAGCAAGGATGACAACACTTCTCACATACTTTGGACATGTTACCAGGAGGGACCAGTCCCTGGAGAAGGACATCATGCTTGGTAAAGTAGGCAGTCACTGAAGAAGAGGAAGATCCTCAACGAGGTGGACTGACACAGTGGCTACAACAGTGGTCTCAAGCATAATAATGATTGTGAAGATGGCGCAGGACTGGGCAGTGTTTCATTCTGTTGTACATGGGGTCACTATGAGTCAGAACCGCCTTAGTGGCACCTAACAACAACAGGACAGTGAAGGTGTATTGCCAGCCTTGCCAGCTGAAAGCAAACTGCTTCTGGTGATCCTTCAAAACAGGTATGGAGAAAAAGGCATTAACCAGATCAATAATTGCATACCAGGTACAAGAAGGTATAATAATTTGTTCAAACAATGAAACCACATCTGGAACAGTAGCTGCAATTGGAATCACCACTTGGTTAAGTTTTCGATAATCTGCTGTCATTCTCCAAGATCCATCTGTTTTTTGCACAGGCTAAAGAGAGTCAAATGGGGCTGTGGTGGGAATCACCAGGCCTGCATCCTTCGATTACTTGATGGTGGCAGTAATCTCTCCAGAAATGCAGTATTGCTTTTGGTTTACTATTTTCCTAGGAAGGGGAAGTTCTAATGGCTTTCACTTGGCTTTTCCTACCATAATAGACCTTACTCCACATGTCAGGGATCCAATGTGGAGGTTCTGCGGTTGCTGAGTACATCTGTTCCAGTTGTGCATTCTGGAAGTGTGGAAATCACTATAGAATGGGTTCAGGGACACACTGGACCCACTGTAAGATGAATGTGAGCTAAGACTCCATTAATAACCTGACTTCCATATGCCCCACTCTGACTGGTGAACCACAGTGACGTTTTGAGTCTTCTGGAATTAGTGTCAGTTCACAGCCAGTATCCAGTAATCCCCCAAAAGTCTGATTATTTCCTTTTCCCCCAATGAACAGTCATTCTCATAAAAAGCCATAGATCCTTTTGGGGAAGGCTGGGGAAAGATTAACAGTATAAATTTTTAGCAGCACAGTGGAGTTCTTCCTCAGAAAGATCCCCACCCCCTTCATTCAAGGGGTTGCTCAAGTCTGGAAATTGATTGAGGTGCCCTGACTCTCTGTTCTGGCGATTCAAGTTGGACTGCAGTTCATTTGACCAATAATTCTTCTGCTTGTACAGATCAAGTAAATATTTAGTGTATTTCCCATCTATTTCACTCCTACGGACACCATGACTAAGTAGCCAATACCATAAGTCCACAGGAGACAGACTATTCTAATTACTGCTTTGACTCCGCCCTTCGTTATAGTAACCACGCGCACCTTGTCTTTGTCAATTGAATGCCACCACTTGGCCTCTACCACCACAGGGTCCAATTAGCCCCATTGTAGTTATTGTTGTTAGGTGCTGTCAAGTCAGTTCAGACTCATAGCGACCCTATAGGACAGAGTAGAACTGCCCTGTAGGGTTTCTAAGGAGCAGCCAAGCTCTTAACCACTATGCCATCAGGGTTCCTCCCATTGTAGTTAGATGTTTTAATTCAGTGAGGGCAGTTTCCAGTGTCAACTCTGACCTACATAAATAACAATCACAGCAGTCTTCAAAGATACTGGGGTTTCCTTCACGAACTTGATCCTCACCGTGTGGAAAAAGATGTGTCCTCTGGGCACTCCATGTGTAGGTCTGTGGGTCTAAACTGATAAATGCATTCTACCATGCCAATTTCCATAAGCCTTTGAATATCTTCTTCTACAGTATACACAGGCAGGTCTAGTACTTCAACTTGATTTAGTGTAGGCCACCATATAATCCATGCTTTAGTGAACCAACCAAATAAACTACCAGATCTTATTCTAACCTCTCGAGCTGAAACACTGAATGAAGAATCTGTGCTTAGTGGACCCATATCAATAAACTCAGACTGATCCATCTTTAATGTTCCTTGCACCATTATCCCACACCTTTAATAGCCATTCCCAAACATATTCCCCAGGTTTCTGTTTGTACATATTAGAAAATTCAAGCAGTTCTTTTAGAGTGTAGTGTACCTCTTCCTGGGTCACACTTTGTACTTCACCTTTTGGGGATCTCTGGGACTTAAGTCTAGTTATAGTTCTAGAAGTAAAAGTGGGTGGTGGGACTGTGTTCTGAGAACATTCAGCAGTGTCTTATAAGACGTCTGCCTCAGGTGATGCCCCAGGCAATGACTCAGATGCCTTCCCATCAGTTAACTCAGACAAAAGCTCTTCAGACACAGCTGGGTTAATCTCATCAGATGGGGGTGGAGGGGCTAACGGTTTTGCTGGGGAGCTTGGCTTAGCAGACACATGTTTTGCTAAGCGACGCTCCCCAGCAAAACGTGGAGTAATCTGTTCAGATGGGAGTGAGGGGGCTGGTTTTACTGGCAGGAGTGATTCAATTAAAGCTAGGGGCTCAGTGTCTCCAGCTTCCTGATTGTGTGCCTATGTGTCCCCATTCCAAGTTTCAGGATCCCATTTCTTCCCAATCAATGCTCTCATTTTAACTTCAGACACCATTCGAGGTTGGGAATTCAATTGGCATTCAACTTCAGCCACTCTTATGATTAAGACTCTGGGTTAGGCTTTTGGAGATATCAGCTTTGTTACTACAAGAAATAAGGCTTTCATTCAGGGCACAAGTAGCAACTTTGAGGTCATTTATGCAGCGTTTTGAGTTGTGACTCTGAATCCCTGAGCTCATCTCTTTCTTTCACCACTTTGCCTGTGAAAGTAGGGCCACCCAACCAGCTTCCTTATACTTCTCATTCTGACAAAATTGTAGACAAGTGTCAAACATGTGATCACCAAGAGCCTCACCTCTCAGCAATACTTGATCTATTGGTGGTGATATTTTGTATATCTGTATTGTCACCTCATGCCATGGATTAGCAGTTCCCTTTTTACTACTGGAAGCAGAGTCATCAACATCTTAAAGACTAACCAGACTTGAGAACCAATTTAGAAAACTCCTTAGAATTTCATTTCTCTAGACCCACTCTTGGTACCAAATGTCTTAGACTGGGTTCTCTAGAGAAGCAAAACCAGTTAAGGGCATATATACATAAATATATGTGTGTGTATATATATATATATACACACACACATATATATACAGAGAGAGGGAGATGTATATCAAGGAAATAGCTTATGTGGTTGTAAAGGCTGGAAAGTTCCAATTCCATGGGTCAGGTGTCAGGCTGGAGGCTTCTCCTGACTCATGTAGCTGCAGGTACTGACAAACTCAAGATCAGCAGGTCAGACGGCAGGCTGCTGGCTCATGGGCTGTGGAGGCTGATGAATCCAAAATCAGCAGGTAAGATGGTAAGCTGCTGCTTTAAGTTCCAAGAACCAGAGTTCAGATCATGACAAACCGGATGCAGGATCCAGAGCAAGAGCCTTGCTGGAATGTCCATTTATATCCTGGAGGCAGGCACATCCCCAGTAAAACTCCCTTTCAATTGATTGGCTGCTCATAACAGATCTCATCATGGAGCTGATTACACCATTACGTATCTGCCACACTGCATCATAACTGCCAAACCACTGAGAATTATGGCCCCGCCAAGTTGACACACAACTTTAACCATCACAGTCACTCATGGTGGACAAGTTTCAGCAGAGCTTCCAGACTAAAAAAGACTAGGAAAAAAGGCCTGATGATTTACTTCAGAAAATCAGCAAATGAAAACATTATGGATCATAGCAGAATATTTTCCGATATAGTTCTGGAAGATGAGTCCTTAGGTTGGAAGGCATCTGAAGTACACAGAAGCCACAATAATGGACTAGAGCACACCAACAATCATGAGGATGATGCAGGACTGGGTGATGTTTTGTTCTGTTGTGCATGGGGTCACCATGAATCAGAGCCAATTCAACGGCAACGAACAACAATCTGTCTAGTCCAACACTTTTCTGTTCCTGCTTTTAGCCCTTATACCAGTGCAGTTGTCCCTGGAAAGGTAAACTGGGGCCCCTCTGAACCCAGGACAAGCAGGAGCAAAGGCTCCTTGTCTGGAGTTCATCTGGCCACTAAGGCTGAGCCCTCGGGGCTGGAGAGAGCTCCTGATGGAGCCTACCTCCGAGAAGCCAGGCCATACTGGGCCTGAGTGCCTTCTGGGTGGGGGGGAGTACCTGGAGACATGGCCCAACTCCACCCCATCTGATCACCACAACATCCAAGGAGTGACTCCCCAACGATGACCCTATGGCCAGAAATGGTCAGAAACAGTGTGAAGATGTGCTGCTGGTAACTCACGTGCTAGCCTTTGCAGAGTGAGACTCACCCAAGTATCCTTATTGAAGCCAATACAAGGGCCACTGTAGACCTGCTGGGATTCAGGGGTGCTGGGACTGCCTGCACCCCTTAGGGCCGATCACGTGCCTCTCCCCAGAGCTGACGTCAGCGGCCTCAGGCCAACAGCTTGAAATCAGCCACAGCCACAGATCAGGGCTTCTTTCCCCTAGAGAGCTGGTTGTTAGGCATTGAGCAGCCTGCCTGGGTCAAGTACAATCAACTGGCATCAGAGAACAGGAAATGGAGCGGGAGGGGACAGGTGCTGGGAGACACCTGCATCCCTTCTCTCTTCCTTCTCCATTTCTACAGATCCTGCTTCTCCTCCTTTCTGGGGCACCTCCCCTGGGTCTATGATGCCAGGTGCTGGACACCCTCACGTCCTCGAGAACTCTGGGTTAAACCAGGCCCAGACTTGCCCTGTGCCAGGCGCTTTGCCTCTAACTGCAATGCTCAGGGGCTCTGGGGTAACCACCTGTCAATACAGCAGACCAGCTACCCGGGCCAGAAATCGGACTCAGGCTGGGGCGAGCTCCATGGAGAAGTTCCTTCACCTCTAGCATTCTCTCCTGAGAGCAGAGCCACATCCCTCACTTCATCCCAGTTCCACAGGACAGGGCCAGGGTCAGCCCTACCCACGGCCGAATCTCAGCACCTAGAGCAGGCTGGCCCATGGTAGGCGCTTGGTGAGTAGTTATTGAGTGGACGAATGCATGAATAAATGATGAATGAGTGAATGAATGAAAAATCTTTTAGTTTGGGTTATGAAATGTCATGTTTTTTCAAGTAGAATATAAATAAACTTAAAATTTCTGATTTACAAAAGTCAAGAGGTAATAAGGACAGAGCAATCCATGTATCTGGAGATGAGTCCAGGTAAAGCACTGGCTGTGGGCCTTATGCAAGGGACAGGTGATTAACCAGGAGGCCTCAGTTTCCTCAGCTTGAAATGGGAAGGGAGGACTGCCTGACTGAGTTTTCTCAAGGAATAAGTGAGCTCAGGTAGGTGTGGTATGGGCCTGACACCCGCCTCCCCATATCACCACCCATGCCGGCCCCACCTCTGGAAGGATCCCAAGTGAGGAGGCCGATCTCACCATGTTGCCATTTACCTTGTAAAATGTAGAAAGCAGACGAGGGCGCTCCCTTTGAAACAGACACACAGGAGGTTGTTGGCAACAACACAGGGAGGTCAAGAGCTTGGCCCAAGCCTGATCAGCAGATCACAGACCCAGAGCACAGGCTGGTGTGGGGTGGGGTGGGTGTGCTGGGTATCTGTGAATTCAGGGGCAGAACAAAGCCACCCATCTGTCCACGTCTGATATGTATGCCAGCCATGTTTCACTACACCGGACTACTCCTCAGGGCTGCCCTCTTCGAGGTCTCAAGAACAACCCAGAAAGAGAGCAAGGGAGGCAATTCCACTTTGTTGGGTCCTCTGGGTGCGATAAAGTCGCCCTTGTCATCTCCACCATTTCCCTGCTTGCCCTCCACTGAGAAGTGAAGACCCCATTCAATTAGTGTAATTAAATCAGCCCCAAGATCTCAGGCTTAAAAACCACACATAGGCAAGTGGTCAGGCCCAAGCAGCCAAGCAAACCCCAATGGCTTCCTGTGGAGAAGATGGGCAGAGTGGGAAGGAAGATGGAACAGAGGACGGGGCCACAGCAGGAATGGAGCCCAGGCTCCTCCCGCCAACCTCCCATAGCGCCAGAACCCCGATCACACAGCAGGACCTGTGTCTGCTGGCCGATCCAGTAGTTCTGCTCTAGTGTTGTTGTGACAACCTTAGCTGAGAAGGTTCTTAGGACTTCAGAGAAGGGAAAGCCGACCTTTTCTCTTCCTGGGCCCTTGGATTCTCCCATGAGCTCTATCCCAGCCTGTAGTAGTACAGGTGACACATCCTTGCAATGACAAGGGACTGTCTGGGTTCAGGGCTCCATTCTGGAGATGGTGCAGGGTGGTGAGGCGGCCCGCGCACTGGCTCAGAATGGAGCTGGCCACCAGCCTGGTTCTTACTGACCTGCTGGTGAAACACACAAGCCCTGCTCCTCTCTGGGCCTTTCCTTCTCTAGCTAGAAATGGCGGTGCTGAGGCCGCCCCGACCTGTCTTACAGGGGTGTGAGACTCAGACAAGATCATGAATGTCCAACTGTGTCATGATCTGCAGTGTGACATGCAGACATGAGCTGTCAGTGCCACTGCTGCCATTCCAGTGTTGACTCACCAGACTGGCTTCCTCTGACATCTCCACAACTTGTCGTGAAAGTTGGGATAGTCCTAACAACTAACTTTGTGAGTCCTAGAAAGTGGTTTCCAGATAAAATACCAGATGCCCAATGAAATGTGAATTACAAATAAACAACAAATTTTAGCATTAGTATGTCCCAGATATTTATACTAAAAAATTATCTGCTGTTTATCTGGAATTCACATTTCACTGGGCATCCAGTATTTTTATTCACTAGACCTGGCCCCAGCAATGCCAGACTGCCAACCACCCCTTCCCTTGCAGGGCGCTGACTCAGAACCACACAGACCAAATCCAGCTCAGTCGCTCACCAGCTGTGAGACATGGAACATTCGCTTTTCCTCTCTGAGGCTCCATTTTTCTCGTCTCAGAAACAGAGCTGATAAACCACAGCATGTGGGTAATTACAGTCTCTGGGCTGGGCCAATCAGGGTTCTAGTCTGTGAGCCTGTCATACTTCCTCAGAAAAGGTCAAAGCTGTGAGGGACTCGAGACTTCAGCTCGCTTATTTTGGACACATCCAGGAAAGACCAATGGCTAGAAAAGGACATCATGTTTGGTAATGTAGAGGATCAGTGAAAACGAGGGAAACCGTCAGTGAGATGGATTGACACAACAACCACAACAACGGACTCAAACATACCAAGGATCATGAAGATGGCACAGGACCAGGTGACCTTTCTTTCTGTTCTACATAAGGTCGCCATGAGTCACAGCCGACTCAACAGCAACCAACAACATGTGAGACTCACAGTCCCTGCATGGTGCAAACGATTAATGTGCTCAACCAATAACTGGAAGGTTGGAGGTTTGAGTTCACTCAGAGGTACCTCAGAAGAAAGGCCTGGTGATCTACTTCCAAAAAATCACAGTCATCGGAAACCCGATGGCGCACAGTTCTACTCTGACACACAAGGGATTACCATGAGCCGGAATCAACATGACAGCAACGGGTTACTGGGTGTGGAACTCAGATGAGTAACTGTAGGTGGAGCATCCAGACAGCTTCAAAAGATGAAACCATGGGACTCGGAAATGGATTGAATGGGCGGAGGCACTGGGCAGAGGGAGCGGGAAAAGACACAAGTGACTCCCAGATTTCTGGAATCCCTGGAGGGAGAAGAGGCTGTGGAAAGATACGGGTTCACTTTTACACATGTGAGTCTGAAGTGCCTCTGTACACAGTGGGCTGGCGGATACCTGGGTCTGGAGCCTGAGGAATGGTCTGGCCTAGACATGCTGTCAGTGCACAGATGTTCATGGAAACAGTGGGTATGGATAAAATTGTCTATTTAGAAAATGCAGAGTGAGAAGAGAAGAAGCCCGAGGAGTGAGAGCGAAGGAAATCCAATATCTGATGGTCCAGGAGAGGAAGACAAGAAAGAGAGCAGCCAGACAAAGGGGGAGGACTAAAGAGCATGGGTCCCAGAAGTCAAGGTGAGAGCCTGTCTCAGGAAGACAGTGGCCTGCCTAGAGGAAGATAATTGCAACTTCGATGTTAAGTCAGGCGAGGAGCAAAAATCATCCATTGGAAGATCCATTTGGGAGGAGTGGGGTGGGAGGGACTACCAGCAGAGTGAAAAGGGTTAGGGAAATAATGGAGAAGATGAAACTTTTAAGAGCGCAAACTGTTTTTGAAGGCTATAGACGTACATAGGGATTTACCGTGACATGATTAAACAGTCATCTTTGTTTCTGTGAATTCATTAAAGCAGATTCCAAGACCTTAATTGTGATGTGGCTTGGCAATATACAGTTAGTCGTCATTCATGTTAGCCGCCATCGAGTCAGCTCCAACTCATGGCAACTTTATGTACAACAGAATAAAACGTTGCCCAGTCCTGCACCATCTTCATGATCCTTGGTATGTTTGAGTCCATTGTCGTGGCTAGGTAGCCATACCCTTTTTTCTAAAAAGTGTTCTATGAGCCAGTGTGATCATTAAGGATGTGTGTCAACTTGGCTGGGCCATGATTCTCAGTGGTTTGATAGTTATGATGTAGTTTGGCAGTTGTAAGATGATGTAATCACTTCCATGATGAGATCTGATATGGGATCTCCATGATGGGATCTGCTGTGAGTAGCCAATTAGCTGAAAGGGACTTTCCTTGAGGGTGTGGCCTGCATCCAATATAGGTAGACTTTCTGACAAGGCTCGGGGGCTTTTGCTCGCTCTGGATCCTGCAGCTGGCTCCTATTCGTCTGACCTCCAGTTCTTGGGACCTGAGCTAGCAGCTTACCTGCCATCTTGCGTGTGGATCTTGAGATTAGTGGATCTTCACAGCCTGTGAGTAAGAGCCCTGTTGTCTGACCTGCTGAACTTGGGTTCCCCAGCCCCTTCAGTTATGTGAATCAGAAGAGGTCTCTATCCTGACCCTGACCCATGGACTTAGGATGTTCCAGCCCCTACAATCATGTGAGCCATTTCCTTGATATAAATCTCTATATGTACATATTTAGATGTTTTACTGGTTTCACTTCTCTAGAGAACCCAGCCTAAGACAGCCAGACTTCACCAGTCCAGAGTGGCTTCCCCCAAGCAGTCCACAGTAACAAGCAAGACAGTTTTTGCACTGGCTTCTGGAAGGACGGAGCCCTGCTGCACAGTGGTTAAGAGCTCAGCTGCTAACCAAAAGGTAGGCAGTTCAAATCAACCAGCCACTCCTTGGAAACCCCATGAGGCAGTTCTACTCTGCCCTATAGGGTAGCTATAGAGTTGCTATGAGTCAGAATCAACCTGATAGCAATGGGTTTTTTGGTTTTTAGTGCAAAGACAGGAGTCCATGCAGCTACCAGTT
This sequence comes from Dugong dugon, assembly GCA_030035585.1. Lineage (NCBI taxonomy): Eukaryota > Metazoa > Chordata > Mammalia > Sirenia > Dugongidae > Dugong > Dugong dugon. The sequence goes on along the minus strand of CM057475.1, from coordinate 6,488,961 downwards.
AGGGAGAGAATCCAAGCATAAAGTGATAGACCCCCAAAATTCTCACTAAATAAATGCCACCACCTCATTCTACATCTAAGTCTGTCCATGTGTGGTTACCCCACTGGCTCATCTCTCAATCTTAGCTGCAGGCAGTGGACAAGATTCACTATACAGTGAAACAAATGGATCAATCTGAACTTTCCGTATGGTCTTAAGACTCTAGAGGTCTTTCTCAATAGAATTTTAATTATCTTGCTCCTTTTTTCTTGTGCCTCATTTTGCCCTTCATACATTCATTTAAAAATCAGAGAATTGCCACAAACATTTATTGAGCTTCTATGTTGATGTCACTTTGATGATTAGGTGTTCCTGACCCAAGCCATGGTCTTTTCAATCACCTCATATGCATGCAAAAGCTGGACAATGAAAAAGGAAGACAGAAAAAAAGATTGATATATTCCAATTGTGGTGAAGAATATTGACTATACCACAGGCTGCCAGAAGAATCAATCTTAGAAAAAAATACAAGAATGGTCCTTAGGAGCAAGGATGGAGGGACTTTAGCTCACTTTCTTTGGATGCGTCATCAGACAAGATGAATCACTAGAAAAAGGCACCATGGTGGGTGAAGTAGAAGGTTAGCAAAAACAAGGAAAAACTTAATGGGATGGATTGACACAATAGCAATAACAATGGGCTCAAACATACGGTGGATCATGAGGATAGCACAGGACTGGGCAATGTTTCATTCTATTGTACATAAAGTCAATTCAATGGCAACTAACAACAAATGTTGATGTGTTCAGTGTACAAAAGCAAATAAGACCCCCTTCCTGGGCTCAGGGAACTTTCTTTCTCGTTGATGAGAGAAAGAAGAAATCATTACTTCCTTAAACACATAGGTTATAATATATGACCTGTGATAATAAGGCATGAGCTATGGAAAAGATAAACCCAGCTTGTTGTGGGAACATGAAGAGACTCTATCTAAGGCAGACTTAGGGAGTCGGGGTGGGGCCTAAGCTTATGGTGGTAGACACAAAGCACTTTTGTGATTCTCTAAAGAAATTACTCCACAAATTCAAATTATTATGATTATTAATATTGTTAATAAACTACCTTGGACTAGATTAATATCCAGGAGCTCTAAGCTGGGGAAGACCTTTTGGAAGCCCCAATGGTCTGCATTTAAAATTTGCCTAGTGGATTTATTTTAATTAGTTTACACTTCATTCTGAGCACTCTTAAAATTCTCCTGGGCAGCTTTTTTGTTCTTTTAGCTGTCAAAATAGATACTGAAGCCTCCTGCCAACAATAAATCGAACACTGTGCTACTTCTTGCTGAGTGGACTCGAGTTTGGCCACTCCAGATCTCTGTACTGCAAAACCTGAGTTATTAATTCCATGGAAAAACAGCCTTTGGTCAGAGTTTACTAGCAAGAAATAGTTCTCGAAATTGGGTCAATCACATTAGAAGTCTCAAAGGCCTCTGAAGATTTCTTGGATCCTGGACACATTAATGAATATCGGAAGGGATATAAATTGACTTAATTTGGTTTACACCAAAAATGCCTATGTTTAGAACTGAGCTCAAGTTCAAGTGTGCATGGTAGTTATTTTTAACATTTAAAGACAGCTCTTTTGTGCATTTATTTCCTCCTTCTTTCATTTATTCATTCATCAAATGTTCATTGAATATCTCTCATGCATGGAACATATGCTTGACCCTTTGATCAGATGGACTCCACTGAAATCAGTTTTCCTCTTCTTTCTAGATGGGCAGTGATGACACGAAATATAAGCATGAACAGAAGATTTGAAACTACAGATCCTAAAACCCATCAAGGCAAGATCCAGCAGCCCCCACTCCTGTAACAGGTATGGACCAACTCAAGAGTCAGCATCTGGAAAGCTTTTCTGTTCTTGACCACTATGCTGAAGGGTTCCACTGGGTGGGGTGGGGGAAGGGATGAGGCCAACTTTATGATGGTCCTATCTGACTCCAGTTGAAACAAATCAGAATTGAATAAAGTATCTAAATAAAGCTAGTTGGCGGGGAGGGTCCTTCTTTTTCTCAAGGCAGAAGGAACGTGGTTATCTTCCGAATGCTCTGACTAAGAGTGGACCTCTTTCACTACTATTTGAAATTATGAAGGAGTTTCGAGATCAGTGAGGGTTCTTTGGCCACAAGCAACAGAAACAGAAACTGGACAAATTGAGCAAAAACAGATAATTATTGGAAGAAGTTGGGCATCTCATAGATCCAGTGTGAAGGCTGAAACCCAGGCTGGGAAAGCTTGGGGACCAGGCAGCTCCCAAAGTTCACCAAGAGCATGGCCACTGGGAAGAGCACCACAGCACATTTCCCACCTTTCATCCACCACTCCAGTCAGAACACAGAGGTCCAGGAGAAATGGCGCGATTGGCCTGGCCTGGGTCCCAGCTCCGCAACTGGCCAGGGACACTTTGGCAGGCACTTGATTCTCAGCCCCACCAAGATTAAGCACCATGAGGGAGAGGAGATTCCCTAAAAGGTATCAAGTGCTTTTACTCAAAGGAGTGAAGTGGAAGCTGAGTGTTCCAAAAAACAAGAAAAATCTTCTACTTTGGTGAGAGTTTCCCACCACCCATCTGTCAGTTTGTCATACTGTAGTGGCTTGCATGTTACTGTGATGCTGGAAGCTATGCTATCAGTATGTCAGATACCAGCAGGGTCATCCATGGTGGACAGGTTTCAACAGAGCTTCCAGACTAAGGCAGACTAGAAAGGAAGGCCTGGTGATCTACTTCCAAAAATTAACCAAAGGAAACCTTTGGGTCACAACAGAACATTGTCTGATTCACTTGCCTCGGACACATCATGAGGAAGCATCAATCGCTGGAGGAAGATAGCCTGTTTGGTGAAATACAGGGCCAGTGGGGCAAGGGAGACCCTCAGTGAGATGGACTGGGACAACAGTCACAATAGTGGGGATCGTGAGGATGATGCAGGACTGGGCAATGTTTTGTTCTGTTGTACATAGGGCACCATGAGGCAGAGCCTACTCCATGGCAACTCTATTTATCTAGAGGGTATTTCATTGGTGGGGGTGAGGGATGTTTACTTCATTCTAAGGTTCTAAATTTAGATCTCTAACTATCCAGTTTTTACCTTAATGTGGAAGTGGAAGAATGCCATTCTTACTGAGTTCAGTCATTGCCAAGAGCAAACTCGCAACATTCAGGCCAACCCAGGCAATCTTGCCATCAGCATCCAGAGATTCCCTTCCTATTGGTTAGGACCTTAAGAAGCAGAAAACTTGACTTACAGTGGCTGAGGCAAGTAAAGCCAGCCCCACCCCTACCCCCCCACCCCCACACCTAATAGGAAGTCCAGTGGGAGGTGGCTCTGGCACAGATGCCCTCCTCACTAGAGCCATGGAGGGCCCAGGACTGCTCTGGCCACTCGGCATCTTGGCAAGCTGGCCTGTGGGCTTCCAATCTTGTACCTTGGGTTGCAAAGCGAATGCCTCCATTCCAGGAATCATGTCTGTTCTCAGAGCAGGAAGAGGGCCAGAACATGGTGTTCCTTCACTCAGAAAGGCTGGAGTGTTCCCAGAAGTCTTCTTCCATCCCTTCGACCAGAACTGTGCCACACGGCCACACGAGCTGCATGGGAGTCTGAGGTTGTGTTTAGCTTCTACAGCTCTGATAGTGGAAGTGGGTGAGGGAGAGAAGGGTGGGAAAGGACATGAAGTTAGCCAGCCAGCAATGTTGGCCCCTCACCCCGGCACAGGAGTGGACGCTGTCGCCTTCCCTGTGGCCTTCTGAAAGGAGTGTTCTGTAAGAAGTCTGTCCTTTCCGGGAGCAAGCAGCCTTGGTTTCCAAGGCTAAGCTGCAGATCACACAGGAGAACAGGTCGGTGGTTCCTCATTGGCTAACTCAATTTGCTAGAACTCAGGGCACTCTTTCTTCTCCAGCAGCCCCAGCTTAATCCTTTCATCCATAAAAACACATCGGCCTGCCAATGAGTCAGCATTTGAAACTCACCAATGTCTATGTTTCAGGGTGAGGAAACAAGAGGCCCCAAGGAATGCTGGCCCCCAGGACTGGAACACATGACCATCAGCCCTGAGCTGGGGACCTTGCAGGATGGTGGTGCAGGAGGCACATGGAGGCCCTTGCAGCCAGCCCCTGCCGTAGGAGCGTGGGCCTTATGAACTGAATTGTGTCCCCCAAAAATATCCAATACCTGTAGACAGAATCCCATTTGGGAATAGGGTTTTCTTTGTTATGTTAATGAGGCCAGATCAGTGTAGGGTGTGTCTTAAGCCAATCACTTTTGAGATATAAAAGAGCAGACCAGGCATAGAGAAGGAGATGCAGAGGGGAAATGCAAGTCCACAGAAACTGAAAGAGATCTCCTCCCCCGCCCCCACCGGATGACAGAGACAGGACCTTCCTCTACGGCCAGTGCCCTGAATTCAGAACTCTGGCCTCCTAGCTGTGAGAAAATTTCTGTTGATTAAAGCCACCCAGTTGTAGTATTTCTGTTACTGCAGCACCAGGAGACTTAGACAGCAGATGGGACGAGCCTGTGGTCCCTCAGCAAACAGCAGAGCAGGACACCAGGGACTCTGTGCACAGCTCCACCTCCGTGACTGGCAGTGACCACTTTTACCTTCTGTCCCCAAAGCGCTGCCAGCCTTATTCCTCGGGCAGCCCGCAGGGAGGGAGAGGTGGAACACCACCCCTGAAAAGTGGGGCTGCTTTGTAACCACGTTTTGTCTTTCCCTTGAGGAGCCCAAAGCACCCTGCCAGCTCTTCCTGGTGGCAAATGCACATGGCACTTGCTGGGCCTGCTGCAGAGTCTGAACTTGCCAGTTAGTGCAGATTTTCAGGTGCTCCTTGATGTACCACCTAGCCCATGTGCCTGGTCCCCTAGTGCTGCTGCAACAGAAATACCACAGTGAGCGACTTTCAAGAACAGACATTTTCCCACAGTTTTGGAGGCTGAGAGTCCAAATCAGTGTCTCGGTTGTGTCAGTTCCATCCTCGTCGGTGGTCCTGGGTGCCCCTCAGTTTCCTGACCATCCTCACATGGCATCTGTCTTCTCCGATGTGTCTCTCTCCGTGGCTAATCTGCTCTTTTTGTAACAAAGAAGTGATTAGATTTAGAGCCCACCCTACTCAAAAACAAACCAAAAAACCTAAACCCATTGCTGTCGAACCGATTCTGAAACATAGCAACACTGTAGGACAGAGTAGAACTGCCTCATAGGGTTTCCAAGGAGCTGCTGGTGGATTTGAACTGCCGACCTTGCGGTTAGCTGCCATAGCTTTTAACCACTGCACCACCAGGGCCCCACAGAGCACGCAGGGGAGTGGGGGAGATATACCATGGGTGCTCACATCCCCCTCCAATTCCCACAGTGCCTCCCTCTGGCCAAACCCCACTGCGATTCAGAGAGTTAGGGAGCCCAGGTGGTGCAGGCCACAAGGCTGTCCCCTCCTGGGGTGGGTCTGGGATGAGGGACAATGAGACAATAGCCAGCCCAGTGGCCCTAAGCCATGGAACTCAGCCTAATTAGGGGACAAGCAACAAAGAGTTAATTTTAGACCATGCTGAGTGCCTTGAAGAGGACAGACAGGGCTCTGGGAGAGAGTGACAGGAAAGAGAACATCACATGGATGGTCAGAGAGAGTCCCTGTGTCTGAGCTTCAGCACGATCGCCACTCGGGCCCACTGTGAGTCCTTGCGTGGAGCTCTCAGGTTACACGTCCTGTTCATGGTGTTGTTAGCTACCGTCGAGTTGGTCCGATGCTCGGCGACATCATGTATAACAGAACGAAATGTTGCAGCATCCTGTGCTGTCTTCACCATCACTGGTATGCATGGGTCCATTGCTGCAGCCACTGTGTATTCTGAGTGCCTTCCAGCCTTACGGTGCTCATCTTCTGGCACTGTATCACACAATTTTCTGTTGTGATTCAGGGTATTTTCAGTGGCTGATGTTCAGAAACAGATTGCCAGGTCTTTCTTCCTAGTCCATCTTAGTCTAGAAGGTCCACTGAAACCAGTCCACCATGTGTGATCCTGCTGGTATTTGAAATACTGATAGCATAGCTTCCAGCATCACAGCAACATGTAAGCCACCACAGTACAGCAAACTGACAGATGGCTAGTGGGCCCTGTTTATACCCTGTACTTATTTCTTCTGCAGAGAAAAAAATCCCCACCTTGCAACTGCATCTGGCTGAAAGGGAGATCTGGTTCTGAAGGAAGAGGGCTGCACTCACGCCGGCAGAAGCACCACCCGCAGTGCTGGCCAGCCGGCTGGCTCTCTCCTTGCAGGCAGGCCATGCAGGGCAACAAGAAGGCCATGGATGGCTTCAGTGACTCCTCGAGCATCGGGAGCCTGCTGGACGATGCGGACCGCGAGGTGAGCAGCCTCACAGAACGTGCCTTCCGCAGCCTGTGCGTCTCCGAGGACGCGTCTTTCAGCGAGTCCCCAGACCTCACCTGCCAGGTGCTCGGGAGCCACACCCAGAGGAAGAGCAGCATCTGGAGCCAGTTACCCTCACAGGAGCACACCAGCTGGGCAGCCACGTTCCAGCAGTTACCCAAGTATGTGCAAGGAGAAGAGAAGTACCCTAAAGGCAGCCCCCTACTAACACCAGCCCAGAGGAGGCTGGAGGTGCCAGTTTCTGGCCTGAGGAGCAGCAACAAGCCCCTTTCCAAAGTATCATCCCTAATAAAATCCTTTGACAGACCAGAGAGCCAGCATGGCGACAGCAGGCCTCCCCTGAGCAAGCTCTCTGTTCTGAAAACCGCCCCCAAATTTGCTCCTCTTCCAGAAAGCGGTGTCAACTTCTGCTTTGATTCGGCCTTTCTGACCGTCAGGAGGGTGCCTGCCGAAGTCTCCAGCACTCACCAGAGTGGCCATCAGCCTGCCAGGAAGCACGGGGAGCAGGAGTCCCCAAAGAACCTCGAAACGGCCTGTCACAGCTCCAGCAGCTTCCTCTCAGCCCCCAACAATGCCTCCAGCTCCTTCGAATCCAAGTTCCACTCTCCAGCCCACAAGCCAGCCAAGGGCGAGCCCGGAAGAGGCAAGGAGTGGGCTCCCAAAGGGACCTTCCTTCACAGTGAAAACAGTGCTTTTGAGTCATGGAGCACCCATCAACCATGGCTGCTAAAGAGAAAGGACCCCGCTGAGGGGGCCCCAGAAAGCAAAGGGCCCAAACATTACCAAGATGTGCCTCTGCTTAGAGAAGCCCACCCGCCTGAGCACAAACTGTCCCCCAGCCATGTGTGGGCAGGCTGCAGTCAGGAAGAGAGCAGGCTTCCAGCTGGGGCTCTCTCCACATCCGGACCCTGGGGCTCACAGGACCCTGGAGCCCAGGTGTTCGCCATGGAGGGAAAAGCTCCCGGCTCCCAGCCTGACCCTCAGGGGAAGCCAACTCAGCCTCCGTGGAGGAAACCAAGGACCAGCAAGGGAAACAAAGGAAGTCTACAAGATGCTTCAGAAGAAAAGAAACAGCCCCACAAGAGGGGCCCCCCTTTGTATGCGAAGCAGATCCCCCAGGGACAGTTTCCTGAAGAGGAAGCTCCTGACCTGCCCGTGGACTCTAGCGAACGTTACACTCCTCCATTTAACATCAGTAAACTTCTGACACCTGTCATACCCACCAAGCACGTCCTGGACTCCTTGAGCAGCCAGCCAACAGAGAGGATCACATCACCCCCAGGACAGCCCAATGGGTACCAGGAGAAGGAGCCAGGTGAGGACCAGTCCCGGGACAGTTACAAATCCAAAGCCCCTAGCCTTCTGTTCAATCTCAAGGATGTTCGCAAGCAGGTGAAAAGCACCTACAGTCCCAACCCTCTCTTGAAGGGTCTTAATGAGAAGGCCAGAGATAAGGCAGATTTCAAGAAAGAGACTGTTAGCAATGGAGTAGTCCTTCCTAATGGGCTTGAGGACAGTCCTGCAAGCCAGCTTCCTAAGAAGAGAACATCATATGTCCCTACTGCATCGTATGTCAGCACCCAGAAGGACCCTAGAGCCGACCCCAGTGGGTCATCTGCAGACAACTACCTAACTCTTAGCTCACCTCCTACTACCGCCAAAGCCTCCTTCTGCGTCAATGGGGAAGCTGCTGAGACAGACAGCTATGAGAAGGACGATGCCCACAGGGAGGCGAAGCTGAGCCCCACCAGGCCAGGCTGGGGCCCAGCCTCCAGCCAGCACAGCCTCCGGAAGCACCTCTCTCTGAAGCTGTGTGGCCAAGAGCCTGAGGCCGTGAAGTCTGCTGGAATGCTCCAGACCCACCAGCTGCAGAATGGGTTCTCCAGATTGGTCTTCCAAGACATAGAGCCCAAGCAAGATGCAGGCCTGCAGAACCCAAGCTCCCAGCAGAAGCCCTCCCTGGGGCCCCTTTCTCCCGAGGAGGAAGACGTGTTTTATAGTGACAGCCAGTCAGATTTTATGCCAGGCCTCCAAAGCAAGGCCAAATTCAGCACCAGTTCTTCAGATCAATCCTTTGCCTCATTCGAAGACCAGCAGAAGACATGGTGTGCCGAGAGCCAGCAGGAAGACAGGAGGAATGAAGTGCGTGCAGGTGACAGCCAGAGGGACGAGAAGGAAGGAGCGATGGGGAAAGATGAGCAACAGTACTATGCCTTAAGTAATGGACATGCATGTGTGGACGAGAACAGCAAGGGGGCGAGGCTGCAGAGAGACAGTGAGAGTTTGTCTCGAGGGAGACCAGGGAAGGTATCAGCAGAAGAAGCAAATTTCAGAGGTTCTTGGGTTGGGGGCACTAAGGACGCGGCCCTTTCACATGCCAAAGACTTCACAGAGGCACCATCTTCCACTTCAAACAAGCACATACTGTTTACAATTAAAGACAACACCCTCAGGGCCACCCCCGTGATCAAGCCCATCATGCTGCCCCTCCTGAGGACCTTGTCCTCAGAGGACTCATCTGGCGGTGGCCACAAAGAGGCAGAATCACCAAGGCCAGGTGAGGATGCTTCCCCAGAGAGCCAGGGAATGTGCGGCACCCCAGCACCTGTCCACCCACTGCCTACTAATCTGCAGGACACACGCTGGAGGCACTCAGCCCACCAGGGCCCAGAGGACCACTGGCAGGCACCCCGCCCGGCCAGGACAGAGACTTTCCAGCCAGCTGCAAAGGGGGATCTCCCGTCTCCTCCACTGGTAGGAGAGGGTGAAGGGATGAGGCCACCCCCAGATGTGGCCCCTAACGTTGTGGGGAGCAGTGGCAGGAGGAGCTCCACAGAGCAGGTGAGGCTGGACGCTCCAAAGTGCATCCCCAAGATCGCTTTCCCAGAAGATAACATAGAAGACGAGCCGCCCGTACACCTGCCGGGAATGTGTGGGGAAGAGCAGACGCAAGGTATCAAAACTAACTTTTTGTCCACACCCAGACCAGAGGCTCCAGGAAGAAGATTGGTCCCTGGTGAGATGGAGACTTCACCCAACCCCAGCTCTCTGGAGGGAGACAGCGCATGCTCTCCCACCACCAGCGGTGTTTGGGACAATGCCTCCCAGGCCCCCAGCCAGCTGGGCTTGCCTCTACAAGAGGAGTGTCCCCACACCAGCCCCTGGGCCAGCCTCGGCCCTGAGCTAGTCACCCGGCGGGAGGACCTGACCCATGCCCTGTTGTGGGAGGAGGGCTCTGACCCCCAGCTCGAGCCATCAGCAGAAGACCTCAGGCCTCTCTCTCCCAGAGGCTCCCTGCTGGAAGTGGCTGCCAGCTCAGCAGGCCTCCCAGAGAGACAGAAGCCACCTGTGCAGCCAGAGAGGCCAGTAGGCAAGCCGCCTGCTGTCCCGCCCAAAACTGAGAAGGCCCTGCGGCGGGCCAAGAAGCTGGCCAGCAAGAGGAGAAAGATAGATCAGGGTCAAGGGCGGCCTGGTGACCCCAGGGAGGAGAGGCCCTGGCCCGAGGACTCCAGGAGGGCTGAGCAGAGGCCACTGTCCCCCAGGGACATGCTCCGACGGCCCAGTTTCCCCTTGGTCCGGTCCCTGCCCCTGCCCGTGCACCGCCACTCTGTGTCCAGCTTCTCAGAGCACAGCAGGAGGCAGGCCCAGGGGCCTCAGTCAGCCAAGCCCCTGCCTCCATACCCTGCCACACAGAAGGTCCTCCAAGACCCCCAGTCTGGGGAGTACTTTGTCTTTGACTTGCCACTCCAGGTGAAAATCAAGACCTTCTACGACCCAGAGACTGGCCAGTATGTCAGGGTCCCCATCCCATCCTCAGCAGAGGGCTCCCCAGAGTCACCTCCAGTGGACACACAGGCTGACCCCCTCCTGCTGTTTCCTGGCTTCCGGCCCCTGCCCATGACAGCCTTGACACCCCTGCGGTGCTCCTCCCAGCTCTCCGCTCCCACCTTCCTGTGGCCTAGCCCTCCCGCCACCATCGAGGGGGCCACTGTTGGCCACCAGGGTCCTCTCAAGGCTGGACTGCAGCGTGCCCCTTGGGCCTCCAGGGACTCAACCCAGAATGCACCCAGCCAATGCCCCAAAGGGCCTCCCCAGAGCCCAAAAGAGGAGAGCAGAGATGCTCCAAACCTGGAGATCATCACCACCGATGACTTAGAGGACTTCGCCACTGAAGGCATTTCTTGAAAATTAAGGCAGACTAACGCTCCCCACCCCACATAAGCCCAGAGGAGTTTATTTCCCCCATCCTAGAGCAATCACTGTGACACACACACACACACAAACACACACGCATACACACACGCATGCACATACCCACACAGGCACACATATGTGCACGCACATGCACACATGCATACATACAGGCATACCTCGGAGATACTGCAGGTTCGCTTCCAGACCACCACAATAAAGCAAATATCGAAATAAAGAGTCACATGAATTTTTTGGTTTCCCAGTGCATACAAAAGTTATGTTTACACTATACTGTAGTCTATTAAGTGTGCAATAGGATTATGTCTAAAAAACAATGTACATACCTTAATTAAAAAATACTTCATTGCTAAAACATGCTAATCACCATCTGAGCCTTCAGCGAGTTATAATCTTTTTGCTGGTGGAGGGTCTTGCCTCGATGTTGATGGCTGCTGACTGATCAGGGTGATGGTTGCCAAAGGCTTGGGTGGCTGTGGCAATTTCTAAAATTGACAATGAAGTTTGCTGCATCAATTGATTCTTCCTCTCACGAAAGTTCTCCCTCCGTAGCATGGAATGCTGTTTGATAGTATTTTACCCACAGTAGAACTTCTTTTCAAAATTGGAATCGATCCTCTCAAAACCTGCTGATCCTTTATTTAGTTTATGTAATATTCTAAATCCTTTGTTGTCATTTCAACAATGTTCACAGCATCTTCACCAGGATTAGCTTCCATCTTAAGAAACCACTTTCTTTGCTCATCCATAAGAAGCAACTCCTCATCCATTAAAGTTTTATCATGAGATGGCAGCAATTCAGTCACATCTCCAAGCTCCACTTCTATTTCTAGTCTTCTTGCTATTTCCAGCACATCTGCAGTTACTTCCTGCACTGAAGTCTTGAACCCCTCAAAGTCATCCATGAGGGTTGGAATAAACTTCTTCCAAACTCCTGTTAATGTTGATATTTTGACCTCCTCCCAGGAATCACGAATGTTATTAATGGCATCTAGAATGGAGAATCCTTTCCAGAAGATTGTCAATTTACTTCACCCAGATCCATCAGAGGAATCACTGTCTATGGTAGCTATAGTCTTGCAAAATGTATTTCTTAAATAATAAGGCTTGAAAGTCAAAATTACTCCTTGATTCATGGGCTGCAGAATGGATATTGTGTTAGCAGGCATGAAGACAACATTAATCTCCTTGTACATCTCCACCACAGCTCTTGGGTGACCAGATACATTGTCAATGAGCTGTAATAGTTTGAAAGGAATCTTTTTTCCTAAGCAGTAGGTCTCAACAGTGGGCTTAAAATATTCAGTAAACCGGGTTGTAAACAATGTGCTGTCATCCAGGCTTTGTTGCTCCATTTATAAGATGTAGGCAGAGTAGATTTAGCATAATTCTTAAGGGCCCTAGGATTTTCGGAATGGTAAATGAGCATTGGCTTCAACTTAAAGTCATTAGCCCCTAACAAGAGAGTCAGCCTGTCCTTTGAAAGCCAGGCATTGACTTCTCCTCTCTAGCTATGAAAGTCCTAGACAGCATCTTCTTCCAATATAAGACTGTTTCATCTACATTGAAAATCTGTTGTTTAGTGTCGCCACCTTCATCAGTTATCTTAGCTAGATCTTCTGGATAACTTGCTGTACCTTCTACATCAGCACTTGCTGCTTCACCTTGCACTTTTATGTTATGGAGACAGCTTCTTTCCTTAAACCTCATGAACCAACCTTTGCTATCTTCAAACTTTTCTTCTGCAGCTTCCTCATCTCTTAGCCTTCATAGATTGTAAGAGAGTTAGGGCCTTGCTCTGGATTAGGCTTTGGCTTAAGGGAATGTTGTGGCTGGTTTGATCTTCTACCCAGAAGACCGAAACTTTCTCCATAAAAACAATAAGGCTATTTTGCTTTTTTATCGTTCGTGTGTTCACTGGAGTAGCTCTTTTTCATTTCCTTCAAGAACTTTTCCTTTGCATTCACAACTTGGCTAACTATTTGACTCAAGAGGCCTAGCTTTCAGCCTATCTTGGCTTTTGACATGCCTTCCTCACTAAGCTTAATCATTTCTAGCTTTTGATTTCAAGTGAAAGACATGTGACTCTTCCTTTCACTTGAATACTTAGAGGCCACTATAGGGTTATTAAATGGCCTGACTTCAATATTGTCATGTCTCAGGAAATAGGGAGGCCCAAGGAGAGGGAGAGAGACGAGAGAATGGCTGGTCGGTGGAACAGTCAGAACACACACATTTATCGATTAAGTTAGCCATCTTATATGGGTGCTGTTTGTGGTGCCCCAAAACAATTACAATAGTAACACCAAAGATCACTGATCACAGTTCACCATAACAGATATAATAGTAGTGAAAAAGTTTGAAATATTGCGAGAATTACCAAAATATGACACACAGACATGAAGTGAGCTCACGCTGTTGGAAAAGCAGTGCCGATAGACTTGCTTGACGCAGGATTGTCACAAACCTTCAATTTGTAAAAAAACGCAGTATCTGTGAAGTGCAATAAAGCAAAGCGCAATAAAACGAGGTATGTCTGTCCATGAATACACGTACACATACATGCATACATGCACACATACATGCACGCACACACAGACACTGCCACATACTTAGCCATTTGAGATCCCCAAAATCCAGAAGGACGTGGGAGATTCTGAGAAAACCCAACACAAAAGGCTCCCCTGGGGCGTCCCTTGCTAGAGAGCACATCCTCTGTGGGGCATTGTCTGCATGAACAGTCCCTCTGTGCCATTTCCCAAACTCCTTCCACTTCCTTTACCTCCCCCTCTCCACCTTTCTGTCCTTCTCTCTCCTTGCATGTCTCCTGGATCTCTAACACTGGGGTCTGACCTGACTCCAGGCGTTGCTCTGCTCCAAACCCCATCCCACCCCTTCTCAGGGTCAGGGCTGACAGCGGGCCCAGCCCCCGAGGCTCAGAAATGGCTTGCTGCGGGGGCACCTCAGACAAGCAGGCTACACCACTAGAGTCCGTGCTGGGAACACACAACACCCAGCACAGAACCACGGCACAGACAGGGTGGCTCCAGCCCAGCGCAGAACCACCGCCATCCAGTGTCCACGGCCTCTCCTGTGAAACTGGCTGAAGACTAACAGAAGGCAGTGGAACACCTTGCTGAAGTGTTTATTTGCATAGGAAGGGTTTTCTTTACAGGATGAGCCTTTCTTCTGAAGGCTATTTTCTGATAAAGACAAGGCTACCTTTAAAAAAGTGAAACAGTTTACAGGCCTGGTTCTGTCCCTAACTCCTGTCTTTCTCCTATGAGCACAGCAGACCTGACCGGCTAATAGACTAAGGGCCACACGGACTCCAGGGCTGCGTCCCTGCCAGACGCACGTGGAGCCTTCCATGTCTGAGCCCTCCACCGAATTTGGGGCTGCTGGGCTTCCTCCCACCCCAGCATACCTTTCTCACCCCTTTCACCCTGCTGATGCATCCTCTGGTAAGACAAGTAACACAAAGGTGAGGACACCCAACCCTCACCCCAGGACAGCCCAGGGGAAAACAGTCAGCCTGACACCTCCTCAGTTAGCAGAAGAAAAGTGCCCCTAATTGGTGACCTAGACGCAAAGGAAAATGCCATTGTCCCTGAGTCCCCGGCCTTGGGATTTGGAGGGAAGTATGTGAATTAAATCAAGGAAGCAGAGTGAGGTGACTGCCCCGCCCCTTTGGGAGCAGTCAGGGCCTGTGGGTAGGTGTCCACAGTAGGAAACCGTGCTGAAGGACAGAAGGAAGGCCCCTTCCTGTAGGTTTCTGCCAGCAGCTTTTGCTGAAGCCTGTTAATTCTTTCTGTGGGAAGAACCAGGGTGAAAACACCTACCTCCTTCTGTAGGAACCCCAGCAGTTGAGGGGACCGTGCAAAATGCACAGCCCTTGCTATGTTCACAAGTTAACCACAGTGCAAATGGTTAACAGGTTCAGCTGCTAACTAAAAGACTGGACATTCAAGTCCAACCAGAGACTCCTCCAAAGAAAGGCCTGGGTATCTGCTTCTGAAAAATCAGCCAGTGAAAATCCTATGGAGCACAGTTCTACTCTGACACGCGTGGGGTCACCATGGGTCAGAGTCCACTCAAGGACAACTTGTGCTCTGCTCACAGAGATGCTGTTAAGGCTGGAAAGATGAGCCCACAGCTCCCCAAGTCCCGGACTCACACCCATGCAGGGGCTATAAACACATTCAGGTCAGAACGTGGTTCAGGATTTTGGACATACTCTGTTCTCCCGACGAACGCAGCCACTCCTTAACCTCCTTGTGAAATACTGCATAATTCCCAGCCAGATGCCAGCAGGTTCGGCTTCTCCTAGGTGACTAGTGGGGAGTCGAGGCAGGTTAGCGTCAGGGAGTCTGTGCCCCTCATCACCAAATGGTCTCTCCATCATGCTTCCATCCTACTAAAATATGAAAAAGAATGTCTGCTTTGAACATTCCTCGGGGCCCCAGAAAAGGAATTGCCTAATATGAGACTCCCTCAGTTAAATAATGGTAGAGTAACTATGTCCCCGCAAGGAAAAAGATCCCGTCAGCAAGCTTATGTTTGGACAAGCAGTGGTCTTCTGCCTTAATTCTGGAGTAGAAGCAATATAGGCAAAGCTAAGAACATGAGGGTAGATATTTGGGAATGGGGCATTTAGCATCCACTCCCACCAGCGAGCAGGAATTCCCTGGACATCTGGCTCCCCAGGAGGTCAGTGTGAGGGCCTCAGTCCACGGCAGCAAAGCACTCTGTGTTCCTAGGAAACAGATCTTGCCTCCAGAGGGCAAAAGTTACCACCCGCTTGTCAAAGGACATTCTCCTCCTATCTGTCAGTAGGGGGTGATCACGTATGCCTCCTCCCTCCCTGCCTTCTGGCCTCCCTCCATCCTTACCTTTTTCCCTCTCTTTCCTCCTTCCTGCCCTCCTCCCCTTTCACTGTCCCCACCCCTTCTCTGTCCCCTCCTTCCCTTCCTCCCTTCCACAAACATTTGCAGTTCCTACTCTGTGCCAGGTACCTCACTGGGAGCTGAAAATACAGTGATAATGAGACCTGGTCTCAGCCCTCAAGGACTTAAAACTAACCGAGAAGAAAGACAATTATAATCTTATGTGGTAAGTAATTTAATAGGGTGCTCTGAGGGCCCCCCACTCCACCTGGGAGGAGAGGGGGGTTTCCTGCAGGAGATGGCACCTGAGCCCAGGCAGCAAACACAAGGCAGTGCGTTGCTTATGGAGAAACTGAAATTTCCCCAGCATACTTTTATCCATGCTTCTATTCTGGCTATCAAACAAAGATGACGTTTATTAAATACGAATAGATTCATTTTGCCATATAAAAATGTGTTTACCTAGCTAATAGTTTATTAGCATTTCTCATCAGCACAAGAGCTAAGCCAGTGTGGCCTCCCAGGCTGATAAGCCCTTAGCTTCTGATTGGTATTTCCCTCATATGAGTTGCCAGGAAACACCACTGTCTCTACCATTGTGTTTGATAGGATAGTGGTGAGAATTATGAAAATATATTGATTATGGAAACCATCGGTCAAGGTTGTGCCCATGTCTCTTTAGTGTATCGCTCTTCACTGTGAGTCACAGCCCCTCCTGAGGGGGTGATACACACATGGAGCAACTCGAGGGAATGGCAGAGTTTCTGGGCTATTCAGCTGAAAGTGATCAAGAGCTCTCAGTCGAGGACCTACTGTGTGCCAGCCCCTGCTTGGGGAGCTTTGATGCCTGGTCTCCGTCCTCCCAGTAAAGCTAGGGGGGCAGTGCTAGTGAGCCTCAATTTACCAAAGGGAAACAGGGACACTGAGAAGTGAAGTCCCTTCCCAAGTCCCACGCCACTAGGTGAGGGGCCAAACCACTGGCCCCCCACCATCACTTCTCTGAGTGTGGCCCATGGACCAGCCAGCCTCCACAGGATCGGGGAGCTTGTGAGAAATCCAGAATCCCAATCTGCACACCCACGAGACGTCTAGGTGGCTCATCTGCACATGAAGCTTTGAGAAGTGCTGTCCAGCCTCTGTTTAGCCTGGCTTTCAGAAGACTTCATAAGTCTGTGTCATTGTCACATGCAAGGGGAATTGCAGGGAGCTGACTTACACTCAGTGTGACAAAGATACCTAAATGATTAGAGCTCTGTGAATGAATGAGAACTTGAGAGCTCTCCACCCCTGGGGATGTGCGATAGGAACCAAGACAGTGACGGTTCAGAAGTCAGAGGGGCCTAACTGGATCCTGTGCCAAGTGTAACTCTGAGACCCCTGCTACATTTGGGCTCCAGGGTTCCATGTCTTGTGTCCACAGTCTGAACAGTCTATATGCATTTTTATATGCATATGTAAATGTCTAAAGCACAAGATGAACTCTCTGGCAAACCCCAAATTCTGTGCATGTGAGGAACATTTTGGCCCAGATGACCCAGTGAAGGTGTCTTGTGTGGAGCTTGCACAGCTTTCAGGTATGCAGTCTAGGTGAGCAGAGAGGAGTCTGAGCCACAGTGCCAGCACAGACACAGAACTCGTCAGTCCTGCACATGCTTCCTTGGCATCCCCTCAGCAGTGCCGTCTGAGCCAGAAAGCCCACCTGCAGGCCTGGAGCTGATGTAAATGGAGGTCCTCCTTCATGAACTCACCTCCAGAGCATTAGTCCCAGCCCTGTGCAGGCTAAGAATCACCTGGGTCCTTGTTAACACACGATTCCTGGCCCCACTCCATGTCCACATCAACAGACTTTCTAAGTGCAAGGAATGGACAGCTGTGGATTTAAAAGTTCATGGGAGATTGTTGTACAGCCTGGCTTGCAAACACCTCTCCAGAGCAGTGGGCCGTCCAGGTGCCCAAGCGCTGACCTTGCCCAGAGATCTGCCCAGAGGAGATCTTTTCCATGGAGGATTAGGAGGAGGAGGGGTCAAGCCTGGGATGAATGGTGGGCAGAGAGAATTCAGAGGCGTGGCCTTCTCTGGGGAGGACTCCCTGTGTGAGGCACAGTTGACACACTTGGCTGCTAACTGAAAGGTTGGTAGTTTGAGTCCACCCAGAGGCACCTCAGAAGAAAGGCCTGGTGATTTACTTCTAAAAAATCAGTCACTGAAAACCCTATGGAGCACAGTTCTACTCTGACAGACATGGGGTCGCTGTGAGCTAGAGTCAACTCAATAGAATCCACTCCACTCCACCTTCTCCAGGGAAAGGCAAGGCCCCAGGGCCACCCCTGTACCCCCACAGTCCAGGAGGTGGTGGTGGGCCAGCTGTTCTGTCCCTGATCCACCACCTTGCTTCCATGTGCCTGGACTGCAATCCACAGGGAAGGAGGAGGAGGGTGTCATTAGGAATAAAGCTGATGGATCCTGGGGCTGTGACCAACACAGTTAAGTATTTGTGGATTGAGCAGTTACACCGAGCATCATCATTCCCAAGCCAACAGCCCAGCCCTCCGGGGTTCATCATTTGCTCCAACCTTTGTTTGGTTTTAAGTCTTTACTGTCTTCATCATTCTTCTCACGCCTCAGCCTATTCTGGGCACTGGCTGCACTTGACGCCACTTTTCAGGTTCTTTGATGTCATCACACTTCTCCTGGCTCCCAGCCCCTGCTCCAAGAGCACATGCTTTCTCGACATCCCCTCAGCAGGGCTGTCTGAGATCTTCAGAGTCCTTCCTTTCTCCCTTCATGACCATGTCAGCACCTGCTTCTCTACTCAGGTCTCCCTGTGGTCACTCCTTTCTTCCTCTGAATTTGGGAGGTTTTTGACTGACATGCTTTTCTTTCACTTTTACAAACCCTAGGTTACCTGGTCAACCCCTTTATGTCCCCACACTTTCACCAGCCCATTCTTCATTACTCATCAAAGTTGCTTCCCTAGCTTCCAAAAAATGAAAGCACCAGCAAACCAAGTCAGGAATAAAATGTCCTCTTTCTAGCAGAGATCTCCAGCCTGTGGTGTCACCAACAATGCCCCCCACTGCTCTGTCTTGCACCTGGAGCCTGTGATGTGACCTGCCTTAGGAGCACACCTGCAGAGTTCCCATAGGCCAGTGTCTGTGGCACCTGCTTGAGGCAGGGGATTCCTGTGGCTCTCCCCACCTGTTCTCACCCACACACATTTTACCCCATTTCCACTGCCCAGGGATTTTGAACAGCGCGAGGCATACCATTCGCCCTTGGAAGGCTCCAGTGCTGGCGCTGGACTAAAGGAAAGGGCAGCCTCCTCTGGGGCGCTGGCTCAGACTGAGCACCCACAGCCTCTGCTGTGCACCTTCTCCTGTAGACCACAGGCAGGGCCAGCACAGGGTGGGCTTTCACTGGTAACCAAGAGGTCCAACAAAAACGAGGGAAACCTTCCACAAAATGAACCGACACAATAGCCACAACAATGGACTCAAACATACTAGCAATCATGAAGATGGCACAGGACAGGGAGATGTTTCATTCTGTTATACATGGGCCGCCGTGAGTCAGAGCTGGCTGGACAGCAGCTAACAACAAGCTCAGTTTCACAAGTCTACATTGCCTCACTGTTGACATCCCAGAGAAACTATCTCCTGAACCCACAGAGAAAAACGGAGGGAAGGGAAGCTCCAGGGTATAGTCAGAGTAAACTAATCTGGGGTTTCCCCCCAAAGCAGGACCCCTCTTCCTGGCTCCCATTCTCAGTGACTGCACTGCCAGCCACCAGGTCACCCAAGCCCAGGTCCTGTGCACTATCCACCTGCTCCCCATCTCTTGCTCCCAATTCAATTGGACCTCAAGACCTAGCAATTCTACCTCCAAATGTCTATCGATCCACCACTCATCTGCACCCCCACTATCACCCTCACTCCAACTACTGCATAGCTTCCTCACTACTCCCCACTTCTAATATGACCCCTTTTCACACCATCGTTCCTGCAAGGTAACCCAAGGCTGACTAACACACAGCCTTGATCCTGTCATCCCTCCTGCTAAAAATGTATCGGGGGCTCTCTGTGATCGTAAAAGAGTCAGACTCCTTTACATGATGTACAGGTCATCATGAGCAGGGATCTCAGACTTCTTGCCTCAACCCCTGCCAGTTCTTATAGCTCCCTTAGACTGCAGCTACACCCAACTGCTTTTACTTAACCACATGTGCCTTTCTGGTCTTTTACACATGCTACTCCTAGTTAGAACTCCCTGTGGCTGTGATAAAACAGATTTCCAAACTCTTTGACTCAACTTCCATCAGAAGGTGAGGTCTGTGTCCCCTCCCCTAGTCACTTGTAACCAACATAATGGAGGCGGATGGCGCTATGTGACTCCCAGGCCAGGTCAGAGAGAGTACACAACTCCTCTCAGTCTCTGTGGACATGCACTCCTGAGGTCTTCAGCCATCTCGTAAGCAGTCCAAGTGCCCTGGTGTCATGTGCTGTGAAGAAGCCACACTAGCCCAAGTGGAGCAATCACATGGACAAGCCCTGAGACGATAGGAAAAGAGAGGGAACAACGCTTGGCCAGCCCCAGCTGCTCTTACCCTCTCTGTTCCAGCTTCATCCACCATCTGGTTAAGCCGGGACCACCTTGCTGAGCCCTTCCCACTTTCCTGACTCACAAAATCCATGAGAGATAATAAAATGATTGTTATTATTCTAAGCCACTAAGTTCCAAGTTGTTTATTACACAGCAACAGAAGACCAGGGCATGTCTCCCAGCCTTCCTCCTCTCTCCACTCTCCTCTCCCTGCCAGCCCCATCATGTCTAATTCCAGTGTCTCCTACCGTGTCCCACCTTAGACATATCTCCTCTAGGAGGCTGTCCCTGGTGCCTTACCTGCTGACCATGCCCTCGCTCTCTGAGTCTGCCAGCACAGTGCACACACACACACACACACACACACACACACACACACACACACACACACACACACGCACCCCGCACACAGCACCTATTGAGATGGCCTGGTTCACTGCTCATCTACCTCACCAATGTGATGGTCAGTTCTGGAGAAAAGAACTTTGCCTGGTCAGGTCATCACTATATCCCCCTTTGCTAACACAGTGCCAGGTACAAGGCAGGCCATCACTGAACATCTCTGAATTCAATGGAATTCTTATTTAAAAGGATTGAAACCGGTAAAAACAAGCTTTGCAGTCAATGCCATTTTAACTGTATTTCCTCACTTTTCTCCACTGGTTGCTTAGCACCATGTGAATGAGCTCCCAGTCCTAACCCAGAGTGGCCTACTATGCTATTTATACCTAGTAATAGGCAGCTGGGGACACTGCACCCCACAAATGGGGTCTCTGGACCCCGAGGCCCAAGAACAGATGCTCCACGATGTAACCCATACATCAATACATTTAACTAATGTCCTTTGATGAGGAATTCCACACCTGCCAACACAGGGAAGCCAAAAGGTTTGCCCAACATTCACAACCAGATCCAAAACCCAAATTAGAACCAAATTATTGTTTGGTTTCGTGATGATGAAATGATGAGGACATTAGATAAATTGTATTAAGTCAAATGGTGAATGTGCCTGACTTCTGTGATTATTATCACAGAGAGGACTTGGCATCATACCACAGTTTCTAAAGTATTTCATCATGTTTGATTGCCAAGTGGGAGGCAAGATTAGTATAGACGGGGTTTTAACTCATAAGTCATTGAAGAAAAATCAAAGGTGCTATCTTTTAGGACCAGGAAGGTAAGTTAAGTTAATGATTTTATCTCTCTCCCCATTCTCCCTCAGTCCAATTAAACTGTCTAATATTATCTCCATAAAAGGAGAAATAAATATTTTAACAGAAAAAAAATTCTAAAGGATAAATATTGGCATATCCAGGTTTAACTCTAAGTAAAAATTTAATATTATCAAGCTCCAAGAAATTTTAGAAAATTCTAGTG
Source organism: Dugong dugon (assembly GCA_030035585.1). Lineage (NCBI taxonomy): Eukaryota > Metazoa > Chordata > Mammalia > Sirenia > Dugongidae > Dugong > Dugong dugon. Next base: position 6,467,460 of record CM057475.1, on the reverse strand, counting down.
GCGATACTGCTTGACATCTTCTCATTTTAATTAATTCCTTGGTGATTTTTTGGAACAGATTACTCAAAAGATTCTTGAGAAGTCCAATCAGCCACTAAGAGATTTTTCAAATGACCCAAAAAAGTTCCAACAGCTTTTTTAAAAGATGTTTTGAGGCTCTAAAAACTCAGAACTAGTTGACCTCAGCTAACTGCATCCATTAAGAGAAACTGATGCTTTCTTCCTAGAATATGTTATCTTCACAGACACGGCCAGCTCATTCAGCCCTGGAAGAGGCTTTCCTCACTTACATTCTGTGTGGAGGGGTGGGCAGAGCAGAAGCAATATGGTATCCCTTCCAAAAAATGCCCAGGTCATATCTGAATTTAATATGAATCCTCCAGGCTGGTGGCAGAAGATGTTGAGGGGAAGGGTTTTCTAGGTAGATGTGAGCCCTGCAGTGATGGTCCTGGAGAAGATTCTACCAGGCCTAATAAAACTCTCAGTGTGACTCCTTCTCTCTGCCATTCAGGCATGGATTCAAGCAACAGAAGTGATAGATGTCCAACCAAAGTGACTTCAGTATGCCCATCCAATTAGGTCACTTTGATCTAAATCGAGAGCTTTGGGGAATTTTAACAGGAACTTAGTATTGAAAGAAATCTGTTTATGAATAATTTTATCACATTCCATGAATAAGCTCTTAATTAAATGTATCAAGCACTTAAATACCATAACTAACTAAACTACACAGTGTGCAAGCACTCTTCTACCTTCCCTCTCTGCATGAAATAATAGTTTCAAGGTAGTGGAAAACGGACAGCACAGGACTGGGATCCTGGAGACAAGGGAAACAAACAAGATGAGCCCTGTGACTTTACCAGCTTACTCTCTGGAGGTAATTTCTAGGCTGCACAGCAGGACCATAGAAATGTGGTCTAGCTGAGTCAAGGACATAAATATCAGAGTTTGGGGAGGCCAAGAAAGCTAAAATTTGCAGGGCAAAGTACTGGAAAGGAGGGAGCTACACAGAAGAAAAGCTCTGGAAATCACCAGGTAAGTCCCCTCAGTTCTTGGGCTGAATACTGATATGCATGTGTGTGAAAGAAAACCATCAATTCCAGGAAAAAAACCACCAGAGATAGATAGGCTAAATAATTCCCAATGCTCACACCATGTTGGGAAGAGTTCATGTCCCACTAATCAGAGGATAAACAACTCATAATAAGCAGGGCATGGGTAGAATCTTCAGAATAATATCACCTTAGTAAAAACAAAACAAAACCTGTTGCCATTGAGTTGGTTCTGACTCATAGCAACCCTACAGGACAGAGTAGAACTGCCCCATAGGGTTTCTAAGGAGCAGCCGGTGGATTCAAACTGCTGACCCTATGGTTAGCAGCCAGTCTCTTAACCACCGTGCCACCAGCGCTCCATCACCTTAGTAGTGGAGCTAAAATAAGTCCTAGAATAATGTCTACACTGGACATGTCATAAAAAACCTTGAAAGTAAGCCTCTAAAGCTGTAATGTCAAACACAGTAATCACTAGCCACGTGTGGCTATTTAAAATTAAATACAATTAAAAATTTAGTTCCTCAACTGAATTAATCATATTTAAAGTACCCAATAGCCACATTTGGGTAATGACTACCATTCTGGACAGCACAGATTATATAGCTTCCCTATCATCAAAGAAAGTGCTAAGGGATCCAACTGATTCCAAGTAACTTAGCTGCACATCAGGAAAAAAACAAAACAAGTCCATTTAAAGGTACACAAAAAATCCAGCAACCAATAATATAAAAATCACAATGTTAACTATCCAATCAAACATTACCAGGCATGAAAAGAAGCAGGAAATAATGATTTATAAGCAGAAAAAAATATTCAATAGAAACAGACCCTGAAATGAAAGAAATTATAAACTAGCAGACAAGCACATTAAAACAATGTATTCTAAATTTTCTCTAGGTGTTCGAGAATATAGAGGAAAATATGAGCATGATGAGAAAATAAATGAAAGATTTTTTTTAAATAATAATAACCCAAATGGAACTTCTAGAGATACAAAATACAGTATCTGAAATCAAAAATATACTGGATAGGGTTAACAGCAGATTAGATAATTAGGACAAAATATCAGTGAACCAAAAGATATAGCAATAGAAAATATCCAGAATGAGACATATTTAAAAAGACTTTAAAAAATTAATAAAGCATCAGTGCCTTGCAGGACAATACCAAGATGTTTAATATACATCTAATCCAAATTAGAAAAAAATTGAAGAAATAATAGTTGATTTTTTTCCAAATTTGATAATACAAACCCAGAGATCCAAGATTCTCAACAAACTCCAAATAGAATAAACCTAAAGAAAACCATGCCAACCAGTGATAAGAAGAACATTTTAAAAGCAGCCATAGAAAAAAGACACATTACATTTAAAAGAACAAGATAATAATTACAGCAGACTTCTCATCAGAAACTATGCAAGCAAGAGACAGTGGAGCAACATATTTACAGTACTGCAAGAAATGACAACCTAGATTTTTTTGTCCAGCAAAATATCTTCAAAATAAAAGTTAAACACTTTTCAGACAAAAATCTGAGATGACCCATGTCCAGAAGACTTGCACCACAAGAAATGTAAAAATGAATTCCTCAAGTAGAAGAAAAATGATAGCAGATGGATATCTGAGAATCTGGGTATACACTAGGAATTAAGAGCCCCCAAAACTGTAAATATGTGGGTGAATAAAAAGAGTTTTCTCCTACATTTAAATATATTTAAAAGATAATTGTTTAAAGCAAAAAATAATGACAATGTGTGTGGGGCTTATAGCATAAAAAGAGGTAAAAATCATGTCAACAATAGTTCAAATGATGAAAGGAGGTAAAGGGAAGAATATTGCTGTACAGTTCTTATACTGCAGAAGAAGTGGGATAATATTGTTTGAAGGTGCACTGTGACAAGTTAAAAATTAAATTGTATACTGTAGGGCAACCACTGGAAAAAATAAAACAAAGATATAGCTAATAAGCAAATAGTGGAGTAAAATAAAATTATAGAAAATAATTCATCCAAAAGAAGGGAAGGAAAGACTAAAAAGGAAAAGAGAATAGATAGGATGAATATAAAAGATGATGGATATAAACACAAGACAGATAATTATGTTAAACAGAAATGATCTAAATACCCCAATTAAGAGGCAGAGATAGTCAGATTGGATTTTTTAAAAAAAGAAAAGGGGAAGCAAAACCCAATTAAAACTGTATACAAGACATTCACTTTAACATCACAGATAGTTTAAAAGTAAAAGCATGAAATATATATATATATATATACTATGATAGCACTAATAAAATAAAACTATAATCCCTACATTAGATGTCAGAGAAGAAAAACATTACCAATAATAAATAAAGTGATTATATAATTATAATTATAAGGGTCCTAATTGTTTATGCACCTAAAAACAGAGTTTCAAAATGCATGAAGCAAAAATTGATAGAATGACAAGGAGAAACAGTAAAAGCCATAATTATAGTCAAAGATTTCAACACTCCTGCTCTATAATTGATGGAACTTGTAGACAGAAAAATCAGTAATGATATAGGAGACTTGAAAACACTATCAAAAAACTTGACCTAATTTACACCTATTTAACACTTCAACCAACATCAGAACAAAGGTTTGTTTCAGGTGCACATTGAACATTTATCAAGATAGACCATATTTTGAGCCAAAAAACAACTCTAAATAAATTTGAAAGGATTTAAATCACACAAAGTATGTTCTCTGACCAACATAAAATTAAATTAGAAATCAATAACAGAAATAAACCTGTAAAATACCCAAATATTTGGAAACTAAATAGCACACCATAAATAACTCATGGGTTAGAGAAGAAATCCAAAGGGAAATTAGAAAGTATTTGAACTGAATACAAATAAAACTACAACATACTAAAATATGTGGGATGGAGCAAAAGTAGTACTTAGAGTGAGATTTGTAGACTAAATGCCTATATTAGAAAATAAGAAAGGTCTTGAATCAAATGACTTCAACTTCTGCCTTAAGAAACTAGAAAAGGGAGATCAAATAGGACCCAAAGCAAGCAGGAGAAAGGAAATAATAAAGATCAACGAAATTTTTTTTTAAATAGAGAAAAATCAATAAAAACATAAGCTAACTGTTTGAGAAGATCAAAATATTGATAAACCTCTAGCCAGACTGATGAGGATAAAAAGAGAACAGACACAAATTGCAAATATCAGGACCAAGTACAGTTTATCCCAGAAATGCAAGGTTGGTTTAACATTTGAAAACCAAATTTAAAAAAGAACCTCAATTTATACTTTATATCATATACAAAACAATTCAAAACTGATCATAGGCTTAAATGTGTCAACTAGAGTTATAAAACTTTTAGGAGAAAATGTAGTAAAAAAAGAACTATGTGATCTTGAGTTAAGTATAGATTTCTTAGATTCTACACTAAATGCACACCCATAAAGAAAGAACTGATAAACTGAAGTTCATCAATGTTAAAAACTTCTGCTCTGTGAAAGACACTATTAAAAGAATAAAAGCAGAAGCCATAGAATGAGAGAAAATATTTTCAAAACACATATCTGACAAATGACTTATGTCCATGATATACAAGAATTCTCAAAAATGAGAAAAAAGAGGAGTTCCGGCAAAATGGCGCTCTAGGCAGAAGCACCATGCCGCCCCTCCACAGCAAAGATCCGAAAAACTAAGCCAAACAGAGAATACAACAATCCTGAAACCCTAAAACATCAAATGAAGAGATAAAGAACTCAGCCAAGCACCAAATGGAGTGAGAAAACTGACAGAGAACAGAGAGTGAGGAGAGATTCATGCAGAGGTCCCCTACCAGCTAACGCAGCACAGATCCACCATCTTGGACTCCTATCAGAGACCAGCAAACAGGGGGTATGAGAAAGCAGCCTTTTGGAACATCCAGCGGGAGACAAAACATCCAGTAATTTGCAATATATGCTTTCCCACCCCCCACACTTCTTCACCCCAACTCGGCCTCCTCTGCTTCCTGCGGCCACAGTCTCTTGACCAGGAAACACCGGCTGCTTGGATTCCACACACCCGAATGGGCAGCTCTTGGAGGGCCGTTTGTTGGCTGCTGGTGTTGCTTTTTTATGCTTCTTTTGATTTCTTCCTTGCCTCTTGCCACCTCCCCCTCCTTTCGGTCGAGTACCTCGCTCCGTGTGCCATCTTTGCTTCTTCCTGAGGGGCTGCAGAGCTCTGGTAATTTGTGATATACGCTTTCCCACTCCCTACCCTTCTTCACCCACACTCGGACCCCTCTGCTTCCTGCAGACACAGTCTCTTGTCCAGAAACACCAGCCCGCACTAGCTGGCTCTCTGAGTGCCATTTGTTGGCTGCTAGTATCGCTTTTTTTTTTTTTTTTTCTGCTTCTGTTGATTTCTTACTTGCCTCTCGCCACCTCCCCCTCCTTTTGCTTGAGTACCTGGCTCCGTGCGCTATCTTTGCTTCTTCCGGAGGGGTTACGGAGCTCCGTTCAAGTGGGGAACTGCTTCCCGGTCTGGGCTGCCGTGCTGGTGAGATCCCAGGGCTTTTGTTCATTTGTTTGTTTGTTTTCTTTTCCTTTTCTTGAGTTGGGAGCCCTTTCTGGCCATGCAGAGCTGCATGGCAAGGAGACTCCCCCTCGGCTTCCACAGACTTGCAGATGGATCCCCGAGGGCATTTCTCTTTTTGTTGGGTTTTTTTTTTCTGTGTTTTTGGGGGCCTTTCTTGTTCTTTTTCTTTTTTTCATTTGTCTTGTTTTAGTATTCGTCTTTTTCCTTCTTTGTCTTTCTACATTGCTCAGTTTCTCATCTCTCTATATCTTCCTTCTCCTTCTGTTCCCTAAATACCTGGCATTGTATACCTTTACGCCTTCTAGCCAGGCTGTACTGCAACACCTAAGAGCGACTTCCCCAGACCTCATAGCTGCACCGGTGGGATCCCTGGGAACTTTGCAGTTCTTTAATCTTTCTGATTTTTATTTATTCATTCTTTTCTTTTCTTCCTCTTCCCCCTTCTGTTTTTCTCCATTTCATAGTCGCTCATCTCTCCACTCCAACGGCAAGCTCCCCTAGCATTCTTTTTTGTTTCTTTGTATGTTTTTGGCTCCTGTTCCTTTCTCCTCTCTCCCATATCCATCTTAGCTCCACACATAACAATCTCCCCACTGCATCCTGCCTACCCACACCGTGCGCTTGACATCACACCACCAAGCAGCACAGGCATGGCCTCCTGGAACCTGCCCTGCACTGATTACCAACCCTCCCTGGTGGCTGTAGTAAGTGCCACAAACAACCCGTCCCAATAATTCCTCTTCAGCTAGACCTGCCCTGCCATACCATATCTGAGTGACTGACCCTGCCAGTTGGAGAAGGAGGCAAAAAGTATTGTGCCCACAGATGAGCAAATAACAAAGAACACACAGTCCACCTACTCAGACATAGTCAAATTTTTTTTAAAAAAAAGGGATGAAACAAAAAAATCTACAATCAATAAAAGAGAAAAATAACTACTGAATGCCCTGAAGACAGCAGACAATATCAAAACATTTACAAAAACAGGACACGATGGTTCCAGTAGGCATCCAAAATAAAACACCAGATGACTCTAGTGGAAGAAAATGCACTAGAACTACCAGATAGAGAATTCAAATCCCTAATACTCAGAATTCTCCAAGAACTGAGGCAAAATGCTGACAAACATGAGGCAAAAATAGACAAATTCATGGAAAATAGAGACAAAAAATTGGAAGAATTCAGGAAAATAATGTAGGAACAAAATGCCAAAATAAATTCACAACTAGAAATTATACAAAGACAACAAATAGAAATCCAAAAGATAAACAACAAGATTTCAGAAATGGTTGGTGTCATAGAAGGGCTGAGAAGCAGATTTGAAACGGTGGAAGACAAGATCAGTGGAATTGAAGACAAACACTTGGATACAACTCTGTTTCAGGAAAACTCAGAAAAAAGAACAAAGAAAAATGAAGAGACCCTGAGAGTTATGTGGGACACAATCCAAAGCAAAAATCTTCAAGTGATTGGAATTCCAGAACAGGGGGAGAAAACAGAAAACACAGAGAGGATCATTGAGGAATTGCTGACAGAAAACTTCCCCAATATCATGAAAGATGAAAAGCTGGCCATCCAAGAAGCTCAGCGAACCCCATATAGAAGAGACCCCAAAAGAAAATCACCAAGGCATATCATAATCACACTCGCCAAACCAAAGACAAACAAAGAATCCTGAGAGCAGCTCGTGAAAAACAAGAAGTCACATACAGAGGAGAAACAATAAGACTAAGCTCAGATTATTCAGCAGAAACCATGCAGGCAAGAAGGCAATGGGATGACATATATAAAATCTTGAAAGAAAAAAATTGTCAGCCAAGAATAATATATCCTGCAAAACTCTCGTTCAAATTTGATGGTGAAATTAGGTCATTTCCAGATAAATAGAAATTAAGGGAATATGTAAAAGTCAAACCAAACTTACAAGAATTATTAAAGCAAGTTCTTCGATCTGAGGACAAACACCTTCAGCTCACAGTCAGAACCTAGGATGCAGGAACATACCAGCCAGATACCAATCTAGGAAATGAACTCTCGAGGACTATCCAAAACCAAAAGAAATACAACAGGGAATCAGAGCAGTTAATCAGTAAATGACAACAACATCAAAACAATAAAAGAGGGAATAAACGGCATAGATATACAACCTTCTAATGGAGAGGAAGGCAAGGCGATACCAAGTAATGGAGAATGCTTCAAACTTAGAAAGATAAGGGTAAAATTCATGGTAACCACAAAGAAAGTTAAAAAAACATACTCATTAAAAAAAAAAAGAGGAAAAAGATAAAGTCTCAGCAAAAACAAAACCTACAAAAACAAAAGAAATGAAAAAAAAATCCACAAACAAAAATAACTCAGCACAAGAGAATAAGAAGAACAAAGAAAACTTCAGCACCCCCAAAAAAAAGCACTACAAAATGACAGCAACAAACTCACATCTATCAATAATTACACTAAATGTAAATTGACTCAATGCACACATAAAGAGATGGAGAGTGACAGAATGGATAAGCAAACAGTATCCATCAATATGCTGTCTACAGGAGACACACCTTAGAAACAAAGATGTGAATTTATTAAAAGTCAAAGGTTGGAAAAAAATACATCAAGCTAACAACTACCAAAAAAGAGCAGGAGTGGCAATTCAAATCTCAGATAAAATAGACTTTAAAACAAAATCTACCATAAAAGACAAAGAAGGACACTATATAATGATTAAGGGGACGATCCATCATGAAGACATAACCATAATAAACACTACGCACCCAATGACAGGGCTCCAAAATACATCAAACAAACTCTAACAACACTGAAAAGAGAAATTGGCATTTCCACAATAATAGTAGGAGACTTCAACACACCACTCTTAGTAAAGGACAGAACAACTACGATGAAACTCAGCAAAGATACAGAAGACCTAAAAGGCACAATCAGCCAACTGGACCTCATAGACCTATATAGAACACTCCATCCAACCGCTGCAAAGTACACATTCTTTTCCAATGCACATGGAACATTCTCCAGAATAGACCACATCTTAGGCCACAGAGAAATCCTCAACAAGATCTAAAACACTGAGATAATTCGAAATATCTTCTCTGACCACAATGTCATCAAGGTAGAAATTAACAATAGAAAGAGCAATGAAAAAATATCAACTACATGGAAACTGAATAATACCCTGCTACACATCAGTGGGTAATAGAAGAAATCAGAGATGGAATCAAAAAATTCCTAGAATCAAATGAGAATGAAAACACATCATACCAAAACCTTTGGGAGACAGCAAAGGCAGTCCTCAGAGGACAATTTATAGCAATAGATGCACATATCAAAAAAGAAGAAAGGAACAAAATCAAAACATTAACTACAGAACTCAAACAAATAGAAAGAGAACAGCAAAAAAAGCCCACAACCACCGGAAGAAAGGAAATAGTAAAGATCAGAGCAGAAATAAATGAAATAGAGAACAGAAAAACAATAGAAAGAATCAACAAAACCAAAAGTTGGTTCTTTGAAAGAATCAACAAAATTGACAAACCACTGGCCAGACTGACAAAAGAAAAACAGGAGAGAACACAAATAACCCAAATAATAAATGAAATGGGGTACTTTACAACAGACCCAACTGAAATAAAAAGGATTATAACAGAATATTATAAGAAACTATACTCCAACAAATTTGAAAACCTAGAGGAAATTTCTAAAAACACACGGCCTACCCAAACTACAACAAAGTGATGTTAAAAATCTGAACAGACCCATAACAAGAGAAGAGATTGAAAAGGTAATTAAAAAAACTCCCAACCAAAAAAAGCCCTGGCCCAGATGGCTTCACTGGAGAATTCTACAAAACATTTACAGAAGAACTTGTACCAGTACTACTCAAGCTGTTTCAGAGCATAGAAGAGGAAGCAACACTTCCAAATTCATTCTATGAAGCCAGCATAATGCTGATACCAAAACCAGGCAAAGACGTCACAAAAAAAGAAAATTACAGACCAATATCTCTCATGAATATAGATGCAAAACTTCTCAACAAAATTCTAGCCAATAGAATTCAGCATCATATCAAAAAAATAATACACCACAACCAAGTAGGATTCATACCAGGTATGCAAGGATGGTTCAACATTAGACACTCAATCAATGTAGTCCACCACATAAATAAAAGGAAAGAAAAGAATCACGTGATCATCTCAATTGATGCAGAAAAGGTATTTGACAAAGTCCAACACCCATTCCTGATAAAAACTCTCAATCAAATAGGTATAGAAGGGAAATTTCTCAACATAATAAAGGGCATCTACGAAAAACCAATGGCCAACATCATTCTTAATGGAGAGAGGCTGAAAACATTCCCCTTGAAAACAGGAACAAGACAAGGATGCCCTTTATCACCACTCCTATTTAACATTGTGCTGGAAGTTCTAGCTAGAGCAATAAGGTAAGAAAAAGAAATAAAGGTCATCCAAACTGGTAATGAAGAAGTTAAACTGTCCCTGTTTGCAGATGATATGATACTATACATAGAAAACCCTAAAGACTCCACAAGAAATCTACTGGAACTAATAGAAAGATTCAGCAGAGTAGCAGGATACATGATAAACATTCAAAAATCAGCTGGATTCCTATACACCAGTAAGGAGAACGATGAAAAGGAAATCAGGAAAACAATACCATCTTCAATAGACCCTAAAAAGATAAAATACTTAGGAATAAATCTGACCAGGGATGTAAAATACCTATACAAAGAAAACTATAAAACACTACTGCATGAAACCCAAAGAGATCCACATAAATGGAAAAATATACCATGCTCATGGATAGGCAGACTCAACATTGTGAAAATGACAATTCTACCCAAAGCAATTTACAAATACAATGCGATCCCCATCCAAATACCAACAACATTCTTCAAAGAGCTGGAAAAACTAATCATTAACTTTATATGGAAAGGGAAGAAGCCCCAAATAAGTAAAGCACTACTGAAGAAGAAGAATAAAGTTGGAGGACTCACACTACCTGACTTCAGAACGTACTATACAGCTACAGTAGTCAAAACAGCCTGGTACTGGTACAACGACAGAGACATTGACCAATGAAACAGAATTGAGAACCCAGATGTAAATCCATCCACCTACGGTCACCTGATCTTCGACTAGGGCCCAAAGCCCATCAAATGGGGAAAAGACAGTCTTTTTAACAAATGGTGCTGGCAAAACTGGATATCCATCTGCAAAAAAATGAAACAGGACCCATACCTCACACCGTATACAAAAATTACTTCAAAATGGTTCAAAGACCTGAATATAAAGCCTAAAACTATAAAGTTCATAGAAGAAAAAATAGGACCAACACTTCAGGCCTTAATACATGGCATTAACAGGATACAAACCATAACCATCAACGCACAAACCCCAACAGATAAGCTAGATAACTGGGATCTTTTAAAAATCAAACACCTATGCTCTTCAAAAGACTTCACCAAAAGAGTAAGAAGAGAACCTACAGACTGGGAAAAATTTTTTGGACAGTACAAGTCAGACAAAGGTCTAATCTCCATAATCTACAAGAAAATCCAACACCTCTACAACAAAAAGATAAATAATCCTATTAAAAAATGGGCAAAGGAAATGAACAAACACTTCATCAAAGAAGACATTCAAATGGTCAACAGACACATGAGGAAATGCTCACGATCACTAGCCATTAGAGAAATGCAAATTAAAACCACAATGAGATACCATCTCACCCCGGCATTACTGGCACGAATCAAAAACACTGGGAATAACAAATGTCGGAGGGGCTGCGGGGAGATGGGAACTCTTATGCACTGCTGGTGGGAATGCAAAATGATACAACCGTTTTGGAAATTGATATGGTGCTTCCTCAGAAAGCTAGAAATAGACATACCATTCGATCCAGCAATCCCACTCCTAGGAATCTATCCTAGAGAAATAAGAGTCGTCACTCGAATAGACACATGCACACCTATGTTCATGGCAGCATTGTTCACAATAGCAAAACGATGGAAACAACCTAGATGCCCATCAACAGATGAATGGATAAACAGACTATGGTACATACACACAATGGAGTACTATGCAATGAGAAAGAACAACAATGAATCTGTGAAGCATCTCATAACATGGATGAAACTGGAGGACATTATGCTGAGTGAAATAAGTCAATCACAAAAGGACAAATATTGTAGGAGACCTCTACTGTAAAAACCCATGAAAAAGTTCAGACAGAAAATGTAACAATCTTTGTTGGTTACCAGGGATGGGAGGGGTGGGGGGGAAATATTAAATAGGCAATAGATAAGTGGTATCTTGGGTGAAGGGTGAGACAGTACACAGTACAGGAGAAACTAGCACAACTTGTAGAAGGAAAGGTCGTGGAAGCCCCATAGACACATCCAAACTCCCTGAAGGACTGAATTGCTGGGCAGAGGGCTGTGGGGACCATGGTCTCAGGGAACATCTAGCTCAATTGGCATGACACAGCTTTTAAAGCCAATACTCTACATTCTACCTTGGTGAGTAGTGTCTGGGGTCTTAAAAGCCTGTGAGCGGCCATCTAAGATACTCCACTGGTCTCATCCCTTCAGGAGCAAGGGAGAATGAAGAGAATAGGTTACAAGGAAAAGATTAGTCCAAAGGACTAATTGTCCACAGCTACTACGGCCTCCACCGGACTGAGTCCAGTACAGCTAGATGGTGCCCGGCTACCACCACTGACTGCTCTGACCAGGATCACAACAGAGGGTTCTGGACACAGCTGGAGAAGGATGTAGAGCATAATTCTAACTCACACACACAAAAAAGGACCAGATTTACTGGTCTAAAGGAGCCTGGAGAAACCCCAAGAGTATGGCCCCCAGACACCCTTTTAGCTCAGTGGTGAAGTTACCTCTGAGGTTCACTATTCAGCCTGGGATTGGACAGCCCTGTAAAACCAAATGAGACTAACAAGGTACAGGAGTCCAGTGACAAGGGCCAGAAGGCAGAAGGGGACAAGGAAGCTGGTGATAGGGAACCCAGGGATGAGTAAGGATATTGTTGATGTGTTGTGAGATTGTTAACCGCTGTCATATGGCACCATTTGTAGTAACTGTTAAATGAGAAACTATTTTGTTCTGTAAGCCTTCATCTTAAGTGAGAATGACAGCACAATTGGAAGAGCGTAGTCAGTGTCACTGAACTGTGCATGTAGAAATTTTTGAAATGGTGTATCTTTCGCTATGTGTATTTTCACCAAAAAAAAAGGTTGAGCAGTTAGAGGGTTGATTTGCTGTGGGGTTGTTAACCAATGTCATAAAACAACATGTGTACTACTGTTTCATGAGAAACTATTTGTTCTGTAAGCCTTCACCTGAAGTACAATAAAAAAATAAAAATAAAAATAAAATGAGAAAACAAACAACCCAATAAAAATGAGGAAATGAGGTGAGGTGGAGCCAACGTGGTGCCCTAGACAGATGCATCATGCTGTCCCTCTGCAGCAAAAACCTGAAAAACTATGGAAAACAGTACAGACATCAGTCCTGGAATCCTAGGCATCAAATAAAGGCATAAAGAACTAGATCAAATACTGAATGGAAGAAGAAACTGAAGGAAAACAGAGAAGAGGGAGAGATACAAAGTGGAGGTCCCCTGCCAACTAACACAGCATAGTGTCACCATCTTGGAGCACAGCTAGCAATGACCCCAGACAGGGAGTATGGGAAGGCAACTTCATGGAGCTTCCAACAGGAGACAGATCACCCAGTAACCAGAGAAACAATCTTTCCAACCCTCACCCTTCTGCCCTATACGCCACACCCACAACCACCCTTCCTGACAGGCTGTGCCACTCCGCTCAGCAAGAGAGCCACTGGCCTGCCATCAGCCTGGGTCTCCTTGTCCCTACCCACTGGCTTCTGCTGTACCATTTTTCCCCCTTTCTTCATTTTCTTTCTCCCTCCCACCTAGCCCTGTATGCCACCACTACTCCTTCCCAACAGGCCATGCTGTGCCACTCAGCTAGAGAGCCACCAGCCTTCCATCACCCTGAGTCAGCGCCACTCCCACCTGCCAGCTCCTGCTGCACCATTTTTCCCCTTTCTTCCTTTTCTTCCTCCCTCCCACTTAAACCCCTATACCACCCCCGTGCCTTCCCATTGGGCTATGCCGCATTGCCATGGGTAGGGAGCCACCAGCCTGCCACCATCTCGGGTCCACCCTACCCACACCTGCCAGCTCCCACCAGGCCATTTTTTTTCTTTTTCCCTTTCTTCCTTTTCTACCTCCACCCCACCTAACCTTGTAAGCCACTTCTACCCCTTCTCACCAGGCCTTGCCACACCACCGTGTATAGAGAGCCACCAGCCCACTGCCAACCTGGAACAACCCACCCCACCCACCAGCCCCCACCAAGCCATTTTTTCTCTTTTCTGTTTCCCTTCTTTTCCTTTCTCCCCACCACCTGGCCCATACACCACCCCCACCCTTTCCCAACAGGTCATGCCACACTGCTGCAGGTAGAGAGCTACCAACCTGCCACCAACCCAGGTTCCCCCTGCCCCCACCTGCCAGCTCACACCATGCCATTTTTTTCCTATCCTCTTTTTCCTTCTCCCTTCCACCTAGCTCCATACCCCACCTCTACCCCTTCCCACAAGGTTACGTCATGCTGCCTCAGCCAGACAGCCACCAGCTAGGGTTCCCCCAGCCCCCACCAGATGACTATGGCCGCATCATTTTTTTTTTCTTTTTTCCTCTTTCTTCCTTTGCTTTCTCCCACACCCCCATTTAGCCCCATATGCCACCTCTACCCCTTCCCACCAGGCCATGCTAGTCCACCATGGGTAGGGATCCACGAGCCCACTGCCACCTTGAGTCTGCCAAGCCCGCATCCACTAGCTCCTGCTGTGCCATTTTTTTTTCCCTTTCTTCCTTTTCTCTCTCCACCCCACCTAGACCCATATGCAACCTCTACCCCTTTCCACTGGGCCACACCACCACAGGTAGAAAGTCACTGGCCTGCTGCCATCCTGGGTGTGCACTGCCCCACCTGCCGACTACCCTTTTTTTTTTTCTTTCTCTTTCTGTCTCTTTTCTTTTCTTTCTACCCCCACTTAGAACCATAAGCTACACCCCCTTCCTGCTGGCCCTTGCCATGCCACCATGGCTAGAGTATCCCTGGCTTAGGCCTGCCACCACATCTTGCCTGCACTGCCCCTCCCCTCCCACCACTCAACTAGCTGCTGAATGGTGGGAAGCGAGTCCATACCACTCCCTGTCTGACACCCCTGCATATCTGGTGAGGATCTGTGAATGCTTTCACACTGCTGGACCAACATCAGGAGGCAGACAGCACCAGCCCAGTCCACCCTCAGCCACCTCACCAAGCCAGTGTACAGCTAAGCGGGCTAGCCCTGTCTGATGCTACCATACCTATCTGGACAAGATGGTGAGAACCATCATGCCCACAGACGAGCAAGCACCAAAGCACTCCTGGCCAGCCCACCCTGACATATTAAACAAAACAAATATGCAAGATGAAACAAATGAACATATAATAAATAAAATAATAACTTAATGTCTCAGAGACAGCAAACAATATCAAAACATATAAAAGTGCAGGACAAGATGGATCCTGCAATTGACCAACATAAAGAATCATGATATTTTTGTAGAAGAAAAGGCAGTGGAACTACTTGATATGGAATTTAAAAGACTAATATTTGGGACTATCCAAGCAATTAGGAAAGAGATCAAGGAAAACACAGACAAAACCAAGGAAAAAATAGCCAAAATCAAGGAAAACATAGACAAAGTAATAGAAGATTTCAGGAAAATAATACAAGAACAAAACATCAAAATAAATAAACAATTAGAAATCATACAAAAACAGCAACTAGAAATCCAAAAGGTAAACAACAATATTTCAGAAATGGACAGCTCATTAAAAGGATTTAGGAGCAAATTTGACAATGGAAAACAGAATCAGCAAGATTGAAGACAAAGTCGTGGATGTCACGTTGAGGAAAAATCACAGAAAAGCATGTAGAAAGCATAAGAAATATGTGAGACAGAATCAAGGCAAAAAATTTGTGCATGATTGGAGTTCCTGAACGGGGGAGAAAATGGAAAACACAAAAAGATTGTCAAAGATTTGCTGGCAGAAAACTTTCCAAATATCATGAAAGAGGAAAACCTGATCATTCAAGAAGCTCTATGAACCCCCTATAGGATAGACCCCAAAAGAAAGTCACCAAGACATCATAATCACACTCACCAAAACTAAAGACAAAGAATCCTGAGAGCAGCTCAAGAAAAACAAAAAGTCACTCAAAGGGGAAACAATAATACTAAGCTCTGATTACTCAGTAGAAATTATGCAAGCAAGGAGGCAGTGGGATGACAAATATAAAACCTTAAAAGAAAAAAAATTGCCAACAAAGAATAAACTCTTTCACATATAATGGTGAAATTAGGACATTACCAGATAATTAGTAAAAATTAAGGGAAATTAGTAAAAACCAAACCAAACTTACAAGAAATATTAAAGGAAGTCCTTCAGTTAGAGAACCAACAACACCAGGCAACAACCAGAGTCTAGGACACAAGACAGCATCAGCCAGATACCAACCTAGGTAAAGAACTCTCAATAGTAAAACAAAGCTAAAAGACTTAAAACAGGGAAACAGAGGTGTCAATATGTAAATGACAAAAACATCAAAACAATAAAGGAGGAATAAACTGTGTAGGTATAAAACTTTCAAATGGAGATGAAGTCAAGGCAATATCAAGTAATAAAATACTTGTTCAAACTTAGGAAAATGAGGGTAAATGTCAAGGTAAACACAAAGAAAGTTAACAAACCTACTTATCAGAATAAAAAAGAAGAAAAATGTAAAGTCTCAGTAAATACAGAATCTATAATAACAAAAGAAAAGAAAACAAAATCCACAAGCAAAATGAACTCAGCACAAAAAAGTAAGAGCGGCAAACAAAACAGCACCCCCACAAAAAAAAAAAAAAAAACCACCACAGCACTGTGACAGCAATAAACTCATATGTATGGATAATCACTCTGAAGGTAAATGGCTTAAATGCACCTCTAAAGATATAGAAAGTGACAGAATTGATGAAAAAAATACGACCCATCAGTATGCTGTCTTCAAGAGACATAAGGACATAAATATATTAAAAATCAAAGAACAGAAAAAAATAAAGCAAACAGTAACCAAAAAAAGAGCAGGAGTGGCAATTTTAATCTCAGATAAAATAGACTTTAAGACAAAATCAACCATAAAAGCCTGCCTGTTGCTGTCAAGTCAATTCCAACTCATAGAGATCCTATAGGACAGGGTAGAACTGCCCCACAGGGTTTCCAAAGAGTGGCTGGTGGATTTGAACTGCCTACCTTTGTGGTTAGCAGCTGAGCTCTTAACCACTGCACCACCAGGGCCCCTAAAAAGACAAAAAAAAAAAAAAAACCCTTTCCATTGAGTCAATTCCAACTCATAGCAACCTATAGGACAGAGTAGAACTGCCTCATAGGGTCTCCAAGGAGCATCTGGTGAATTTGAACTGCTGACCTTTTTGCTAGCAGCTGAGTTCTTAACCACTTTGTCACCAGGGCTCTATAAAAGACAAGGAAGGGTATTATATAGTGGTTAAAGGTACGATCCACCAGGAAGACATAATCCTAATAAATATCTATGCACTCAATGACAGGACTCCAAAATACATAAAACAAATTCCACCAACACTGAAAAGAGAAATAGACACTTCCACAATAATAATAGGAGACATCAACATATCACTCTCAGTAAAGGACAGAACATCTAGAAAGCAATTCAACAAAAATACAGAAGATCTAAATGTCACAACCAACCAACTTGGCCTTATAGACATATATAGAACACTCCACCCAACAGCAGCAAACTATACATTCTTTTCCAACTCACATGGAGCATTCTTCAGAATAGAGCACATTTTAGGCCACAAAGCAACCCTCAATAAAATCCACAACATTGAAAGAATACAAAGCATATTCTCTGATCAAAACACCATTAAAGTAGAAATCAATAACAGGAAGACTAAGGAAAAAATCAAACACATAGAAATTGAATGACACCTTGCTTAAAAATAACTGGATAATAGAAGAAATCAAAGTGCAAATAAAAAAAAATCCTACAATTAAATAAGAATGAAAACACATCATAGCAAAACCTTTGGGACACAGCATAAGCAGTGCTCAGAGGTCCATTAATTGCAACAAATGCACACATCAAAAAAGAATAGGCCAAAATCAAAGCGAAGCCCTACAACTCAAACAAACAGAAAGAGAACAGCAAAAGAATCCCACAGCCACCAGAAGAAAGGAAATAATAAAGATTAGAGTAGAAATAAACAAAATAGAGAATAGTGAAACAATAGAAAGAATCAACAAGCCCAAAAGAGGGTTCTTTGAAAAGATCAACAAAATCGACAAACCATTGGCCAAACTGACAAAAGAAAAACAGGAGAGGAAGCAAATAACCCAAATAAGAAATGAGATGAGAGACATTACAACAAACTCAACTGAAATAAAAACGATCATAACAGAATACTATGAAAAACTGTACTCCAAATTTGAGAACATAGAGGAAATGGACAAATTTCTAGAAACATACTACCTACCCAAACATAAGCCAAGATAGCAAATCTGAACAGATCCATAAAAATAGAAGAGATTGAAGAGGTAATTTAAAAAAAAAAAAAAACAAAAAAAAACCTTCCAATAACAACAACAAAAAAAAAAAAACCTGGCCTAGTTGTCTTCACTAGAGAATTCTACCAAGCATTCAGAGAAGAACTCCCATCAGTATTACTCAAACTACTTCAGAACATAGAAAAGGAAGGAATATTCCCAAATTCATTCTATGAAGCTGGCATAACCCTGATACCAAAGCCAGGCAAAGGCAACACAAAAAAGAAACTTACAGACCAATATCTCTCATGAATATAGATGCAAAAATTCTCAACATATTCTAGCCAATAGAACTCAGCATCATATCAAAAAAATTATACAATACAACCAAACGAGATTCATGCCAGGTACACAAGGATGATTCAGCTTTAGAAAATCAATCAACATAAGGTGATGGTTAAGAATGTATGTCAACTTGGCTGGATCATGATTCTCAGTGTTTTGGCAGTCACTTCCCTGTTGAGATTTGATACATGATCACCTCCACGTTGGGATCTGCTGTGAAGTAGCCAATCAGCTGAAGGGGAGTTTCCTTGGGCATGTAGCCTGCATTGAGTATGTGCGGACATTCAGCAGGGCTCCGGGGCTTTTGCTCATTCTGGATCCTGCAACTGGCTCCTGTTTTTCTGACCTCTGGTTCTTTGGACTTGAGCTAGCAGATTACCTGAGGTCTTGCCTGCTGATCTTGGGATTCATCGATCTTCACAGCCTGTGAGCAACAGCCCTGCTCTCTGGCCTGCCAATCTTGGGTTTGCCAGGCCCTGCAGCTACATGAATCAGGAGAAGCCTCTTTCCTGACCCACAGACTTGGGACATTACAGCCTCCACAACCACATGAGCCATTTCCTTGATATAAATCTCTCTCTATATATATATATATTTATACATATATATTATATATATATATAACAAAATGTTTTACTGGTTTTGTTTCTCTTAAGAACCCAGCCTAAGACAATAATCCACCACATTAATAGAATGAAGAAAAGAATCACATGATCATCTCAATAGACAAAGAAAAGGCATTTGATAAAGTCCAACACCTGTTCCTGATAAAAACTCTCAACAAAATAGGAATAGAAGGGAAATCATTCAACATAATAAAGGGCATCTATACAAAACCAAGAGGCAACATGATTCTCGATGGAGACAGGCAGAAAGCATTTCCCCTGAGAACAGGAACAAGATAAGGATGCCCTTTACCACCACTCATATTTAATACTGTGCTGGAAGTCCTAGCTAGAGCAATAAAGCAAGAAAAAGAAACAAAGCGCATCCAAATTGGAAAGGAAGAAATAAAACTATCCCTATTTGCAGGTGATATGATCCTATACATAGAGAACCCCAAAGATTCTACATGAAAACTACTGGAACTAATAGAAAGATTCAGCAGAGTAGCAGGATACAAGATAAACATACAAAAATCAGTTGGATTCCTATATACCAACAGAGAACTTCGAAAAGGAAATCAGGAAAATAATACCATTTATAATAGCCCCTAAAAAAATAAAGTACTTAGGAATAAATCTAACCAGGGACATAAAAGACTTAAACAAAGAAGACTACAAAACACTATTGCAAGAAACCAAAAGAGACCTACATAAATGGAAAAATATACATGCTCATGGATAGGAAGACTTAACATTGTGAAAATGTCAATCCCACCCAAAGCGGCCTAATGCAATCCTGATTCAAATACCAACAGCATTCATAGAACTGTGTACTTAAAAGGGTGAGTTTACTGCAAGTTAATTATACCTCAAAAAAAAAAAAAAAACTGAAGACAAGACAATATTATTACACACTCACCAGAATCGCTACAATGTCAAAACTGTCAACACCAAGGATTGGCAACGGAAACGTTCAGGCACTGCACTGCTTGTGGGAGAGGAAAACTGCACTATTGCTTTGAGAAACCATTTGACATTATCTACATGCAAACACAACTGGAGTCAACACGATGGATGAATCTCATCTGCCGTGTTGAGTGAGAGAAGCTAGCCTTACAGGAATATATGGTATATGATTCTATTTCTATATATGCAAAAGCAGCCAAAAATAATTTATAAAGTCACAAGCTAAAACAAAAAACAAAAAAAAAAACCAAACCCGTTGCCAGAGAGTCAATTCTGACTCATAGCAACCCTATAGGACAGAGTGAACTGCCCCATAGGGTTTCCAAGGAGTGGCTCCTGGATTCGAACTGCCGACCTTTTGGTTAGCAGCCATGGCTATTAGCCACTGTGCCACCAAGGAGGGGGTAATAATTGAAAGGGAGACCTAGGAAGGAATCTTCATGATGGTAATATAATTTTATTTTCCTTGACTAGGGCAGTGATTACACAGGTGTGTTCACTTTGTGATACTTCATTGAACTTTACCTTTTTGAGTGATGCACTTTGCTGCTGGTGTATTATACACTGCTAGTTATACCAATTATAATGAAATATCTCATGCCCATCAGTTTAGTCCAATATTTAGATATCTAGACAAGTAAACAGGTAGGCAGGTAGATAAGCAGGTAGGTAAGTAGGCAGGCAGATGGGTATATGGATATAGATACAGGCATAGATATAGATGGAGCCCCTGGGTGGTGCAAATGGTTAACATGCTCAGTTGCTAGCCAAAAGGCACCCAGCGGCACTTAGGTAGAAAGACCTGGTGATCTACTTTTGAAAAACCAGCTGTTGGAAACCCTAGGGAGTACACTTATACTCTGACACACATGGGGTCGCCATGAGTTGGCAACAACCTGACAGTAACTGGTTTATAGATACAGATATGGGTATAGATATAGATGTGGACGTGAACATAGGCAAAGACATAAACACTTAACTGACACTACCTTGTTTAGAGAACACGGGGTAAAGAAGAATATTGGCACTGCTTGTAGCACTGGCAGCAGACACAACTATTTGGGAAGCGATCTGGAATTTTCTGGTAAATCTGAGATGTTAGCAGCTAACAATAAATCTAATTATTAGGCGAATGTCTGAGAAAATCTCTTGCCTACAAAGCAGCATCCATTGGGTGGCTTCAGACACGGCACTCCTGCCCATTAGAAGTGACGGATGTGCTCCACTCTGTTCACTACAGAACCTTCCCCAGCACCTCCACAGTCCTCCATGTACTCTGTCCCAGCTGGTCTCTCATAGAGAAGCTTTACTACCAAGAAAATGAAATGAATGATTATCCATAGAAATAATCTCATGCTAAACTTGGTGTTCTCTCAGTATTTCAAAAAAAAATGTTTTTAAAGACTGTTTGTAATCGAAAAAATTAAAATAAAACAAATGAATTGTCAGTCACCAGGATAATATAAACATACAACATAGGATATCCCTAAAATTGAATTTCATACAGCAGGAAGCATGAATAAACTTAAAGTCACATAAAAACACAGACGGCTCCCACTGGTTTAATGTTCCCAGGAATAAAATCAAATTGCAGAAGAAAGCAAGAGGAGGAGAAAGAACGAAAGTTAGCCAGCTAGTTGGAGTTGCCATACTGATGTCAGTGAAAACAGATTTTAGAACAAGGAATACAGCCAGGGATAAAAAAGAACATTTCATAATGAATGATAAAGGAGCTAATTAATCAAGAAGACATAACAATCCTAAATGTGTATACACTTCATAACAGCTTCAAAGTCCATAAAGTCTCAATGAAATAACATTACCTACCCACCAGACTGGCAAAAATGATAAATTCTGACAATCCCAAGTACTGGCAAAGCCCAGAGCAGTGGCATTCTCATCCACCACTCGTGAGAATATAAACTGGTACAAACACCATGTTAGTTATCTATCGCTGCATAACAAAATATCACCGAACTTAGTGGCTTAAAACAACATTTACTTTCTCACAGTTAGCATGGGTCAGGAATGCAGGAGTGGCTTAGCTACATGGTCTGGCTTCTGGGCCAGGTCCAGGGTTCTGTGAGAACCCTTCTGAGGGCTGGGGACCAGCCCTGAACAGCACAGTGCTGCAGTGAGGAAAGCCGGGGGGTGGGGCTCGAGTCAGCCCCTGCAGCAGCCAGGGGCCCAGGGATTCGGGCTTCTAGCATTCCTGGGGCAGGGGGCATCAGAGCAGGTCTTACAGTGGTCCCCAGCCCCATGCCGTGGCTCCCATAGCCCCTAGCTATCACTGCACCGGCTTGTCACCTAGCTCTCCTGCACCCTCACCCACTCTGCTCTGCTCCAGCCACCCTGGGCTGCTCCCCAGAGGCTCCTATGCTGCAGCTTCAGGGCCTTTGCACAGCTATTTCCTCTGCCTGGAACGTCCTTCCAGACCTCCACCTGGCTCCTTCACCCACCTCCTTCAAGGCTTGGCTCCTACTGCATCTTCTCAACCAGGCCTGCTCTGACCTCCCTACTTAATACCACAAGCCACACTGCCCAGCCCACTCCAGCAGCCCAGCACTGCCAAGCCCCCTCCCCCTCCCTTCTTCCTCTTTGTGACTTTTTCCACAATCCTTGTCACCTTCTAACACACTATATAATTTAGGATTAAATCATGTCTATTGTTTATTACCTGTCTCCCCCAACTAGAATATAAGCCACAGGGGGAGGGTTCTCTTTCTGTTTTGTTCTTTGTTGTATCAAAAGTACGGAGAACATAGTAGATACTCAGTATTTGTTAGAGGACAAAAAGAAAGGAGGGAGGGATGGAAGGAGGAAGGAAGGAAAATTGGAAGGAGGGAGGGAAAGAGGAAGAGAGAGAGAAGGAGGGAGGAAGGAGAGATGGAGGGAAGAAGGAGGCGAGAGGGAAGGGAGAGGGAGAAGGAGAGGAGGGGAGAGGGAGGGAGATGAAAGGGGGAGGCAAGGAGCAGGGGAGGACAGGCTTGGAGTCTTGGCCATGCATGGGGCAGGAAGTTCTCGCTGGGAGGAGGGAGCTGTCAGGGCCTGGAACCAAGAGGTACAGGGCTGAGGGATGTGACTGAGCTCCCAAAGTGTGCCAAGGGAGTGACAGACGTGAGTGAGGTTAGCATCAGAGGTAGAACTCCAACCACGAAGCAGGATCCAAGGCCTCGTGCAGTGTGTGAAGAGACCAAGTGACAGCTCAGCAGCCAGTGGGACTCCCCACCCACCCACCTGGGCAAGGCCACACTGAAGCCCACTGTCAGAGCCAGGGGTGGGCAGGCTGTGGGCCTCACTAGGGGAGCTGTTAGAACCACAGTGGGGTCAGAGCTTCTCCCTGCTCATCTGTGGACAGTCAGACTAGATGTTGGCATGGTAGGGCCCCAGCATGAAACCACATCCCCTGGGGAGACAGCTCCTCTGGGCAGGAGACTGGAATGACAGCCATGGCTCAGGAGGCCACAGGGTCAGACTGCACCCGTGGTCAGGAGCAGGACTTCCCAAGCAGGGAGGCCTGTCCTGGTGTCAGGAGTGGGGAAGGGCAGCTGGGCAGACGGGAGCTGGATCTTGAACTGTCCCCAGTGGAGATAACTGAGGCTGCCTCCTGTGCTGAAGGCCAGGGAGCTGGGCTGAGAGCAGAGGGATGTGGTCATGGCAGCCTCTGAGCTGAAGGAAGGGCCAGCTGCCCCGGGTCACAGGTCTCTCTACAGTCTATTTCCCTGTGTGATGAATGGAGCAGATAGTGTTCTCCAAAAATGCTGCAAAAGTATTTCCCATCCAGATACTCTTCTGGAATCTTGCCATTCCCTCATTAAAAGATGAGTCTGTGTCCCCTCCCCTGGCCCCTGGCAGACCTATCTGACTGCCCCAACTCAGAGAGTACAGTGGAAGTGACTCTGTGACTTCCAAGCCTGCTTTCAAAAGCTGATAGCATTTCTGCATCTCTCTCTCTCTCTTTCCACTTTGGAGCCCAGAACTGCCAAGTATGAAATCTGAGCCACCATGCTGCAAGGAAGCCCAAGCTAGTTCACATAGTCAGACCTCCTGGAGAGGCCCTGAGACTTCGGGAAAAGAGAGATGTCCTCCCAGCCACCTCCACTCTTGCCCTTCCAGCTCCAGCCAGCATCACATGAGAGATCTCAAGTCAAGCTACTCCCCAATTCCTGATCTACAGAACCTGTTAGACATAACAAAACATGGCTGTTTGGGGCCACAGAGTTTGAGGTAATTTTTCATTCTGATTATTCATTATGTAATCAGAATAATGGACTATGTGCCACTGTGCTGTAGGGGATAAGGGAAAGATGGCGTGTCTGTGCTTGGGTTAAAGGAGGAGAAACATCCCATGGGGCCAGCATGGAGGAGGTGGCAGTGGTTAGTAAGAAAGCAGTAAGGAAAACCAGGGGAAAGAGTCAAAGCTATAAAATCAGGCCAGCCAACCCTGCCTACCTTGAAAGACAGCTCATATTTTGGGGGCCTGTTGAGACCCTTGCCAATAAGCTGTTATCACCTCCGTAGTACTAATGAAAACCTGAAGCTCAAACAGTTAAGTACATGCCAAGGTCATTGTACTTGTAAGGAGTGAAGCTGGAATCTGAATACCCAGTTTAGTCCAACTGCAAAGCAAAGCCCAAGCTGCTTCACCAACACCATGAGTCCTTAAGGAAGAGCCAGCTGTGCTGTGCAGACTGCACCAATATGGGAGGCTGTGGGCAGGGGCTCCTGAAAGGGGCAACTTAAGGCCAACTCAGCAAGTCAGTGGCATGAACAGAGGGCTGGGGCACTCTTGCCTAATGGCCTCCACTCACATCCATCCGGGAAGAGTGCCCACCCCACAAACCCCCCACTGCTCACCTGCCTCATCCCTATACCTTCCCTTCCACCTTCTCTGTTAAGAACAGCAGGTGAATCAAGAAAGATGCATCATGCCTGGGCAGGAAGGCTGGGATGTAGAACCCCACAACCCGGGCCCTGGGCTTAGGTCCTGTGGGCTTCAGGCAAGGCCGGACGCACTGCAGTCACTAGGGCCACTGCACATGTGCCAGGCTCACCCGGGGTTGGTCACCTCCTCAGCATCTCGCATCCTGTAACGTGGGTTAGGCCGGCAGCAGTAGTGGGTTGGGCAGTGGGGAAACAGACGCGTGGTGGCAGCCGTAAATTACCCACAACCACAGGTCTGCTGAAGAGACATCTCCCCAGCTTCAAAAAGCCTCCTAATAGTTTGATGTAAGGAGGTAGTGCTGGGGGAGGGGGGCGTGCAGGGCAGGAGGCTCAGAGGGTGTCTTGATTCTCAGCCCCCCTAAAGGAGGGGAGGGAGGGAGGGAAGCAGGAAGATGCACGATGGGACTTGCAGGGGTGTCTGAAGGGCAAGGTTGCGGCCCAGTATGACCAGTCCCAGGTGTTGGAGGCACTGAGTGACTTCGGGCTGCTGGATGAGGGAGGCCAGTGGTGGGGGCCAGACTCTTGCCACCACAAAGTCTCTCACCTCCAAATTCACCCCATCGAGTAAACAGAGATGAATCTTCCCCATAAAGAGGGACTCCAACTGATGCCATTACTAATCGCTGGCAATAAAACTGCTAAATAAAGAAGCGAGATGGAATGATAAATCTAGGGAGGGATGCCTGGCAGGACAGTTAGACTGAGAGACGAGCATTCATCCACAGACATCACCACTAGGTATGTGTTATTAATGAACTAGACACAGAGCTCAGTTAATAGGAAAGGGACAGGGGACCCCTGGCCTCCTCCACCCCAACAAAATCTCACCATTGGCATTGGGCTCTAACTGAAACCAACCCGGAGATGGGAGAGGCTGCAAACAGCGACCTGTGGGCCCCCACCTCCTCCAGTGACTCCTACTGCCGACTTCCACCCTGGTCCACTTCCTCCTGTCCATGTTTTCATGGCAGTCTCCCCACTGTTGCTGCGTAACAAAGTATCCCAAAACTAAGCAGCTTAAAAAACAACATTTATTATCTCACTCTTCCTGGTGGTCAGGACTTGGGCGTGGCTCAGCTGGTGTCTCTGACTCGAGGTCTCCCGTGAGGTTACAGACTGTGATCTCATCTGAAGGATGTCGGGGAAGGCACACTTCCAGGCATATTCATGCAGTCTCTGCTTCTCGCAGGCTGCCGGCCCTCTCCATAGGACTTCCTAATGCCATGGCAGCCCGCGTCCTCCAGAGTGAGCAGTCCAAGAAAGAGAACGCGCGCACCCAAGATGGAAGCCAGCCTCTTTTCATAGCCCACTCTTTGAAGAGACATCCCATAACTTCTTCTGGTCATCAGACGTCATCCCACAAGCAAGCGGAGCGGGTACACAGGAGGCGGGAAGCCTTGGGGGTCATCTTAGAGGCTACCTACTATACCCATGATGTAGGTGTATGGGTGACGAGATGGGGCTGTAAGGCAGGTGGGCCTACCAGGTAAGAGAAAGCCACTTAGTCAAAGAAGGTAAAAGGCAGGGAAGGGTGAGGGAGGGAAGGAAGGGGAGGGAGGGAGGAAAGGGGAGAGAAGAGGAGAGAAGGCAAGGGGAGGGGAAGGGAGGAGGGAGGAGGGAACGAAGGAGGGAAGACATTCATTTATAAGATGAAATATTTTCTCCCAAGTTGTTTTTCACTTCCCTCTGCAGGAGAAATGCTCAGAAAGTAACAAGGAATTTGGGGACATGAACCCCACATCTGCCCCTTAATTCCCCCGTAAGCACTGTGACGCAGATGAGGTAGATAACAAAAACAAGGCAGAGTGAAAAGGATCCCAAGAGAGCATGGGACAGTGACCACTGTGGCCAGCAGCCCTGGCCTGGCTGTCTTATGTCCATCCTCTGCTCTCTCACTCTCCCCCCACCCACAGGCCCCAGCCCTGACCCCACAAGAGGGGCTGACTGAAGAGAAACAGGGGTCATCTTTTCAGGTCACTGCAGAGATCAACGGGCCTTTCAGCCCTGAGAGCCAGGGCTCTCTTCATGGGCCCTGGTGCCTCTGTGCAGTGGTGAGAACAAAGGAGAAACTTTTCAGGGCATGAAATGACCAACCCAACCCAACCCAGTGCCCTCAGGGTCCTCCCTCTGTCCTTGGGGCTCCATCTCCCGTTGCCAGCACAGGCTCCTCCCAGAACAGTGCTCACTCTACCTGGCTCCTGGGAGGAAAGAACCCAGAAGGAACACGTCCTTTGACTGGGATGGCCTAGGGAGACAGCTCAGCATAACCATCTAGAGAAACAGTGATCATGGGCACCATTCACTCCCACGAGTAACTGATGAACACCTAACTGCAAGAGAGGTGAAGCAGACTGGCTCAGAGCCAACAGAACCAGGGGTGGGAGGCAGCCTAGAGATCCAAAGAGGCTCAGAGGTGTCCCACAGGCCCTGTGCCCTCTGCCTCAAACTCTAAGAGCTCTCTTTGCCCTCTAATCCCCATTTCCACAACCTCCCACCCACGCCCAAGGAGGCCAGGGAGGGTTGGAGCAGGGTCTAAGTCTCCTTACGGTGACAGAACAGCAGGGTGCTGGGAGGCTGAATCTAGACCCAACTTCCAAAGGCACCAGCAGGTCCCTCTCCATGCCTCTGCACCTCATCCCACCTCACAGACAGTCACCCTGCCCTCTGGCTGCCATTTGGGCCATGGGGAACTGGCAGGGAATCAGAGTGGGAGGAAGATGAGATGGATGGGGATATTATTCCCCTGGTTCTCTCCCTGGGAGGCTGTGGGCTGCAGGATGGCAGTGGCTGGATTCCTCTCCCGAGGACCAAAAGCTCCTGTCCAGAGCCCTCTCCAAGTGACAGGCCCAATGGTTCCAGCACCCATTCCATCCCCTGCCCCTCGAGGCCCTGCCACAAACACCATATCCTGTTGGTCTCTCTTTACCCTGCCAACACTCTTGAAAACAGCTCCTTTACTAAGCTCTCCTCAGCCACCCTTTTGAAGGTGCTGCCCGGGCTCTGACTGATACAGATGGTTGGGGTCAGCAAAGAGCTGGGAGCTGTGTGAAGACAGAGTGGGAGTGAGAACTGGACAGAGGGGAAGAGGAAGGCCCAGGTAATAGAGCAGTGAGCTACCCAGGCATATCCAGTAACCACAGCGAGGTGTCTGTCTGCCTTCATGGGCTAAGGTCAATGTAGAATCTTCTCCTGTGACACCACCTGGCTACTTAGGTCTGGTTTTACTGTGAAACTGCCAAGATGTGCAAACAAGACTCATAGCCTCCAGCTCCTGGGTGAGCTGCACTCACTTACTAGCTCAGTCTGGCCTCTGCTAATTGTCCACAACTGGCCTTAACCAAGTACTTAACACTTGTTCTTTAACCCAACTCACTTTTTTATTTAAATATTCCAAAAAGAAACATGATCTCAAAGTTTGCTGTGCCAGTTATTCCTTAATACACATTAAAATGAATATATATCTAAGTAACAATAATTTTAATGCACAAATCACAAAAAAAAAAAAAAAAAGTTTCCCAAGCCATTAATGTAAGGCAGCCCACGCTCCAGGAAGCTGTGCTCCAGCTCCATTCTCAGGAAACCTAGCGAGGCACAGGGTCCCTGCAGCAGCCTTGGAGGGGCGGGAAGTGCGATGCCTGGCTGTCCCAGTCAGCAGACAGAGAACCAATCCATGTGCTTTGAGGTGGGCAAGACTGAGGACTGACCTCTGCTTGGAAACCCTGGGGGAAGGTTACCATCCAGTTAATTGGCCAAGCATCTGTATGCTCTTTGTTGGGAGGGTAGTCTGCCTAGCCCTTGAGCCTCTCACCTGGACTGCCTAATCAGGAGCCTTGGCCCAGAACATTCCCTGATAATGGAGGCTGGGAAATGACCCCTCCTCTCTTCCAGTTTCTTCTTCCTCCTTCTCAGGGAAATCTTTCCCTGTTGTGGGCCTATTGTTCTGTTTATGTGTGTGTCATATAGCACCTGGCCAACCCCACTATTGTATCAGTTCCCAGTAGGGAAGGAACAGGGTCCTTCAAATGCAATATGAGAGGTGTGTGCAGACTGCTAGCCCTGCATCAACCGTGGGGAGTGACATGCAGACCAGCTTCCCTATGTGAGTAAAGCATTGTTCCATCCATTGCCTGTGTGTAGGTTGTGTCTTTCTTGGCGACCTTGGACCTTGACTCTACACTCTTCTCCCTCCAACATGGCAGGAGGGCCCAGACTAGTGGGGCATTCACTGAGCACTATGCCTCTACTTTGGGACAGCAGCACAAGAAAGGAAGTGTGGCAAAGGGATAGGAGCCTGGGCTTTGGTGTCAGATGGCCCAAGTGAAAATTCTGGCTCTACCAAACACCAACCCCTTAACTCTGAATAAGTCATTTAAACCCTCTAAGCATCTGCTTTTTCATACGTAAAGTAAGAAAAATAATATCAACCTTATAAATTTATATATCAGAAATAGTATGTAAGAAGCATCTGGTTGAATACCTGGCACACAGATGGTATCCACAAATAATCTCTATTTTTCTAATTTAAAAAAACTCAACCCAGCAACCCTTGATATTCCAATATTTCCCTGTTATTGTGCCTGGTTCACAAAGCTCCTCCCCATCTGGCCCCAATCGATGTTCCCAACCTCATTCTCCTCCTGCGTTTGCTCTTTTCACTCGGAACTACATTGACTCTTGACATGAATACATCAATTTCACACCAGCAGAATTTCCATGAATTACAGTGGAACCCCAGGATCAACTTTCTCCTGCCAAAGTTAGACTCGGGAACATCAGCCAGCAAATGGACGTGTTAAACTACACAGTCAACAGTTTAGTATCAGTATGTTTATCAGTCCAGTAGTGTTTGTGTTATACTGGACTAGATAGATGTGTAGATAGAGAAACAGATACTGTCAAGTCAACCCCAACTCATGGTGACCTTATTACAGCAGAACAAACATTGCCAGGTCCTGGCTCATCCTCAGGATCGAGACGGCATGTTCCAGCCCATTGCTGCCGTTACTGTGCCAATCCATCTTTCCGAGGGTCTCCCTCATCCTCGCTGGCCCTCCACGTCATCAAACATTATGTCTTCCTCCAGTGATTGATCCCTCCTGATGACATGTCCGAAGCAAGTAGGTAGGATATAATAAGGTTTTCATTGGCTACTTTTTGGAATACTGAAGGATTGGAAATTCCAGAACACTTAATTGTGCTCATGAGGAATCTGTACATAGATCAAGAGGCAGTCGTTCTAACAGAACAAGGGGATGATGCATGGTTTAAAGTCAGGAAAGATGTGTGTCAGGGTTCTATCCTTTCGCCATACCTATTCAATCTGTATGCTGAGCAAATAAGCCAAGAAGCTGGACTATACGAAGAAGAACCGGGCATCAGGATCGGAGGAAGACTCATTAACAACCCACATTATGCATATAACACAACCTTCCTTGCTGAAAGTGAAGAGGATTTGAAGCACTTACTGATAAAGATCAAAGACCCGCAGCCTTCAGTATGGATTACACCTCAACATAAAGAAAACAAAAGTCCTCACAACTGGACCAAAAAGCAACATCATGGTAAACAGAGAAAAGATTGAAGTTGTCAAGGATTTCATTCTACTTGGATCCACAGTCAAAACCCATGGAAGCAGCAGTCAAGAAATCAAAAGACGCATTGCATTGGGCAAATCTGCTGCAAAAGACCTCTTTAAAGTGTTGAAAAGCAAACATGTCACCTTAAAGACTAAGGTGCGCTTGACCCAAGACATGGTATTTTCAATCGCCTCATATGCATGCGAAAACTGGACGATGAATAAGGAAGACCAAACTGAAATTGACGCCTTTGAATTGCGGTGTTGGCGAACAATATTGAATATACCATGGACTGCCAAAAGAATGAACAAATCTGTCTTAGAAGAAGTACAACCAGAATGTTCCTC
Source organism: Dugong dugon (assembly GCA_030035585.1). NCBI lineage: Eukaryota > Metazoa > Chordata > Mammalia > Sirenia > Dugongidae > Dugong > Dugong dugon. The sequence goes on along the minus strand of CM057475.1, from coordinate 6,436,361 downwards.
AGAGGCAAGGAGAGATTATGTCTCACGTAGTTTGGACATGTTATCAGGAGGAATCAGTCCCTGGAGAAGAACATCGTGCTTGGTAAAATGCAGGGTCAGCAAAAAAGAGGAAGATCCTCAACAAGAAGGACTGACACAGTGGCTACTACAATGGACTCAAGCATAGAAACGATTGTGAGGACGGAGCAGGACTGGATAGTACTTCATTCTGTCGTACACAGGGTCACGATGAGTCAGAATCAACTCGGCAGCACACAAGAATGTTTGGAAGTAGATTGCCAGTCTTTGTCGGCCTTAGTCTGGAAGCTCCACTGAAACCTGTCCACATGGATGAACCTGCTGGTATTTGAAATATTGGTAGCATAGTTTCCAGCAACACACAAGCCACCAAAGTACAAAAAACTTACAGATGGTAGAGGTATACTGACTGTATTACTAGCCCTTAATATCTTAAAAAAAAAATAGTGGAAACAGAAATTAAGCTGTTAACAAGAATTGAAGCAGGAAAAGGTAAAAAAAATCATTAGATACACTGCTACCAACAGATCTCTGCTTTCACCCTGACCAATGCTCACTGGATGAAATCTGGTCAACTGTGTGTCCATCTCTGGAAGGGATAAGCCAGTTAAAGAGCATGGGCCAAGGGCTAGGAGGAAACATGGAGGAAAGCTCCTAGAGGGTAAACGTACCCCTAGGAGGGAATGGAGAGATGTTTACACATACAGAATCAGCTTCAGAAGAGCATTTCAGAGGGAGGGGAAGAGGTGAATAGGTGCAGCACAGGGCATTTTTAGGGCAGTGAAACTATTCTGTATAACTCTGTAATGATGGACAAACGACATTATGCATTTGTCAAAACCCACAGGACTGTACAACACAAATGTGAACCCTAACGTGAACTATGGTCTTTGGTTAATAACGTATCAATATTGGGTCATTAATTGTAATAAATATACTGCAGGAATGAAAGACGTTAGTATAGGAAATCCTGAGCGAGGTGGAGGGGGCATATGAGAACTCTTTGGATTTCTGCACAATTTTTCTATAAGTCTATTTAAAAAATCTAAAGAAGATTTCAGGGGTAGAACCATATGTACTGATATGAAACACTCCTCAAAATATGTACGTATCTAAGAGAACAAAAAAGCTAAGGCCAGCATGACATGCTACTATGTGTGTGGATGGGGGTTGTGCATCTATGCACATCTCTGAAAGGACACACAGAACCTGATGGTGGTAGGCACCTCTGGAGCGAGGATGGGGGAGGGGAGGTCAACAATGGGGAGAAGACATAATTTGCCCTGCTTCCATTTGTTTTCTGACACATGATTATAGATGGTAGTGTAGTGATCTAAAGGTAGAGAAAATTCCTGAGTCCATATGCTATGCTTATAGCTTGCCACAGATTCCTTTGCCAAGAGAAAGCTGGCATTTCATCTTCTCTTGACTAATTGTTCCAAAAAGCTAATAAGACATCATCAAAGTCAACTTCACATTAGCCTACTCATTTCTTTGCAGAATCCCCATCAGCAAGAATTTTCCACATCAAAATCATTTCTTCCCTCTCACAAATACCACTGTACTCTATCTGACAGAATTAAGAGCAAGAAAGTCCTTTAGAAATTATATTGCAGATGCTTAATGTTTATTCTCTGTATGTAATGTTTTAAGTCATTCTGAACACACTGTCTAACCCTTTTTTTAAGCATGTAGCCACTGTACGGCCCCATGTATATTGTTGTTGTTAGCTGCTATTAACTCCAACTCACAGCAACTTTATGTTCAACAGAACAAAACATTCTCCGGTCCTGCATCGTCCTCACAATTGCTGGCGTGTTTGAGTCTACCGTTACAGCTATTGTGCCAGCCCATCCCACTGAGGGTCTCCCTCACCTTCACCGGCCCTTTACTTGACCAAACATAATGTCTTCCTTCAGCAATTGGCCTCTCCTGATGACATGTCCAAAGCAAGTGAGTTGGACAATGTTCCCCTGTGTATCTAACAGTCTCGAAGTGAAAAGAATTAGTGATGAAGAATAGAGGCGTAGCTGCCTGGAGTTAGGTTTGACCGTAAAAGGCTTAGAGAATTTATTTGGGGTGATGGAGCTGTTCCGCATCCTGAGTGTGATGATGGTTACATGAATCTATACATGTGATCATATTTCATAGAACTATACCCTCCTCCCCCCAAAACAGTAAGTGCATGTAAAAGCTGGTGAAATCCAGATAAGCTCTGTAGTTTAGTTAATAGCATTATTGGTAGCTGCTGTTGAGCTGAGCCCAGGAACAATGAGACAAAACATTGCCCAGTCCTGCACCATCCCATGACTGGTTGTGGACCAGACCGCTGTGATCATAGGGTTTTCACTGGCTGATTTTTTGAAAGTAGATCACCAGGCTTTTTATTCCTAATCTGTCTTAGTCTGGAAGCTCTGCTGAAACCTGCTCAGCATCATAGCAATACACAGGTGGATGGTAGCTGTGCATGAGATGCATGGGCCAGGAATCAAACCCAGGTCTCCTGCGTGGAAAACAAGAATTCTATCACTGAACCATGAATGTTCCCAATAGTAGTATTGTACCAATAACGATTTTCTGATTTTGATACTTGTAATTACTCCGTGGTAATGTCCAGTGATATGTTTAGGGGAAGCTGTGTAACAAGTACACAAGAACTCTCTGTACTATTTTGGCAACTTCAATGTGAATCTAAAATTATTTTGAAATCAAAGGGTATTTTTAGAAACTTGTATCAATATTGGAAAAGTCAGGAGATTTTGTAGCTCTCTGGAAACAGAACCTGCTTTATAATGTAGAAGCTGCTGGGCTCTTGCACGTACTTTTGTAGGCCACTTCCATGCCTTCCCAGGTGCGCTCAGGAAAGGCACTCTGCTCTGTGCTCTCAGTCCCCCAAGGTCACCATGCTGTTGGATGCCTTTCACCCGCAGGCCTTTTCCGTCTGCCAGAACGTTTTCCTCCTGCCACAGTGTGAAGACCTCCCAGTCACCACCACGGGGGACAGCTGCACCCACCCCTCTCCTACAGCGGTCATAGCGGCCAGAGGGGGCTGGGCCCAGCGCTCAGAGTCATCTTATCCCGCTGCAGCCTCAGTGCCTCCATTTTACAGATGAGGAAGCTGAGGCTGGGAGAGGGCAAGGAGCTTGCCAAGGTCCCACAGCCAGTGAGTGGGGCTGGACTCCAGATTCAAAGCCAGATCTGGAGGACACCTCAGCCATCCGGCCCCCTGCGGAGGCAAGCCAATCAGGATGAGGCCTAATTCAAGGCTGCGGATAGAGCAGCTGTTCCAAGTCCCCGGCGGCCTGGGGCCACGCTGCTCTTAGTTCCCGGGGAGATAAAGTACTCCACTTAGGAGAAGCTCTCTCCCGACTCTGGGGCCATTAGCTCGCTGACTCCTAGAAAAGCCATTTGACCAGCGCTGACAGATGTGGCCATTACACAATCACTTAGCCCCTCTCGCTGCTGCCGGGTCCAGACCTGGAGGGCTGGGGGGCTGGGGAGGAGGCAGAGGGGCACAAAACCAGGGGGAGGGGGCGCGCAGTTCACTTCCTGTCAGCCTGCACTGCTGGGCCGAGTTGATGCAGCAGAAGGCAACTTCAGACAGGGAGGTTCCAGCGTGCTCCCAGGGGCCGAGTCCTCTTGAGAATTGCTCACAAACCACCTTCACGTGCACGAGTCCCTTGATCCCACAATGGCCCTATGATGTCAAAATTATTATTACTGTTTCCATTACACACATAAAGAAGTGAGGCACAGAGGGGTTAAGTAGCTTGTCCAACGTCGCACAGCTAATAAGTGTCAGAGAAGGATTTACCTCAGGATTTAGCTCTGATTCCCAGACCTATGGCCCTTCCCTTGCCCCACACTGCTGTGATCCTATAGATTCCTCCATCTCTGGCTTGGAGCCTGTTCCCTTGAAGTGTTACCAAGTGTGGAGATCCCTATGATGCTGGAAGCTATGACGCTGGTATTTCAAATACCAGCAGGTCACTCCTGGTGGACAGGTTTCAGCAGAGTTTCCAAACTAGACAGACTAGGAAGCAAAGCCTGGTGATCCTTTTCCAAAAAGCAGTCAATGGAAACCCGATGGATCACAACAGAATGTTGTCCAGTACAGAGCTGGAAGATGAGCCCCCTAGGCTGGAAGGTACTGAAAATATCCAGTGGCCGCAACAATGGACTCGAGCATGACAACATTTGGGAAGATGGCACAGGACCAGGCAACATTTCATTTTATTGTACATGAGGTTGCCATAAGTCAGAGCCAACCCAAAGGCCGTTAACAACAACAGCTCGAAGTCAGGCCTCAGGGCTAGAGCAAGGGCAAAGGCTGCTCTTCTGAGGGAGGTCAGAGGCTCCAGCCTGCCCCCAAGGACGCCGGTCCCAGTGGCAGCAGGGACGCCAAGGCCAGAGGCCAGGGCCCCTCAGCTTGGGTAACTTCATTCTATACCCCCAACTCTGCCTGGACCCTTTGCTCAAACTGGATGCAAGCCCTCCCACCCATGAGCCCCAGGGCAGGGTTCTGCAGTGTTCAACAGCTGCCAAGCCAGCAGCACAGGCATCTTGGAACAGAGGTGATTGTGACATTGGAGCCAATGCAGGCCAGGAGCCTGCACCACAGCCAGAGCTCTGCCTGACAAGCTGCCCCTGGTCCCTGCCCAGTGCTGGAGCCCAGGCTGCATCTTGCAGAGTTGGGGGTGGGGGGCAGGCAAGAGGGGTGCCCAAGTCCTAAGGAAGAGTGCTGAAAGTAAACAGCCCATCTCCTGGACACAGTCGGGCTCTGAAAAGATTAGTCCAGCAGGGGCCGACCTCCCGGCTCAGAGGTCCGATGGCAGATGGCAGCAGCAGCAAGCGAATGCTCAGATCGAGGTTCCAGTCTCCTCAGTTCATCCAACCCCTCGCCAAGAGGAGGAGACCCTTGTCATGTCTCCAGTGCCCAGTCAACGCTGTTTTCCACGAGGATGCCTGCTTTGCCTTGAGGTGGCTCGGGAAGAGGGGGCTAGAAAGCCCATGTCAGGGCAGGAGCAGCCCCTCCCTAAGGAGCTCCCCATGGCTGATCAGGGCAATGCAGCCTGGTTTAGCCAAACCCACCACCTGCCTCCTGCACGAGGCTGAGCAGGCAGATGGGCCTGGCTTTGCTGGGAGAGCAGCTCATGCTGGAGAGAACGAGGTGGCTGCTCTTGGATGAGAAGACCTCAAGCCCCTCACGCCTGGTAGCCCAGCACTCACTGCCCGATCCCTGCACCTTGAGAACAGCAGCTGATTGCCGGGGCCCTGCTAGTTCAAAATGGCAGATGACAGCTCTGGTGTCACTGGGAGGCTTCTGGACCTGGATGGGAGGCTAAAGATGGCTCAAGGAGGCAGCTGAGGTATTCCACAGCCCCAGAGCCACGTGCTTCCAGAGTGAGGGGCCTGGGTACACCCACAGCCTTCCATACTTGTACAAGAGCTTGCAGGAGCTGCCAGATAAGGTAACTGACTGAGTCTTGGAGAGAAAAACAACCAGATGCTGACTTTTCTGAACGCATGGCTGTTGTGCCCAGGAACGGAGCCTAGAAATAGAGCTGTGTTGTCATCCTTTGCAAATGAATAGCTTAAGTCCCTGTAGCCTCTGTCTTTAAGGGACATAAATCTCATTCTTGGGATCAACCGTCCTCAAAGGGGGCTGTCTCGCCACGTCTGTGCCCTTCTCTGTCTATGGCACGGCCTCTCAGGATGGGACTATTCTGGTTAACAGTGTGTTCTGTCAGGAATCAAAACCCAGCTCACATTGCTGTGTGGCTCTGGGTGAACCACTTAACCTCTCTGGACTTCAGTTCTCTCATGCCAAATGAGGGAAATGATAGCACCAGCCTCATAAGGCTCTTTGAAGGTTAAATACATCAGTGTCTATATGGTGCCTGGCACAGAGGAAGTGCAAGACATGGCAAGACCAGCCCTGGCTGAGGCAAGTTAATGCCAAGAATGAGATCTATGTTTCTTAAGGACGGAGACTACCAGAGACTCGTGCTACTCCCAGATCACAGTGACCAGCTGTCTCAGACCACCGTGTTCCCCACACAGCGTTGGGCCAGGCCGCTACGACTGGCCACTGCTGATTGGACCAAAAGTGGAACCTGACCCAAGCAGGGCCAATCAGATTCACGCCCCCAGAAGGCCGGCATGGAGCTCCCAACACCCCAGTACACCCCTGGTGGGGAGAATATTTGAGTGGCTTTGTCAGGTCAGAAGGGAAGAGGCAGCTACGTGCATGATAAAGCAGAGGGAGCAGAGCTGCAGGAAGAAAAGGAGAAAGGAGGCAGGGGTCCCTACAGCCTGCTGGCTTCCCTGTGTCCCCACTAGAGTCCCGGCCGCCCAGATGCCTCATAGCCTTCTCTTAAGGTCGTTCTTGGACTTGAGCTGCTCCGGGGGTTTCCATTACAGCTAGAAGAGCCTTTACTATGACATTCTCTTCCCCTGGCCCGCCCCACACACCTGCCTGCCGGCTCCCACCCAGGCCTCAGGTCGCAGGCCCGGCTGGCGCGGTGCCACCCAGGTGCCTGGAAGCCATGCCCCCTCCCTGCTGTGTGGTCTACTCGGGAGGTGGAGGCGCAATCCCAAACCTCTCCGCAGGCTCATTCAGGCTGAGAGCCACCCAGTTCTGCTTCCTTACTGAGATGTGAGGTTGTCACCTAAAGAGTCCTTTACCACGGGTGAAGCTCGGTGGGACAAGAGCTAGCACCAATGTCTCACTTCCTCTGTGCCAGGCTCCATGAAGCCATTAATTTATGTCATCTCCAAAGAGCCCTATGAGGCTGGCACTATTACTTCCTCCAATTTACATAAAGAGAACAGAGGCGGAGAGAGGCTAGGTGGCCCGCCCAGACTCACAGAGCAATCGGAGCCGGGATTTTGATTCCAGACAATGTGCTCTCAACTACTTCCGTCAGGTTTGAATTCATTAAAAAAAAAAAGTTTTACTTTTTCTGGCGAAGCCACTCACCAAAAAATTAAAAAGAAAAGAAAGAGAGTTTCCGTTATGTGAAATGGTTGAGTCCCAGCCCCTTTGAGTAGCTGACGAAAGGTATGGACCCTCTGACTAGAAAAAGCCATGCCGCGATTTGAGGAGTCCAAGAGTTGTAGAAGTGTCGACGGTAGGAACGTCTGCCTAACCTGCTTCTTCTCCGGGCTGGCACGAATCTGAGGGCTGACCTCTGCCCCTGCCAGGCTGGACCCAGGGGAGCGAGAGACTGAGTCCTTTCCCCACCCACAGGGCCTGCGCCCCCACCCCCACCCCCGGGACAGAGCCCGCCATTGGTAAGCACAGGCAAAGCAGAGTTACTGCGATTCTCCGAGATATAAGGGAGTAGAGTGACTCAGGACATATGTCAACTCTGCCAGCACAAACCAGTCCCCTGCTATGCCTCCACTGCCCTCTTGGACCTTGGAGATTGGATCCAATTAATCTCCTTTATTTATTAATCACTAAATGTGTGAGTCAGCTTCCTGTCCCCATCGAGACTACTAAACCATGAAATGCTGGAGAACTTGTCCAATCTTATCTTCCAAATGAGAACAATGATTCTTATGTTGTGGGATGATCATTGGGATGAAATGAGTTGACATATGTAAAGGTCCAAGGTAACCAAACAGTGGTAGTCTTCATATATTCCTGTACCATTACCAGTCCCCGTCAAGTCCACTCTGTCTCATGGCAACCCCATGTGCATCAGGGAAGAACTGTGCTCTACAGGATTTTCAATGGCTTATTTTCCAGAAGTGAATTGCCAGGCCTTTCTTCTGAGGTGCCTCTGAGTGGACTCAAACTGCCAGTCTTTCAGTTAGCAGCCAAATGTATTAACCAATTGTGTCACCCAAGGGTACCAGTCTTCATAGATAGGGATCATTTATTAAGAGCGATCCTTGTACCCAATGGAGAGGCCAGGCACTGAGAATTCCTTAAAAGCCTCAACAGAGGGATGGAGAAGAGAGCCTCTAAACCCCCCAGTACCAGAGCCATTCCCCCGACTCCCTATACCCCCTGCAGTTCCTCCTCCAGCCCAGGAGGCCCCGCTCCCCAGCGGGACTTGGCTGCCGCCCCAGTTACAGCATCGGTGGTTTCTCCTCTCCTTTCCCATAACTTGGAGTGCATTAAAGGAACTCTTCAGAGTGTGTCCACTAATAAATGAATAATCATCATTAATCAATCAATCAACCCCTGGGGCCTGAACCTCCTTCCCAGACTAAGCCCACTGTCTTTTTATG